>CM060679.1:203974021-205174021 GCA_030686995.1 Artemisia argyi
CAAATCAATCAAACCAATAGTAATGACTAACAATCAATCTAACTAACAATGAAACACAGATCTAAACAAACAAATTATATCTAATGAACAATTAAATTCTATAATAAGCAGTAACAACAACTATATTAGTATTAATCACCAATCAAACAGTACTTACACTAATTCTACAGATCTGAACTAAAAGCTTTGAGAGGAAATTTAAATTTGAACTAAACTTACAAATTCATTCCTCCTCAAAACAAATTGAGGAGGATTCACTATGCTTGCCTATCTTTAAAGATAGGCAGGTCCTTCCCTGTTTAACACTGCTTATCCAATATACCACCACTGCAAACTTGAAGGAAATGATACACATCAAGCTATTAAGCTTGTATGTATTATTTATAAGCTGAAAGCAGCTTATTAGAAACTTGACACATCTAAGTTTTGAAACATTTTTTTTTATTTTTACAATTTTCTAATTTTTATTGATTTTTCTTCTTAGGTTAATTATTGAAATTTGAATAATAAAAGCAGAAAATAAGCTGATAACAATTGGTAATAAGCTAGATTAAAACAGAATTAGAACAAAATAAGCATTGAGAAACTATGAATGAACTGAAATTTATTAAAGTAAACTAAAAATTTTATTAAAAACTTATAAGAGAATTACATGAAATAAACTAAAATACATTCTATAGAAAATTTGACAGCATTTCAATACACAAAAAACTACTCACCTAAAGAGCTAAAATGAACCTCTATTTATAGTTGAAGATTGAGGGGTTAGGGTAAGAATCCACGCTGGCAATCCACAACCTTTTGTGCTTCTTTACTTCATCTCTCAGCCCTCTGATTGAATTTGTGTTTTTTTAAACTAATCTCAGCCCTTTGATCATGATCCATGAGGTGGCTTGGCCAATCAGTTGCTTCCATCTGTCCCATTCGTGTGTGCAATTGTTTCTCTGACGTGTCAGCAGGATCCAAGGCTTGGTATGACACGTTCCAGCAAATCTCTTACTGCCAAGTGTCCATGTAGCTTCAAATATTCTCTCTAACACGCCCCTGTCACGTGGGGTATACTTCTAGAAGTCCCAAAGATGAGCTAACCATGATTTAATTGAAGTGGCTTAAGTCAATTGAACCTTGGTGAAGACTAGGGTTCATGGGATTTGGGGGATTTCTGGGTTCAGGGAAAAGAGGGAAAATGAATTAGGCGCGTTTGGTTTTTATTATTTGTGTTTTGACCCGGTTAATGGCTTTTGACCAAATGGGGAATGGGCTTGGGTCAAGTTGGTGGATTGGTCCTTGGGTAATGATATTAAAATGTGGGCTTTTGGAACCGGATTTATTGTTTGTAATAATACAAATTAATGACTAACTTTGTATTAATTGAAACTTAAAGGACCCAAAGTGTAATATTCTGAAACTTTAAGGGCTGAATCTGACTTTCTTCAAAAGTGTAATTCAAGGACCATTTTTGCCAATTCTGAATAGAAGAAGGACTGAAGTTGACTTGTAGATCCCGGCTTTGACTTTTTGACCATCTTCCACTCTCGTACCCGTTTTTCCGGTTTTTGTTTGATAAATCCGTACCTGCATGTTCACAACATAAAAACACATATTTTCTTGGCATTTGTTAGCTCAAATAGTCATTTTGGGTCGGTATTTGGCCATAAAATGGTGAGTGAATAAGCACTCACCATAATGCTTTGAAATGTATGCTTCTTACGCATCTAATCTCATATACAATATTCTTATTACAAATAACAATGTCACTTTTAATACTTTTTTAAACAGTAGTTGATTTAGCGGTTTCGTAAAAATGTCACTTTTAACTCTCACTCTATGAGGAAAAGTGACATCTTTCGTTTGTACTTTTATTCTTGGCTTAAGTCTAAGGGTCGTATGCTTTATGATTGGACTGATCGGTTAAAATCTCTCATGTAACTTTCAACTTTCACTTTTCTTCATTTTTCACTTTTTGCACTTTTCTCATATTTTTTCATACTTTTCACTTTTTTCCTTTCTTGACTTTTTTCTCAACATCAATGGAAGCTTATCGGGTAGCTCCAAAACCACATAGATAATCAACTTTTGACTTTTGATTTTTTCACTTTTTGCTCTTATTTTTGATGTTCCTTGATATGTACCCAACTTCTAAAGCAAAAATTCTCTTAAGAAAACAAAAAACTAAATATTATTCTAACCGAAATACCACTAATTAACCTAGAACATCTATTATATATTGGTGACGTATCTGATGGGAGTAAAAAGCCACAAGTACCTCTCATGAGCTCTAAAGAGAACCACTACTCCACGATTAGCATCTAACTTCTAAATAAACTCTATCATTTCTCGCTCTTCGCAATTTAAGATTCCAAGTAATGAAACCCGCGAATACTTAGCCGATAATCAGCCACGCATATATAAAGTCAGATACGGAAACTTGCAATTCTAGAAGAAGAATTCGCGTTTTCTAGCTCCTTATGTAAAAGACTAACGAAAGCTTTTACATATATATCTACTACTTCAAACTAACTTGGCGCTTATCCAATTTACTATATATCTACTACTTCAAACTGGATACTGAAACATTTGTATGAATCATGTAGACCTAAAAAAATGTATTAATATCTACTCCTTCATCGATATCATGTAGACCCGATGATAAAGCAACTGCATTAAATAAGCAATGGTAGAAATAAGCAAAAACCATAAATCAGAAACAAAGAGAAACTCCAAAATCTATGATTCGTAAAACAATACCGAATAATAATCATGAGAAACCATATAATAACCACAAATGTTTGTTAATTCAAGATTACTAACACAATTAGCTTATAATCACCACACGTTAGCAAGTTAGCAACTATTACAATTTGGCTCGCCACCTGTTATAAAATATAAATAGTTTCAGAATATCCATAAGTTATGCACGAAAATCATAGTAGATCAAATGACATATTGCTATACTCGTAACAAACTATCAAAACACAGTTGCAATAATTAACAGCTACCTAATATATGCCTAACCAAACAAATAACTATAAAGCTTTTAACTATTCTAAAATTAGCTCTTTCTTTAAAAGTTCGTTAATTCATAAGTAACCAGAAATTTATAGTAAAATTTGTAGTAAAAGTTGTGTCTTGATTAAAAACTATAACAGAAAGTTAGTGGTATATCAAAGAAGGCTTACTTTGCATGTTTCTGTCGGCGTGTTTATAATGGTCAGCAACAACCATTACTAAGAGAGGTCCAAATAAGCTTAGGCCATTTTCTTTAGATTGTCAACCAAGACTTAATCAGCCTGGCACACATTAATTATATTATCGTTATAAGAATAGTGTTTCTCTTAAAAGTAAATGTTGGTATTCTTGAAATAAACCATACCTGCAACATAGCAAACTCACGAAGATCTGATGGTGAAAAGGACTCTGAATCACATTCAAGCGTTGAGGTCTTGGATGAGAGCATGTAGTCACTGAATAGTTAAACTAAAAAAGTATAAGCAACAACCTGCAAAGCATGCCAATTGCTAACCCATATTAGACCGCCTACATTATCCAAAGCAAAATAACACCTTTTATGAGACGCACAATATGGTGGAACGACTGGGTACCAGCCTAGCCTAACAGGTAATATGTTTCTCATATTCATGTCAAACTTCATGAGCGCTCACCATCACTTCCACTTCATGATGAAGCCAACGCTGCAATGACTTCTCATTGCCCTGTAATAAATATCTTGACTTATCTTGTGGTCAACCTGCCAACTTGGATTAGAGTTTAACTCTACGATGCCAAAAGAAAGATTTAACTGCAAAATCTATAGCATGAGTTAACAAAAAAGTTTGGAGTTATCAAGAAGTAAAAAAGAAAATAAGAACCATAGTTCCTTCCAGCTCTATTTTGTAAGCTAAATTTCATCTCTTACTCTACTTTCTTGCTTGTAGTCTCATCGGCATCACCATCACCAGAAGCAGCTGTTTTAGACTCATCAAACTCCAATAACTGTCAAGGCCAATACCATCATTTACTTAGGTATAGGTCAACTTTTGTGTTGTATTTTATCAATAATAAGTCAAATCGGTGTATAACAATTCAATGATGTCAGGAAGTAGCCGAAAGTGTATTTCTGCTTATAACCTGATATACTAATGTTTTTTATTCATAACCCTTGGTTTATATAATAATATCAAAGACGTCTTTTGACCTGAACCCATGTTGCCACCACTACTACACATTATCCGAAAACAAATGCTAGAAGACAATTTTCATGTAGACATCAAGTCTTACCGGTTTCACCTCCCCATTCCATATGCAAGGAGCAGCCAAGAACCCGATAACAACTGGTACAATGTATAACAGAGCGGCCTGAAAACAAAACCAACATCAGATTACATGCATTATTTAAAAAAGAAACTCATGGCATCATTTAAAAGATAGTATATGTTTACAAATGCAATCACCGACCTATGTAGGTTGAAACCAGTTCATGACAACAATTGTAAGAATTACGCACTTTTAAAGTAATTGCTCTTACTCCCTCTTGACAAATCAAACCTCAGTGCCAATGCTCCAAAAATTACTGTTGGCCAACATATATATATGTAAATACAACATCCAAAAAATGATAAAGTTACATATTGAAAAAAAAATCCCATGAAATGGCCAAAACACAATATGTTGAAGAAGTAACATGGTGTATCTCGCCCACTAACAATGCCATACCTGGAATTACAATGTCTCCTAAACCAAACATAGAATATGGCCGTGCAACGACTCTTGTTGGGAAAAGAAGCTGGAGAAGGATTAAAAACGTTGTCAAAGTTACTCTAAAGTAATTAAATGGGTTTTAAAAAAGCTATAATAAGAAAGCTTAAGACATCTTTAAAAAAAGAAGTTGACATTCTTGGTACATATTTTGGTTGCTGAAACACTAGGAACTAAAATATATAAAACAATGATATGGCGTACAATATATCATAAGATAGATAATTCCGAGTATATATGAATATTGGTTATGTTGTATATGCAGAATTAGAGAAATCTGGTACATTATGTTATTTTTTTCAAAAGGTCTATTGCATCCATACATAAAATCCCAAAAAGATTATTGCAAATCTCCAACCATATATAAAATCCAAATGTGTATCTTCTTGGTACTACCAATTTACTGTGAAGCTATGGGTACAATGTACGAGCACTAAAAAAGGATGGCCACACAAACATAACCCAAAAGTCATTATACTTTGACTTTAAGGTCCTTTAGGGATACACTAGAGTGTAGAATGCGACTTCAGTTGTCAGATGCATTTAAACGATATATAAGTAAACAATATTTGTTGATAAATATGAGTATATATTAAAAGATCAATAAAGATTATTAATAAAATTAAAAGTTAATATAAAGGTAAAAGAAATGAATGGATAAAATTAGAATTATAAATATTTCATATACAATACTTATATGGTGTGAAAATTGATGTAATTACTTGATTACAATGATGATGGTTAAAAATCTCTCATTCGACTATATTACTATAACAAGTACGATGTACATACTTTTACTTAGTGGTCTTATGTGATTGTTATTTGGTGGTGTATAAAATATAGTCTTATGTGATAGTAATAGAGAAAAAAAATAGAAAGATCATACTTTATCAAAAAATTTAACACGATGTATGAAAAATGTTTAGCTCCCGTCAATACATACGGGTCAAAGATAGTCATGTACTACAAGTTAATGTCCAATTAAATATTTTCTATTTTCTAAATATTATTATTGACTTCGAAACAATATATCGATAGATTCATTGCATACGGGTCAAAGGTATATGGGTGGAGTGGGTTTTGGTATTGATTATTTTTATTTCTAATTGCATATGTGTTAGGAATTACCTTTTACATGCTGTTTTTGAGTTTTAAAAATTGTTAAGGTGGCGTTTAGTTGGAAAACATTTTCTTTCATTTCCTATTTCTTATTTTGCAGAAAAAGGAAGGGGAGTTTGATTTCCAGAAAACAATTGAAAATTTAGAAAACGCATTTAGTCTGAGAAACATGTGTTTGTGTTTTCTATTTTCCAAAACTAGAAAACATGTTTAAGTGTTATTGTTTTATATCTCAATTCACTATTCACCTTATTAATATTATAAAAACATCTTCAAAACACAAAAACAAATATTATAAACTAACCAATTAAACTATAAAATAACTAAAAAAATCTAATACGAGAAAATAAAGAAATTAAAATAGTAAAATATAATATCAAATAACGTTTTCGTCTATTTTTTTATGTTTTCGTCCGCTTATTTACGTTTACGTCAGTTTTTTACGTTTTCGTCCGATTTTTTATGTTTTCGTCCGTTTCTTTACGTTTTCGTCAGTTTTTTTACGTTTTCGTCATATTTTTTACGTTTTCGTCCGTTTCTTCACGTTTTCATCCTTTTTTTTACGTTTTCGCCAGATTTTTTACGTTTTCGTCTGATTTTTAATGATTTCATCCGTTTTTATACGTTTTCGTCAGATTTTTTACATTTTCGTCTATTTTCTTACGTTTTCGTTCATTTTTTACTTTTTTGTTTGATTTTGTATGTTTCCATCTGTTTTTTTACGTTTTTGTCAGATTTTTTTATGCATTTATCCATTTTTAGTATTTTCGTTTTTTATGATTTCTTTCGATTTTTACGTTTTCTTCCGATTTTTTACGTTTACATCCATCTTCGGCTGATTTTTATGTTTTCATCTTTCCTTTATGATTTCATCTTTGATGTAAGTTTTTTTTAGGTTTCGTCTAACGAAAACGTAAAAAAATAGACGTAAATGTAAATAAACGTAACTAACACAAAAAATGGACGAAAACGTAAAAAAACATAAAAAAACGGACGAAAACGAAAGAAAACATAAAAAAACGAGCGAAAACGGATGAATATGTAAAACACGTACGAAAACGTAAAAAATCAGACGAAAATGTAAAAAATCGGACGAAAACGTAAAAACAGACGAAAACGTAAAAAATCAGATGAAAATGTAAAAAATCTGACGAAAACATAACAAATCTGACGATAACGTAAAAAAATTGACGAAAACGTAACAAAATGGACGATAACGTAAAAAGTCTGACGAAAAAGTAAAAAATCTGACGAAAACGTAAAAAAAAGGACGATAACGTAAAAAGTCAGGTGAAAAAGTAAAAAATCTGACGAAAACGTAATCAAAAGGACGAAAACGTAAAATATCTGTCGAAAACGTAAAAAACAGACGAAAATGTAAATATCTGACGAAAACGTAAAAAACGGACGAAAACTTAAAAAATCAGACGAAAATATAAAGAATCGGACGAAAATGTAAAAAATCTGACGAAAACGTAAAAAATCTGACCAAAACATAAAAAAACGGACGAAAACGTAAAAAATCAGACAAAAACTTAAAAAACCTGACGAAAACGTAACAAAACGAATGAAAACGTAAAAAATCGGACGAAAACGTAAAAAATTTGACGAAAATGTAAAAAATTTGGCAAAAACGTAAAAAAACAAACGAAAATGTAAAAAAACGAACGAAAACTAAAAAATTTAACGAAAACGTAAAGAATCGGATGAAAATGTAAAAAACCTGACGAAAACGTAAAAAATTTGACCAAAACATAAAAAAACGGACGAAAATGTAAAAAATCGGGCAAAAACGTAAAAAATCGGACGTAAATGTAAAAAATCTGGCGAATACGTAAAAAAATGCACGAAAACGTAAAAAATAAGACGAAAACTTAAAAAATCTGACGAAAACGTAAAAAAACGGACGAAAACGAAAAAAAAAGGAAGAAAACGTAAAAAAACCTGACGAAAACGTAAAAAACGGACGAAGACGTAAAAAAATGACAAAAACCTAAAAAATCGGAGGAAAACGTAAAAAATATGACGAAAACGTAAAATGGACAAAAACGTAAAAAATCAGTCGAAAACGTAAACCAAATGACGAAAACGGATTTGGGGTATTTTAATGGAAAATAGGGGGGGGGGGGGGGGGGGGGGGAAAGAGTTTTGTAATTTTGTGTATTAAAGTTGGAAATAGGAATTTTTTGTTTTGTAAAGAATTTTATTGAAAAACATTAATTTGAACGCGATTTATGTTTTACTTGATTTCCACAAAACATTTTGTGGAAAACAAGGGTGTTTTCCCTCAACTAAACGCACCCTAAATATTTATGCGAATGGGCCGTGCTACGGCATATAAGTCTACCTAGTTATATTATATAAAGAGAAAATTCTTTAAATGCCCCAAAGGTAGACATGTGTGTACCTCATATGCCTAAAAAATTTCCAACTTCCTCAAATACACCATGGGCAACTCTCTCCCAACAAATCTTGGGCAACGCTCCTAGAATTTTGACAAGTGTCCCTTTGGTTGTCCCCACTTTGTACCAGTTAACCTATTATTTATATAAAACAAAAATACCAAAATACCACTATATTTATATAAAACCCTCTTTTTCTTTCTCACCACACACATTCACAACTTCATCATCTCTTTCACAACCTTCCACCTTCCACCGCCGTCACCACTACCACCAGCAGATCGACACCATAACCACCCCGTTGCTCGATCCGACACCATCAGCATCACCGGCACACGCGCCACAACAAAGCCCCACCGCCACCTCTTGTTCACTACGCGCCATAAATCACCATCACCACCACTCCTAATCACCTCCACCTTGTAGATCGAGAAGAAAAGGTAAGGTACACCAAGTCACGCGTGTGCATGACCCGGTGTGAGTGGACTCGTGACTCACTGAGTCACATAATTGATGCTTTGGATCCGGGTTTAAGGTTGCAACACCAGAAAAATCATTTTTATTGATGCTCTGTTTTTTTTTTTTTTTTTTTTTTTTTTTTTTTTTTTTTTTTTTTGGTTAAAGATAAAGTTAGTGTTTTGGTGATGGAGTTGGATTTGAGTGAGGTACCCAGATCTTGTTTACTAAATCAAACAAACCCAGATCTTTACTACAAGTTTCCATCAACAGTTTTGTGAAAAACATTACCCACCCACGAAGTTCTGGGCCCACGGTTCCACCAAATCAAACTAACCCAATGATACTGTTTTAAAATGGAGATACAAAAATGATACTGTGTAGATGGTTATGTTTGTACACAATGTTACAATGTAATTTCACGTAAGAACAATAAGTAATGGAGATACAAAAATAATACAATAATGGAGATACAAAAATGATACTGTGTAAATTACGTTGTTGGATGTAAATAGGTGAAGATTTTACATTGTGTACACAATACATAGGTGGATAATGTGTTTGGATGAAGGCTGTGGCGGTGGGGGTCGGAGTTGTTGGTGGTGCCCGGAGTAAGTGGTGGTGGTGGTGGTCGGAGTATGGGTGGTGGTGGTGGTGGTCGGAGTAAGTGGTAAGTGGGTACAATAATCAAAATGTACAAGTTTTAAAGCTATAAGTACAAAAGAAAGTGTGAGGTTATATATATAATTTACACTAATATAAAAAATATGAGACCTAGTTGCCCAAGAATTTACAAGACTAAGACCCAGTCGCTGAAAAAATGTGTACTATTAAATAATATAAAAAAACTACTTTTTAACGGTAAAAGACAAAAAACTTAAGTCGCCCAAGAAAGTAGGTCCCAATTGCCCAAGAAATTAGTGGGGTTAGTTGTACTTTGCAAGTACAAAGTGGGGACAACCAAAGGGACACTTGTCAAAATTCTGGGAGCGTTGCCCAAGATTTCTTGGGAGAGAGTCGCCCATGGGGTATTTGGGGAAGTTGGAAATTTTTGGAGCATATGGAGTACACACATGTGTACCTTTTAGGGATTTAAAGAATTTTCTTAGGCTGGCTGCAATAGAAGTAGTCGACCGACTCGGTCGACCCAATCCTACTCGGTCTCATTGTTGTGGTTAGTAGGTCACGACCGAATAGAGGTAGGAAAAAAATGAAAAGGGTCGTGATCTCGACCGAAACATACACACACATAAAAACAAATGGTCCACTTTCCAATTAATATTATTAAGGTCGCCCTTACTAGGGCATTGAATCGCTTGCAGGTCGCTAGAGAGAGAAAGCTGATGTGGCAGAGAAAATAAGAGGGATTGACCCTTATTTTCGATCATTACTGCATCCAGCCTTATATAAGGCTAGATGCAATAAGGACTTATTATAAGGGTCAATCCCCCCTACTTTTTCTGTCACGTCAGCTTTCTCTCTCCAGCGACCTGCAGGCGATTCAGTGCCACAGTAAGGGCGACCAAGTTCTTATTTATTTTTTTTTTTATTATTATTATTATTTTTTTTAACATTTTTAACACAAACTAAAATTTCATTTATAATTAAAAGAACGAGGTCGGAAATTGAATGTTTGTTGTTGTGGAGGTCGTTGAGATTCGTAATCAAGAGAACGAGGTCGGAAATTGATGGTTGGTGACACACCGGTTAACCGGAAAGTTGAATCCGGTGATAATTGCGGGATGTTTTGTTGTGGTAAACGGGATTTCCGGCCTTTTGCTTGTTGTTGTGATGTTTTCTTAGACATTTTTAATAGAAAAAAGTGTGAGATTGTGTGAATTGAAGTGTTGTTTAGTTGTGTATTTATAGGAGAATTTTTTATTTATTTATTTTTATTTTTTTTTGTGCCCAACGACTAGTTTTCAAACGGTAAGTTTTTTTTTTTTTTTTTTACTCACAAACGGTTAACACATTAAATGTAAAAGCAAAAGTGGATCAAACTCAAAAAAAAACTCGGTCGAGATGGAGACCGACTCCAACTTATTTTCTCTTCTTTCTCGGTCGCGACCTCGTCCCCACAGCAACGACGACCAAGTTGACCGACTAGGACCGAGTCGGTCTCGGTCGTTATTGCATCTAGCCTAAAAGATGAGCGTTTTGGACTTGCAATGTCAACTGTCACCTTTCAGCTTCAGTTTGAGCAACTTGCTCATCAATTTCAACACGATCGCTAGGTTCTTTTCCCAGATATATAGTTCTACAATTAGTTCTAAAACACCCCGAGAGAATGTTTTGTTTATGTAACTAAAATATCTACATTTCGGATGAAGCAAGTGTACTCTTTTGGAAAGTGGCTAGAGTGCCATCCGATCAAGGTTGACTCCCCCATAAAAGGGACAACGACATCAACCAAATCACCTTCATCATCAGAAAATAAGGACATGAATTTACATAGATCAGAATGTAGTTTCATGAGGGTATAGCAATAAAGAAGAAGATCACACCACTATTAGAAAAAACGAAACCCAAGAAAAAATTACTATCATAATTCGATAAAAAAACATTTATGACACAAACAATAAAAACCATCACAGGGAATTGTTAACATCAATGTGGCTCAAACAGTTTGTAGATGAATAAATAAAAAGACGCAACAAACATTTTTAACCTGTTACAAACATGATTATTGTGTCAACTAGGACCAACTTGGTTCAATCCAAACGTTAAGGGAGAGATGATGCGTGGTTCCAAAGAAATCCTCTAGATGTTCTTCTTGAAAGTTTTCGGCATCAAATGTGTGGTACCTGCATGTGTCAAGTGAATAAAACACAACCCTCCTATTCTTGGTATGTAGTAGCGGAAAGAAAATCTTATTCTCCATCTTTGGTTCTTTGGCTTCAATACAGAACCATGTTGTGCCACAAATATAGATCGCGTGCTTACCTAGACTATCTATTTTTTCCCACTTTTCTTCATATTCATTAAACTCGAATACCTCAACAGCTTCTCCAAACTCGCTAACACTAACTAGTAAAGTATGTTGATCACAGTTCGTTATGAAATATTGTTCCAGGGATCTACAACAACCTTTAGGAGCTTCGGATTCAACAGGTCCCCAAGAGTTACCTTTTTTCCCAATATTATATATAACAAAACGTTCTTCTTGTTCACAAGAGACATAAACATTGTCACCATAAAAATCAGAAAAAAAAACAGGTGGTGGTGGATCAGTGCCAAAACGCATTTCACGCCACGTCCGTTCCTGATTCACATAGTGGATGTAAGCACACTCTGTTGTAAATCCAACCACCATACAATCAACGGAAGTTGGTGGTGCCGAAAAGCATAAGCCTCGTAAATCATGTTCCGTTTCTGGAAGCTCCCGGAGGTCATTTGTGAAAGGGTTAAAGAAAACTAAGCAATTCAAGCGTCTCTTCCAAAACAATAACCAACCAAACCTTGAATAACATACCGTGTCATTTTCATCACTTAATACTTTGGAGTTTTTCAGAAAATAGTTGTCACCCAACAAAGGATCTGTGAAAGTGATGAGGCCTCTTCTTGTGTCTACCACTATTAACCAAGGTGAAACAGGTGAATGTGTTAGTAATCTCCTTAACGATGTTTCGTTGCTCCATTTGATCAAAGGTGCTGCTAAAAGACATTGTTTGCATGTAGCACGAAAGTTCATGTATTCCACGCCAACGCTTTGCTCCATAATCATCTCCAAAAGATCAAACGGAATATTGAGGAGGTGTGAATTTTTAAATTCAACCCCATTATCTGTACGTGATCTTAAGAATATCTGATTGTTGTTTTCCAACTCTTCTTTATAATCAACAATGCATTTGGCTTCTTCATGATCATCTTCTAACCTGCATCAAACAAACATCTTTCCTATAATATAATCCATTTTTTTTTTCTTTTTCTTTTTTTCCCTTTATTGCATATAATAGCAACATATCGTTCCATAAATCCGTTGTAGTCATTTAAAGATAGTTTGTGTCCCATTTGGGTCATTTTGTAAACAAAAACCTCTAATAACCGAATGGACTTCCGAAAATGATCATTTGTATACAACTAAATTTTTTGAAAACATATATGATACCGCTTACTAGACCGATTGACAACATCTTTTAATCACTCAAATGTACCGAAAATGAAAATAAACTGACAAAAATTGGACAATGAAAACATATAATACGGTATTATTATGCATAAAAGAGAATCATAATAAAACACATATGAGAAACAAACACAAATAATTAATTGAAAGGCGATACCTGCATTCCCACATCCACACATGGCTTGTTGGCAGCATAGGAGAGGGTATACATGATAGGGAGATTGTGTTATCTTTGACATTGTATGAGTGTATTGTTTTGCCCATTTCACCACGAATGTGTATAAAACCTCCCAACTCTGAGGCAACTACTGGTCTATAAAAAACAGAGTAATCACGGGCAAGATCCAAAAAAAAAATACTGTCTTTGAGGTCATCAATTACTTTCCATGCTTCAAGACTAATGTCCATTTTTTTTTTATAATATGTTTTCCAAATTTCACTACTCATGTCCACGTCGTCACTCCTCGTGTTCAAGTCTTCACTACTCGAGTCGTCACACGTAAGATTCTTATTAGTTATGTCCCAGTCTTTGAAGCATAATTCCCTTTCTTCCCAATTTATACAAGTCATGTCTGATTTATACAAATACACATTAGAAGGTTTATTTTCTGTATGCTCAGTTTCCTCCCAAAAAGTCATCTCAATGTAGAACAGTTCCGTAGAAGATCCTTTCAAATACTGAATGTCTCTATCAGTACGATAGGAGTCAACAGGGCCAAAAGGGCAAATGCTGAATAGCATAAGATTTATCACAACTTCATTGTACTTAACAACAATGTCAAGATATATGACAAAATCCGAAAAAGTACCATCGGTACTTAGGGCATATACTTTACCATTGCAACAAGTTAGACTATCTAGTAATTTACCCTTTGAAGTTAGTCTCTTGAGCTGCTGGGCATACGACATCTCGGTCCATCTAAAATCCTCCCGCTTACTATCTACCGGACAAAATAAGAAGGTAGACTTATTGGTTGTTAACAAAAGAATTGAGGTCGGATCATCAGGAGGGGCTGACAGACAACACTGTCGGATAGACTCATACGACTCGCCATCTTCCAATACCAAGTTGGGGAGACCTATTATCTTAGAAGTCACTTGGTTCCAAAGAGACCATATATTGTTGTATGGATGGTTGGAAAGAATCACCCAGCCATGACAAAATCCCCGGATACGTTTCCCAAGCAACTCAGGGATTCGACATCGATAATGTGGCAAGTTGTTGTCTATGGTGCAGAAGAAAAACTCGTCTTGGTTTTCGTCGTCTTGTGTGTTCTGGGCAATCAACCATGGATATTTGGAAGACAAGGGAGGGAATTGATCACTGGAAATTTGCTCCATCTAAACAATAATATTTAGAGGTTAATTTATTAATGCAAAACCATATGTAAATACAAGATCCCAACACTCAAAAAGCTTATTGATTTTAAAACTAATACACAAAAAAGTGCTTACAGCAAAGCATTGAAATAAGCCACCTGAACAATCTAAACACTCAAATAGCTTATTGCTTTTATAGAAGAACCAGGAAAAAAGGTCTATTTTTTTAGCATATAAATTAAAAAAGACAGAAAACAGAGCTCATATAAGCTAAACAATAAGACACAAAACAACTAAACAATCCAAAAACTCAAAAAAGCTAATAAGCCAATTGAACAATAAAAAAACTCAAAAAAGCTAATAAGCCAATTGAACAAACCAAAGCTAAACACTGGAATTGAAGGCTATTACTTTTTTTACAAAACTCAAAAAACACACAGAGCAACTGAACAAATCAAGCACTCAGAGCAACTGAACAATCTAAACCAGGAAAGAGGTCTATTTCTTTAGCATATAAACTACAAAACACAAAAAATAGAGCAATCCAAAACAACTGAACTATCCAAAAACTCAAAAAATCTGATAAGCCAATTGAACAATCCAAAAAGGTAACCCAAAAACAAAAACATAAACAAAAAAAAAGCTAAACACTAAGACACAAAACAGCTGAACAATCCAAAAACTCAAAAAATCTAATAAGCTAATTGAACAATCGAAAAAGGTAAACTGATTATAATTGAAACAAATCAAGCACTCAGAGATCTTAATGAATTGATTTGAACCGAAAAGCATAATCTTAAAAGGGTTCTAAATAAGCAATTAACGTTAATGCATCATAACTGAAAACGATGGTAACCCAGAAACAAAACAAAAAAAAAAAAAATCAAATCATACCTCAGAAAGCTTCATGGCGATACTAAAGTCGATTTTAAACTTCGATTATTTGAATCTGTATGATGGGATTATTTATAATTTATACAACATTGTTTGAACAGAAAAAAGGTAAGTTTGTATCGAATAAGGAGATGGTGGAACGAAACTGCCGGTCAATGGGCTTTAGGCCTTTAGTTTAGTTTAACTAAAGTACATTTGTTTTTTAGTAAACTACACTGTTCGTCCTTGTGGTTTGCGTTGACCGACCCGTTTTGTCCTTTAACCGAAAAAATTGCACCATCCGTCCTTAAGTGCGAAACGTTATGTATCGTTAGTGCTTCACTTTAACGGACCACACTAACAATCATCAAGTCTTCGTTCAAGCCTTATCCACAAGGGTAAAATAGTCAATTTATTATTATTTTTTCTCTTTTTGACCCCACATTATCCCATCATCTTCATTTCATGAGTTCGACTTCTTCCTTTTGGTTGTATTCCTTATACATATAATATTCATATAAGTAGGTTGTTTGTTAAGTTTACAAACCATTGTTGTGGAAAAACGGAGAAACCGAGCTTAAAAAAAATCGTAAAATAAAAACCGAATGGAAAATCAATGGTTTGATTTTGTGAATTTCTCTTTTGAGATATCGAAGTGGCGAAGTTATGGTCCAGTTAGATTTTAATTACAAATTCAGTTTTTGTGTACTAGTCTTTTGACCAAAAATCAGTTATTTTGTCATCGTTAAGTCTACATATAAGAGCGTTTTTTGTTGATTCACACATAATCATCTTCGACCTTTTATTTAGTCATTTACAAATAAAAAATCACATATACGGTGAGTGTATGTAATGATATTTCTAGACGGAATGTGAAATTGTGTATAATTTAAAGGGACGGAATATGTAATTAACTCTTGTTTTATTGATAGTGCTTTAAATAGAAATACAAATACGAGTACCACATTATTACTAGACCAAAATATACAATACCTTTTTTTATCTAGCAATATCGCAAACATACAAAAACTGTCACTTTGCACGATGATTCATTTGGACGAAAAGTGCGAAAATAAAATGGTTCTTTTTGCCTCTAAATTTCCACAACTTGTCCACAATAGCTCATTCTTTCAAGTTGCAACTACAATTTTTAGTTTTTTTTGCCATTTCCACACGATAGATGATTTACTTTTGCCATGAAAAAACAAGTCAAACAGGACGAGCTCTCTCGAACGATTGTATCGAGCCCTGCAAACAACTAAAACAAATTATGCTAATGCAAAATTAGCTTAATCACACACACTTGGGCATTCTTAGACAAGTCAAAGAAGCCTCGAATACCCATAAAATGGAATAATTGGTTGAGTTTTGGATGGTGATCAACACCGTAGTAGAGCTAAATTTCTAAATTTGATATGTACTACCATTTTAAACAATAAGATACGTTTAGAACACAAAGTGAGTTTACAACTTGAAAGCATCAAAGATAAATTCAACACCATCATTTACAACACATATATCGATTACTCACAGGGAGGGTGTTTGTGCTAGCTCATATAGCGGGCTTATGAGCTTATGTAATTTTGGAAAAGCTCATGAGACATAAGCCCACTTATTTGGATTTATGAACAATATCAACAAGTAGCTAGCTACAACAAGTCACACTCGAAATTGGCAAAGAAGAAATAACGGGGTTTTAAAAATAGGAGTTTGAGCATTTACCTAGCTTGGTGATTAAAAGCTACTCGAGATTTAATAATTTCGCAAACAGTGTTATTTCTATGGTTTCTTTTCTAGCTCTTATGATAATTGCATTTGCATATAAACTACCATGCAATGTTGCGTTTTCTTATAAGATACCGTACCCTTCTTTACGTTGGTATATTTTACCGGAGAAACCCTATTAAAAATTATAATAAAATAAAAATTGTACATTACTCAACACTCCAAAAACTAATGTTAAGTATACAACATTGATGATCACACTTGGATTCTTTTAGCAGCGACAGTAACACTCAATTTCATACGTAGCTAGGTAACCACTAGCGTCATACAGACCACACTGGTAGCAGTGTACGTGATCACGCAATGCGATAAAGCAATTCACATTAGACCATAAATCATAAGAAGAAAAATTTAGCCAACATCCAAGGTCCATTATCACCAACTAAAAATTGTGGTTGTCACATTTAGTCACTTGAAACATCTGCAGATTACTAGATTTTGCGAAACAAATTCACTATATAACATTCTGCAAAGTAAAATATACTATTGCTAAGAATAGTGATTGTTGTGAGTAGTTAGCACTATTCCTAACCACACTGGTTCAAATACAATCTCACCACAATTTTGTATGTTAACTCAAATTTATCTTAACATAAAAAGTGATTGTTTTTTAATGGAGTAACAATTGTCAAGTGTGGCAAAGGTTCAAGTGCAGCAAACTGCAATCTCACTTTAATTTCGCAATCTCGCTAATTTCATCACATGACACACATATGTTTATTGAAGATTTGTTATACGAAATTACGAACTATATAAAACTATACATTAGTATTTGTAAAAGGTTATAATTTATGTTTCAACTCAAGAAGAACACTAACTTCAAATCAAGATGGTCTACTGATCAGATATACCAATTATGTCCTTTTTACCTGCGAGGTGGCTGCTGCTATTACTCGCCTTGTTTGTCGATGGTGGGATGTGGATCGGGAGTCCTTCTCTTCATATATGGATTGGCTGTCGTGGTTCAAGAACATTTGGCTGGGATCCAAAATTAAGAGCTTGTTGGAAGGTGTTTTCTACACTGCTTGGTGGGCTCTTTCGAATTTTAGAAATCAAGAGATTTTTGCATCTAAAAAACCTCGAAAGGAAGTCATTTTCTATGATATTGTTGCTTGCTCTTTTTCATGGATTTTTTCTCGATGTAAGAGTTCTTTTAGTTGAACCAGTTGGTGTCAGCACCTTTTTTTTATTTCGTTGTAATTTTCTAGCTTCTTGCTAGTTTTTTATAAAAGTTGCTGTTAAAAAAAAGAAAAAAATATATATATATACCAATTATGTTTTCACGAATTTAAATTACCAAATTATGCGCTCTCACTTATGATTGATTAATCCTTAAACTTTAATCACTATAAGAAAGTGATAAAGCAATATAATAAACAAAAAGCTATACTCAATGAGAAATACATCGTCACATTTGAAACTATATGTAGCTCGAAATCCGCCGCAACGCACGGGCAAAAGCTCCTAGGGAAATACATATCTAAAAACAAAAAGCTATACTCAATACTACTAAATAATTAGCCAACAACTACGCCACATCTTAAATGTTGAATTGAAGTATTGGCCAACTAATTTCCAAACAAACAAATTCATAACACTTTTCTAAGGTCAATGGCTATAATTAATATAATTGGTTGCATAATTATCGAGTAGTTAGTTTCGAGTTACATATACGCGTTATTAATTATTTAGAGCTGTTCACATTGATCAAAGACATTAAAACTGTTTGGTTGTTAGAGTATATTTTACAACGTACAAATCTCGTGTTCTATTACGGTTTTGAGTCGCAAGAATGTAACAAACGTGTTTAAGAATATAAAATTAAGGAGTAGTTCGAAAATTGGTTGAAGCATACGTGTGCAAATGGATATTCTTGCATATTATTAAACGAATTAATATGTCATCGTCCGATCCTCAACATGGTAAACACAATCAATGACCTAACTATGTATATCAATTAAGGTTATCGGATATCACTTGGAATCGTGTTATCACTTTCCAAATTAAACTATTCGACTCTAATGCCTGGGTATCACGAATATCTATTTGGGATAATACCAAATATTTGTTATTGAATTTGACACAAATCAATAACCATTTGCATTTTAGTGTTATATGCTTTCTGTCTATCTCCATGCAGTTGTGCTTGATCTCCTATTTATAGGTAAGATCACTCAACCCTAGTCAATGGAATTATGAGTTATTAACGGCTTATTAATCGATCATAATTAGCTTCCATAATAATAGGTATTAGTGGTTACATGACCAATTAAACGTTGTCATTAATGCAGTTACAACTGCCACTTGAATAAGTCAAAGCAGTTACAAACCAAGTTTGAATTCAGTCCAGTGAGTTCGTTATACTCATTGATGAGCTAGTCCCTGAAAGGGTTGCTCCCTGAGTGTGGTCACTGATAAGTTCACTTACTGATTACGTGAACTCTCTGATGACATTACTCCCTGATGAGATCCATCAGCTTATTACTCATAAAGTACAAAGCCAAACTCACCAGCCTGATGAATACCATTCAGTCCAGAGTGTCACTCACTGAAGAGTGAACTCACTGAAATTGATCATACACTGAATAACACATAACCACTATCTGAGACAGGGTGTTTAGAGACCTTATTGGTGTACACTCCGTACCTCCTGACTCATTACCAGGTTTGAACTGATCTCTCAAATGCACTAAATTTTCCAACAAGTACTTAGTACACATCTACAGTGGAAATACTCAGATGTATTAGAAATATACAATTCAAATTATTAGACGATAAATACAATAAAAAAAATAAAGGAATTGGCGATGACATATATGCATGTCCTCGCCAAAAGTCTGTTGTGCCCGGCTGAAAACTTTGGCTGAGAATTGGAGTGGGACACACATCGTCGTCGGTACGTAAAACCCAAAATCGTCATCGCTAATACCTTTAGCGATCGTCGTTTGGCGAGGAACCTTTAGCAAGGGCATGCCCTCGCTAAAAATCTTTAACAAAAACATGTCCTGACTAAAAGTTTCAAATAATCCTCGCCGATTGGTGCTGTGTAATACAAATAAGTATCACTCAATAAAACTATAGAGCATAATACAATTCAATCATACTTTTTTTACAATATAATAAATCGTACAACTTTATATTTGAAGGATAACAACATAATAATATATCATGTCATTTGATACGAACAATGTTAAAGTTAAAAGATTAAAACTTGAACATCATAATTCCAAAGTAAAAATTAGTAACAAACTTCAATTATTTTGAATAATTAAATTTATAAGTTTAGCTAAGGGTAAATTTTCATCTATATGTGGACAAAAGAGAATGTCTTATTATTTTTAGGTGGTTATATATTAGCAAGGTCGATCATGAGATTAATAACTCAACCAAATTTATGTTCGTCAAAGTTGTTTTTATTCGAGTTGGTATTTTAATGCCTAGTTAAATAGATCGAAAGGAAAAATATCAAATACGGAGTATATTGTGATATAGTTTCATGTTTTCCCAACTAATTAACCACTTAACACGCATTATTATGTCTTGTAGATCTATACAAAACAAGTAACACTTAAAAAGCATATAAGCCAATCTCAATCATTCATCCACCTTTCATCTAATAGCTAAGATCAAATCAAAAAATAACAAAGGAATGACACAATTGGCATTTTAGCTCATTTAATATAAAAACCCACTTTTTACCTTTTTTTTAAAAACAACATATCTTGCAAACGGTAAATCTTCAAGCTACGAAAAATACACCATCGCGACAAGAAAAAAAATTATCTTTCTATACATATGTATTGTTACATACTTTCAACGATTTTTTTTTACAAAATTTCGTCCAGAAAAATCCCATGGGATTCGTAAAAAAATCCCATGGGATTCGTAAAAAGACGGGTTTTTTTTTCAAAATTTTTGTTCAGAAAAATCCCACGGGATTCGTAAAAATCCCATGGGATTCATAAAAAGATGATTTGTTTTTCAGAATTTTGGTCCAGAAAAATCCAACGGGATTCGTAAAGAAATCCCACAGGATTCGTAAAAAGATAATTTTTTTTTCAAAATTTTTGTCCAGAAAAATCCCATGGGATTCGTAAAAAGACGAATTTTTTTTTCAGAATTTTCGTCCAGAAAAATCTCACGGGATTCTTAAAGAAATCTCACGGAATTCATAAAAAGACGCTAAATAACAAAGGATTCAGTATAAAATCCCATGGGATTCTTTGGTGCATCACTGCATCCCATGGGATTCATTGTGAATCCCATAGGATTCTTTGGTGCATCCTATGGGATTTATTGTGAATCACATGGGATGCATCCATGGGATTCATGCATTGTGAATCCCATGGGATCCATTATAAAAATTTTCACAATTTTCGTATAGAAAAATCTCGCGAGACTCATAAAATGACGATTTTCTTTTCAAAATTTCCGTCCAGAAAAATCTCATGGGATTCGTAAAGAAATCCTATCGGATTCGTAAAAAGACGATTTTTTTTTCAAAATTTTCATCCAGAAAAATTCCACGGGATTCGTAAAAAAATCCCATGAGATTCGTAAAAAGACGATTTTTTTTTTTAATTTCCGTCAAGGAAAATCTCATGGGATTCGTAAAAAAATCCCACGGGATTCCTAAAAAGACAATTTTTTTTTCAAAATTTTCGACCAGGAAAATCCTATGGGATTCTTAAAAAAATCCCACGGGATTCTTAAAAAATTCCCACGGGATTCGTAGAAAGACAATTTTTTTTTTAAAATTTCCGTCCAAGAAATTTCCACGGGATTCGTAATAAAATCACACGGGATTCTTAAAAAAAAGAGTTAATTACTTAATTGGTCCTTATGGTTTACCGGGTTTCACATATATTGTCCCTGTGTTTTTTTTTCGACGGGTCATGTCCCTATGGTATGCAAAAGTTGCGGATCCTGTCCAATTTACTAACGGCGTTTAAACGGTCGTTAAAAAAAGACTAACGTGATATAGATGCATAACGTCGGGGCCTAAGATTATATATGTGAAACCCGGTAAACCACAGGGACCATTTTAGTAATTAACTCAAAAAAAAAAAAACTTTTTTTTTAAATTACGAAAAAAGTAATTAACTCAAAAAAAAAAAAAAAAAAAAAAAAAAAACTTTTTTTTTTTAATTTACGAAAAAGTAATTAACTAAAAAAAAAAAAAAAAAAAAAAAAAAAAAAAAAAACTTTTTTTAAAAATTACAAAAAAAAGTAATTAATTCAAAAAAAAAAAACTTTTTTTCAAAATTTACGAAAAGTAATTAACGCAAAAAAAAAAAAAAAAAAAAAAAAAAATTTAAATTACGAGAAAAGTAATTAACTCAAAAAAAAAAAAAAAACTTTTTTTTTTTTAAATAAAAGTTTAAATTACGAAAAAAAAAACTTTTATTTAAATTTACGAAAAAAAACTTTTTTCGTAATTTAAACTTTTATTTAAAAAAAAAAGTTTTTTTTTAGTTAATTAATTTTTTCGTAATTCAAAAAAACGTTTTTTTTTTTTTTTTTTTTTTTTTTTTTTTTGAGTTAATTACTTTTTCGTAAATTTAAAAAAAAAGTTTTTTTTTTTTTTTTTTTTTTTTTTTTTTTTTTTTTTTTGCGTTAATTACTTTTCGTAAATATTAAAAAAAGGTTTTTTTTTTGAGTTAATTACTTTTTTTGTAATTTTTACAATTTTTTTTTTTTTTTTTTGAGTTAATTACTTTTTCGTAAATTATAAAAAAAGTTTTTTTTTGAGTTAATTACTTTTTTCGTAATTTTTAAAAATAGTTTTTTTTTTTTTTTTTTTTTTTTTTTTTGAGTTAGTTACTAAAATGGTCCCTGTGGTTTACCGGGTTTCACATATATAATCTTAGGCCCCGACGTTATGCATCTATATCACGTTAGTCCTTTTTTAACGACCGTTTAAACGCCGTTAGTAAATTGGACAGGATCCGCAACTTTTGCATACCATAGGGACATGACCCGTCGAAAAAAAAACACAGGGACAATATATGTGAAACCCGGTAAACCATAAGGACCAATTAAGTAATTAACTCTAAAAAAAATCTTACGGGATTCGTAAAAAAATCCCACGGGATTCGTAAAAAGACGATATTTTTTTTAAATTTCTGTCCTGGAAAATCTCTCGGGATTCTTAAAAAATCACACGGGATTCTTAAAAAGATCTCACGGGATTCGTAAAAAGATAATTTTTTTTTTCAAAATTTCCGTTCAGAAAAATCTCACAGGATTCGTAAAGAAATCCCATGGGATTCATAAAAAGACGAATTTTTTTTTTCAAAATTTCCGTTCAGAAAAATCCCACTAGATTCGTAAAAAGACGATTTTTTTTTTCAAAATTTCTATCCAGGAAAATCCCACGAGATTTGTAAAAAATCCCACGGGATCATGTATGATTTATCCTGTCGATAAATCACAAAGTATTTAGTATGAATCCCATGGGATTCATTGGTGCATCCCATGGGATTCATTGTGAATCCCATGGGATTCTGTATGAAATCACAAATGATTCGTTATGAATCCAATGAGATTCAGTATGAATCTCAAAGAATTCATTGCGAATCTCATGAAATTCTTTGGTACATCCCTAAGTCAAAATTAATCTCACTTCTCTCAAGTTACTTTTATAAATCTTGGTAATTTTATTGGAAATTACAACTATAGGCAATAAATGAAAAGCATTTTATTTTGCATATAAATAATTATAATTTATACGTCCCTTACAATTTAATCCCAAAATTTTATTTTTTCTCATCTTCTTTCGCTATCCCACCTGCTACTCTCTCTAGACTTTTATATCCATCTTAATAATTCAATACATCTTTCTAGGTAATTAACTTTTGTTACTTTTTAGAAAGAATCTTGCCATCCACATCTTTTTTTACTTCCCACCTAAAACACCCATTGCTCCTTTCTTTAATCTCCAAGGTCAAGTAATTCAACTGAAAAAACCACTGCCTCCATCCATTAGTTATCACTGCCACGAGCTGCTACCGTTAACGACCGCCCACCAAACACCGCTGCAGCGCCGCGCCACCAACTGCACCTCCAAACGACGTTGCACCACCGCGCCACCACCTGCACCACCACCTGCACCAACCATAAACACCGCCAAAACTGTCACCGACAACCGCCACTGCCAACATAACGCTGCCACCAACTGTTCGTGTGTGTGTGTTCGTGTAATTTTGTGTAACTGTTTGGATTTGTTTAATTTGGTGAAGAAGAATAACAGCGGATCGGCGATAGATCGGCTATTAATTGACAGTGGGATCGACGGCGGATCGGCTAGCGGTGGGATTGACGACGGGATCCATGACGTTATTTGTGTGTTGTATGAGAAAGAGATTAGATGTAAGAGAGATGAGAGACACAAGTGTGAATGTGTGTGTACAGTGTATGTGTGTTTAAGTTGTTAGGTAGAAAGTATTGAATGACTAAAATGCCCCTCAGTATATTTGTTCATTTTAATCTAAATCATTGGATGGAAAAAGAATGGATGGTTGAGATCTTGTTATTTGTTTTTTTAGATAAATGGTGTTTCGTATTGAACTTTTCTCATATACATTATACAATGAATAAATTAATGAAGAAATTGATACTTGTTCTAAACTATTATCTACAAAAATTAGAAAAGCTTGCTTCCAAACTCTTCAATGTCATTGCCTAATCTTGCAGATGAAGCTGCAACATCACGTAACTCGGATAAGCTTCTACCAAGTTGCAGTGCAACCTTCATCTCGAACACTTCACCGTTCTCCCGACTCTCCACGTTTCTTTCGTTCAAGTTTGATTTTATGGATTCTTACATCATCTTAGAGAAACAGGCATTGCTTCGATACATTTCAAATACCATCCCTACTTGCCCACCATGTTGTAACGTGTTCACAATGCTTGCCATTGCGCCAGCCATGACTCCAAGTGCCATAGCCCATGGAGAAGATGCATGAAAGGCTGAACCAACGGCTCCTAAGCCGGATAGTAGTGGACCAGCTATCGCTAAACCTTTGTTGAGTTTCAAGGCAACCTCAAGTAATCGTCTTTATCTTTTACTTCCAAAACCTTGATAATTTCTCTCATCCCCTCTTCAAGTTCCATGCTCCAACCATTTTTATCTTTTTGTTGTTTAGCCGGTGATGTCCTTCGCTTTTCTGGCCACCAAATAGCTGGCTTCGTCTTTGCTGGAAACTTTTCAAGCATGGCACCAATTAAAGGAAGAGGGTAGGCTCTATCTATAGCCAAAACCTTTTCCATTGCCTCATTAACATCAATGAGGTTTGTATGTCCTATAGTGATTTTCGTCTTGATTTTACTTTCAAGTTGCTTGAATAGTCTTGCAGTATTTCTTTGCTCCTAAACTAGTTGGAATGGTTGAATCTTGTTCATGATAACCAACATCCCCGTCGCTGCAAAATACATGAAACTAGATGTGATCTTTAGGACTTCCAAAGGTGCACCAGGTACGGTAGTAGTAGTTGCAGCATGGTTGAAGCCGCCAGAGTAATGCTGTTGATAGATATTAACATCAAGTTATTCCATGTACTCCTTTGCTCTCCAATGTTCTTATGCATCTCAATTCGATCCGAAACAGTCTCAAGTATCATATAAAGCTTCTCCATTACTTCGTTACCTGGATACACTCTAGGGTTTGAGGTGGGATCATTTGGTGTTAATCTTGAAAAGGTTTTCATATCTTCCACATAATCTATTTTGATGCCATATTTGGTGCAAAAATACCAAGATTACTCGTGTTAATCTTGGGTAAATGGATTGAAGCCGTTATAATATTTCTATGGGAAGACAAGGGAATGAAGAAGTAGATGATGTATCTGAATGCATAAAACCTAAAGGTTGCTTTAGTTGCCATATGCATGGTAAGTGATAAATCCTTATTCTTTGATCTTATATAAGGTGGTGTATATTGTTATCGAGCTCGAAACAAAGCAAGAAGTACGTATATATGTTAATAATCATGAGAATCTGGATGTGTTTAATTAGTCTTGTCTTGGAAGGGTTTTATGCATGTATGTTTTTTGATATGATATGATTAGATAGATTTGTGTGTTTAGATATGGAATGGGAATTCAAGTGGTCAATATATTCAAACGTAGAAAAATAGATGGTGTATAACATCAGGCTATTTGTATGGACTGTTTCAAGTCTTAATCAACCTATCCTTTTTTGACTTAGACCATTTAATAAATGAGAAATTATGTTAAGTTGTTCTACTCTTACGTACACTTAAATTGTGAACAAGATTTTAACTAGCATGCACATGCATGAGCGTGTGATGACAACGAAGCCATATATTTAAAACCAGTACGTCGTTACTAGATGGTCACACATGCATGCATGGATATGAATACTGCATATATCGAGACTTCTCCAAATTCCAGTTATAATTGACTAATAAATTATTTTCACCATGTACGTACGTGTACGTCCAGTTTTCAAACCGATCATTTGTATTGTATTTACTAACGACGTCATGTTCCTAGCTCCTTGATAGGCATTATGTAAATTCACTTCGGAAAAAACAATCAAAGTTGTGATGGATTTACGGGCATGCGCACTGCTTGTTTAGAAATCAAAAAACGCGTTGCAGTTCGGTCGACGCAATTCATTACCTGATGATAAGGGGCGATGGTTTGCTTAGGGAATCGTTGTAGCAATTTGCAACAGCTTTACGAGAAGTTTAAATTATAAACTAGCTACAAAAGAATATAATCTAACTAACCAAGAAATTAATTCATCACCGTGACATATTTGGTTACTGTTGCTAAAAACTCAGTTTCTAAACCTGCCCTAATTTGACTCATGCCAAATTTTGTTACTAATACAGTTTGTGAGTAATTATAGTAAGTTTTATGCTCTTGAAAGAGACAACAAATTGACCCATAGTATCGTTTAGTCCCGGTCTTTTTATTTAGGAATCGACTAACAGCAAAATATATGTATATGTCGAAATTCACAAAATTTCTCTTTTCTGACAATTTTGTTCACAAATGCTTCTTGAGTATCTAAAAAGCTAATTTAGATACGCATTTTTCTTGCACCCCGTGTGAGATATCAATTTCTCGCATGGTTGTAGCAGTCGTGTGATATGTTAGGTGCGAGATTTCATGCAACTAACTGTTAAGATAAAATTATGCCAAAAATCCAGTACAACATCTCGCACAACCAGAGGGTATGCATGTCCTCCGAAATACATCCTTAGTGTAAAATATAGGTTTAATGAATTTTTGATAGTTCAATACTAAATGCATACCCTCTTAAAAAAAATTGAAATTGCATACCTTGTGAATGTGTCCGCCTGACGACATACATGTGGAACATCTCTCCCAAACCATCTCTCAAAACCATACTTGTGCGAGAAAATAATTTCTCGCAGAACCATATGTGCAAGATTTCGGTAGATTCGCTGCGAGAAATTAACTACACCACCTGGTGCGAGAATAATGGTAATTTGGCTTTTTGTTTTAAACTCATGCGTTAAGTAAAAAATACGTGTAAATAAAAGCTATTTTGTCATTTTACTTAAAATAAACTCAGATGAACCTTTTTTTTTTCTTTTTTTCTTTTTTTTTTTTTTTTTTAAGGCTCACATGTACATCTATATTAAGAATTAATGATGTAATTTAAGTTTTGTTTTAGTATATGGATATAGCTTAATAGGCTTCTAGTTGGATCTATTGACTCTTGCTTTCTATATTCGCCTCTTTAATCCATGCATAGATCAACCTTTATCTTTTTTTTGTTACTAACAAAACTTTATTGATCGAAACTCAACCTTTGTTATCGAGTTGCAAAATTTTAATTATGTGGCAAAAATCTCTGTCAATTCTTATAAGAGATTTAAGCCATATGGTTCCTGTCCGGAATAATAGGGGAAACATCTTTATATGAATTATAGCCAAATTAAAGTTTCTTGGCACCAGCGAATTTTATTTGGGCAAATGATATTAAAAAGTAATATACTTGCCACAAATTCATCGAATGGGTAGTGAACTATTTTTTTTTTTTTTTTTCATTTTGAGGGTAATTTTCTTTTAAATTCATCATCTTTAGGGTATTTTGCAAAAATTTTGGACAATTTTGTCCTTCGGGAAAAAAATTTGTATTAGCTATAAGGGGCAAAATTGTCCAAAATTTTTACAAAATACCTTAAAGATGATGATTTTGAAAAAAAATTACCCTCAAAATAAAAAAAAAAATAGTTCACTACCCATTCGATGAAATTGCGGCAAGTATAGTACTTTTTTTTATTATTTGCCCAATTTTATTTCAATAAAATTTGTCAAATAAGCACGTTTATATACAGAGTAATTTGTAGTTTCTTTGATTAAGCGTTGGAAAATCAGAAATGCATGACATTGATGACTTTCTGAGTCACTCAATAATTATTTAACAAAAAGTTTCGGACCTTTTTGTAGATTTTATTCCAAGAAATCCTATCAAATGAGCAAGTCAGTATGTAATTTGTCGTTTTAAGCATTTTTTTTTTGTAAAAGGTCAACGACCCGGTAAATATATTACTCCAAAAAACATTTAAGTACAACGGATATGAGTGATTCTCATATCTCAGCCCGTTACATAGGCGAAAGGCTTACATAACAAGATACTTCCAATTTTCTAGACAAGAAAACAAACCATTTAAAGACTCGGACAAAAATATAACCTACTTCCTACGACCTTGGAGATTAAAGCCATAAATGGCGTTAAGAGCATCCAATTCCCCTGGAAGATCATAAATTTGCTTCGAGTAATCATCATAGTCATCCAACTCATCTTCACGCTCATGACCTCCACCAAAAAGATTTGCTGATTCGTCGAACGTGTTAAGAACCTCCTCCTCATCACTATCAGTAACCACAATATCACCCACCTTAGAGAATGGGTTAGTCCTCTTATTGGCAGATGCAGACGGAATAGGAACACCTTTATCATCCAAAAGGTTAGCTTTCCCATCGATAAGTAGCTTTTCAAGCTTACTAATTTTCTCAACTATAGGAGTAGAACCACCTTCCTTAGTTCCCATTAAATCACTCACAAGGGGTTCTTGTGATGTAGTACCAGTCTTAACCAACGCATCCTCATTAACTTCCATTGTACAGCCATCATCCACATCCATGTTGGTGTCATCAGTAGGAATACCAAACGTATCCGTATCATCCATATTAAGAGCATCAAACTGGTTAGATGTAGAGATCGTTGTAATGTCGTTTTAAGCATTGGAAAACATAGGATGCATTTGTCCATTATATTTTGGACCATACGATAATTCGGAATCTTTTGCACCAGCTTCTTAATCATACTTAATAAATAAGCAATGTGAACAATTAACTAACAATCCAATGTACAACTAATGCATGCCTCTTAATTATTACGATATCTAATGTTATTATTATAAGGGTGCCCTTATTATAATGACAATAATATAATCAATATATATTGTGATATTATTTAAATGGTAAGGATGATATAAGATGCAATTTCATACTAACAAGGAAGAAATAGTTAAGCAAATTTGGATACAATAGTTTAAACATCAAGGATAATTAGATGTCCAATCAAGAGAGTTTTGAATCAACCAGAAACTAACCAATTAAAGAGACAAACCATGAAATCCACTAGAGAACCAAAAGAAAGATTATATTATATATCATCAAGGAATTAAAGAAAACAATAGATCTTGATAGAGCCTTGAACTAATTTACATGCTCATGATTTAGAAATTTATTTACAAAAATCACGAATAAAGTTATCAAGAGATCAAGTTTTCTAAACTATCATAAAGTTAAATTGGTTAAATCAGAAAAGCTTGCTTCCAAACTCTTCAATTTCATTGCCTAATCTGGTAGATGAAGCCGCAACATCTCGTAACTCAGATAAGCTTCTACCAAGCTGCAATGCAACCTTCATCTCAAATACTTCACCATTTTCTCTACTCTCCACATCTCTTTCATTCAAGTTTGTTTCAATGGATTCCTGCATCATCTTAAAGAAACCAGCATTGCTTCGATACATTTCAAACACCATCCCTACTTGACCACCATGTTGTACGGTGTTCACAGCGCTTGCCATCGCACCACCCATGACTCCAAGTGCCACAGCCCAAGAATTATGAGGAGAGGATGCTAGAAACGCTGATCCAATGGCTCCTAAGCCGGTTAGTAGAGGACCAGCTATGGCTAAAGCTTTGTTGAGTTTCAAAGCCTTATCGCCTAACCTTAAGTAATCATCTTTATCTTTAACTTCCAATACCCTATTAATCTCTTGCATTTCTTCTTCTAACTCAACACTCCAACCATTGTTATCATTTTTCCCTTTAGCCGATGTCCTACGTGTTTCAGGCCACCAAACCGCGGGTTCAGTTTTGGCTGGAAACTTTTCAAGCATGACACCAAGTAAAGGAAGAGGGTAAGCTCTATCTAAGGCTAAAACCTTATTCATAGCTTCATTTACATAACTAAGAGTAGGATTTCCTATAGCTATTTTCGTCTTGATCTCGCTTTCAAGTTGCTTAAACAATCTTGATGCGTTTCGTTGTTCTTCAGTGAGTTGTGAAGGTTGGATCTTATTCATGATAATCAGCATCCCAGTGGCAGCCAAATACAAGAAACTAGATGTGATCTTTAGGACTTCCAAAGGCGCACCAGGTACGGTGGTAGTAGTTGCAGCGATGCCAGCCATGGTTGCAGCCGAAAGAGTAATGGTATTGATAGATGTTAACATCAAGTTATTCCAAGCATTCCTTTGCTCTCCAATGTTCTTATGCATCTCAACTCGATCCGAAACAGCCTCAAGTATCACATAAAGCTTCTCCATCACTTCATGATCTTGATGCACTCTAGGGTTTGAGGTGGGATTATTTGGTGTTAATCTTGAGAAGTTTTTCATTTCTTCCACGTAATCTATGTTTGATGCCAATTTTGGGCCAAAAACACCAAGATTACTCATGTTAATCTTGGGTAAATGGATCGAAGCCGTTATAATATTTCTACGGGAAGACAAAGGGAATGAAGAAGTAGATGATGTATCTGAATGCATAAAACCTAAAGGTTGCTTAATAGCTGCCATATGCATTCTTTGATCTTTTATAAGGTGGTGTATATTGTTATCGAGCTTGTAACGAAACAAGAAGTGCTTATATATGTTAATAATGAGAATCTGGATGTGTATAATTTTTTCTTGCAAGGGTTTTATGCATGTATGTTTTTTGATATGATATGGTTAGACAGACTTGTGTGTTTTATATATAGAGTGGGAATTCAAGTGGTCAATATTTTCAATTGTTGAATAAATGGATGGTGTGTTGACATCAGGCTATTTGGATGCATGGACTATTTCAATTCTTGATTTTAACCTGTCCTTTTTTGACTTAGACCAAGTTTTAAATGAGAAATTATGTTAATAGTTAATCGATTCTTACAATCTTTACGTTACTTCAATTGTAAACAAGATTTTAACTAATATACACATGCATATGAGCGTGTTATGACAACGAACCATATATTTTTAAAACAAGTTAGATTGTTACACATGCATGCATGGATATGAATATTGCATATATTTAAGACTTCTTCAAATTCTAGTCTTAACCGATTAATGAATTCTTTTTACCATGCAAGTATACTTAAATACAGTTTTCCATTTGTATTTAATTTACTAAAGTAAAACTAGCTACTAAAGTACATAACCAAGAAATCAATTCATCATCATGACATATATATTTGATGACTATCGCTAAAAACCCAAGTTCTTTTGAGCTGCAAATTTGTGACTGGCTATATATTTGTGGCTGAATTTTGACGAAGTCTGCAGTAGCCTCTTGGTGTAGTAGTGCATGCGATAAAACTAGTCAAAGGATCGCTTAATTGGGATATGATGGACTATATTCTTAGCCTGACCAAGTTTGACTTATACCAGATTTTACTATGTGCTTATTTAATTGAGTTTTAGATACAGTTTGTGATTTTAAGTTCTGACTAATATGCATGAAAGAGATAACATATATATCAACCCATATTTTAGTGTTTTGACTTCATGGCTAGAGCTTTCGATCGAGGTTGAAAAGTTATTTGTGCATTATATTATAATTTGAAAAAAAATATATATTCAATTTGAAGATAGATCAAACTTTGTCTTTCTTTTATTTTGAACAAAACCATATCGATCGATTGTGCTTGGAGTTGCAAAATCGGATGTGACAAAATCTCTAACAATTATCACAAGTTATGTGTCGTCCTCAAAACATAAAAGATAAAAAATTTATGTGTCGTCCAAGTTTAACTATCAAGTGGGTTTTATGGAGATATATAAAGAAACCGGTTGTGCTTCTAAGTTATAACTTACAATGATGAATATGCTGATCGAACCTAATAACGTGATAGATTTTGAGATCGTTTAAGCTCTAGATTATTTAGATCTCATCTAGGATTAACAATAACAAAGTTCATTGAATATGTATAGCGGAATTAACATAAGAACAATGTAATTGTAACAAGGATTTTCTTCATTATCATTCACTACAAGTCTCAATTTTACTTGATCAATTGGAAAATAGTGATCTAACTATAACAAGAATCAAATATCTTTGAGGCTAAACACTAATCTAGGCGTTTACTTTAGAACACTCACGCCTAGAACACACACACTTTAGTCGACTACATCTTTTCTATGCACACATAAAACCTATTACCTATATCTCTTTATATAATAGAGATATTAGGGTTTACAAAAAACTCATAACTGTATTAGGAATGTAAATCTTCCTAACTTTTATCATTATCTTCTAAGGAATCTTCTATGATCTCACATCTTTTGTAGAATTCTTTCTTTGTCATTTAAGTCCTTGTTTCGTATTTGCTTCATTCTTATTTTATTATTTTGTATTATCAATTAAATATAATTCCTAACAATCTTTCCCTTGTTGATAATTACAAAACGTTCTTCTTGATCTTCTATGAATGAAACAATCTTCCCCTTAAGCTCAACTCATGTGAACTTACATAACATGTTGTATTACCTAGGATTTGTAAGTTGCAAAACTTCTATGTAAAATCTTCTTCCCTTTTTTGTCATTATCCACTAGGAGATGCCAAGTAGATGCAACTTTGAATTTGACAACCACAAACCAATATCACACTTCTAATCCAGCCTTCCAATGTTTCAAATTACCCTCCATTATGCACGATACAATTAATGAATTCAAGGCAGTAGAAACTTAAACTACCAGTAGTAATAATGACTAGCACTAGTGAAAACCTTCCCCTTATGTGGTGCATGTAAATGATTAAACACTCTATAATATGCGTCCCGTGAAACCCATGTGTTAACCATTTCTTGAATCTCCAAATCTGTAGGTTTCTTGTAATGATTACTATTGAAGAAAACTAAGTATAACAAACTTGATGCTGAAGTAGAACAACCCAAACTTATGTCTTATGTCTTGTACTATCCACGTGACTTTGAACTTATAAGAGCGCCAAAAGTATAAGATCGCAACCTCTTAACAAAATACTCATCTTCTATGAGACACTGAGCACTGCAATGTAACTCCTTTAAGTGATAGCAAATACCATTTGCTAGATTTGACAAGTCTTTGTCACAGCATTATAAGCACGAACAAGTTATCGTTAAACGTTGTAAGCCGTTTAAGATATGATAAGATCGCGTACCCAAGTAATTCCACTTCAATATTCAAATAAGTGATAAATAATCTTCTTCGTAATCAATTATCGCAATTAATTCAAATACAAGCCTGTTATATTCTGCAACCCTCTTTCCAATAATAACCAAATGGATTGCTAACCTCTTGAACCAAACTGATCATAGTAGTACTTTAAACACGGCAACATAAATGAATAACCAAGGAGCACTAAAAACTTCGTAACATTATTAACTAATAAAGAGCAGTACTAACTTGGATGAACGAGCATCATTAATGATCAATCTTGAACTAGCAACATTAATGAACATGGAGCAACATTAAGTTAGGGTTAGCAGCATAAAATAGAACGAGCAGCACAAAGATCACAGCAACAACATTAACTAATTATGGAGAAGTAGTAACAGCAGTAAGTATCAAATAAGCAGCATTAACGTGACTTACTTCCATCTAAGGGTGAGCAAACGGACCGGATGGACTGGACTGACCGATAAAACGGACCTGACCGAACCAGACCGAGACCGGACCGACCACATTCGGTCCGGTCTTGGTCTAGGGGTTTTCATAATTTCGGTCTCGGTCCTGTTTGGCTTAAAAACTGGACATTTAGCCTATTTGGACCGAGACCGAACCGAACCGGACCGACCACATTCGGTCCGGTCTCGGTCTAGGTTTTTTGCCGGATTCGGTCTCGGTCCGGTCCGATTTTGGACCGATGAGCAGCCTTACTTCCATCCAAACAATTGTAACCGGTAACCTCAAAAACATGATCTTACTTGCTCCAGTACCCTCGGCATCAACAGATCAGGAAAAAAAAACCTTATGTTCAAGAGCAGCATTAATGTTTCTTATGCAACAACAGTATTTACTTTTGATCCAAAACTAGCAGCATCAATGAATTAGGGTGTACATGTTCCATAGCCTTCAACTTGTAAACCAAGAACCATTGAATCAATTCGAATCAAACCACTTGGACATCTTAGTAATAGTGAATCAATACCATTAACACATTCTAATCACAACAACAAAACGCAGCAGTATAGCAGCATTAATCACCAATAAGCAGCAACAGTAATGACGACCAGAGATAACACACAACATTAACAAGCAAACATAACAGTTTAGAGATAAGTAACATTACTTGTAACACGCACCAGTAGAGTTATTATGTGCCAGTAACTTCAGTCATAAAAAGAAGTAAGATTACTCGAGTACTAGTAACCACAGTTTGTCAGTTTTCACGTTCTGCTTGTACCCTTACTCTCACGTAGCATATTTGTTCCAGTAATCTCAGACATATAATGCAAAAGGAGTATAGTTACTTACAACACCAGTAGATATCATTATTGCCAAAATGTCCTTCTTCTCAACTGAGTCCAGAAACCGAAACCCTAATTCAGGATTTAGAACGATGAAACATCAATAGCAATGAACCGAAATATCAATTTCTCGCATGGTTGTAGTCGTTGTGTATTATATTAGGTGCGAGATTTCATGCAACTAACTGTTAAAACAAAATTATGCCAAAATCCCGCATAACATCTCACGCAACATACTATTCGTGGACTTGTTTATATCATGAAATAAACCCCAACTTACACATACATGTGCAAGACATTAACATCCCTCGCAAACCGTCTCGCATAACCATACTTGTGCGAGAAACTATTTTCTCGCAGAACCATCTGTGCATGATTTCGGTGGATTCATTGTGAGAAATTAACCACTCCACCCGGTGCAAGAATAATGGGTATTTTATCTTCTTTTTTTTGTTAGCAATAAAACTTTATTGATCAAAACTCTACCTTTGTTATCGAGTTGCAAAATTTTTTGAGGCAAAATTTTTGTAAGATTTAGTCCATATGGTTTTCTGTCCGGAATAATAGGGGAAACATCTCTAGAGATGAGATCAATATAGATCTCATATTTGATATATAACCAATGAACCAATCATAGTTACTCATTTTTATTTTCCATATTTTTTTTTAAAACAAAATATCTTGCAAACGGTAAATCGTCAAGCTACAAAAAAAAATACTATCACGACGAGAATTAAATCATCTTTCTATAGATATGCATTGTTGTATACCTTCGACGAATATTTTTTTTCGACGAACTTTTTTAAAAAAAATTCCGCCAGAAAAATCATATATGATTTGTAAAAATCATATATGATTCGTTAAAATCAAATCATATATGATTCTTACGAATCATATATGATTTTTAAGAATCATATATGATTTGATTTTAACGAATCATATATGATTTTTCTGGGCGAAAAATTTGAAGAAGAAAAAAATTATCAAAATAAAAAATTCGTCGAAAGTATATAACAATGCATGTTATAGAAAAATAATTTAATTGTCGTCGCGATGGTATTTTTTTGTAGCTTGACGATTTACGGTTTGCGAGATATTTAAGTTTTAATAAAATGGTGGAAGTTTATTTTTATTATTTTGATAAAAAAAAACGAATGACTAAGATTGCTTGATTGATTTTATGGTAAAAGTTGAATTTATAAAGAACTTTTGGCAAACATCTCTATTTGAAAATTAACCAAAAGTTTCTTGGCATTAGTGAATTTTATTCCAATAAATTTGTCAAATAAGCACGTTTATATACGGAGTAATTTAATTGCATGACTTTTTTTAGTAAACACTGGATAATTATTTAACTAAAAGTTTCGGACCTTTTTGTAGATCTTCTTCCAAGAAATCATATCCAATGAGCAAGTCGGTATATAATTTGTCGTTTTTCCATTGGAATGTTGCTATATCTTTTTAAATTATCAGTAAAAACAAAGTAAATCAAACAAGAATTTTGGCACCAGTTTCTTAATCATACTTAAAAAAATAAGCCATGCGAACAAATAACTAAAACTAAACATAATAATATGTGTCCCCCCATTCGGTCCCCGCCTTACGAGAACCAAATGCGACGCGTACCATTCCTAAAAAAATTCAATTGGTTTGGTCTCAAACAGATAAATGGTTTGGTTTGTGTGTGTGTTTTTTGTTTTTATTTAATTTTGTGGACTGTTATTTTGGTTGTGAGTGTGATTCTCTTATTACAAGTGTTTTGTTCACAAGAGAGAAAGTTGAGATAACGGTGATGTGACAGTGCTTAGTTTAGTCTTGGTGTGATTTTATTACTTTTAGTCAAATAATTTAATGTACAATTAATTCATGCCTCTCAATTGTTACGATATCTAAATGTTCGTATTATAAGGCTTATAATACGAACATTAGATATTGTAATAATTAAGAGGAATAAATTAGTTGTACATTGAATTATTAATTATTTGTTCACATGGTTTTAGGGGTAGCAATTTCTGAACTGACACGAAACCCGACTAGACATGAGGCCAGTACAAAAATTGACAAGTTCGGGTTGAGTCTAAATAGGTTTTGGGTCATGTTCTGGTCGACCCATCTAACCCGTTTATTAAACCGGTCAGGTTTGGGTTCGGTATAGGTTAAACGGGTTGACCTGCCAACCTGTTTAAGATTTTTTTTCAAAATAGAAAAATTTATATACTTTATTATATGGGTTAAATAGTTCGACCCACTGAGCCGTTTAACATGTTTAACTCATGTATGTGCCAACTTATTTGGATAAACAGGTTATATGGGTCAACCCGAAACCCTTTTAACATATTCAACCTGTGTAACCTATATACCAGTTAAATAGGTTATGTTCGGGTTATTTATAGGCATGTTATGGTTGACATGGTTGACCCGATTATTTAAACAGGTCAGGTTCGGGTTGGGGTCTTTTGACTCGCCAACCTGCTAACCCGTACCCGCCAACCCGAACCCTACCCTTACTATAAGGACAATAAAGGACAATAATATAATCAGTATATGTGCGTTGTGATATTAATTAAATGGTAAGGATGATAAATTAATAACATGCAAATACTAACTAGGAAGAAATAGTTAAGCAAATGTGGATACAATAATCTCTGTATATATATAAATTAAACACAAAAGAAAAATATTCGAGATTACGTTCATTAAATGTATACATGCACGTACCAGCAAGTAGTTCAATTTTACTAATGATATATAGATTTTATTTAGTTGAAGTGGTTAAATGATATTTTTTACGAAAATAAGCATCTAATGAAGACGAAAGAAGTAATATTTGAGCTTAAAAAGGACAATTAGACATCCAACCAAACCAATCAAGAGAGTTTTTGAATCAGCCAAAAACTAACCAATCAAAGAGAGAAACTGTGAAATCTTCTAAAGAACCGAAAGCAAAGATTATATTAGGGGTGGCAATGCAAAGGTCATAAGCGCTCGGCAAAGCATGCCGATCGGCATCACCCAAAACCACCTCGTCGGCATCACCATTTCTGCATGGTCGAGGGTCATCCCATGCCGATTCGGCATGGTTGAAAGCAATAAAAATCGGACCGTTTGGCATTTAATGTACTAGCCGTTTGGCCCCTTTTCACCATTGCCACTAAAAATTGAAGAAAGGTCATGATGAATTATGAAATGAGTTGTTTGCATTTGATTGGTTAAAAATGTGTTGGCAATTTTTTTTTGTATCACCATTGCCACCCCTTATCATCAAGGATTAAAGATAACAACAGATCTTTATATAGCCTTGAACTAATTTACAAGTTCGTGATTTAAAGATTTATACAAAAATCACGAAAAAAGTTATCAAGAGATCAAGTTTCCTAAACTATCATAAAGTTAAATTAGTTAATCAGAAAAGCTTGCTTCCAAACTCTTCAATGTCATCGCCTAATCTTGTAGATGAAGCCGCAACATCTCGTAACTCAGATAAGCTTCTACCAAGCTGGAATGCAACCTTCATCTCAAATACTTCACCATTTTCTCTACTCTGCACATCTTTTTCATTCAAGTTTGATTCAATGGCTTCCTGCATCATCTTAAAGAAACCAGCATTGCTTCGATACATTTCAAACACCATCCCTACTTGACCACCATGTTGTACGGTGTTCACGGCGCTTGCCATCGCACCACCAATGACTCCAAGTGCCGCAGCCCAAGAATTATTAGGAGAGGATGCAAGAAACGCTGATCCAATGGCTCCTAAGCCGGTTAGTAGAGGACCAGCTATGGCTAAAGCTTTGTTGAGTTTCAAGGCCTTATCGCCTAACCTTAAGTAATCATCTTTATCTTTAATCTCCAATACCCTAATAATCTCTTGCATCTCTTCTTCTAACTCAACACTCCAACCATTGTTATCATTTTTCCCTTTAGCCGATGTCCTACGTGTTTCAGGCCACCAAACCGCGGGTTCAGTCTTAGTTGGAAACTTTTCAAGCATGACACCAAGTAAAGGAAGAGGGTAAGCTCTATCTAAGGCTAAAACCTTATTCATAGCTTCATTTACATAACTAAGAGTAGGACTTCCTATAGCTATTTTCGTCTTGATCTCGCTTTCAAGTTGCTTAAACAATCTTGAAGCGTTTCGTTGTTCTTCAGTGAGTTGTGAAGGTTGGATCTTGTTCATGATAATCAGCATCCCAGTGGCTGCCAAATACAAGAAACTAGATGTGACGTTTAGGACTTCCAAAGGCGCACCAGGTACGGTGGTAGTAGTTGCAGCGATGCCAGCCATGGTTGCAGCCGAAAGAGTAATGGTATTGATAGATGTTAACATCAAGTTATTCCATGCATTCCTTTGCTCTCCAATGTTCTTATGCATCTCAACTCGATCCGAAACAGCCTCAAGTATCACATAAAGCTTCTCCATCACTTCATGATCTGGATGCAGTACTCTAGGGTTTGAGGTGGGATTATTTGGTGTTAATCTTGAGAAGTTTTTCATTTCTTCCACGTAATCTATGTTTGATGCCAATTTTGGGCCAAAAACACCAAGATTACTCATGTTAATCTTGGGTAAATGGATCGAAGCCGTTATAATATTTCTACGGGAAGACAAAGGGAGTGAAGAAGTAGATGATGTATCTGAATGCATAAAACCTAAAGGTTGCTTAATAGCTGCCATATGCATTCTTTGATCTTATATAAGGTGGTGTATATTGTTATCGAGCTTGTAACGAAACAAGAAGTGCTTATATATGTTAATAATGAGAATCTGGATGTGTATAATTTTGTTCTTGCAAGGGTTTTATGCATGTATGTTTTTTGATATGATATGGTTAGACAGACTTGCGTGTTTATATATTGAGTGGGAATTCAAGTGGTCAATATTTTCAATTGTTGAATAAATGGATGGTGTGTTGACATCAGGCTATTTGGATTCATGGACTATTTCAATTCTTAATTTTAACCTGTCCTTTTTTGACTTAGACCAAGTTTTAAATAAGGAGTTATGTTACTAGTCAATCGATTCTTACAATCTTACGTTGCTTCAATTGTGTACAAGATTTTAACTAACATACTAAGGCATGCATATGAGCGTGTGATGACAACGAACCCATATATTTTTAAAACAAGTTAGATTTCTACACATGCCTGCATGGATATGAATATTGCATATATTTAAGAAGACTTGTTCAAATTCTAGTCATAATCGACTAATAAATTATTTTACCATGCATGAACGTATACGTACGTACAGTTTTTCTACTGATCCTTTGTGTTTAATTTACAAAAGTAGTTAACCAAGAAATTAATTCATCATCATGACATATTCGATGACTGTCCCTAAAGACCCAAGTTCTTGAGCTGCAAATTTGTGACTGACTATTTTTGGCTTAATTTTGACGAAGTCTGCAGTAGCCTCTTGATGTAGTAGTGCATGCGATAAAACTAGTCAAAGGATCGCTTAATTGGGATATGATGGACTATTTCATAACCTGACCAAGTTTGACTTATACCAGATTTTACTATGTGCTTATTTAATTGAGTTTTGGATACAGTTTGTGATTTTAAGTTCTGACTAATAGGCATGAAAGAGATAACATATAAATATCGATCAACCCATATTTTAGTGTTTTGACTTCATGGCTAGAGCTTTGGAGGTTGAAAAGTTATTTATCTGTGCATTATAATAATAATAATAATAATAATAAAAATAAAATGATGTTTTTAATAAAAAAAATAATAATAATAAATAAATAATAATAATAATAATAATAATAATATCGAAAGATAGATCAACCTTTGTCATTCTTTTATTTTGAACAAAAATTTATTGATCAATTTTTCTTGGAGTTGCAAAATCGGAGGCGACAATAAACAATTATCACAATTTATGTGTCGTCCTCTAAATATAAAATATAAAATATTTATGTGTCATCCAAATTTAATTACCAAGTGGGTTTTATCTCTTGGATCTTTAATAGAAGCAATAAACGGTATCGAATTTCAATTTAGACTAGCTTAATGCTTAATGATCTAATCTTCTCATGTATGAATGCTAATTAAATTCCCTTGTAATTGTATACGGAGTATAACAATGTGCGCTTATGGTTGATGATCCAATATAACCTCCTCATGCATGTCACAAAGCATAAACGAAGGATTTTTGCAACATGTTACAATCATATGGTAAGATTTTTAATTAACAAAAATTAAGAGGCTAAATATATGATTTTTCTTTATGTCAAATGAGCACATTGTAATATACGGAATCATTTGGGAAATGTGCATTGCATGTACTTTTGAGTAAACATCTAACACGATAATTTAACTAATTAATAAAAGTTTCTAACCTTTTTGTGGATTTTGTTCCAAGAGGTTATATAAAATGAGCAAGTCAGTATAGTTTGTCGTATTAAGCGTTGGAAAAGCATGCTCTATCGTTTTAATTTATCAGTAAAACCAAATAAACTAAACAAGATATTAGATAGCCGCGTTGGATGCATTTGTCACATATATTTTTGGACCATTCAATAACTCCGAATCTTTTTTAACAGTTGCTAAATCATACTTAAAAAATAGCCATGTGGACAATTATTTAACTTGTACAACTCATGCATGTCTCTTGATTATCACGATATATATGTTGTCTTTATTTAAATGAATTATAAGGATGGTATAACAAATTCATATCAGCAAGCACTTACTATCTGCCAATAATAGTCTAAAGTGGTTAAAGGATAATATTTTAGCTTGAACATGAGCATGATTATAACTAATAACGTGCAAGAAGCTAGCAATTGAATTTCATCGATATAGAACCAAAAGAAAAGATTGTATTATCATCAAGGAGTTAATCAACTAAAACATTAGATCTTGATAATTAAAGCGTTAAACAAATTTACAAGTCCATGATTTAAAATTATTTACACAAATCATGAAGGTCTTTTATACCAAGAGATCTAGTTCTCTAACTATCATAAAGGTTAATTTGGTTAATCAGAAAAGCTTGCTTCCAAACTCTTGAATGTCATTGCCTAATCTTGAAGATGAAGCCGCAACATCTCGCAACTCAGTTAAGCTTCTACCAAGCTGCAATGCAACCTTCATCTCAAACACCTCACCATTTTCTCTACTCTCCACATCTCTTTCATTCAAGTTTGATTCAATGGATTCCTGCATCATCTTAAAGAAGCCGGCATTGCTTCGATACATTTCAAACACCATCCCTACTTGCCCACCATGTTGTATGGTGTTCACAACGCTTCCCATCGCACCTCCCATGACTCCAAATACCATGGCCCAAGAGCTATGAGGTGAGGATGCAACAAATGCTGAACCAACGGCTCCTAGACCGGTTAGTAAAGGACCAGCTACGGCTAAAGCTTTGTTGAGTTTCAAGGCTTTATCGCCTAATCTCAAGTAATCGTCTTTATCTTTAACCTCCAAAACCCTGGTAATCTCTTGCATCTCTTCTTCTAACTGTACACTCCAACCATTGTTATCATCTTTTCCTTTGGCTGATGTCCTACGTTTTTTGGGCCACCAAACCGCGGGCTCAGTCTTGGCAGGAAACTTTTCAAGCATGACACCAAGTAAAGGAAGAGGGTAAGCTCTATCTAAGGCTAAAACCTTATTCATAGCTTCATTTACATAACTAAGAGTAGGATTTCCTATAGCTATTTTCGTCTTGATCTCGCTTTCAAGTTGCTTAAACAATCTTGAAGCGTTTCGTTGTTCTTCAGTGAGTTGTGAAGGTTGGATCTTGTTCATGATAATCAGCATCCCGGTGGCCGCTAAATACAAGAAAGTAGATGAAAGCTTGAGTGCTTCCAAAGGTGCATCAGGGATACTAGTTATAGCAGATGCAATACCAGTCATGGTTACAGCTGAAAGAGTAATGGTGTTTATTGATGTTAACAACAAGTTGTTCCAGTTATTCCTTTGTTCTCCAATGTTTTTGTGCATCTCTACTCTATCTGAAACTGCCTCAAGTATCGTGTAAAGCTTCTCCATAACATCAGGAGACACTTTCGGGTTTTTAGTGTGACTCTTGGGTGAGATTTTACCAAAATCCATTTCTTCAACCAAACCTATGTTTGATTGAATCTTTTGGATATTGGAAGTACTAATTAGACTATTTGTTTGAACCTTTGGGAACTGAATAGAAGCTCTTGATACATCTCTACGAGACGAAGAAGAAGATGAAGATGAAGAACACATAAAGCATGAAACTTGATTAATGGCTGCCATGATGTATAACAATTTCAGCTTGCAATATTGTTAAATAAAAGTGGTTAAGAAAACTCTAAGGAGTGCAAAAATAATGGAGTAGGTGTTAGTGTGTAAGGGTTTGTTGGTTATTGAATTTGTTATTGGATGAATTGAAGTTTGTTGTGGTTGTTTATATATGGAGAGAAACCTAGTTATTTTGACAAAAACAAAACAGAATACTGAGTCAAAGTTTGAAGTTTGAATGTGCATGGATCCATGAACTCGTTTTCTTGAGGGGTTGTTTTGACCTTTAAATTAAACTTCGTTTGACATGTGTAACTATTTGAAATTGTTAGCTACACTGTCTTGGTAGTTAATTAACTATATGTGACTAATGAATGGTAGGACGATTTTGGTTAATTTTACGTACTGCTAACTACAACCTAGATTTGTGTTATGCCCATAGAATTTGATTATTAAGCATGCTCGTCTTGTTTTATTTTGGAAATGTTTTAGCGAAGTAAATTCTCGGAGTTCTAGTTTAGTGGCTCATGTACACACAGCAACAATGAACGATACGATATATATTTTCTAAAAACGGATAAGAAACACTATGTACACATAACTGATTACGTGTTGCGTTGGGTTGGATTACGGAGGGTTATCCTTTAATTGTTTGTTCCATAATGTGAGCGTGTTTTGGTTTTATAGTCAGTGTCGTTTGAGTTGAGGTTACCAAGGATCGTTGTTGTAGTTCCAGCATCTTGTTAGGTCTTAGTTCATATAAACACTTAACTCCTTTCAAAAATATAAATAAAAACAAAAAATATACATATGAGACTATTATTAATTTGTTGTGATAGTATAATACTTAAACTAGAGATCATGGAATACTCAAATTTTGGATATTTTTTGTTTTAGTGTATTCTTTTACTGTAGCTTATTAAGGCTAGATGAGATAATTAGTTATTGGCAATTTGGCATACCTCAAAATTGATGTATTTTATTTTCAAAAATTAGTTACATATATTGAAGATACATGTGTAAATAGAACCAAAACAGATGCAGTTGGAATGTTGATTGTGAATCTCAACAAATTTTCCTTATAACAACATGTGTTTTCAACACTAAAACACATGGCTTATACATATAAAGTGGTTAATTAATGTTATCGACATGAACGGAAAATTGTTGAGACAAAAGGGATAGTGGTCCCCAAGCTTTTTGACATCAAGGCATAAATTTTACTTTTTTTACTTATGATGATAGTCATTTTTCATATAAAATGTTACTGTAATTTCTTGTCTTAGAATAAAGGTTATCGTGAGTATTGTGTGAGTATCATGTGCTCATAAAATTGCTAGATATATTTATCTAATGGTTACTTTTGATGAACTTAATAAATGTTATATTTTGCATCAGAATTTGAGAATGGAAAAAATCAATGGGACTGGAAGACAGAGCGGAAGATTATAGTATACTATTTTGTTAGTCATAAAGAAGGTATAAAACTTGGAGTTCTAAAATTCATATTGTGAGTCTTCTATCAAAAATATATTTATATATTGTGCAAACTTGGTCTTCCTACAAAGTTAATTTCAAAACAAAGACTTTGAAACTAAATCAGAGACTAGCTTTTGTGTAAGAGATTTGTTTTAGGTGAATTGGTTCATTTAGATTCTTGGTTTCCATATAAAGTAACTAGAATTGATGGTTATAAGCATTATCTTATTGGGGATGATTTTACACTATCTATTTGGGTTTACTATATTAGAAGTAACGGATAAAAATTAACGAATATGTTTGAACTTGAACACGAGACTTCAGGATTGCACACATTACGTATGAGTTTCAATGATTAATAATTATTATATGAAGGTATGAATAATTATTAATTTCACAAATAAAACACGTAACGGTCGTTAGTAATTAACGGGAAATTGACTAATGGACGTTAGGCGAAATAAGAAGGACTAAACATGAAATAGTGGACAAGAAGGATCCGGAAGGACCCCCTCTTTGGTTAGTTTCGGCCGACCCACATCCCTAGGGATTATGGTTGTTTTCTTGAGCTTCAAGTTCTTTGATTATCATTCTAATCATCCCTTGGTTCTCTAGCAAGCCAAACTTCTTCTTCTTTCTCTCCTTTTGAGCTTACACGATCAACTACACCCTTACAGGGTTCCTATGCGATCAACTAAGCTCAAACTATTCTTGTTTAGTTTATCAACTACACCCTTCTAGTGTTCCTACGCGATCTTCTAAACATAGCGTTTGGTTTGTTTGTGAATTAAGAACCTAGCTTTTCTCATTGAAACGCTACTAATACGTGTGTACAAGAACGAAGAACAAACACATTATTGTTTGTGATTTATTGGTGATTCGACTAGGGTATAGTCGAATATAATAAACCCTAATTTTAGGGTTTAGGGTTCTTGTTCAATTGTTCTTGATTCATTAATTGAGGTACGCATATTGTTTAATTTGGTTAATTTAATTACATGTATTTGATCTAATTCCGTTGCATGCTTTGATGATGTACTTGTTTATATAATTGTTATGATTTAGATATTCCAACAGTGGCATCAAGATCCATTAATACGTTGTAATTAATTACCGAAACACATAAAATTGAATCGTTTGTGATTATTACATGCTTTGGTGTTCTAGTGTTTTTAAAATTTGTAAACCCTAAATATATTTTTTTTATATGTCGACTACAATTTTTTTAAAGAAAAATTAGGGTTTTTGGATTTTGTAAAAACTTGTAGAAACCCTAGGTTGCATGTAATCTTTATGTGATTTTAATGGATATTTGTGATATGCCATTTTGGTTATGTGTTCCTTGACTTGATTATATGCTTATAATAAGTGCAATGTGGGCATCCATGACAAACCATGCATGTGTTGTTATGGATTATGATGATTTTGTAGTAAATTGTTACGTATTATGTAGATTTCATGCTTTTATTATGCGATTTGTTATAATTAATAAACTTTTTAGTAATCTTTACTTGTCAAACATTTACTAAAAAGTTTATTATGTAAATCGTGTATTATGATCAATTGTGTGTTTTAAAATTGATTGATTTTGCATGTTCATTATTTAAGTTGTTTATTTATTTAATTTAATTAATATTTGTTTATATATATTTTTGTAACATGATAGTAAGTAAAAGGGTAATTTCATAATAAAATTATAAACCGGACTTAATAATGGTGAAATCTTATTTTGAGCTTTAATAATCTTGAACTTTTAATTGATTGATCGCGACTGTATTAAATGGTTGGACGGTGAAGTTAATTATATTTTGACAAACTATAAAGTGGGTATAAGGTGGCTTCGCATTAAATTGTGGCCTTAGAGAGACTTCATTCTGTCTCTACGCTCGCTTGTGCGTCAAATTTAGTTTACCCAACAACCATTATAAATACAAAGCACTTAAGGCAAAGTTGTAAGTTTCTCAACGCCTCAATTAAAACTTTGAAGATTTAAGCTCGGAAAGAAACTAATGAGTAAAAGTTTTTTACATGAAACATATGATACAAGATGAATGCATGACATCTTTGTACATATTTTGATTACACACATCAAATTACTACCCTTAAATTTAAGTTATATGTCATCCAATGAAACGGAAACACCTAAAGTTGTGGTTTACGTCAGGGCGTAATCTGGCTAGATTACAATGGAAGGGTAAATTAAATGATTTCATTACTAGTAGATCAACTGATGTGATGGAATTATGTAAGTTTGTAGTTTCTTAAGTTGGTTAACTTAATTGAGTTGATAGTGAGATCTGATCACTCAAGGCATAAGATGGGGATAAAACATGCTTACATTGCAACTGCGGTTGGCAAATATGTAAATCTCATCCTTTCTTTGAATTGCAATTGAATATTGGCAATTGAGGCTTGACTCGTACCTTATTGAATACCGTCATCACTAGCAGATCAATTGATGTGATGAACCTATGTCAATTTGGATCCTAGTTTTTCAATGAAAATTAAATGGTTATATGATTATGAACCATGGGTATTTAATTTTCTTGAAAATTTAATTATCGAAAATACTAAAATTGACTTTTGTAATTCTTTTCAATGTATTAATGCAACATTAAAACCTTAAACGTGGTTTGGTCTTAAATTGGTAAATTGATCTAATTCTGCTTTCAAACATAATGCTTGATTGAGAAAAATTTACCAAAAAACACAAAGTCTATTTTCCATGAGAGAAGAATAAGACTCAATCATATTCCTTTTCATGATTGAGAAATGTATGATAGGAACATTAGAATTGTCTGCATTCTAATATATAACTCATAGCAATCTTTCATACTTAAGAGTATTGCACATCCTATTTTCCATAAGAAATTTCATTACCCTAATTTGGTGAATGAATTCTTCTATAACAAACATGACATTTGGTTAAATGGAAAATATGAGTTATTAGAAGCTAGACAGATTACCGCAAAATTGGTAAAAGGCAAGCTAGAATCTTTTATCTAGTTGTTGTGCTTTGAAGGTGCTACATACCATTGTGGGGATGGTAGGCCTATTAAGGAAGAAGCTGCATGTCAAAAAATTTCAAGTTAATATCATTGATGGATAATCCATCATATACATAGTACAATACACATATTAGAACCCGAGTAATTATTACGTATGGATTTTTCAAACTGTGTAAGAAATTAAAAGCAAGCAAATTGTTTTCACTGGTTATGAAACACTTACAATGTTGTCAAATCCAGTGGGAGCGTTGTGTTGTGTTACTGAATATGGAGTTATTGCTATGTTCTCTAATTTAGTGGGAGCTACAAGCTTTAATTTATGTGTAGTAGCCCAGATTATCTTCAAGATAATTACTTTCCAATTGTAGACACTCATGTTTTTAGGATAGCCATGTGCGTTTCCTGACAAGACAATGTAGTCCTACATCTACTTGTTAATTTCTGACACAAATCATATTGAATCACATAAACAAACATATGTTGTGTTGTTTATATACTACATGATATTGTTCCATGCACAAGTGGGAGAATTGTTTATTGTGTACAAAGGAAAAATACATAGAAATATGATTATAGGATTCTCTTAATTGCAACGTAAGATATCTATATTCTAATAGGACTTATACATTTAATGTGTAAGATTATCTTATGTAGAACATGTGTTAAGATTATAATAAAGACTACTTTTATGTCTTATGATATTCAAATTAAAAGAAACACTTGAAATTACAATTTACGTTAGGGTGTAACCTGGCAAGATTGCAATGGAAAGATAAACTACATGATTTCATTACTAGCAGATCAACTGATGTGATGAAATTATGTGAGTTTGCAGTTTCTTAAGTTGGATAATTCATAAAATGACATAAACAAATGGAGGAGTAAATTAACTTGAAATTACTATTAAAACCAAATGGTGGTGTTCACAAATACTTTAGTTATATATGTTTATATTTTCTTATAAACATGAAGTCTTTTAACTATTACAAGACTTATAATAAAGTAAGAAGTTAACTTGTTATGTTTTAAACAAGAAACCATTGAGTTGATCAATGATTTATAACGTATAGTGGGAATATAATAGTTTATGACTTCGTAAGACATGAACATGAAGTGACTTGTTCAAAAGTACTTATGTTATATAGCATGCAATTGGCTTGGAAATTCTATTATACCATTAAGTTGACTTAGTTGGTAAATAGGTAAGCCAAAAGGAGTATAAGTTTATCTTACATATTGTTAGTTTGTCTCACAATATTAAATTCTAATGAAACATCACAAGTTGGTGGTGTGTTCAGTTAGGAAAAATCAAACTCTTGTTATATTGTTTGATTAAAAGATAAATATGACTTATTTTCTTCTAAAAGTTACCAAGGTTAGAAAATTGAGTATGGATTGAATATACTCAATAAGACTCCAACCTAGAAGATTAAATAAGACATTATGGAATGTGATAAATCACATTAAAGTCTTAAAATGAAGTCCTGATTTTGTTAATAAGTAGTTTTAACAAACAAGAGTCACGAACTGTAAAAAGTTTTGTAATATACCAAAAGAGAACGATTAAGTGTTGCTCAACTTGCTAAAGTATTTATAGATAAATTAGAAAAGGCAAGTGGGAGTTTTGTTCAGATCTTGAAAGATCAAAATTACAAAATACATAATCTTCTAAAACCACACTAGTGAAAATCAGGATGAGGCTTGAAATGTATAGGTTAAACCTCAACATGATGATATTCTCATTCATAGATCCTTAGGGATGTCTCAGATATTTGATTGATATACTGAGAAATATGAATTACAGGATCAAAGTAAGCATGTTAATCATAGTGACGCATTTACTAAATATTGAATTATGGTAAATTGCTCATACTATGAATGTTAAGATGTTGTCCATAAAGATAAGTCAAAACTTCGTTTATCTTAATAAAGATGAGTTTCTTCAAGAGAAGAAAAACCATAGAGGTTTAAATCTTTGTGTAATGAATCATATGGACGAAATTATATACATATTTTAATGCATGTCTTATGACAAGATTATTAATCATACTTAAGTAATTAACTATGATTGAATACTCTTTCCTAAGCACATTAAAGATACAAAGATGGTAATTGTCATACTCATTTTTATGAATATGAAATTTGACAATGGATTATAAAACTCTTTCTTAATTACTTAAGCGAGGATGATGAGTAATTAAGAGTTTTATGAAGTCATTTAATCTTTGAAAGTATACAAAATGCAAGAATCCAAGTATGGATAAATGCATGCATCAAGAAGATAAGTCTTATGTTTAAAATATTAAATTCATGTTTGATTTATAATTTAAAATAAGACTAGCAGGGTACCCGCGCGTTGCAGCGGCGAGCACCCTGAAATAAAAATTTTCGATGGAATTAATAAAAATGTCATGAGAAGTCATTCGGACACCTAAATTTGCCTCGAGAACGAAATACTAAAAGATTTGGTAAACTACACTTCCCACCCTAGCATATATTTACAATCTTAGTCCCTAATTGTGCAATAGGGTTCACACAAGGTGCAAAACACTTTCCTATATAAACTCATTATACCCTCACTTAGGGTTTGACACCCTTTCTCTCTCAAACCAGCCGCACCCTATTTCTTCTTCTTGTCCAGTCGTTTTTCTAGCCAAACAAACACCACCGCCGGCCACTTAAACTCACCGCCACCACCACCACATTCCTTACAACGTCCCCATCATTTTGACGTACATCACGCGCCAAGAAACACCTCCTAACACCACGATTAACATCACTACAGCTCGATTTCATCACCAAAACCATCTCTCTCTCTCTCTCTCTCTCTCTCTCTCTCTCTCTCTCTCGTTTTGTTGATACCGGCGGTCGAAGGTGGGAAAACCCACCACCCTTTTTGTCGTTCTAGCGATGGTGGGGGATAAGTACATGAATTTTCAAGAGTTTTTGATTAAATAAAGATTAAAACTAATAAATATGAAGCTAAATAATTTTTTGGTATCATTTTCTTTCTTTTTGTTGTTGTCGTTGTTATTGAGTCGCGAAAACAAGGGATGCCGTGAGCTTGAGCTCACAGCCTTGTGTATCGAGTCGAGTTTTATTGAGTCGAGTCTTGGTCACAGGTTCGTATCTAGGTTAAGATGGAGGGTTGTACATTGTGTTTAAATGATTGTAATATTGGGTGTATGGGTGTTTTTAATGCTATTAATGTAGAATGAGGGTTGTACATTATGTTTAAATGATTGTAATAGTGGGTGTAAGGGTGTTTTTAATGCTATTAATGTAGAATGAGGGTTGTACATTATGTTTAAATGATTGTAATATTGGGTGTAGGGGTATTTTTAATGCTATTAATGTAGAATGGGGGTTGTACATTATGTTTAAATGATTGTAATATTGGGTGTAGGGGTGTTTTTAATGCTATTAATGTAGAATTATAAGAAAAGTGGTCTGAATTTTGATTCATGCTAGTTTTTGTTGTACACAATGTTTTGGTTGTTGTAATTATAAAAATTGCTTGCTTTAAAGTGTTGTAAACCATGCATCATTTTTTGTACATCTGAATTTTTTGGAGAGAGAGTCATTCCTCCATTATAAGTAGTATAGATAACTCCTAAGTAATTCTGAGAGCTAGTGGGAGTATTATGTTTACTTACTTAAATCATATATGTTGTATAACATATAGGAAGTAACATTCTATATAAGTTAAATGTTAAGTCATAACTTGGAATGAAACTTTACTTGGAATATTTAATAAGTAAAACATACAACCTTAAATATATGTTTATTGATGTAAACATGAGCGGTAAATGAATCTAATAGAACATGATATATCATTTAGAAAGTTTAAATGGATATGTAGTACATGAATGAAATTTAAGTTAGACACAAGGATTTTTCATGTACATCATGTTGTTGTTATATCATGCTTTGATAAAAGATGATTTGACAATATTAATATCTAATTGAAAGATATTAGATAAGTTGTGTAATGAATATTCTAAAGGAACATATTTGGACATATAATCACATCCTCAGCCTGGAACAATTTCTGGATTCAATAGATGAACAATTTGTCAATTGTTATAGCCAACAAACTTGGAAGTTTGGAAGGCATAAAACATTACACATTAAAGTTTACGGAAAAGATCATATTGTTGTTTGCATACAATGATGCTAATAAAATTGAGATGACACTCAATACTAGTCATGGAAGGATTTCATCCTTGTTAATAGCCATGTGTACTAGTTATGCTTAACTAAAAGCATAGTTGCATTATACAATAAAGAAAAAGAATACTTTAAACTTTAAAATATGTGAAAGTTTAATTATCATAAATTGGATGTTGAGGATGTCACATACTTTATGATGTATTATGTAGTTATATCAAATTATTTGAATGCACATATACAAGAACTTCGCTAATTGAATTCTTGAAATAAGTATTCTCAAAATTCTGATAGATCAAAGTTAGTTGAATAATGTCTTGTCAACAAGTATGATTGTCATTACTTGAGGCATAATTGTCAACAAGTATGATTGTTATTACTTGAGACAAAATTCATTAACGAGAATTTTCATGCATTGATCTATTTAGTATTTGGATAAGGGATGTTAAGCAATTATTATTTAATAATGAATTAAAATACTAAGTACGTTTATTTTCATTAATAATAGATTGTATCTTATATTTGCATGTTTAATCCATGAATAACTTATGTTATGTTATTCTAAATAGTCCGTTGTCAATTAATGATATGGGAGTATCATTGAATTAAGACAAATCTGAGTTTTGGTATAATATACTTAAAGTATATTGATGCGTTGGGCATGCCAAATTCATATGATATTCAATAGAATGAATAAATTGAATATAGGACGAAATCTCAATTACATGATTATACTTATGGATGTCGTCATTATAGTAAATCATGAATATTTATCCTCAGACTTGAGATACCAGATAACTACTGTGGATGTAGCTCATTTTCTGTGAGATAGTCTAACGCTATCCGTAACTGGTAGCTATAAGGGCTATTTCAGAGGTGATGCAAAGTTCATGGGTCATGCTTGTAGTCAATACAGAATTTGTTTTCTTCAAATTTATTTTGAAGTTTAATACTGTTAGGCCACTCGTAGGATTGACAAGATGTTTGCATGGCCATGCCCAAGGTCTATCTGAAATACGTTCAGATGAATTGGTAATCTTGCTCGATCATAAATAATGAGAAACAAAAGTTAATTATGGAATGACTTCGATCCATATCCATATTAACAAAGTATTAGCAGCAAAAGGATAAGTATGATGATGAATCATCAATGGTGGTTTTTTCTAGGAAACCATATTCGTGATCGTTCTGGGGACATTGGCGTGTTATGCTAGACTAACCAATGTCATTATTACATTAATATATATCCGAGTGGGAGCTGTTAGAAGTAATGGATAAAAATTAATGAATATGTCCGGACTCGAACACGAGACTTCGGGATTGCACACATTACGTATGAGTTTCAATGATTAATAATTATTATATGAAGTTATGAATAATTATTAATTTCGCAAATAAAACATATAACGGTCGTTAGTAATTAACGGGAAATTGACTAATGGACGTTAGGCGAAAGAAGAAGGACTAAACATGAAATAGTGGACAAGAAGGATCCGGAAGGACCCCCTCTTAGGCTAGTTTCGGCTGACCCACATCCCTAGGGGATTAGGGTTATTTTCTTAAGCTTCAAGTTCTTTGATTAGTATATAAACAAACCTCTTTGTTCATTCTAATCATCCCTTGGTTCTCTAGCAAGCCAAACTTCTTCTTCTTTCTCTCCTTTTGAGCTTACAAGATCAACTACACCCTTATAGGGTCCTACGCGATCAACTAACCTCAAACTATTCTTGTTTAGTTGATCAACTACACCCTTCTAGGGTTCCTACACGATCTTCTTGTTAAAAGTTACGTATAAATATTAATAAGTAAATCGCAAGTATCGAACCCGAGACCTCGGGATTGCACACATTACAAACAAGAATAAAGTATAATAAATATATATATGTTAAATGTATCGTATATATATATATATATATATTTATAAACACTTGAGGGACTAAATGATCGTTAAATATTAGTTGTAAGTATTAACTATCATTAGTAACAACAGAACGAGGACTAGAGTGTAATTAGGAGAAAAGAAGGATCTAGAACCTCTTGGGGAGTCCTAGGCCGGTCGAGCAAGGGGAGGGGAAACCCAACCCACATCAAACTTGGACTCTAAGTTTCTCTAGTATAAATACAAGGCCGAGGGTTAGACTTTCACATCTTTTGTGCACACACACAAAACCCTAAAACCTTTTCTCTCTTCTTTTCTTTCTTGGCTGATCGGCACAACACCCACCTTAGGGTTTGGGTCGATTTTGGTTGTTCCAAAACAAGTGGTTTTCATTTACTTGCATAAACCTTTATTCGTTGGTAGTTTGTGTGTACAAGAACGAGGTAATTACTCACTATAGTAATTATCAAGAGATCGATAAACAAAACGGTAAGGGGTTTATCATTGATCTAATTTACACAAGTTCAAGGTTTATTGAAGTGCATCGGGTATGTTCTTATTTATGTTTTAGTTAATATTTACTTGTTATACTTGATCCTAGCTTCCGCAATATGTGTTATTTGATTGTCAAACTCTAACAGTGGCATCACGAGCCATGTATAACATGTAATTGATTACTAAAACGTAATAAAAATCGAATCTTTAATTGTTTTAGATACATGTTTTTGATCTAGGGTATTTTCTTTAATTTTTTTTTAAATTTAAACCCTAACCCTAATTTTGGGGGGGGGGGGGTCGATTTCCACATAAAACCCTAATTAGGGTTTGTAGTTTAACTTGATTAATATGTAATCACATAGAAACCCTAGGTCTTTAACCGGTTATTTGAACGTACTTGTGACCTATGTGCTAATTGTTAGGTTTAATCCATGACAAAACATGCATGTTAGTCATGGATCTTGTTGTTTTGATTATTTGTCACATGTTTTAGATAGATCTTAAATTGGGGAAGACTCCAATACATACATATTAAAATCTATTTATATGCTATGTGGTGTGTGTATTATCTTTGGCCTTCGCAATTGATTATTCAATGTATGTGACTCTCCTCCATCAAGAGGAGAAGGCCTTAGTTGATTACATGCAAGATTATACCTAGACATGATTTTATTGGGATCTTTTTCTAATAAGGATTGCATGTGGCTATTTGTTTCACTTTAATTATTATTAGTTGTTATGTTTTCCTTTAAATTACTTGTCTTTTTATTGTTTCTTAATTGTTGGACTAGTTGTAAGCAATAAAAAGGGTGATTTTCATAAAGAAAATAATATGGACTAATAATGGTGAAACCCTAAGTGATAAAGATTTAATCTTGCGGAGTCTTAGATGCCAACAACGGTTCGCTTCGCATGGTAATTTGCTCCAAGGCGAGACTAGCAAGATTCATACTTTATTGCATAATTTTGAGATTGAATCCATAAACTTTTGCTTGATTGATGTTTTGTACAAATATGTTTTTAAAATTAAGGCTTTTAAGACAATATTCATAACTGTGATTTGAAGGCTTAGAAAAGAGCCTTAGAGTCTGCCTTGGTTATCACAATCTTGAATATGTCTTAAACGTATTACTTTTAAAATCATAATTGTAGAAAGTCATCTTAAAGTTTTTTAAAACTTCAAGTAAAACTTTGTGTATTAATTTCACGAATTGGTAAATTAAAAGTTTTTTTTTTGAAAACTTATGCTATAATGATGAGTGCATGCATCTTTGTACATATTTTGATTTAACATATCAAAATTGAATACCCTTATAATTTAAGTTACATGCCATCTATCTATAAGGAACACTTGAAATTTTAATTTAGTAAACGTGAGACCTAGGCTAAATTACTATAACAAGGTAAAATTATTTTAACGCGTGAGACCATAATTGTAATTTTACAGTTTCTAAGGTAGACGACTTAATTAAGTTGTGCGTGAGACCTAGAACTTAAGGCATGAGATGGGATGAAACATGCTTACAAGGCAAATTGATGAATCAATTTGATGTAATTCCCATAATGATCTAGGAATTGGAAATCTTGTTTGCCAATTATTGTTTGACAGATTACTATCTTTTGTGCTTTCACCACTAACAGATCAACTGATGTGCTGGAACTATGTAAAGTTAGGTCCTAGATTTTCAAGAAAATTTTGGTGGTTATATGAATATAGCTATGGGTATTTTATTTTCTTGAAGATAATTTATTATCGAAAATACTAATGTTTGAACTTTTATATGTAGATATGGCTCAACCCGATAACCCAACTGTGATTTCTGCTTTCAAGAGTCATCTTGAGAGAGAAAAACTGACTGGAAAGAATTTCAATGATTGGCACCGTTCGCTCAGAATTGTCTTGAGGGCGTCCGGAAAGCTAGATTATTTGACCGATGAATGCCCAGCTGAGCCCGCTGCTACTGAACCAGAAGCAGTTAAGGCGGCATGGAGGGTGGAACATGCTAAGTTTAATGAGGTTGCTTGTTTAATGCTCACTAGCATGAGTTCTCAGTTACAAAAGAAGTTTGAGTACTTTTTCCCTAAAGATATGCTTGAAGTACTTAAGCAGTCTTATGAGAAACCACCTGCAGTTGAATTGTATGATGAACTTGACAAGCTACATAGCTGCAAGCATGGTGATGGTAAACCAGTTGAAGATTATGTGACTGAGATGAAGGAATCTTTTGATCAGCTTCACAGAATTGGATTTGGTTACCCGAACAATGTGCAAGTGCACTTGATCAACAGGTCCCTTAACAAGGACTTTGCTGGTTTTGTGCAGAATTTCAACATGTACTGCTCAGGGAAGACAGTCTCAGAATTACTCGCATTGCTTGTTGATTATGAGAAGAGTCTACCAGCCAAGGTCAAGGCCCCTACCCCGCAAGTGTTGGCGATTCATGGGGGAGAATCCAGAAGAAATCGCATGTGAACAAAGGCAAAGGGAAAGGTAATAAAGGCAAGCAGGTCATGGCCTATCAACCTCAACCCAAGATGAAGCAACATCAGCCTAAGCAGAACAAGGTGAATCCGCCAAACAAGAAGGATCAGGCTTGTCACCATTGTCATGAAAAGGGCCATTGGAAGCGCAATTGCCCTCTCTACATTCATGACTTGCGACTCAAGAAGCAGGGGAATGATGCTGGTAACCCCAGCACATCAGGTGCGTTCTTTATGATTGAATTATTCACTCTTACTCCTAAATTGAATTCATGGGTATATGATACGGGATGTGGCATTCATATTTGCAATACCTTGCAGGGGTTTAGAGTTGAGAGAAAGCTGGCCTATGGACAACAATTCTTGCATGTTGGTAACGGAGCGCATGCAGGAGTTGAAGCTATAGGAGTCTTTGATTTAGTGTTGCCTTCGGGCCTAGTACTATCTTTAAATAATTGTCATTATGCACCGTCAATTGTTAGAGGTGTAATTTCATTTTCATGTTTGTTGAACCTTGGTTTTAAGCATACTATTTCTAGCAATGGAATTTCAGTTTCTTTAAATGATGTTTTTTATTTTAATGCTATTGCTGTGAATGGTGTCTTTGAAATTGATATGAATGATAATGATAATGCTTTTGTTAAAAATAATTCAATGTATAGCATCAACAATAAGAGAATCAAGAAAGGTCTGGATTCGTCTTATCTTTGGCATTGTCGACTTGCTCACATTGGCAAGGATCGCATGAAAAAGCTGCAACATGATGGGCTTTTAGAAAAGATCAATGATGAATCATTTGATAAGTGCGAATCTTTCATTGCTGGGAAGATGACAAAGAAACCCTTTAAAAATAGGATTGAAAGGGCTAATGATCTACTTGGTCTTATTCACACAGATGTGTGTGGACCACTTAGATATGTGTCAAGGAGATGTGCTAGCTACTTCTTAACATTTACGGATGATTATAGCCGTTATGGTTATGTTTATTTACTTAAACATAAACATGAGGTGTTTGAAACATTCAAAGTGTTTAAAGCAGAAGTAGAGTTGCAACTTGGAAAGAAGATTAAAGCTCTTCGATCCGATAGAGGTGGTGAATACCTGAGTCAAGAGTTTATAGATTACTTAGCAAAGGAGGGAATTGTCCAGCACCTTACTTCTCCATATACTCCACAACAAAATGGTGTATCTGAGAGAAGGAATCGTACATTGCAAGACATGATACGATCTATGTTTAATCTAACAACTCTTCCTTACTCATTTTGGGATTATGCCTTAGAATCTGCGGTTCGCATTCTTAATACGGTTCCAACAAAGAAGGTTGATAAGACTCCATATGAGTTATGGACTGGAAAAGCTCCTAACTTGTCTTATCTAAAGGTCTGGGGTTGTGAGACGTATGTTAAACGTGACTCAGCAGACAAACTCCAACAAAGATCTGTGAAGTGCATCTTCGTAGGATACCCTAAGGAAACTATGGGTTACTACTTTTATTACCCAACTAAAAACAAAGTTTTTGTTGCAAGGTATGGAGACTTCTTAGAAAAGGAGCTTATATCTCAAGAATTCAGTGGGAGAGTATATGATCTGGAAGACGATCATGAAGATGTAGCACCTTCTGAAAACACTAGCCAACTTCCTGAAGAACCTGAAAGTTTAGGTCCTCCACCAGAAGTTGAAGTGATTCCCGTTCGTAGGTCGTCTAGACCTGTGAAGGCTCCTACACGTCTATGTCTTAACATGGAGTGTGATGACAACTTGATAGGGGATCTTGATGAACCTACAAGTTATAAAGCTGCCATGAATGGTCCTGAAAAGGAAAAATGGCAGGGAGCTATGAATGGGGAAATGCAATCCATGAATGACAATGAAGTCTAGGAAGAAGTAGACCTGCCTCCGGGTGCCAAGTTAGTTGGGAGTAAATGGCTCTACAAGAAAAAGACTGATATGGATGGCATTGTACACACCTATAAGGCCCGTTTGGTAGCTAAAGGCTATACTCAAACTTTTGGTGTTGACTATGAGGAGACCTTTTCTCCTGTAGCTGACATAAGGGCTATTAGGATTCTTATAGCCATAGCCGCTTACTATGACTATGAGATTTGGCAAATGGATGTCAAAACCGCCTTCTTAAATGGTCGCCTAGATGAAGACATCTATATGGCACAGCCTGAGGGGTTTGTGAATCCAGAATTCCCAAATCGTGTATGCAAGCTTAAAAGATCCATTTATGGATTGAAGCAAGCATCACGACAATGGAATAAGAGATTTGATAGTGAAAGTAAGAAGTATCGATTCACTCAAAATCTTGATGAGCCATGTGTATATCACAAACCTAGTGGGAGTAATGTAATTTTCCTTATATTATATGTCGATGACATATTGATCATGGGAAACGATATTCCAAGTTTGCAAAAGGTTAAGGCATATCTTGGAAGTTGTTTTTCTATGAAAGATTTAGGGGAAGCTGCATTTATTCTGGGAATCAAGATATATAGAGATAGATCTTAGCGATTAATTGGATTAAGCCAAAGTGCTTACATTGATAAAATATTGAAGAGATTCAATATGCAAAATTCCAAGAAAGGATATTTGCCGATGCAAGAGCAACATGGCTTGAGCGAGAAAGTTTGTGCTTCAACACCTGAAGAGGTGCAACGCATGAAGAGAGTCCCTTTTGCTTCGGTTGTGGGATCTATTATGTATGCGGTGAAAAGCACAAGGCCTGATGTGGCGTTTGCTCAGAATTTAACTAGTCGATATCAGCAGAATCCAGGTGAGAAACACTGGACTGCTGTTAAGAATATTCTTAAGTACCTTAGGGCTACTAAAGAGATGTTCTTAGTTTATGGGGGTACTCCATCTGCAGAACTTGATGTTACAGGTTACCGCGATGCTTCTTGGAAATGTGATAAAGATGATACGAAGTCTCAGAATGGTTATGTTTTTGTCATTAATGGAGGAGATGTGGATTGGAGGAGCAGAAAGCAGAGTGTACTAGCAATGTCTGCTACAGAAAGTGAGTATATAGCTGCTTCAGAAGCTGCAATGGAAGTTGTTTGGATTAGGAAGTTTGTTTCAGGGCTTGGGGTTATGCCTTCGATTCAGCGACCTATAAAAATGTATTGTGACAACTCAGCTGCAATTACATTTGCCAATGAACCTGGAATCATGAAAGGCACCAGACATTTCCCGATTAAGCACCACTATGTTAGAGAACAAGTTGAAATAGGTGAAATCGAAATGCTCAAAGTTCACACAAATGAAAACTTAGCCGATCTATTTACGAAGCCTTTACCTGGCACCAAGCTTTACAAGCATGCTGAAGGAATAGGACTTAAATTAGCTGAAAGTTTCATGCCCATTTGTGATTAGTTTTTGGATAAAGGATGTAATGTACAATTATTATTTTAATGAAATAAAGTATTGTTTATGTTTATTTATTCATTGTCTTAATAATATATCCTATATTTGCATGTTTAAGATCCATGAATAAGTTATTATTCTAAATAGTCCGTTGTCGATTAATGATATGGGAATATCATTAAACTAAGACAATTTTGAGTATTGGTCAAGGATATACTTGAAAGTATATTGATGCGTAGTCATACCAATTTCACATTATATTCAATGAATTGAGTATTGGACTTATCCCAACAATATGATTTAAAATTTATTGTGAGAATCATATTTAAAGTTATTCTCAGACTTGAGATACCAGATAAGAGTCATGGATGCAGTGCATTTTTGTGAGACAATCTACCGCTTACCGTAATTGGAAGTCATAAGGGTTGTTTTCAGAAGTGTTGCGAAGTTCATGGGTTATTCTTGTAGTCAAGAGAGAATTTGTTCAATCATAAAGAGACGAGAAACAAAATTTAATAAAGAACCTCACATCTTTATTAATGTAGTATTAGAAGCGAAAGGATAATAATAATGATGAATCATTAAAGGTTTTTCAGGAAACCTAGCTCGGGTCGAACTGGGGGCATTGGAGTGTTGCAAGACGCCAACCAAATGTCAATTTTATTATTAATAGATATATGAGTGGGAGCTGTTAAAAGTTACATATAAATATTAATAAGTAAATGGCTAGTATCGAACCCGAGACCTCGGGATTGCACACATTACAAACAAGAATAAAGTATAATAAATATATATATGTTAAATATATCATATATATATATATATATATATATATATATATATATATATATATATATATATATATATAAACACTTGAGGGACTAAATTATCGTTAAATATTAGTTGTAAGTATTAACTATCATTAGTAACGAAAGAACGAGGACTAGAGTGTAATTAGGAGTCAAGAAGGATCTAGAACCCCTTGGGGAGTCCTAGGCCGATCGAGCAAGGGGAGGGGAAACCCAACCCACATCAAACTTGGACTCTAAGTTTCTCTAGTATAAATACAAGGCCAAGGGTTAGACTTTCACATCTTTTGTGCACATACACAAAACCCTAAAACCTTTTCTCTCTTCTTTTCTTTCTTGGCCGATCGGCACAACACCCCCCTTAGGGTTTGGGTCGATTTTCGTTGTTCCAAAACAAGTGGTTTTCATTTACTTGCATAAACCTTTATTCGTTGGTAGTTTGTGTGTACAAGAACGAGGTAATTACTCACTATAGTAATTATCAAGAGATCGATAAACAAAACGGTAAGGGGTTTATCATTGATCTAATTTACACAAGTTCAAGGTTTATTGAAGTGCATCGGGTATGTTCTTATTTATGTTTTAGTTAATATTTACTTGTTATACTTGATCCTAGCTTCCGCAATATGTGTTATTTGATTGTCAAACTCTAACACTTCTAAACATAGTGTTTGGTTTGTTTGTGAATTAAGAACCTAGCTTTTCTCATTGAACTAATACGTGTGTACAAGAACGAAGAACAAACACATTATTGTTTGTGATTTATTGGTGATTCGACTAGGGTATAGTCGAATACAATAAACCCTAATTTTAGGGTTTAGGGTTCTTGTTCAATTGTTCTTGATTCATTAATTGAGTTACGCATATCGTTTAATTCGTTTAATTTAATTACATATATTTGATCTAATTCCGCTGCATGCTTTGATGATGTACTTGTTTATATAATTGTTATGATTTAGATATTCCAACATACTAAACTATAACCAAGATGAAGTTTCGCATAGTATGTCACAATTTTTTAATCTAATTTACTTGATAAGTTTCTCATATTTGAAAAATATAATACTAGTAATAAAAGTACTGCATGAGTTTGTTAATAAACCTGTGATTTTGTTTTGCAAACAAAATGGGATCATTCACTAAACCTCTTTTAATTTGCATAAACTTTACAACAAACTAGCATTGTTTAGAGGAAACTTGTTAAAATTCTTGAAGTTGCTATTTTATTTCAAGGAGAATACCTTTAAAATTATGGACTCGACGCATTATAACTGCTACTTATTTTTTTCATATGTGCTGCATAGAAAGTCACCTTATGACATGTGTTATGCTTGGATATTTAAATTAAAAAAAAGCTGACTCTATAGTGTTCACAAGAGACAGATTACCATTCCAAGGGATGTTAAATTTTTTGAAATTATTTTTCCATTGAAACACGATTTTAGTAAAGAAGATTTGATACATGTTCAAAACGTGAGTTACTTAAGTTTATTTTTGATAATCTTTTTTATGAATCATGGAGATCCTAACTGATGATGAGAGAGTCAATACCATTCCTAGCTAATAGTGATGGTAGCTCATCATCACATTCTGACATTATTGACATGTCTACTAGTAGGGCCGTCATGTAGATTTTGAAGGCCCTGTGCGGCATCATATATGAAAAGAAACCTAGTTATTTTGACAAAACAAAACATAATGAGTCAAAGTTTGAATTTTGAATGTGCATGGATCCATGAACTCGTTTTCTTGGAGGTTTGTTTTGACCTTTAACTCTGTGTGACATGTGTAAGGGTAACTATCTGAAATTGTCAGCTAAACCTGTTTTGGTAGTTTTATATATATGGTGACCTATGAATGATAGGACTATTTTGGTTAGTTAATTACGTTGTGCTAGCTATAACATTGATTGAGTAAATTACTTAAATCTACCTCTTATAGAACTAATTTATGAATCTAAACATCGCACAGAAAATTATCAAAAATGAATGTTTACATATTATCCGTTAAATCTATAACTAAACTAGTTTGTAACCATACACGTGTCTAAGAAAGAATATGGGCGAAAGATTGGCGAGGCTATGTGAGTCATGAAAGATGGGGCGAGGCGCAGGCGAGTGATGGGCGAGAGTGAGGGCGAGGGCGAGGGCGAGGGTGAGTTGAGAATGTGAGTGCGAGGTCGAGGCGAGGGCGAGGGCGATGTGAGGTGCTTGGGATCGAGGCGAGGGCGAGGTGAGGATGTGAGGGCGAGGACGAGGGCGAGGTGAGAATGTGAGGGCGAGGTCAAATTATCTGAGGCGAGGTGGTGGGGCGAAGTGGTGGGAGTGAGGGCGAGGTGGTGGGGCGAGGTGCTTGCAAACTAGAAACACTGAAAATACATGTCTTAAAACATTGCATTTCTACCGTTGATCTTGCTCTTGATACTCTTGATGCCGCTAGATCATTTGGTGTTGAACAACTTGTGCTACTCACTCAGATTCTTCTCTCTGTTGTTGAACCACTGAAAGTAGTAGGAGACTGGATATATTAATAGACGTCTTTATAGGTTGGTAAATGAGATATATTTTTGGTCTAGATAGGTAATTAGGTTACATTGATTTGTTTGATACCCAGAAAATTTGATAATTAAGCATTCCCGTCTTGTTTCATTTTGGAAATGTTTAAGCTAAGTAGGTTAACGCACTCCTAGTTGAAACACTACGTATGTAAATTGTATATATAAACACTACGTACTAGTACCAACCAAAAGGTTATTAGTTCAAGTCCTGTCATGAGCAAAAGTGAGATTATTAATAGACATCTTTAAAGAAAACAAAAATAAACCCAATCTCTCGGATTAAACAAAACATAGACGACCTAGTAGCCATCATTCTTGTATCTTAACAAGAGGTCTCAAGTTTAAACCTACCTGACACTCATGTTGAGAGTGTCGTCTAATTAGGAAAAGGTAGGATCAGACACGGTCACAAAAATACTTTAGTTGGGCGGCGTACAAACTTAAAAAACCTTATCCATGTACTTTTATACTAAACCAATCTTTCATATTCTATCTCTAAGTTATAGTTTTCCTTGATGCTTTTAAATTATGGTTTTTTATTTTTTTTATTTTTTATTTTTTTATTTTTTATTTTTTTTTTTTTGGTGATAATATAATACCTGAATTGAAGATCATGGAATCAGATTTAGGATTTTGCAGTTTTAAGATATTCTTTTACATCAGCTTGTTAAGGCTTAATAAGACAAATTATTGACAATTTGGCATACCCCAAAATTGTTTTATTGTTTGAGATTTGTTGCATGAATTGAGGATACATGTGCACATAGAGCCAAAACATATGCAGTTGGAATGAGTTGTGAACTTGTGATTGTGAATCTCAACAAAATTTTCCTATAACAACATGTATTTTCAGTACTGCATGTGAACTAGTTCAATAACCAACCCTTGTGTAGTGCATTTGTTTTGGGATGTGGTTTTTTCTTTAACATTAAATTCAAAAGATGAGCCGTATATTGAAGTTACAAAACATGAAAAACTTTAAACATGACTCTTAATACAATTTTGGGATTGATTAAAACATGAAATTAAACCAAAAAAAAAAATAAAAAAATAAATAAATAAATAAATTAAAATAATAAAGTACATTAGTTTCTACTAAAATACACACGTTTAAAAAAATTAACTAATAAACATCGCTTTCAATTGATACATATTTTGGGAGTGATTATACAACTTTGAAATTAAACATTTTTTTATTATTTTCTTTTGAAATAAGTAAAAATAACTTAATCATGAATAAAAGAACCGGGCTTTGGGCCTAATAAGTACTGGTCTAATAAAAAGCCGGGCTTTGGACCTACTGTAAATTTATCATGAATAAGATGTAGCCCATACTTTATCATGAATCGTTTATCACAAATAAAGAAACCGACTTTCACAAAAGAAAAAGTGAAAAACTACCATACTAAGGGTGTGTTTGTTTTTAAAAAAAATATCTTAGTAGTCCTCTTACTCCCTCTTACTCTTTTACCAGTAAGAGGTGGGCAGACGTTTTGCTTGTTTGTTTTCTTCTTTTGAGTAAGACACATTTATACATATAACATCTTACTCAGTAAGAGGTGGGGGACTTGTCTTACTGCCTCTTACTCGATAAGAGAGATTGAAGACTCGTGTTAATATAATATATTTGATGGTTTATTAACTATGTTATATTTATGATAAAAAGTCTTGTTTCATATTTACACAAATTACTTAAATAAATTGCAGAAACGAACACTTAAAATCTTTCGGACAATTATACAAAAACAAACAACATAATTTCATTTAGATTTAGACGTTCAAGTAAGATGTGGTAGTCAGATTCAGACATAAAACATCTAAATGAAACAAACACACCCTAAGTTACAAGTTACCTAAAAACAAAATGCACCCCTATTATATTAGGGTTTCACGAAGCATGCACATACTAAAATTGGTGGGAAGAAAGTATTGTAAGTTCTTCGATTAACAAATTCTTATTACGTACTTCGTTAAACCCTATATTTGTTTGAAGTTATTAGCAAATTCTTAAACTGAATGTATTTGTAATTTACAAATCACAGGCATAAATCGATCCGATGGCTGATCCAACTGCATCCACAATCACACGCACCGATCCAACTAACACCAGCGGCTTTAGGTAAAGTATATTTTTATAGGGTTTTTTTTTTTTTTTTTTTTTTTTTTTTTTTTTTTTTTTCATGAATCGTTTTATTATCTAATGCACTATATCTACTTTTTGCACTAGGATAGTACTAAAAGTACAATAAAACTTCTGCGCTGAATATTCAAGCTTAAATCGCGTTTCTTAGATAAAATATGTGTATGCTTGGTACCAGAATTAGTTAATTTTTCTTTGGAACCTACCTTAAAAATTATTCGGAAACCTTAATTTTTTATATAATAAAAGAATTACATCATTTCGGAGTGTTTTTACAAATCCCTTCTCATTGAAAAAAAAAATTGGACCAATAGCAGAGCTCGGTTTTGCCACGTAGGCAAAATAGAGCAACGTGATTGGCAAATAAAAAGTCAAAATTGAATCAATTTCGGTCAAACTTTAATAAATTTGATGGAGAATTTGATTGACTAAAAAAATACATAAAAATATAGGTGTCAAATTTATGAAAATAAAAACTTAAAAAAAGAGGAGGTAATTAATAAAACATTAGTGGTTGAATTTTAAATATATTATATGGAGTTAAGTGTAAAATTATATATCTCCATGTTTTTTTTAATAACTTTAGATAATGTTACACTTTATACCCCTACACTTTATAATATTAACTTTGTTTACAATTACACGAGTATTAATATTGGTTTAAGACTTTCATCTATTAAACTTAATTTTTTTTTATAAATGTACGAATTATTTTTAATATACGTTAAATACTTTTAAAATAAATATTAGTTTTAAATTTTCATTTATTAAAATACATTTTTACTATGTACGTTAAATATAAATAAGAACTCATGTTATCGTATTTAAAACTTTAATCTATACGTACACAGGTTTGAATATTAAATACAGTTAAATTATTAATAACGGTAATAAAAATATCAAATGGTAAGTACGAGTTACTGTGATATGAAAATAAACATACGCGACTGTACTTATAACGACTCATGTAATTATTATTTAATATTTGTATACGGATATACAGAAAAACATTTTTAGAAAACTTTACGGAGTATATTTTAACTTCATCAACGCTTATTATGTGCTACTAAACTCGCACATTTTGTACAACATGATATCAATAGTTAAAGTTAAACAACAACATCAACCTGAATATTAACATCTATGTCAGCTAAACAAAGTTAAATCTTTCATCAAATAAAATTTTTACAAAATATTAATTGATATTAATATATAACGAAAAACTCATGCTAACTTATTAGTTGTACTTATATCACAATTTTCACGTTTAAATTCTTATATGTCCATATATTAAGCAAAAATTTTAAAATAAATTTGATCTATGTGTAAACTCATGTGATTAAAGAACCTTTGACTCAAGAATCGAATACAAGGTCGATGCCACGGTTATATTTACAATTTCTGCTAATTTTTTTTTTACTTTCGCACATGTTGATGCTCTAACTTTTTAAAATAAACATAAGATTTTCTGTTTTTAAACGATAATGCTATAATTAAATTTTCTGAAAAAACCCCGTGCGTGCACGGGTATTATAACTAGTATATACTTACAAAAACTTCAAACTACATCAATATCATTACAAATTTTAAAATTACGTTAATATGTTTTTAAAGCATAAAAATTCACACACACACGTGTCTCCAATTTTCCTTTTTCACAGTCATCTCATCTTATTTCCATCCAGTGACAAAGCTAGGATTTATTATTCGGGTGGGCCAAAATATATACTAAGATGTTCAAACTTAGACTAATTATAATTTAGTTAAAAATAAAACATTGGCTTTACGCGAACATTATTTAAATATAAAAAAAGTGAAAATATAAAAAAAAACATAAAAAAATATATATAAAAAAAAAAGTTTAAATATAAAAAAATATATGTTACCTTGTGAAATGACTTGTTTAAATATAAAAAGGTGAAAATATAAAGGTGTAAAAGAGTTTTCTCGTTACACTATTTGTTTTGACATTTTGGATGGGCCTCGAGTATTTTGTAGACCAAACTAATATTAATATCTACTCCATATGATGGGTTGGCCATGGCCCATCCCTAGCCTAACGTGAGGGATTGAACCAAAAGACAAAGTCACCGGGTGCATTTATGAGAAATCAAACAAGACTACATGCATAACTTTTTGGGACCGGGTGCATTTATAGAAAAATAGAGGTTTTATAACAAAATTAACACTACGAGACAAAAATTCATGGGTGTCCCGAAAACCCCCGGGACACTCCCTGGTTCCGTCCCTGCGTCCGTGTCTCCATCACTTTTACAACTTACCTAAATCTTTATCTTAATTTTAATTTTGAAATCATTCAAATTAACAAAATTATTTTTTGTTTTATATTCAATTTCTTCATATATTCTTTCAATCTCTACAAAATACAACTCTTTCAAGAATTTGGATTTCGTCAAGAGTAACGTTTTATTCAATTGAGGTAAAACGAAATTATTATGACAAATCTTCATCATCAAACCTTAAATTAACATCAATTCTTCATCTTTAAAGTGTTTCTCATAATTTTCCAAAGAAATCATGTTTTCATGAAAACACACATAAGGTGTTCAATGAAATGTCTTAAGGAAGCAATTTTGTGATTTAGATTGAAGATGTTTAAATGTTTAAGTAATTCATAAAAGACGTTGTTCATCAAAGAATTTGGATTAAAAAAAGTTTTTCGTCAAGTAAATATTCATCAAAGAATATTTAATAAGAAAGTTGTTCATAAAAAATGTTTATAAACAAATATGTTTATTAAATAATTGTTAAAAACAAAAATGCTTACCATGTTCATCAAAGAATAAAAAATGTGTAGTATATTCATAAATACAAAATGTTCTTCAAAATTTTTTCATGTTCATCAATACAAAATGTTTTATGTGTACACTGCTAAAAAAAAGCTATCAACCAATCATAGCCACTCATTTATATTTTTCACCTTTTTTTTCAAAACAACATATCTTGTAAACGGTAAATTTTCAAGCTACAAAAAAAATACCATCGCGACAAGAATTAAATCATCTTTCTATAGATATGCATTGTTATATACTTTCGACGATTTTTTTTTTTTTAATTTCCGCCCAGAAAGAATCATATATGATTCGTGAAAATCATATATGATTCGTAAAAATCATATATGATTCGATTCTTTTTCGGAGTGTTTTTACAAATCCTTTCTCATTGAAAAAAAAAATTGGACTAATAGCAGAGCTCGATTTTGCCACGTAGGCGAAATCGAGCAACGTGATTGGTCAATAAAAAGTCAAAATTAAATCGATTTTGGTCAAACTTAATAAATTTGTTGGAGAAATTTGGTTAAGAAAAAAAATTCATAAAAATATATGTGTCAAATTTATAAAAACATAAACTTAAAAAAAGAGGAAGTAATTAATAAAACTTTAATGATTGAATTTTAAATAATTTATATAGAGTAAAGTATAAAATTACAAGTTTCCATGTTTTTTAATAACTTTATAAAAAACACAAATAACCCCTTACACTTTATACCCCCTATACTTTATTATATTGACTTTGTTTAAAATTACATGAGTATTAGTATTAGTTTTTAGAATTTCATCCATTAAAATTACAAAATTTAGTAAATATGCGAATTAGTTTTAATATACGTTAAGTATTTTTTTTAAACTAATGTTAGTTTTATTCATCCATTAGAATATTTTTTTTTAAATCAGGACTCATGTTACGATTTAAAATTTTAATTTATACATACACGGGTTTGCAATACGGCTAAATTATTAGTTACGGGAATATAAATATCAAATGGTAAGCACCAACATGATATCAATAGTTAATGTTAAGCAACAAAATCAACCTCAACCTCAACCTCAACATGTCTGTCAGTTAAAAACGTTATACAAAGCTAATTAAAAAAAAAACATGGGTTAGATAGTCATTGTTTAATATACAAGGTGTTTTCCATAAATTATATAAAAAAAAGTGCACACATCACAATCCTTATTTGATAACAATCACCTCCTAAAAAAAACTACGTAGGTGATAACCTAACTTTATTCATTGACGTGATGTTTTATCCAAAAAAAAGGTAATAGTTGGCCGCTGTAAACGAATTAAAAGTATGTAAATGAGAATTATTCAGCAAGAATATATAGTTTTAATCAGGTTATTACGTTACTATACTGCGATAATGTTATTGAGTTGGTAATCACGTGTAACACCCCCAAAATTTGATACAGCGGAAGACTCAACAAGCTTTCGGGGTGCTACGGGGATTGGTATCCAACAAAAGACAATATAGAACGAGATAAAGTAAACATAGTAAAAACACAACCAAAACGGGGTTTTAAGGTTTACATTTATCCCAACATCATTCAGAGTCAGGCCCAAAATAAATAACAATAGGTCCAAATTTAATTATCAGAGTTTAGAAAATATAGATCCATAACCGTGTGCCTCAGCCGAGCCTTCCAATCCAAGCATGCACCTCAACACTTAATTACCTGAGAAAACGTGCTAAAAGTCAGCTTTCGCTGGTGAGATCATAGGTTTAAATTCAACTAATAATATAGTGGACATATACGCAAAACGCTTGCTAGCTAGACTAAGGATTCGCTAAAAGCCTGCGGATACCCTCCGCTCTCAACATAACACACGGAAACCCTTCCGCAATAACCAAAACACACGGATACCCTTCCGTAACAACATAGATATTCGGGTAACCCCCGCAATACCAATAAATACTCGGATAACCTCCGAAGTATTAATAACCTATAGGTGCACACTACAGTATTTAATAAGTCAACCTTGAATAGTACACACGAAACTATGTGACTAAAGCTGACAATCCAAATAAGCCAACCTTGAATAGTACACACAACAAATATGTGACTAAAGCTGACAATCCAAATAACCAAATAAGCCAACCTTGAATAGTACACACAAAAGGTGTGACTAAAGCTGACAATCCAAATAACCAAATAAGCCAACCTTGAATAGTACACACAAAAGGTGTGACTAAAGCTGACAATAGATCCTAGTCCATACGCATAGCAAGTTTAGAAAGAATATAAAAGCGGTAATAGTCCACGTAAAATAATTTGCACGTTTCTCACCCCAATCGTTGAAAACATAGTTCAAGAGTAAAAAGCGGGGCTATGACTCACCTCAAGTCCAGAAAAATAGCAAGACGAGGTAGGTAGCAATAAGATGTATGATAACTCACGAAACAGCAACTACGGACTTGGCACGACCTAACAATATTAACTCTTTCAGAAATCATTTCCTCAAATATATAATATTCCCAAACCCGGACGAGAATCCGTTTTATTTCCGAAATTCCATTTCGTATTAGTTTGGTGTATTTGCGTTTGGTATCCATACGGGTGGTGGGTCGACTCAAAACAAACCAACAAGATCACACGTAGAAGATATAATAAACTATAGATCTAATATTAGTCCAATATATCATTTAAATAAATCGCCAAAGTTTACCAAATCCGTCGATTTGATAATCCTCATATTTATTTACGTAATATACCGTTCCAAGATTACACCCAATCTAAAGCACATATAAAGCACATAGCACATAATTACTATATAGTATATATCATAGTTTAATAAATTCCTCGTATATATCGTCAAATTGGCCAGATTTCCCGATATATACACTCGCAATCTATTACACTTTACATATACTACAACCTATGGGCGTCGTAGGATACGATGCCCACTAATATGTTCGTTTCATATAGCCAAATAACCCGGCTCAACCTTACGGTTGAGTGGTTATTTACTTATAGAAAACGTCTATATTAGTCGTCATATATCCGAGACAACACGAATGTCACAATTAGTAACTTACCTGGACCCGAGTGACGACAATTTCGCCTAACTCAATAAGTTTATTCGTTATATATCCGAAATAACTTTTTATTAAAGGTTTCATAATTGTCGGGAGTTTCCCGTTTATAACACAATTTTTATAATAATAATACGTTTAATAATATTACGCCACTTTCGTAGCCTAATATATATCTAATCGTATTATTTATAATACGACTCGTGATTATTATTATTATTAATATACGCGTTTATATAGTTATATATACGTTATTCACGTATATACTTTCGTATAAACGTTCATATTATTAATAATTATTATTACGAGTTTCATTATTCTCGTTCAAGTTTAATAGTTTATTGAGTTATACGAAATGGTCATATGTCCGAGTCATGACCCTCGGCTCATTGTCCAAGTCCAACAATAAGAAAAAGTCACAAATAATAATTCTCCGTCCAATCACAATCTCAACCACGGGCTACAACAATAAGGTCCGACTACGGTACCCGACTAACCTATCTCCGTCATCTAACGACCGTCTCATAACCGGTCCTCATATCACATTCCACTCGACAACAACTCCTCAATATCAAAACAATGTCCAATTCAACCCAAATACATTCGGCCGAGAAAATAAATACCACAACAACAATTAAACAAGTTCACATTTATATAGAAAAATATAATATTAACAAGTTAATGTGTGGGTCGGTTTACCAAGCCGACCCGAGCCCTCGACTCACTTGAGTCTCGGCTCCGAACCACGAGTAACTAGCACTCGAAACCAACATCACATAGCTCACAAGAGCTAACCAAGTAAGCATGTACTCCATTAGACCCAAATGGTCAAATAGCAATAAGGTTGCATTCGGCTAAGAGCCGCGACCCAAAGGGTCGAACCACAATATTAAACGAGCCATTAGGCTCGAACCACACCCAAAGAGAACCCCCTAAGAGGGTCTCGGTATGGCCACGAGCACAAGAAAAAATCCCCGAGACCACAAGGTCTCGGCTAGCATCAAGTCGGGGTCACCATACCCACGATAACCGAACAAGCAATCAATCATCAACAAGAACTAAAGCCACCAAAGGGCTTCGAATCAAATAAGCCGAGAGTCTAGCTCTCGGTTCCGAGTCAACCATAACCAACCCGAGAAAAACCCGGATACCAAACCATTAGAACACTTAGTTTCTTCAAAAACCCATCATCATATCACGTTTAACATGAAAACCCATTCGAATCTCATCCATTCGTGACCTTTGGTCACGATTCAAGCCCATAAATCGAGTCAAGACTCGTCCTACCTTCCAAAATAATACCAAATCGAAGTGTACACAAGAAATAACAAGAAGTGATGATGAATTCGTGATAAAATTTGATTCGAATTTGATGTTAATGTGGGAGTTAGGGCGCGTGTTATAGCTCAAAAGAAAGATCTCGACGAGATGATTAAATTGGTGGTGTTATTTTTGATGTGGGAGTGGCGGTGTGACGGTGGTGGCCGGCCAAAGAGGCGGCGGCTAGGGTTAGGAGATGGGGGTGGGAGATGAGAGGAAGAGAGAGAGTAGTGAGGGTTTGTGTTGTGTTTGTGTGTGGGTAAAAAAAAACCGGACCAAACACCCTTTTAACCTTTTTTTTTTTTTTTTTTTTTAAAGTTAATATTAGTAATAAGAATAATAATAATAATAATAATAATAATAATAATAATAATAGTAATAATAATAATATTATTACGATTGAGCGGGTAATGTGGGTAGATGTAAAAACACGTGGCCCGAACCCGAACTCATTTTAAAATTTCCATATCACACGAGAACCTCTCGTAATTAATTAAAATATATAACGGACTCGTTAAGACGAATCATAAAACTATGTTAGGAAATCCTAGTGCCAAAGTCAACGTAGTACCAAGTGAGAATTCAAATATACATCGCCGATCACATAATCAAAAATGAATTATGAACATAATTCATGAATACTATAACGTCATTAAATAAAATATCCATAAAATAGGTCTTACAAGTTCGTTGTGAAATGAAAATTTCAAATAAAAATTATAAACGAACTTATATTGAAATGCGGATTTTTTTTTAAAATAGCTCCCTAAACTGCCGGTTGTCACATCCTCCCCGTCTCAGAAGGAAACCCGTCCCGGGTTTCACTCGGAAAAATTCATTTACGAAGTGAAAAGCTTCGGATATCTCTTCCTGAACTCGTCCTCACGTTCCCACGTAAATTCTGGTCCATGTCGGGAATTCCAACGAACCTTGACGAGCGGAATGCGACTCCTCTTGAGTCGTTTAACTTCACGATCTAAAATCTCAATCGGTTCCTCCACGAAATTCAGTTTCTCATCAACACGAATGTCCCTCATTGGAATGACGGGCATTTCATCAGAAAGACATTTCTTCAGGTTACACACGTGGAACACGTCGTGAACTTTGCTCAGTTCGGACGGTAATTCCAACCTATAAGCCACGGGCCCAATTCTTTCTAAGATTAAGAATGGTCCAATGTAGCGTGGGTTGAGTTTACCACGTTTCCCGAAACGTATTACACCTTTCCAAGGCGAGACTTTCAGCATCACTTTGTCTCCAACCTGGAACTCTAAAGGTTTACGTCTCTGATCGGCGTAGCTCTTCTGCCTATCTCTGGCGGCTTGCAACCGATCACGAATCTGAGTTACTTTCTCGGTAGTTTCCAAAATAAGCTCAGGGCCTGTAAGTTGACTATCTCCAACTTCTGCCCAACCAATAGGCGAACGACACTTTCTGCCATACAAAGCTTCGAATGGTGCAGCCTTAAGACTTGTGTGGTAGCTGTTATTATAGGAGAATTCCGCAAGGGGCAAATACTTCTCCCAGCCTTTACCAAAGTCTATGATGCATGCACGAAGCAAATCCTCTAGCGTCTGAATGGTCCTCTCACTTTGACCATCGGTTTGGGGATGATATGCAGTACTCATATCAAGCCTCGTCCCCAAAGCCGTTTGAAGTGATCGCCACAAAGCTGACGTAAAACGACTATCACGATCCGAAATAATAGATATCGGGACTCCATGACGCGAAATAATTTCCTTCACATATAACCTTGCAAGCTTATCCACACTATCATCTTCACTAATAGCTAAGAAATGAGCAGACTTTGTCAGACGATCCATAATTACCCAGATAGCGTCACAACCGCTAGCTGTCCTCGGTAATTTGGTAATGAAGTCCATAGTAATCCGCTCCCATTTCCAGACTGGAAGTTCTGGTTGCGTTAGTAGTCCTGACGGTCTCTGGTGTTCAGCCTTAACCTTGGCGCATGTCAAGCATTTACTAACGTACGATGCTATATCTGCCTTCATATTTGGCCACCAATAGAACTTCTTAAGATCTTGTTACATTTTATCGGAACCAGGGTGAATGGAGTACTTTGACTTATGCGACTCATGCATAATCACTTCTCGAATTTCTCCATATAACGGTACCCAAATCCGATCTCCAAAACATAATAATCCATCCGAACGCTTAACCAATCCTTTCTCATTATCAGCCATCCCAAATATATTCTCGGCAGGTCTATTTTCTGCCTTCAACGCTTCCGTTTGAGCTTCGAGTATGCGAGACGGTAATGGCGACACGATAGTCATTCCCAATGACCTAACTCGTAATGGTGGTACTCTTTCCTTTCGACTAAGAGCATCAGCAACAACGTTTGCTTTACCAGGATGGTAGCGAATTTCACAATCATAATCGCTTAGCAACTCGATCCAACGTCGTTGTCTCATGTTGAGCTCTTTTTGATTCAAGATGTGTTGTAGACTTTTGTGGTCGATAAACACAACACACTTGGTTCCGTACAAGTAATGTCTCCATATTCTTAAAGCAAAAACCACAGCACCGAGTTCCAAATCATGGGTAGTGTAGTTTTTCTCATGCTTTTTGAGTTGTCAGGAAGCATAAGCTATCACCTTCTCTCGTTGCATTAGCACGGCTCCTAAACCTTTATGTGAGGCGTCACAATAGACGACGAAATCCTCGTTACCTTCTGGTAACGCTAAGATAGGAGCACTACACAACATTTTCTTAAGCAATTGAAACGCTTCCTCTTCTTTATCTCCCCATTCGTACGTAACACTCTTTTGAGTCAATTTGGTCAATGGTTTAGCTATCTTCGAAAATCCCTCGATGAATCTTCGGTAATAGCCAGCTAAACCCAAAAATTGACGAACTTCGGTTGGGGTCGTAGGTGCAGCCCAATCTTTTATTGCTTCAATTTTTGCAGGATCCACGTGGACTCCTTGTCTATCAATCACGTGACCCAAAAATTGTACAGTCGGAATCCAAAATTCGCATTTCGAAAATTTGGCATAGAGTTTCTCCTTCCTGAGCAATTCCAAAATGAGTCTTAAATGCTCCTCATGCTCTTTCTCACTCTTTGAATAAATCAGAATGTCATCGATGAATACAATCACGAACTTATCCAAATATGGCTTACACACACGATTCATGAGATCCATGAATATTGCTGGTGCGTTAGTCAACCCAAACGGCATCACCTGAAACTCGTAATGCCCGTAACGGGTTCTGAAAGCCGTTTTTGGAATATCCTCCTCACGAACTCGAAGTTGATGATATCCCGATCTCAAATCGATCTTCGAATACACACTCGATCCTTGAAGCTGATCGAACAAGTCATCGATCCTAGGTAACGGGTATCGATTCTTCACCGTTAACTTATTCAACTCTCTATAATCAATACACATACGAAACGATCCATCCTTCTTCTTCACAAATAAGACTGGGGCTCCCCAAGGTGAAGAACTTGGTCTTATGAATCCCTTTTCGGCTAACTCCGCCAATTGTTTCGACAACTCTTCCAGTTCGGTAGGTGCAAGACGATAAGGTGCTCGTGCTACGGGTGCAGCACCAGGTATCAACTCAATCTGAAACTCCACTTGTCTAGTCGGTGGGATTCCCGACAAATCATCGGGAAACACATCAGGAAAATCACGAACTATAGGCACATCTCCAATGCACCTTTCCTTTTTCTTCGTCTCTCCCTTCTCAGAAATTTGAGCTAAGAAAAGATAACATCCCTTCTCCATTAGCTTCGGTAACTTAGTGCAAGAAATCACCGCCAATCGGGATGGGCTCCTAGAATCCTTTCGGTCTCCTAATATATTTAGGACCTCCTTTCCGTATGGTACACGCACGATCTTCTCGTCGCAAAGTATGTGAGCACGATACTTCGACAACCAATCCATACCAATGATTACATCAAAACTTCCTAACGTGACGGGTAAAAGATCTATGTTGAAAGGGTGGTTCAAGAAATTTAACGTACAACCGCGAATGATGGTATTAATCCTTTCTATGTTTCCATTAGCTAACTCAATATCATATCCAATTCCTAAGGCCATCGGGGGTTTCTCTAGTAAGGGTGCAAATGTAGTGGACACAAAACTCCTATCGGCACCAGTATCAAACAGTATGGAAGCATAACGATTATTGAGAAGGAACGTACCAGTAACGACGTTCGGATCTTCTCCTCTCTCGTTCCCGAGTGCATACACTCTTCCTTGGGCAGCTCCAGCTTCCACACGTTGGTCCCCATTATCTTGTCGTCCACGATTTCCTCCAGCTTCACGGTTTCCATAATTGTACCCATTACCACCCGAGCCTTGATTTCCACGGCTCCGCGATTCTCTACACTCATTCCTATAGTGTCCCTTCTTTCCACACCCATAACAGGTAACATCTGCCTTGTTTCTCATCTCAGGAGCAGCTTGAACCATAGCAAGAGGTCGAGCTCTACAGTCCCTAGCTGTATGTCCCTTCCTTGAGCAATTCTGGCATTTCACACTACACCATCCAGTGTGATGCTGATGGCAACGATCACACTTGGGTGCATCACCGTTCTGATTCTTCTTGTCTCCATTCCCAATAGCATAAGCCTTAGCTTGTCTCTTGCTTCGGTGATCATTACTCTTAGAGTGACGGTCTCTCTTTCTCTTTCCATTCTTCTCCTTATCAGCTTCTTCTAATTCCAACGAATCCATAAGTTGTTGAGCAATTGTGATTGCCTCATGGATGTTTGTAGGCCTAGCAGAAATTACATCATTCCTCGTAGCTACAGGCAATCCATCAGTATACCTCTCAATCTTTTGAGTCTCGGTTTTCACCATATCAGGGCACAACAAGGCTAACTCCTGGTAACAACGATTGTAAGTCGCCATATCATTACCTTTCACCTTGTGGTTCCAAAACTCAATCTCTAGCTTCTTGACCTCATTCCTTGGGCAATAAGTCTGAATCAACAAGGACTTAAATTGCTCCCAAGTCATAGCATATGCTACATCACTCCCAACTGCATTTCGGTAATTGTTCCACCAAGTCAAAGCTTCATCCTTGAAAGTAAAAGAAGCAAACTTTACCTTCGCATTCTCCGCACAACCACTGACATTAAACACTGACTCAGTCTTCTCAATCCATCTGACTAAGTAAACCACTCCTTCAGTTCCACCAAACTCAATGGGTCCACAAATCTTGAATTCCTTGTATTGACATCCATTAGCACGAACAGGTGGAAAAGTTCCAGCAGAATTGTTGGAATGATTTGACTCAGCTAGTAGTTCAGCAACTCTTTGCTCCACGAGTTGGTTGATCATGGCTTGATCCACAGTAGGTGCATTAAGTGGAACATGATCATTGTCTCCCTGAACATCAACATTTTGATTCCTGTTGTTACGGTTAGTGGTGTCCAGGTTGTCAGGAGTAGGGGTTTCAACATTTCGAGTAGGTCGACGACCTCGACGAGCAGGAGTAGTCACAGCAGGACCAGTCCTGGTAGACCTAACAGGGTTTCGACGGGGTGCCATTGATCTGTAACATCACACAAGTTCATGAGTCTCCAATAGAACTTATCGATATGCTCAACAAAAATCTCAACGAAATCAAGTCATGGAAAGAATAGCAACAACACACCACGTAACAACAAATAAGCGAATAAGGACTCAATTTCCATAACACCCAAAATCACATAATGCCATATACTAATAACCATCAACCATACAATAGCGATCTAACATCGTTCCAACTAACGGATAACACAAAACATACTAATCGTTCCAAAAGAGACGAATACCGTACAAAATACATCAAAATATGATAACTAGCTTTTCTAACCGAACACTCCTCGGCTAAGAAAGCAACAAGATAATATAACTCAAACAACTAGCCACGTGGCTGACGGAGAATCCTCAACTCCTGCCTCAAGCCATCAAGATCCCTCCATAACGATCCTAACTCCACGCTATGGGTGTCTTGGTCTCTCTTGAGGTCAGCCACCTCCTTCTCTAGCTCGGCATTCCTTTGCCAAAGCTTGCGGTCGGCCTCACGAGCAGTAACAAATCCTCGCTGCAAACTATCGATATGCTCGTGGACATCCATCATAACTCTCCTCAGCTCAGTAGCCCTGCCCACAGCGACAGTCAAATCAACTCTCAAATCTGCTAAAAACTCTCCAATAACTCTCTCAAGTCGATCAGATACACGTGCAACTCTGTCACTAAGCTCAGTAATCCGAGCCCACAACCTGTCAACCTCACCCAACTCTGCATGCTCAGCAGAAACCTCCGAAGATGCATCCGACTCCACGGGACTACCAGGTGGCAACTCAAACAAGAACGGATGATCAGGTGAATCAGGCTCAATCAGGTGTACAGGTGAATCAGGCTCCTCAGCCTGAGCTGGTGGTGCTAACTCATCATCATCATCATCAGGCATCTCATCCTCCTGAGGGTCTTCCTCCTCCTCAGGGTCATCATCATCACCCTGCTCAGCCTCCTGAGGGTCACCCTCCCGCTCAGGGTCATCAGCCTCATCCTCACCCTCGTACTCCTCCTCCTCCTCATCGGAAGAGTACCTCATTACTCGTCGTCTCCTACTAGGTGAACCATGTTAAGATGTAGTAGGTGATCTAGGACGACGACGCAATGATGTGGGCGGTGCCTCAGACAGAAGAGAATGAGCATCAATCTGTAAAGGTGATGGAGTAGGGCATACCGACATGCGTGCCGTAGCTCGGTGGGCAAAGCGTGGTGCCACACGAGCCAAAGCCTGATGAAGAGTAAGCTGCCTCGATGTACCAGGGAGCTCTAAAGAAGATGAGGGTCCCTGCGTAGATGCAGCAGGTAGAGCTGAAGTAGAAGCTGCCTGTGATACAGTAGCTGAAGACATGGCCATCTGGTAAGGGTCATCAGATGCCATAATGAACTGTGCAGGTAAAACCGGTGCAGTAAGAATATCCTCGACGACATCGGGCATATGGGAGGCCATAGTCTGTGACAACGGCGTAGGGTAGGTGTAAGTGTTTCAAAACAACTTAAATCGCAACTCATAAAACCATACCAAACATACTCATCAAATAATTCCATATATAATCTCAATAAAAGAATTTCAAACACCGCATTCCTAAAAATGTTTATAAAACATATAGACCATATAAATCCTCGAGAACGCCATCTTATTACTAAAATCCATAAACCTCAAATCATCTCAAATATCTCATAATACCTCAAATAATAGAAGATGCTTCGGCTTGGCGGGCTGGCGGGCGGTAGTCAAGGATCATTTTCTATAAAAATACGGTTATAGTTTAGGCGTTTATTTACCTAGTTCTCTATAAACTTGGCTCTGATACCAATCTGTAACACCCCCAAAATTTGATACAGCGGAAGACTCAACAAGCTTTCGGGGTGCTACGGGGATTGGTATCCAACACAAGACAATATAGAACGAGATAAAGTAAACATAGTAAAAACACAACCAAAACGGGGTTTTAAGGTTTACATTTATCCCAACATCATTCAGAGTCAGGCCCAAAATAAATAACAATAGGTCCAAATTTAATTATCAGAGTTTAGAAAATATAGATCCATAACCGTGTGCCTCAGCCGAGCCTTCCAATCCAAGCATGCACCTCAACACTTAATTACCTGAGAAAACGTGCTAAAAGTCAGCTTTCGCTGGTGAGATCATAGGTTTAAATTCAACTAATAATATAGTGGACATATACGCAAAACGCTTGCTAGCTAGACTAAGGATTCGCTAAAAGCCTGCGGATACCCTCCGCTCTCAACATAACACACGGAAACCCTTCCGCAATAACCAAAACACACGGATACCCTTCCGTAACAACATAGATATTCGGGTAACCCCCGCAATACCAATAAATACTCGGATAACCTCCGAAGTATTAATAACCTATAGGTGCACACTACAGTATTTAATAAGTCAACCTTGAATAGTACACACGAAACTATGTGACTAAAGCTGACAATCCAAATAAGCCAACCTTGAATAGTACACACAACAAATATGTGACTAAAGCTGACAATCCAAATAACCAAATAAGCCAACCTTGAATAGTACACACAAAAGGTGTGACTAAAGCTGACAATCCAAATAACCAAATAAGCCAACCTTGAATAGTACACACAAAAGGTGTGACTAAAGCTGACAATAGATCCTAGTCCATACGCATAGCAAGTTTAGAAAGAATATAAAAGCGGTAATAGTCCACGTAAAATAATTTGCACGTTTCTCACCCCAATCGTTGAAAACATAGTTCAAGAGTAAAAAGCGGGGCTATGACTCACCTCAAGTCCAGAAAAATAGCAAGACGAGGTAGGTAGCAATAAGATGTATGATAACTCACGAAACAGCAACTACGGACTTGGCACGACCTAACAATATTAACTCTTTCAGAAATCATTTCCTCAAATATATAATATTCCCAAACCCGGACGAGAATCCGTTTTATTTCCGAAATTCCATTTCGTATTAGTTTGGTGTATTTGCGTTTGGTATCCATACGGGTGGTGGGTCGACTCAAAACAAACCAACAAGATCACACGTAGAAGATATAATAAACTATAGATCTAATATTAGTCCAATATATCATTTAAATAAATCGCCAAAGTTTACCAAATCCGTCGATTTGATAATCCTCATATTTATTTACGTAATATACCGTTCCAAGATTACACCCAATCTAAAGCACATATAAAGCACATAGCACATAATTACTATATAGTATATATCATAGTTTAATAAATTCCTCGTATATATCGTCAAATTGGCCAGATTTCCCGATATATACACTCGCAATCTATTACACTTTACATATACTACAACCTATGGGCGTCGTAGGATACGATGCCCACTAATATGTTCGTTTCATATAGCCAAATAACCCGGCTCAACCTTACGGTTGAGTGGTTATTTACTTATAGAAAACGTCTATATTAGTCGTCATATATCCGAGACAACACGAATGTCACAATTAGTAACTTACCTGGACCCGAGTGACGACAATTTCGCCTAACTCAATAAGTTTATTCGTTATATATCCGAAATGACTTTTTATTAAAGGTTTCATAATTGTCGGGAGTTTCCCGTTTATAACACAACTTTTATAATAATAATACGTTTAATAATATTACGCCACTTTCGTAGCCTAATATATATCTAATCGTATTATTTATAATACGACTCGTGATTATTATTATTATTAATATACGCGTTTATATAGTTATATATACGTTATTCACGTATAAACTTTCGTATAAACGTTCATATTATTAATAATTATTATTACGAGTTTCATTATTCTCGTTCAAGTTTAATAGTTTATTGAGTTATACGAAATGGTCATATGTCCGAGTCATGACCCTCGGCTCATTGTCCAAGTCCAACAATAAGAAAAAGTCACAAATAATAATTCTCCGTCCAATCACAATCTCAACCACGGGCTACAACAATAAGGTCCGACTACGGTACCCGACTAACCTATCTCCGTCATCTAACGACCGTCTCATAACCGGTCCTCATATCACATTCCACTCGACAACAACTCCTCAATATCAAAACAATGTCCAATTCGACCCAAATACATTCGGCCGAGAAAATAAATACCACAACAACAATTAAACAAGTTCACATTTATATAGAAAAATATAATATTAACAAGTTAATGTGTGGGTCGGTTTACCAAGCCGACCCGAGCCCTCGACTCACTTGAGTCTCGGCTCCGAACCACGAGTAACTAGCACTCGAAACCAACATCACATAGCTCACAAGAGCTAACCAAGTAAGCATGTACTCCATTCGACCCAAATGGTCAAATAGCAATAAGGTTGCATTCGGCTAAGAGCCGCGACCCAAAGGGTCGAACCACAATATTAAACGAGCCATTAGGCTCGAACCACACCCAAAGAGAACCCCCTAAGAGGGTCTCGGTATGGCCGCGAGCACAAGAAAAAATCCCCGAGACCACAAGGTCTCGGCTAGCATCAAGTCGGGGTCACCATACCCACGATAACCGAACAAGCAATCAATCATCAACAAGAACTAAAGCCACCAAAGGGCTTCGAATCAAATAAGCCGAGAGTCTAGCTCTCGGTTCCGAGTCAACCATAACCAACCCGAGAAAAACCCGGATACCAAACCATTAGAACACTTAGTTTCTTCAAAAACCCATCATCATATCACGTTTAACATGAAAACCCATTCGAATCTCATCCATTCGTGACCTTTGGTCACGATTCAAGCCCATAAATCGAGTCAAGACTCGTCCTACCTTCCAAAATAATACCAAATCGAAGTGTACACAAGAAATAACAAGAAGTGATGATGAATTCGTGATAAAATTTGATTCGAATTTGATGTTAATGTGGGAGTTAGGGCGCGTGTTATAGCTCAAAAGAAAGATCTCGACGAGATGATTAAATTGGTGGTGTTATTTTTGATGTGGGAGTGGCGGTGTGACGGTGGTGGCAGGCCAAAGAGGCGGCGGCTAGGGTTAGGAGATGGGGGTGGGAGATGAGAGGAAGAGAGAGAGTAGTGAAGGTTTGTGTTGTGTTTGTGTGTGGGTAAAAAAAAACCGGACCAAACACCCTTTTAACTTTTTTTTTTTTTTTTTTTTTTTTTTTTTTTTTTTTTTTTTTTAAGTTAATATTAGTAGTAATAATAATAATAATAATAATAATAATAATAATAGTAATAATAATAATATTATTACGATTGAGCGGGTAATGTGGGTAGATGTAAAAACACGTGGCCCGAACCCGAACTCATTTTAAAATTTCCATATCACACGAGAACCTCTCGTAATTAATTAAAATATATAACGGACTCGTTAAGACGAATCATAAAACTATGTTAGGAAATCCTAGTGCCAAAGTCAACGTAGTACCAAGTGAGAATTCAAATATACATCGCCGATCACATAATCAAAAATGAATTATGAACATAATTCACGAATACTATAACATCATTAAATAAAATATCCATAAAATAGGTCTTACAAGTTCGTTGTGAAATGAAAATTTCAAATAAAAATTATAAACGAACTTATATTGAAATGCGGATTTTTTTTTAAAATAGCTCCCTAAACTGCCGGTTGTCACATCACGGATGTGAGATACAACCATTATTCTATACTTATGATTTATGTGTAAACCTCTTTTTGCTTCTGAATAGAATCTGAAAGAGGCCTCAACAGATCTTTGGCTTATGCCTTATCTAGCTGATAGTATTTAGTAAATTTTTTTATGGTTTAACTTTTTTGTTATACAAACCAACTTTTAGTAACTCTTTTTTATGTTTTATTAAAAACTTCTACACTTAATATTTGTGTTTTTACTATAAAAACACTAAGCTATAATAGAATTAGTTATGAGTTCAGGGGTTTTTCACTAAGCTTCTAAAAAAATCTTATAGCTTTATCATATACTTATTGTGCTATGGTAATTGAATAAGCCAATAAGCACCTTTAATAAGCATAACCAAACACCCCTTTAGTTCTAATATGAAGTTTTCTTATTTGATGTTATGATTAACTTTGTTGTTATCCTCACTATAATGCAACATGTTAGTGGTTTTTACAGTTTTATTATTTATCGCACACACTAAAGTGTAACGCAATTTGTTGTGTGCATTTTTTGGAGGATTAATTATCAACACATGATTGTCGTGGAAGGATTTTCTACGCTTGCTCAAGGTATGAATGTATAATTTAGTTGAGTTGCTGATTTAGATAGTACATGAATTATTTTAATGTATGAAAGATGTGTTTTAGTGTGTATATGGGGAATTTTATGGTAGGAATTCTTTTCGGATTGTAATTTATCTTTGAATAAGTTAATTAAACTTAGCAGGTGTTTGCTATCATTGATAACGCTATGAGTGTCAACCAACGGTTTAAAATATGGGTGTCTTTTACCTTGATAATTTAGGTCAATTGTGAAGAAAGTTACATTAAAGTGAAAGGTCGGTAAAGATTCAAACAATCCTAAAAGACTTGTGGATATACTCTTTCTCATTTTTTTTTCATGCATTTATAATTTACTTATATAAGTAATAATAATTATCTTATATAGTTCGGGCTTAGAAAAAAATTATTCTTATACATTATACATAAACGTAAGATTAAATTTGAGTTCTACCCATTACATCTTTTTTCGTTTCTCTTTATTTAATAAAGAACCTATAGTGCAAGCATCTATGTTAATTTGGTAATTTTATGATCAAACATGAGAAGTAAATAACACAAACTTATGAAAATACAACTTTCCAAACAAAAAGATATATTAGTAAAAATGATATGATGGTTATTCATAATTAAGGAAATGAATGAATCTTCAAATCTATCTAAATATGCTAGATATTTTAACGAAAATATTAGTAAAAGAAATAACACATTTACAAAACACATCGTAAATTGATAGCACGGGTTTGCAAAACTAAAAGTATATATCATGCAAGTCAAGTATCATCATGTGATTTTGCTTGAATAATAAAATATAATTTTTAAACCAAAAGCATTCTCCTAAAATAATAGGTAGGTTATAACATATACATATGATTTTTTTATTTTTAATCCACCAAGTAAAACTATTTAAAACATGTTAATTGGTTCATTTCTTAATCGATAATAATAAATAATTAAAACGAAAATTTAAAAACCCTGTGCGTGCACAGGTATTATAACTAGTTTAACAGGAACCAACTGCAGTTACTTAAAAGTTTTTAAGAATTACTTTTTTTGATAGATTCTATACCCTTTGAGAGCTAGGAAACTGTGTGGGGATCAAGTTGCATTTGCATGGTTACACGTTAGTTTGGTTAAGCTTTTAAATACACTACAGTATGCCATTGTATATCTGGCTTTACTAATTTTACCTTAGTTTGTGTTTGGAAGCCGGGAAGGTGTTTGGATTGCGTTATCAAAATGCCCTTGATTTTGAAAATTCTTGTTTTTGACTCCTCAAGACCCTTAATCTCATAAAAAATTTCTGTTTCAGGTGTACCCAAAAAACTGTGATTGCTGGCTTATTTTTAGCAGGAGCAAGTTTTGCACTTGCGCTTATGTTGTCTGTCTCCGTGCACATCCATGAAAATTTTCTTGGAGAGCACATGCGATATTTAATAGTCACCATAATCATATGTTCCATAGGAGTCATCTGCGGTTTATTCCATGTCTATAAGGACAACAAGGGGTACGCTAGTGACTTTGAGCGGAGGTTCAATTCCTTTCTAGGGTATACCTCCTGCTATCTGATTTACTTCGGGATGGTTTTCTGGATGATCTTCATGTTTAAATATGTATACTCCACGTCACTCCAAATAATGATTGCATTATGGGTAGCCTTCGGTGTTGGCCCTTTTATCCTCGCACCCATTGCCAGACGCATTTACCATGGTAAGTCTTTGTGTGCAAGATTCAATTCCTTATTCAAACTTTTACAATTTAATTGAGTTTCAATAGATAAAAAAACAAACTTTTTTTTTTTTTTTTTTTTTTTTAAATAATATAACAACATGGGTGAGGCTTAATCCCTTTCAGATTTTAGCATTTGTGTCCTGATTCGACTACGTGCTGCATTCGAATATCAGAATTAGATATCTCCCATAGTTGGTTAATTTTTATTGTAAAAAAGGTTCAAACTTTGATTGCAAGATTCATTTTTTAAGAGGTTTAATTCACTTAATTTTGGTTACCTTTCTGAATCCAGACTCTACTATCAATATACCTTTATACTAATAGGTTTGTTAATCTCACTTGATTAGGCAAGTGGAGGCAGGAGGAGGAGAACCAAGACCCAAGTGAGTATAATAACTTCGAATTCGTTGATTCTTTTTATTTGTAGGGCTAGGTCCTTATTAATGATAAATGCATCTCCATTTTGCTGGAACTGTTATTTTATCTCTGATTTCTCACGCCACAGATCACGGTCTTGAAGGCCATATATGAAGATTCTGGATAAAGATTTATGGAAGACTTGCAAAGATGTAAATTTGGTTTCTTTGAGCTAATTTTTATGAACATCTGTTATGGTTGCAAACTTGCGGAGATATTAATTTGAGATGTTAGTAAACCGAACCCCTTTGGGGATGGGCAGAGTTATCTTGGTTAAAAAACAAAATAAATAAAAAGGCATTCTTGTGATGAATATATAATTTCATCTCTTTTTGGATTTTATCTTGATAGAATCCCACTATAATTAAGGATCACATTGCTGGCAAGAACTTAGATCCTTTTGTTGGAGGATACAAGTTACAGAATACAATACTCTTTTGATTTCATATCTTGGTGGTGCACCGAACACTAACAACTATAACTAGATCCTTTTGTTGCTTCATTTGATTAGAAAAACATGTCAAAACTTTGAAATAATGATTTCGTGTCTTCAAAATCGGCAAAGGAAACTCAAAATGTTATGGGGCTCTTCTCAAATATGGAAACTCAAAATGTAATGGAGCTCTTCTCAAATGTGTGTACAAAGCGATTTTTAATTCATCGACTCCCTTTTCTGTATTATGTTTGTTTGACATCTTATATCTAAATGAGATGACACCGATACATATATAAGGTAAAATCAACTTGATTACCTTACATGTAAAAGATGTGAATGTCACGGAACATGTCATGTCTATACTGAATCTAAGATTTGAATTTAAGCCCCAGTTAAAAGCTACTTGTTTTCGTTATTTTAGCCGACTAATTCATGGGGTTTTTTTAGCACTACACAAACACTAACTTATCATTAAAATGTGAGTGATTTCAAATTTGATTCTTGTTAGGTGCAAACAGATGTGACCACGTCAGCCTTTTTAATAAAGAAAAGGTTCTTACCCAGTTAGTATTTGTGTAGTGCACCTAATAAGAATCGAACTTGAAATCACTCCCTTTCACGATATAGCTTTAGTAGGGAATCCACCACACTTCTGTCAAGAAAACCTGTAATTCTCATTATAGAAATGTAAGAAGCCCGAAGGAAACAAAAAGGTCTCTATGAGTTGGTTTTCACATTTCAGAATGACGAGGACTTTCATGATATATGGATTAGTTATGATTTGATGTTCACCTTTCTGATACCAACCGGAAACGCTGATGTATTTTTATCATTTACGTATGTAAGAAGCCTGAAGGAATCAAAAAGGCGTCTATGACTTGGTTCCAGGCCTAACTTTTCACAGATTGCTACATACGATGCATACACGTAAAGATTAAATTTCATACATATATACAGACATGCTTACTCCGCGGATGATGATAGGATGAGATCAATAAAGAAATGATTAAGATGACTCCATGGATCATAAATACTAGCATCTTTTAATATCTTTGCAGTATTATAGCAAGCCTAAAACATAGACAGTGAAATGAAACTGTCAAGGCCATCTATTATTCATGCGAATTGGCTGAGCAAAAGTCACAAGATTTAGTACAGTGATAAGTCTTAAATAACACATGAAAAAACTTTAATCATTTTATTAAAAGTTTTAGATTAATATTGAAATATCTACACTGACTATTCAATAATAGTATGACTTTTTGGACAGAAGGTGTTCCGGGTCAACCAAACCTAACCTGTACAAAAATCACCTTGCTTTGACCCGAACCCATTTTGCTTACTATGCATGTAAAGCAACGCATACCAAAAGTATCTTCTCGTGACAAGCATTTCTCTTCTATGGCTTTCCTCAATCCAGCTGTGAGCGGCACTATCATACTTCACCCTATAAAAGCCAGTGCGCCCAACGTTGACTTTGACCCACAATTTTTCAGCAACTTCTTGATTATTATTTCCATTTGGTTGTGAGCTTGAGTAGTGAGTACGATTAAGCTCCAATAAATCTGATTTTCCTACTTTTGTTTCCAAAAGAATTTTTTTGTGGTTAGTGTATGAACTCACTGATAAAGTTATTGGGACTACTTATTGACCTTCGCCTTGCTGTCCCAGCAACATAAACCGAGTCTGTAAAGTACCAAAAATGATACATACTAAATAATGAAACTTAGTTAATAAAACTTAATTTTTAGTTCAAATATCAAAGTGTTATCTTCAAGTTTGCTTTGTCCATATATCCGTAAGCTTGTTCACTTCGACACCAGATTCTTCAGAAATAACACACCATAAATCTTCCGTCTTCGCGTTTTTGCATGCATTTTTCTTCATGTAAGAGATCAATGATTTTTGTGTTCGACAAACAACTTGATGAGAAACAAATAAGAGATATTGCAGCAACTTGAGCCAACATGGTATTTTAGGTGATCGATAGGTTCAACAACGTGGAAAATGTCATCACCAAGATACTCCTTTAGCATATGAACAAAAGACGACCCTTTCTTGTAGCTTATGGCATAAAAAAACTTCAAAAACTGAGCTAGCATTATGTACTTCCACCTGTTGAACCGTGTATTATTGCTATACATTAATCATATATCATGTGAACTCCAAAATTCCAAAAATCGGTTTTATGTAGTCATAAGACCTTACCCATGTTCCAAAACCCAATGTTGCTAAGGGTGTGTTTGTTTCATTCAGATGTTTTAGGTCTGAATCTGACTACCACATCTTACTAGTAAGAGGTGGCTAGAACGTCTAAATCTAAACGAAATAATGTTGTTTGTTTTTGTATAATTGTCCGAATATTTTAAGTGTTCGTTTCTGCAATTTATTTAAGTAGCTTGTGTAAATATGAAATAAGACTTTTTATTATAAATATAACATAGTTAATAAACCATCAAATATATTATATTAACACGAGTCTTTAATCTCTCTTATCGAGTACGAGGCAGTAAGACAAGTCTCCCACCTCTTACTGAGTAAGATGTTATATGTCTAACTAGGTCTGACTCAAAAGAAAAAAACAAACAAGCAAAACGTCTGACCACCTCTTACCGGTAAGAGTAAGAGGGAGTAAGAGGGCTAGTAAGACTTTTTTTAAAAAAACAAACACACCCTAAGTTTCCAGACCATTGGTGCTCAACTTCAACTGTTAGCACAATTGAAAGCTGCCATGGAAAGAAGGTCATTGCCGTTTATTTACCTTCAATTCGAGAAGTCTTGACCATATTTTAGCAAACAGATATAGAAACGTAATAAAACGTTTGTATCCCCAGCCATCGTTTGAATATCTTTCAATGTATTGGCGTCTATATGAAAGTGAAGTGGGATCACATTGTTGTTGTAAATATTAGTAGTAATAACATTTTGTGATTTGTGTGACTGTGGCTCGGGTAATGTGGATGATCACCTTGACACCTTTGACAACTTAGGATCCCACATCGGTTAAAGAAAGGAGTCTATGCTAGATTATATACCACAATGTACACAATAACATTGTTTGTGGATGGGTATGAAGTATTCAGTTATGGCAATGAAGCAGGAGTGTGTTAAACCTATCCTGCAAAGTTGCTGTAGCCGAATTATTTGTATGGAGTCTTATTTTTTGATAGTTATCAAAATGTATAAACTTTTCCGTTACTTTAGTGACTAGCAAATTTTAAAGTTAAATGGTACATAAATATGTTTAAGGTTACGCATCATCATTTAAAAAGTGTAATCATTTTACAAAGTCTAAAATTACATGGTTGGTCCATGTGGTTTGTCCAAAATAACAAATTTCGTCCCTCGAAGTTTAAAGTTGCATTGGTAGTCCCTAAGTATGTAAACAAATAACACACCTGGTCCCTATAGGTGAAATTTCCGCCTCCAAAGAATAACATGAATGGTCCTTATAAGACCAGGTGTGTTATTTGTTTACATACTTAGGGACTACCAATGCAACTTTAAACTTCGAGGGACGAAAGTTGTTATTTTGGACAAACTACAGGGACCAACCATGTAATTTACTCAAAGTAACAACCATTGATCATAATACAAGATCATATCAAATTAAAGAGGACATATACACATAAGGGCATACTCGTCATTCCACCAAAAGTAATAATCTATATGGTCTACCAGATTCCCACTTCTCAAAACGATCTTTGGTGATCTTCATCATCACCACCACCACTTATTAGCTTTTGCAGGGTCAAAACAAAGCAGTAGCTAGTGTTTGGATTGAATTTTTAGTTTTTGAAATAACTCGATAAGCCTAAGCTTTTGCAAATAAGCTGGTGTTTTCACAGCTTAAATCAGTAGGTGAGGCTCTTTCGCTCTATCATAACATTCAAAAGTATTTATTTGGTGTATCAGTATATAACTAGCAAGGTACCCCCGCGTTGCAGCGGCCGGTACCTTGAAATAATATTTTTTTGATGAATACTGTATTTTATTATTATTATTATTTTATTTTATTATTTTTTTTTTTTACAATAAATTTACGGATATTAAGAGTATAGCTCGTGCCCGTTCGGGCTCGAACCCGTTGACCCGTGCCTGTTCGGGCTCAAGCCCATTTGGCCCGTTGCCCGTTCGGACTTGAATATTTGTACAATGTGCTTTATTATTTATAGTAGTGAAATTTATTGCAGGAATTGTGTCTAATTTGGTTATACAATATGCTTGATAATTTGTATTTCTTAGGTAAGGGTGTTTTAATAACTGTATTAATTATATTTATTGATCAGTTAAATAGTTGACTACATTAAATAGCATTAATGTGGTGTTTTGTTGTACACTATGCTTCTTGTCTTGTAAATTCTGAAAGTTATGTGCATTAAAGTGTTGTACACTATATTTCTTTTCTTGTAAGTAGTAGTCATTAACAACATTGACTACTTTAATAGCATTAATGTTGTAAGTCTGAAAATTACACTATGCTTATTTTGTTGTACACTATGCTTATTTTATTGTAAATCTGAAAATTGGTTGCAGCTATTGTACATTGTGCTTAAATGGTTGTAATTTTTGGTGAAGGGGTATTTTTAATAGCATTAATGTTTGATAGAATTTTGGTCTTAAAATGACACCACGCTTTATTTTGTTGTACAATATGCTTACTTTGTTGTAATTTTAAAAATTGGGTGCATTAAAGTGTTGTAAACCATGCTTAATTTCTTGTAAGTCTTAAAATTTTGGAGAGAGATTCATTAATGCTTTATATGTAGTATAGCAGGGTACCCGCGCGTTGCAGCGGCGGATACCATGAAATAATTATTTTTGGTAAATCATGTATTTTAGTATATTATTTTTTTATAATAAATTTATTGATATCAAGAATTGTATGTGACGTACTAATGACAATGTTTTCAAGTATATAATTGTGATAATAATTATTAGAGATGGCAATTTGTGCACAAAATAAGAAAAAAAATGGGCTAATTTGTAAACGATGTGGGCATATTTTTCCCTCACTTTTTTTTTAAATGGGCATGTATTGCCTATTGAAAAGTTAAATGGCACTAACAGATACATAATTTCTCTCAATTGTACAACATTACAATTGTTTTTAAAGAAAAATATATAATATATTTAACTGGGGTGTTACGCTTAAGGAATTTATTCCGTCTTTTTGGGTCTTTTTTAAAGCGATTCGTATAACATTAACTCGTTTGGCCCGTGCCCATTAGGGCTTGTGCCTGCTTGGCCCGTGTCTGTTCGGGCTTTAAGACTTGTATGTCTTAAAATTAAGATTGATGAGAAAGATCATTAATAGTGTTTTGTGTATTGTACAATAAGCATTATGGCTTGTAAGTCATAATTTTAAGGGGAATTCATATATACCCATTGAAACTTGCATATTTGCATTTTACTCAAAATACAAGTTTTAAATGCATAATGTACAATGATGTTTAAGCATGTTTTGAGAAAATATGCAAATATGCAAGTTTTAGTGGGTATATATGCAATTACTCCTAAATTTTAAGACTAAGAGGAGAGAGATTCATTCCTACATTATATATAGTATAGATAGATAAGCTAATAACCACTTGAAATAAGCTTTAAGCAAACACCCTCCTAAACAACTTATATGCTGCATAAAAACAAGATGAAATGAGCAGATAAAAAGTATTAGCAAGCAAACTCCCAAACACCATTTTAGTAAAAGTTCATATCTTCCAAAACTGATTATGCTCGAAATTTACCTCAATTTCGGGTATGCTTCTGCCATGGAAGGTCTAATGGAATCAACAGGAAGGACATGAAGATCCACTCCTGTACAACTCGCGAAAACGTCTTAAAAAATTGCATACAAACTTTAATAATATTGGTGTGATTATTGTGTGATCATCTATATTCATTTTTTTTCCTTTCGTATTTGACATATTCATCCAATTTTGCTCCCAATCCCGATTCACATTGCAATCCAATTATAAATGTTTGTCGTTATAAAATCTCGTTATTATGCACGGATACTCGTCTAGTTAGATATGAAGTGCATAGAAGAAACTATTGGAATGTCAACTTTAGATTTATTAGGCTTGTCCAAAGTCATTTCGTAACAAGTGTTATAATAATTGTCGCTGGAGTTCACTATTACTTCTATTGTAATAACAAAATTGGCTTAGTGTTTGAGCAAGGGTTCACTATTATTTCTATTGTAATAACAAAATTGGCTTTGTGTTTGAGCAATGGTATAGGAGAAAAGGGCACTACTCTAGAAATAGTTGTGCAACTTCGCAGCCCACATTAACCAAATGGCAAAGGAACATCACCTATAAAATGGACTCCAAACTCTTCAAGGATGGTATCTTTCTTGACATATTTGTCATTCTCTTTAACGTTCGTTGAGGAGTTTCAAAGCTAGTTTAAAAATTTTTAAAATGGTTATTTGAGAATTTTGCCGGCAACAATTTTATTAAATAGTTACCGGCAATATACTCGAATGTCCCTTGTAAACTATTGAAAATAGTTATAATTTTAGTTGAAGTTTATTTTAAGAGCGAATATCCCTTGTAAACTATTGAAAATAGTTATAATTTTAGTTGAAGTTTATTTTTAGAGCGAAATTTTAGTTGAAGTTTATTTTAAGAGCGAAGCCGTTTTGCCATTTTAGCATTTTACGTTTCACATTTGACACTTTAGTAGTGGCACAAGTTGTTTACATTTCACATTCCATATACATCTTTTGTATTAGATTTTTGGCCAAATCTTTTTTTTTTTTTTTCCTCTTTTTTTCATAACAACTAATTTTTTATTCATCCAAATAGAAATACAAACCAAATAAAATCAATGATTTCAATAAACTAAACCAAATAAAAAAAATGCAAATACAAGAGAAGTGGGTACTAACTTAAACATTTCAACCAAAACTAGAGACTAACATGGTTATTCGTAAAAAAATATATATATATAAATAAATAAATAAATAAATAAATAAAAAAAAAAAAAAAAAAAAGTAAATATTAAGACTGTCTTCTTCGTTGCCCAACACCAATATTCAAAACCACAATTTTTATTCTCAAACATCACATACAAACACCACTTTAATTCAAAAGATATGATAACAACGTACAATTACATCTACTTGATACTTTGATAGCCTTAACGGTCCATTTTGCACTAGTTATACTACATCAAACAAATACAAAACTACATTATAAACAAAATGTACAATGTCAAATTACAATACAATTATTACAAAGATGGGACCGACTTTGTTTCGATAAAGTTTTTGAGTAAAGCTTTTCTTCATCAACTTTCTTTTTAACATGTCTTTTGTTTTCACTTTCCTTTTCTCATCCAATATCCATCTGAAGAGCTCCATCTGCTGATCCATGGGGATTGGTTTCACTGCCTCTGTGACTACAGGAGGCGATGTTGATGCATAGCTCGCTAAAGTAATTATGTAATTCAAAACTCGGCTCGTTAATCACACTTTTCTTGAGCTCATTTATACATAGTTATATCGTTTAGTCTCGCGAGCCTTGTCAATCTTTATATATATAACTGCTCGAGCTGTAATATTGAAAAAGGCTCACGTTCGAACTTGTTAGGCTCGGCTCGTTCAAGCTTTTTACCAATCCAAAACCGAGCTAGCATTATGTACTTCCACCTGTTGAACCATGTATTGTTGCTATACTTAATCATATATCATGTGAACTCCAAAATTTCAAAGATCGGTTTTATGTAGTCGTAAGACCTTACCCATGTTGCAAAATCCTTAATGAGCCCTAGATGAGTCCACCATTCCAATGTTGCCAAGTTTCCAAACCATTGTTCCTCAGCTTCACCTGTTACCACAATTGAAAGCTGCCATGGAAAGAAGGCCATTGCCGTTTATTTACCTTCAATTCGAGAAGTCTTGACCATATTTTAGCAAACAGATATAGATAAAACGTTTGTATCCCCGGCCATCGTTTGAATATCTTTCAATGTATTGGCGTCTATATGAAAGTGAAGTGGGATCACATTGTTGTTGTAAATATTAGTAGTAATAATATTTTGTGATTTGTGTGACTGTGGCTCGGGTAATGTGGATGATCACCTTGACACCTTTGACAACTTAGGATCCCACATCGGTTAAAGAAAGGAGTCTATGCTAGCTTATATACCACAATGTACACTAAATATATGTTGGTCGATGAGTATGAAGTATTCGGTTTATGGCTACGATGCAGGAGTTTGGTGAACCTTATCCTGCAACGGGGGCGTATACACTGAATAATTTGTATGAATTCTTATTTTTTGTATAAACTTTTCACTTACAAAGCTTTTTAATTATTATTATTATTATTATTATTATATATTTATTTATTTTTACTAGGAAATTTTAAAGTTAAATGGTACACATATATAATAGCTAATACCAAATTAAAGCATCATACTTGTCAAAAAAAGCTTTTTTGAGTAGCGAATTTTTTTTTCCTCATTGGTATACTCAACTGTTTGTCCATCGCCTTCAGTGAACCACCCACATTGACACAGTTCCTAGTAAAAATTTAAATGAGTTATTTCTTTCTTTTATAACTGGTCTTTAAATTATTTTTGTTACACATGCACGCCTACTTAATTATCATGCCTTCTATATGTATATATATGTTTTGGGCGGGGCGGGTTGAGATGTTGTTCCCTGCTCCGAAACCGATAAAAATCCTCACCGCCCCGAAATTCAATAAACATGCCCCGCCAAAAAATTTGGGTTTCGGGTTCCCCTTTTAGGTCCGGGTTTTTATGACATCCTAAGTATGTATATGAGAAACACCATGTGGTAGATGAATGAAATAAACAACGTAACGGAATAAATAGTGTAATGTAATTATTCATTACAATTATTAATCATGTTTGGTTTGTTTGATAAGACGTAATGAAATCATAATAGAAAGACTAAAATGCCCCCATTAATGATAGAAACTTTATTTAATATTGTTAGTTATTGATAGGGTTTTATGTAATTTTGATTTCATTACGAATGTAATGAAAAAAAAAAAAAAAAAAAAAAAGGGGGGCCTAGAGAATGATTTTGCTGTAATGGGTCATTCTTTTTAATGAACAATTACATTCCATATATGTAAGCAAACAACATTTTATCATTCCAACGTAATCATCATTTCTATTCACACTTTGATTACAACGTACCAAACAATGGCGAAGCTAGAAAATTTTCAGTGGGGGTCGGGATCTAAAATTTTTTATTGCTTAATGTATAAAGAAAATTCACAATTAAAATGGGGGTTGAAACCGAATATACCGAAATTTTTCTACACGAAAATTATATACCCCCTACATCGCAAAAAAAAATTCGGGGGGTCGGACGCCCCCTCCCGCCCCTATGTAGTTGCGCCATTGGTACCAAACACTACCTTAGTTATTGTTCACTTTACTTGTACTCCTTCACAACTACTTTCCACACATCTCTTTACTATGTCATTAATTTCATACATCTACTTTTTCAACACACTATTTAAATTGAAATCCTAAAACATATCACTCACTTGAACGAGTTTGTCTCCAGTTTTGGCCGGCCATCTCCGCCTCCAGTTTTGAACGAGTTTTTTTATTCATCTTCAAAGCGGTGAGTTATTTCCTTATTTTTATTTATTTAACTTCTCACACATCATATGGTAGTTGAGGTAGTAACTTTACAATTAGTTATTGTTCCCTCTATTTGTACTCTTTCACCAACTACTTCCCACATATCTCTTTACTATGTCATTAATTTCTTACAACTACTTTTTCAACACACTATTTAAATTAAAACCCTAAAACATACCACAAACTTGAATGAGTTTTTCTCTAGTTTTGGCCACCCATCTCCGCCTCTAGATCTTCATTTCATCCTAGAGTTGAACGAGTTTTTTTCTTCATCTTCAAAGTGGTGAGTTATTTCCTTATTTTTATTTATTTATTTTCTCTTTAAACTATTATTTTTGTTTCTAACTGCGTGCCTTCTCATGATATAGATCTGGTCCTGGCGTTGACTTATGTTGATTAAAGTTGGAATCATTGGTTTTGTGGAACATTTAGTCGATGTTTTCTTAGAGATGATAATGTTACATGTTTTTCAACCATGGTTCCCCTGTTTAAATAGGTATAACTCTCATAACTGCTTTTCTAAAACACGATACAAGATATTCATTAAATTGCGCTTGATAGTTTATTTTCTGTTTGGATGTGGTAAAATGGTTCCAACAAAACAAACAGATCTGATTATATTTCCACAATTGCCGCTATCACTAGGTTAGGTTTCATTTTCACTTTTGGATATCAAGCTTGGTAACATACCTGTTTTTTGTCGTGATTTAGGAGCTTGTTGAAGGAAGACAAAACTTCGTTTATTTTTCCATCAACAAGCTCCTAAACCACGACAAAAAACACGTATGTTACCGCGCTTGTCCTGAAAATAAAATAAGAAATAATAAAACAAGAGTCTTGAAATCAAGTATTATTGCAAGACCCATTAACCCTTTTCCCTCCTAAAAGTTTCTCACCAACCAAATTTATTACCAAATAAATTTTCAGTGTTTGACCTTGGTAAACATTTAAGTGAGTTACTGTATTTTTTACTTTTTTACAATTGGCTTTTAAACTATTTTTCTTTCTCCTGTCGGCGTTGACTTATGTTGATTAAAGTTGGAATCATTGGTTTTATGCTCCATTTAGTTGATGTTTTCTTAGAGATGATGATATTACATGTTTTTCGCCCACGGTTCCTCTATTTAAATAGGTATAACTCTCATATCTTTTTCTCCAAAACTTGACGTAGAATATTCATTAAATTGCACTTGGTTGATTATTTCCAGATTGGATGTGGTAAAATAGTTCCAACGAACCAAACAGATCTGCTTATATTTCCACAATTGCAGCTATCACTAGGTTAGATTTCATTTACACTTTTGGATATCAACCGTAAGGTAGATACATGATATTGAGTTTAACCTTTTAAGAAATTTTCGATAAGCCCAAATTTTACGGCTTATTTTAGTCCACCCTTATGGACTTATTTGATTTTTGAAAATCCAATAAGCTCACTTTTTAGAGCTTATTAACTTTTACTCATGTAAACCGCTTTTAAGCCTATTTTTTCTAGCTTATTTTCAAACTCATGAGCTTATTTTGGGGGTGTTTGGATCAACTTATTTAGCCTAGGTTTTTTTTATTTTTCTTTTTCTTTTCTTCTTCAATTTTCGTTTTTTCTCTTCCGTAAACATAACATAGCTTTAATAACTTGTGTTTCTATCTGTTTCATTTATATGTGTTAATAAAGTATTTGCCAAATTGCTGCCTGCTTCAAAGATGTTCCACGAAATGAGACTCCCTTTGTTCTATTACTAACTAACTTTACTATTATCTTACTTCATATTCAATTTCAATCTTTTTCTAGATGCGCAAACCATCGAAGCCGCGGTCCCGTTGCTACTATCGCTCAAGAAACCACAGTCCACTGTCATGGATATCGCAGTAGTAAGCCAGAAAAGGATTGTCTGAGGTGTGCCCGATGCTTGAGGCACTAATTTACATTTACCTCTTTCGAGAACAAGTTTAAGTACCTCAAAGCCGAGTTCGCATACATCGACCGTAGCACATGGGTCTGTCCGGCCTGCCTAGGACTTTGCAGCTGCAAGGAAGGCGCGACTCAACTTCTCGCACCTCCTCCTCCTCCTCCTCGGGATCTTATTGATCATGTATATAGCACTTCTATTTGTACTTTTATGATATGATTTTCCAAACGAGTTTGCATCTTATTTAACTTCACCTCTCTTCTGTATATAGGTTGCTCAACATTTAGAGGACCAAATACTTCTAACTCGTCAAGATTTTGAGCTGATTGAAGAAGATATTCACAATATGGCACCCCGTTGGAAGGTTAGACAACATAAATACTATATAAAATTATTATTATTTCATTGGCCGAGGCTGGGGTACTTGGATTGGAATTTTCTTTTATATATGGGAGGTTGGCAACCTTTTCCTTTGATTTCAGCAGTTGTAGACCTATGTAGTTTAGATGACCCAATTCTTGCTCATTAAGACCGCATCTCTTGAGAAATCAAGAGGAAACACCCTGTTTTTCGTCATGTTTTAGAGTGTTTATTGAGCTTATGTTAGCTAAATATAACTACGTTGGTAGATAAATGCTCAAAGCATAAAATATTTTATGTGCGTTTTTAGGTTTATATATCTATATCTGGCTTTACTAATTTTACGCTAGTTTGTGTTTGGAAGGTGTTTGGGATTGCGTTATCAAAATGCCTTTGATTTTAAATTTTTTTTTTGACTCCAAGACCTTCAATCTCTTTTAAAATTTCTGTTTCATGTTGTGCACCAACAAATTCATCTTAGCTGGCATTTTTTTTAACCATGTTTTACTATGGTAAATGCGTCATCAAACGGGTATGATGCAAAAAGGGCCCACAACGAAGGCTATCTTGCATATAATCATTAAGAGTAGAGAGGTGTGTGCAAATATGATTTATGAATTAGGCATGTATTTATTTTTGTTTTGTAGGTCTAAATAGTCACTATTTATTTAGTTATGATTCGATTGTATGTAGATAAACAAATAGTAATAAATAAAACGGCTAAGATATTATTATTTGTTGATTTCTGTTACAGGGTAGTGGACACCTCACCATCCGGTGAAACTTTTTATAGGAAAAAGGCGGCGGTATTTATTTACTTTCAGTCTAAGACTTAAATATTTTGTATAATAAACTTCAAAATAATAAGGGTTGTATGATTTTTTATTTTATTTTATTTTTCTCTTAATTTATGTGTAGAGGAAGAAGGAGAAATCGAGTAAAAGTGTTATTGATGAGGCTGTTAAGATGATTCAAAAGAAAGAAAACGTCGTGGTAAGCGTAAAATCTGTGATGAAACAAGTGGACTAACTTTAGCTTGCTGGTGATGGAAAAAACAAGATAAATGTGGGAAAAAGCTTTTTGGAAAAGACTGTCAGATCGGCAGTCGCAAATTTTAAGAAGAAGATGCTGGCGAAGAAAAACTTTGTCGGTGACGATGATGTGATCTTAAAGAGCAAGTGTACCAAAAATATGTGACAGGCCGGGGGAGTGTTTTGTCTACCGTTTTAGTACTTTATTATGATCTAGTGATGATGATGTGTTTCAGAATTTTGTACAGAATATTTTGTTGTTTTCTCGTGTTTAATATGACGTACTGGTATTGGTAGTAATTTTTTGCTTTATTATTACGAGTACGTCTAATTTTTTGCTTTATTATTGTATTACATCTAATTTTGTTATTTTTGCATTTGAGCACAAGTATGAAAAGTTCCTTGAACATCATATGCCGCTTTTTTTGGCTGCAATGATGATAACACTGGTAGGATTTGTGTTCAGATTTTGCCATTTCACACTAGAGGTTTATAGCTATCGTTTAGATTGGGAGAGGATGATCAATACTTTCATAATAATGTGTTTTTCCATACGCTTATTTTACAATGGGATCGTTTGGTGGCTTGTCGTCATCTTTGAACACGCCTCGCTACTCGTAATGATTATATGTTTGATAGCCTTCGTTGTGGGCCCTTTTTGTATCATACCCGCTTGCAGACGCATTTACCACGACAAGTTATTTCCACAATTGCTGCTATCACTAGGTCAGGTTTCATTTTCACTTTTGGATTACATGATATCAAGTTTGACCTTTTAAGAAGTTTCATTGAGTTATCGTTTTAATTGTAGTTACTTGAGCCGTTGGATACCTTGTATAGAGTAATTGGCCTAGGCTGGGAGTACTCAGATTGAAATTTTATATATTAATTTCCAAATTATATGTGTAACATTTTCATAGAACCCTATAAATATGTTTAGAGACGTTAACACAATTCTTTAAATACTTCAAACCGAGCTTTTAATGAGTTTGACTTAAACAAATAGTTGACCAAGTTTGATTAAGTTTTGACCATACCCATTTTTCCCCCAATTTGGCTCAACTCCCCTACAAATATTAACACGTTTTTGCTATTACTTCAAACCAAGTTTGATCGTGTTTTGACCGAACCGATTTTTTTGGACGATTCTGCTCAACTCGCCTCGGTGACTGACTTTCTAGTGGAGTAATAGTTGGTTACCTGACCTTGTAGTCTGAGTTTTACAACACTTATTTCGGCAAAAAAAACTTAAGAGTTTTGTGTTTGATTGAAATTGGTGTGAAATAGGCTTGACACGTGAGACATATTATGAACATTACTGTAAACTCAAATACACTAAACTTGTGTTGCTTGAACCACCATGATTCTAGTTGTTAGAACATCAGAACGCCTGACTGTTACCCGGAAAATATGGATTTTAAGTGATCATTTTGTCTGTCCATACTAAATAGTTCATCGTTCATGTGATGGCACCACTAGTATAAGTGTAGTCCATTTAATATGTGAAAATGACATTGCCGTCTCTAACTTTTTTACTTTTTAAAATTTTGGTAGTAGCAACAGTACATTTGTTTTAAAGCAGTAGCAAGTATTCAGTTAGAATTGGTGTAGAATACGCACATATTATGGATGTTAATAGAAACTGAAATGCAACAAGCTTTTGTCGCATATTGCTACCTCAATTATGCTTGTTAGAAAGTGTGAGTTTACTAGTAACTTAGATGGATTATAAGTAAGGGGTGTTTGTCTTAGCTTATCTGATAGGCTTATGAGCTTACTAATATTAGGTTTGTTAATTTCATTTGATCTGGCAAGAGCAAGTTGGGGGCCGGTGGCGGAGAACCTAACCCTGGTGAGCATAATAACTTTGTTGGCTAGGTCCTTATTATAAATGCGTCTCCATTTTGTTGTGTGTATGATTTTTTACGTCACAGGTGAGAATTAGAATTTGGAGGAGGGATTGTGCTGAGTGCTTATTGTAAATTTGGATCCATATGTAAGTAAAAAAGTTGTGTTTTCTTTTTAACTTATTCAAAAGGAATATCCTATAATTGTTAAAGGGGAGATGTCACATCTTTTTACTTATGTTATGGACACTAGTTAGGGCATAATATAAGTCATTATATCCGATCTAGCTAAGTTGCAGGTACCAGATTCAAGGATTCTAGCACATTTCATGAGCATAGGTGGCACACTTCATGATATGCAAAGGCAAGCGGAGAATACTTCTGCCATCATAAGCTTCTACAACTATGCGGAAGTCGAGATGGGGATTACCATTGGTAATCTCAACAATGGGATGTTAGGGACAACCCCGATAATGGTAGAAAATAGTTTATTGAATTTTAGGCTATTATGTGTTATTTTGTTTATTGATCTTTTTTAACTTTTTAATTTATTTGTATTGCAGTACTCATGGGCCTCATAGAATATTTTTTAGGTGGTCCATTTATTCGATGTTTTCTTAGAGATGGTAATGTTATATGTTTTTGAACCGCGGTTTTTATGTTTAAATAGGTATAACTCTCATAACTTCTTTTCTAAAGTGAGATATAGGATATTCATTAAATTGCACTTGGTAGTTTATTTTCGGTTTGGATGTGGTAAAGTGGTTCTAACGAAGCTTATCTTTCCACAATTGCCGCTATCACTAGTTAGGTTTCATGTTCACTTTGGATATCAACCGTAAGGTAGTGACATGATATCGAATTTGACCTTTTAAGAGGTTTCATTGACTTAATTCTGGTTACCTTTTGTGACTCCAAATTCTTCTATCAATATACATTAATAATAGGGCTAATTCTCTAAAAAAGCATCATAGTTGCAAAAAATGGTAGTTTTGCGTAGCGAAGAAAAAAAAATAGAAAAAAAACTCTTATAAACACTAATGTTGACACTTTTGTCTTTTTTAAATAGTATGACCATTTACCCTTTCAAATCACAAAAATGCTCCTTATGGATTTGCGAAAATTGCATCCAGAGTCCCTAAGCTAAATTACATAAATGGTCCATGTCGTTTGGAGAAAATTGCGTCCACCGTCCCTATTTTTTTCGAAATTCTTTTTTTTTTCCATATTTTTTTAGATTTTTTTTTCGTGACATGTGAAAAAAATGTATAAAAAACGTTGATTAAAACGTAGAAAGAACATAATGGACCAAAAAAAAAATATTAGGGATTATGGATGCAATTTTCGCTAAACCACATGGACCATTTATGTAATTTACCTTAATTTTAAAAAATTCAAGGGTAAAATGGTCATCACATATTTTTTTCTTTTATCTTTATTACTCACATGAAATTAAAAATGTCAACATTAGTGTTAAAAAAAATATTTTTTTAATTAAATACTCTAAACTGTCATTTGACAACTACAGTGTTTTTTTTAAAGAATTAGCCCTGTTTTATATTTCTCACAAATACGTTAGACTTCCTCTTTAATCAACTTTAAGCAAAAACAAAGTTGCAATATCCTTCCAGTAATGCAAAAGATGTACAAAATCATGTTAAAAAGTAGATATCAACATGAGGAATATATGCAAACCATCTAACATGGGTATACTTTGTGACTTGACTATTGTGTTAATGATACTTAAATGAAATATTTTTTGAAAAGTAATCAGCTGAAACCCATAAACAGTTTTGGGGCTTTGGCCTTTGTGCAATCTGGGTTTTTAATTTTTTATAATTCAAATTCCAGCTAATAGTCCATTATTTATTTGTTTTAGAATTTTTTTTATGTCAACATGGCCCATCCAAGAAGAAGATTTTTTTTTTTTTTTTTTTTTTTTTTTTACAAACACATTCTTCAGTCACATGATTCCTTAATATATCTTCAATAGTACGATTAATTAAACTGACGCATCTAGGTCAACTTTGTTCATATAAAATAATAAAAGCAACGAGTTAGAGTGCTATGTGCAGTTGATATTTATAGTTGTCATAGGCGCTGCTACGTCAAGTTTTTTACCCTATAAATTTCTGTAACACAAAACCAAAAATACACTCCCCAATAACTTTCGTATAACACACAACAAAAATACCCACACAGTCAAAAAATAAAAATAATAAATAATGAAAGTGGGTTTTGCTAACAACAACACTATGGGTTGTGGTTAAACATTCCATAATTAAAAAATTAACATTAAATGAACTTATATATTACATAATTATACACATTAATAGTTGATTTTTTATTTTTGAAATGCTTAACTACAACCCATAAGGTTATTGTTAGAAAAACTCAAAATAAAAGTAAAAAATAAAATACGCATAACGACCATGAAGCAAATAGTGAAACCGCCTATAACACAAAAGGGGTTTACAATAAAATTATTATAGGGGCGTCGTAAGGTCCAAATTGGCAACTATAACATGCCATAGGTCTTTGCACCGTGCCCTCTTATCATTAGTATTATAAAATATGTATCTAACTAAGAGTTTCTGAATGATTTTCTGGTAGTTGTAAGATCGGTAAGGCCGCCAAAAGATTGATAACATTTTTCTTTGTCTAATATTAAATTACTTACTATATTTTCCGGTTTGTTTTCGACAATGTAATTTGCAGAATCTAATAACGTCGTTACAAAATGTATCAACGAAAAAAAATTCCTAGTACAATTGTTAATAATCTTCCACTAACCTAAATCCTATGTTAGTCTCCTAGTTAGTCGAAAATAATCTTGTTATATAGACCCCGATATAAGTTTAGAACACTACAATATTTGATGTTGAGACAATAATGTATCTGAGTTTTGATGAAATAAATAAACAAGAAAATGAGTGCCATGAATGATGCACCTTTGCGTGTAGTGATGGTCCAAACTAGCACACGTTATGCAATAAAGTTTGGTCATCTTTCCCACTTGCCTACACACTCACACTCACACACGTTCTACTAGTATTTATTTATCTTATGAGACCCCATAACCTTAAGTATGGTACCCATGATTGCCATTAAACTAGTGTTTGATATGTAAATCTTATTTCTTAATGGACTTGAAGTTGAAATATAGTTGGAGTATAAAGGCTTGTTTCGACAAAAAGAGTTTAGGAAATGATGAACACACCATATTCATAACTACCAAAACCACCAAACAATCAAACATAGTTTAACTAAAAGTTTTATTTTTTATTTTCATTTTTTTAAACTTTTTTTTTCCACTTTCTTTTATATTGTTTTCTTGTATTTTAAGGGTTTAGGTCACAAAACATATCGGTATGTGAACTACAAAAGATATCATTAAATGTAACAGACTTTCATAAATTATTTCAATATGTATATTTCAATGCATTGTCACGTTAAAAATAATGACATGTGTCAATATTTTTGGTATGACAACACATCAAAACATTTTATGAAAATTCGTTACATTTAATGATATTTTTTATAATTCACGTATGATTACATGATTAAAAAAAAAAAAAAAAAAAAATCAATTTTATGACCTAAACCCTATTTTTAAACAACTATATAAAGGTAATGTTTTGTCAAATTTTCAAGTTTTTGTTTTGTGTCCCGATGCTTTGGTTTTTCTTTTAATATAATTTGATAAAGTTAACTAAAAGGCAACAAGCCAACAATAGAGTAAAATGCAGAAATCGTCCTTGTGGTTTGCAAAAATTGCATGTATCCTCTCTGATCTTTCATAAGTGCAGGCGGTCTCACTGGTCTTCATACTTTTGGTTCGTTTTGGTCCCTGACACTAACAACCGTTAGTCCATCTCAGTTAGTTAATGCATAAATGGTCCCTGTCCCTACGCTAAATTGCATCCAATGTCCCTATTTTTTTGAAATTTTCTTTTTTCAACTTTTTTTTTCAATTTTTTTTTTTCCGAAATTGTTTTTCGGATTTTTTTTTTCTTAAATTATTTTTTTAGATTTTTTTTTCGTGAAATCATTTCTTTTTCTTAAATTATTTTTCTAAAAAAGAATTTACAGGAAAAAAATTTCTAAAAAAAAAAATTTTGGGAAAAAAGTTTCTAAAAAAATTATTTCAGAAAAAAAAATTCGGAAAAAAAATTCGAATAAAATATTAATTTTTCTTAAAAAAAATTTTGGAAAAAAATTTCTAAAATTTTTTTTGGAAAAAGGTTTCTTAAAAAATTATTTCAGAAAAAATAAATGGAAAAAAAATTCGAAAAAAAATAATTTTGTTAAAATAATTAATTTCGAAAATAAAATTAAGAAAAAGAAATGATTTCACGAAAAAAATTCTAAAAAAATTAATTTGAGAAAAAAATAAATCCGAAAATATTTCCGGAAAAAAAAATTTCGAGAAAAAAAAGTTGGAAAAAGAAATTTTCAAAAAAATAGGGACGTTGGACGCAATTTAGCGTAGGGACATGAACCATTTATATATCAACTAACTGAGATGGACTAACGGTTGTTAGTGCCAGGGACCAAAACGAACCAAAAGTATGAAGATCAGGGAGGCCGCCTGCACTTATGGAAGACCAGGGATGATACATGCAATTTTTGTAAACCACAAGGACGATTTCTGCATTTTACTCCCAACAATATAGATGACATGTAAAGTTTGATTTTGACTAACTGGTTCTATGAAAAATGACATAAAATAGATGTTCACGCGTAAGATACGTGGTTGGACACCTATAATGAAATTAAGTCGACATATTTTAGTTTATTTTTATATATGTTTTAAGGATGTGATTTTTAGATTATAAAAGAACAACGACAATAGTTTAATTGTAAAAGAGATCTATGTCCAAATCCAAATCAAGTCTAAGACCTTTTTTCAATGGAGGTGATTGGGACACTCACACTTTTAATTGGGACACTCAATTTTACAAGCAATTAAACCACGCTATAAACACTGTACAAGTATGTAATGCACACAGTTAAGTGTTCCAATAAAAAATTTAAGTGTGCAAATCATTTCTCTTCCTCAATTGACCTCTAACTTATATTAATCTAACAAAAAAAAAATTAGCATTTAGTCTAGATGAAGTGTCAAACCACAAACATAAACAAATCACAAGCGACAACTTCTTTAATCCAAATGTCTTACATAGTCAAACATTTTCGTTGTGCAAGGCTAAACGCCCTAGTTATAGATGAGAGAGAGTGGATTATTACAAAAAATAAATAATCAGTTTTTAAAAGATGTAACAAAGGTAGAAGAAAATAAGGGAAATATAAAATGATAACATGTAGCTGATATAATCAAAGAAAAGACTCACAAGTCACAACACTCTCCACAAACTAAGGCCGAGCATCACAGACCCAAAACCGACCAAGACCGAAAGGATCAACCGGACCGACCGTATCAAAGAACCAGCGATCCGATCCTGGTCCGGATTTTTCTTTATTTCGGTATCGGTCTCAGTTCGATCGGTATAAGGTTTTAGGCTAGTTTGGTCTCGGTCCTGTCTAGTTTTGGCCGATCCGGTCTGGTTTTAGACCGTTGATCACCCCTACCACAAACTAAAAATGACTATATTATCTGGTTAGTCCGCTTATGCCTATGTTTGGCGCAGAGCTTTTTGAAGTTTTTTAAGGCAATGAGCAATAAGCTTTTTTATTTTTAGTGGGCAAAAGAGCGGTGAACTTTGCTATCTTTTAGAAAAACTCATTTTTCGAATACTTTTTTAAGAAACTGTGAGCACTGCTACAGCTCACAACTCACTGCTACCGCTCACACTAATAACATAAAAAAAAAAACAATAGGGTAAAACTCTCGATACATTAAAACATCAAGTACTAAAACATAACTTGAGTAACCTTCCCATAAAATTCTTAAAAAAAGTACACAAACCCTCCAACACTTGTTCTTCTGAAACCCAGAGACATCCCCTGTTTCTCACGCCTACCAAAAAACACCATGATTCAAATACTATTCACTTTGATATTCACAGAGATGGCATTGATCTTGATATTTGTATTCAAAACACCATTAAGAAAGGTGGTGATAATGGGTTTGGATCGGGTGAAAAGGGGTCAAGCACCACTTGTAGTTAAAGCAGTTGGATCGACTATATTTGTTGTTATGTTGTCTACCCTTTATAGTGCCATCAAGATCGGTAAGAGTAGTAATGAAGATGGTGGTGAAGTTAGTCCTACTGATCAGATTCTTGCTGCTAGACATCTTCTTGAAGCTTCTCTTATGGGTACAGATTAAATTTTTTGATCTTTTTTTGGTATTGTTTTTTTTGTGTGATTTTGTGTTGATATGTGGAATTGGGATCAGGGTTTTTTGTTTCTTGGAATAAAGTTTGTTAATTTGTGTGGAATTTTGATTTTTGATTGGAAACTAGGGTTCAAGATTTATGAATTTGTATTTTTAGAAAATTTAGTTGAGTTAATCTGAAATTGGGAAATTTTCAAAAAGGGTGTCAAATGTATGGTGTATGTGGGGAGATTAGAAAGTTTGGATTTCGTAAAGGTTTTGGTCATTCACTAATAAACGGGTGAGTTATTCGCGTTCAGAGCGAGTGTAGACTGAAATGTATGTGACACCCTGTGACAGTTCTCCATGGCGACCCCAAATGTGTACCTAGTGAGGTTTGAACCCTAGACCTCTTGTGAGGACTTTTGGTGCCTTACCATTTGGTAGTGGTTGCTCACGATTGACGAATAATGGTCCAAAAGGGCATAGGTGAGTAACAAGTCGTGAGTCGAGTCGAGACCTTTATGTGGGATTAGGGGTGTAAATGAGATGAGAAGTTTGCGAGCTATTCAAGATCGACTCATAAATTACTCGAGATTGACTCCATTTAAACGAGTCGAGTTTGAGCTCCAAGTTACTCGGATCGTGAGGCTTCACAGCCTTATCGAGCATCAATACTTAATTGCATAAAAAACAAGTTGAGTTGAGTCGACCTTGATATGCCGATTCTTTATCGAGTTCGAGCTTGAAATGTTGAGATAATTGAGCTCGAGTCTAGTTTCAAGCCCGAGTTTTAGATGAGGAGTCGAGATCAAGCTTGAAATTTAAAGCTCGATCGAGCTCGAGTCGAGTTTTAGTAGTCGAGCTCGAGCTTGGCAGTACTCGGCTTGACTCGGCTCGTTTACACCCACCTCACTGTGGGATGGTTAAAGGTTCTGTTCATTATTCTGTATTGAAACTTAGTTGCGTATTTGTACATCTTTGCCATGTTCCCACTGTTGTAGAAAGTCTGCAAGTAGTTTATTGGGCTCTGGTGTTTAGAGTCTACATAGCCAAGGCATCCTTGGTTGAGTTCATTGAGGTTATGCAAGTTTGAATATGGTGGATCATTATCGTATAAGGTTGTAGTTTTATCATTTATTGTATGTATTAGATTGTGTTCATAGGATGGTTTGTCTATATGGATCCTCGATGTATAGGGATTTTTTAGTACATGATCTCTGAATCTGACACTGGATATGTTGTGTGTGCCTTACCGTCTGCACTTGTGTTAACCAAGTTCTTGCCTGTCGGCAACAGGGCAGGCAATAGGGGTCGAATTGATTTTGCCTTTCTTTTACTTGTAATATTTAGTTTTTGAATATGACCGTTAAATATCAGCCTGAATTATCTGCAGGATTCTCCTTGTTTCTCGCACTAATGATAGACAGACTTCACCATTACATCAGAGAACTCCGTATAAGAAGAAAAAACATGGAAGCTATAAAGAAACAAAACCGGATCATTGAAACTGGCCAAAACGGAAGCCAAAACGAAGTTAAAGCTTTAGAGGGTGAAGTATCTACATTGAAGGAAAAAATTACCTACCTTAAGTCAGAACTTGATGAAAAGACAAAAGAGGCAAGCAATGCAGAAGCCGATGCAATGGCATTGAAGAAACAATCTGAAGGGTTCCTTCTTGAGTATGACCGTTTACTTGAGGACAACCAAAACATCAGAGCTCAATTGCAATCAGACCGAAGATTTTGAAATTCTGGTAGCAAGAAAGTTACTTGAGATTTCATTTTCTACAATTGCCTAATCTAATACACCTTTTTTGTTTCTTTTTGGTTTTCGGGTTTTTGTTTATTTGTTATGTCTTAACCCCTCATATTTGTTTGGTTTTGTGAGGAGAAATTGGTGGTAGAAAATAGGTATAGGTTAAAGGGAAAAACGCTATCTGGTTTGTACAAGGAATGATTTTGATATATTACATACAAATGGAAGTTCATTGATCCATTCTTAGCAATGTGCTATTTTATTATATGAAAGATTGATTTTGTGAGTGTTTAGCTTGAAAGGCATGTGGCGCATTCCGTAAATAATTCTATGTTTGCAGCCTGTGGCCTTGTGCAAGCTATAGGTTTTGTTGTTCTAATGCAAATTCAGACTCTAATCATGACTTACATAATGTGCCAGCTTGGATAGAGAACTTAAATAATGCTTTTGACATTGTTTACATCTGAGAGACAATCATGTCCTGGTATGAATTGTTCCAAGTTCTAACCTTGTTCCTAATTCAACAACCTCTAAAATATGATATAATTTAGTCATATTTAACACAATTAGGGGCGGTTTATTTTTTTTGTTTGCTAAGGGTTCATGTAGGTCCATCCCTTAATGACTCTTAATAGGAAGTGGATAGTTTTATTTGCCTTGTAGATATATACTATTTAACAAAAAAATAACATTAAAATATTGATTGAGCCCACCTCCTTTAGTACTAAGAGAATTTAAGAGAAAAAGAAACACCCTTTAAATATTCTACTCCCTCTGTGTCAAATTTATTGTCCACTATTTATTTTTTTAGTGTTTCTTCTTCAACTTTGACCTTAAATATTTTTGTGGGTGTTATATAATATTTGATGCAAAATTTATAAATGGATTGAGTTTTAAGTGTACTTTTCATTGGTATAATTTTTTATCAAGTATTATATAACAAAAAAAAAAAAAAAAAATATGGTTAAAGTTGAACCAGTTTGACTTTGAAAATTCAAACTGGACAATTATTTTAGGACGGAGGGAGTATAAGACTATGTTTGGCACAAAGCTTTTTAGAGCTTTTTTGGTCAAGGAGCGGTGAACAATGAGCTTTTTGATTTTTAGTGTTCGTTTGACATGAGAGCTGTGGGCTTTGCTATTTTTTAGAAAAACTCATTTTCCCAATGCTTCTTTATGAAGCTGCGAGCTTTTTTGGTTACTGCTCACAGCTACCGCTCACAGCTCACTGCTACTGCTCAAGCAACTGCTCACAAGCACTTTTACCGAACATAGCCTAAACCAAGAAAAGGAAATTAAGAAAGTTATCCGTGGTCGACCTTAACTGGCCATTACTAACCAACTATCCATTTTGACCCAATTTTCAACCCGTAAATGTTGCAACGTCTTATGTTACTCAATTGCAGAGAAAATGAACCAATGATTGCTTGAACAAATTAGGAACTTAATGGAAGCCAATGATCATCAACTAACACATATAAACGTACAATAATAGAAAGGATCACATTTGAAGAAATGTTATATCTAATATCTCCAACAAAGTTATACGTTTGGGGACACTGAAATCTCATTAGAGAAACTGAGAATGGGGTTGCGAAGAAGTGTGTCCATCTTCACTGTTGAGCAGAGCAGCAGAAACATGAAAACAAGAACCGAAATCGCAGACAAAACAACTGCCAAACCAATTGCTACCACCCCCTGTGCCTCTTGAGCATATGCTGTCGAAGTGAGTGCAAGGAAGGAAAGCGGGAAGGAGAAAGCCCACCATGCTACACTGAAGCGTTTCAGCGACTTCTTGAAAAGCACTGGTCTACTAGCCTGATTGAATATGACAGAATCACAATATTAGACATGGTTCATTGTTATGTATTAACATATATAAGTTGATATATCGTACAAAGAAAGCCAGCATACCAATGATGTTAAGAGAAATAAGGATAGAAAGAAGAGCATTTTGCATAACATATCAAAATTCCCACTAATTGATTTCCAAGCTAAGGCTGCCATGCTTGGGGTAGCGACAAAGAGGAACAAGACAGGTCAGAGCCTGGAGGGGAGGTGATTATTTCCCGTTAAACGTTGGTAAAGGGTGATAAACACCACCAAATAATGTGTCATTCCTAATGTGAATAAGCAAATACCACTTTCCCTCCACCCCATTTTAATGGCAGCATGGGCTCCTACTAAGTTCCCGATCACAGACAACTGACTCGTAGGGTTAGCCACCATTGATAGAAACCTTTTTTCTGTTGTGAACCATTGTCCATATATCTTAAGGTCTAGAGCGATCACAGGGACGATAAGTGGCCACCATACGTATTCATAAGAGTATTTATTTTTAAAGATGAACTTAGGAGCAGATTGAAGTAACAAAAGCCATGATATCCAAGGTGCAAAAAGATAATTTACTCCAACATGGTGATGGAATTCTGCTTTTACCATGTTGAAGTGGAAAATGCACCTAAGAATGTAAAGGACAGAAAGAGACACAAAGATGCATAACGCTAGGCACCATATGAAAAAGAACGTGGTCGAAGGTAAGTTGGTGAACAAGTTATCAAAAGTTAATGGAATATCGGTCTTTTCACTTAAATGTTTCCATAACAAAGCTTGACCACCAAGGGACATACAAATCCTGAAGTAGCCTGCATTGATCTTAGTTATAATGGCAGCTTGTTGTGATCTATTTGAGCAATTTTCTTTGTTTCTCACCGTTGGTTTCTTTTTGGGTTGTTCTTGATCTTTGATGATCGAAGGATCGATAATGACCTCCAATCCAGCTTCAGGCTGAACCATTGTGGACTAGCTTGAGTCAGGTTTGAAGGTTGTTGTAGATAGAAAAGCAAGTGTTGATAAGCTAAGTTGATTATTTGGATGGCTTATCTTGTGCTTAGACTGCATGCTTTATATAAGAGAATCAGAATTTGGTAAAATAATGAGACAAAAAATGGACGTAAGAAAATTGGGTTTGCATAGTAATCACCCACTTGATACTACCTAAAAGCAAAATCACTTTCATCCACTTAGCGTATATTTATATTTAATTTTTAGTATGCAAATGTATATGTACGTACTCTAAATTTATCTAAACTTTATGACTCATGATTAAGTGCTTTCAAGTTTTAATATATAAATTTTGTGAGTATATAATAACTTGAGTACTACTTTTATTTATATTAGACTTAGATTTAGTGTAAGATTGATCGACCATTATCTAGTGTTCTTTGGGGTATTTCTATTGTTAAGAAACTTTCATTTTGATGTAACATTATTATATATCCAAAACATGGTTATGAAATTCTTCAACCCATGCAAATTGATTAATTAGTTCTTGGGGGTATTTCTATTGTTAAGAAGATTGCATTTTTTAAAAGCATTAAATGAACTAAATTATTCCTTAAAATAGAATTCTTTTAATAAAACAAAATTAATGAAAAGATTTAAGAAATTATTAATGTAAACTAAAATTTGTACATAGTAATTTAACTTTATTAATTACTTGTATTTAACAAATGAAATTTTAGCATGCATAAGTTAGAAAACTGAAAAGTCCAAAAGAAAAGTATATTTTGATCCAAAAAAGTTCACTTTTCTACTCCATTTTTAACTATTTTAGTTGCACACATTAATAAAAGGTATCTAAACACTAAGATTTTGATATTTTTTTTTCATATGCTATGTAAAAAGGCAAAATCACTTTCTTCCATTCAGTTTCTTTTTTATAAATAAAGTGAAGAAATTTGGTACTAAAGATCTACATGATATCATATTTTATTTTAGATTTGTATATAACAGTGTTGAGCTGCGTTTTGGTTAGATTTGTGAAATTATTATTCTAAATGATTGTATACAACTTATGAATGAAAGTTTTTCCAAAAACAAGAGTGAAATATGCGGAAATTTAATGGTTGCCACGAGAGAAAAAGAAAGAAAGAAAGAAAGAAAAAAAAATACTGATTAGCTAGATAGAAAGCCAATAATTGTTGAAGAGTCTTCTAAAACATAAGTGGCTGTGGTGATTATCCTGAAAAGTGAGTACTTATATAACTCACATGAATGCGGTCTAACTAAGGTATCATTGTGAAAGTTTCCGATCATAGTCACCTTAAAATGTGTAACTATAGTGAGGTTAGTTTGAACCCTAAACCTCCTGTGAAAGTTAAATTATGTATTGTATTATACCAGATCATTTGGTGGAGTTGTTAAAGAGTCTTCTACAGTTCTACATGTATAACAAATTAATTAATAATCCCGTTAAAATGGTGTAAATTAAAGTATGAACATTTAATCTGTGTAAGACAGATGGATTGTATATATAGTTTAGTTGAATAAATGCTATGTAAAGGGAGCTATGCATGTTTGTGATGCATGCTGTGGAATCCTATCATCTAAACATGTTTCATGGATAATGGAACAATTAGGTTACAAATAAAAAACTAAAAAAGAAAGAAACAATAAATTAGGTAAAGAGAGAGATGCAGATAACATAAGCAGACTATATTATAAGTTAGCTAATATAAAGCTTAGGTTAGCAAAGTATTAGATTAACAAATTACTCTTCAAAAGTTTGTTGAAGATAACATTTAGAGATCCATGCATGCATTGAAGCAAATTGGGATGATAAACCTTTTTTCATTATCAACCCATTATCCATAAGTAATATTTCCAGGTGATTATATCGGCGATATTGTTAGCAAATTTCAAGCATTGCATGTCTTTTTGTTGGATTCACAGTCGTCTCAGGAAACTTAATTAGTTTGTGCTTCTAGTTTATGCTGGCCGGGATTAAACTTTCAAATCCATGTATTGGGTCTAGCAACTCGGTTAAGTTTGCTTAGCTTGAGTTTTCTGAGCAGTAACCTGTTCCGCATCCTAGCTATCCTTGTAGTGAATGATAACTTGGATTAGGAGTATGAATTGTAAAAACCAGTTGCATGCGGAAAGCAACTGATCAAACAAGGCCATTCAATTACTAAAAGAGACTATCCATCTATGTAATTGAGTTCTTTTACGTCAAATGCATTAAAATGGAAGTCTTTGTATTGCCAAGCGGCTTACGAAACCTCTCCAACATAGACCGTAACACATCATTAGCTTCTGGTTTCATTTCATGAAAGATATATTGTTTCTTATATGTATATGCAATTTATGGCTGGTCTAACATAAAAAAAAAAAAAAAAAAAAAAAAAAAAAAATGCTGCGTAAGATTCTAACGTACGTTGAGCACTTACATGTATATAAAACCATGGGACTGAGTCTTCTTGCTCTAGCTTGCTACTCGATCTCAGAGGCTTGATAATGACCTCGGTGATCTTGGTCGTTCTCTAATGCATAAACTATATCATGAACAAGTAGCTATAATATATTGCAGTATGAAACACACGAAATAGATGAATTCAAAAACTACGAAACTAGATTTTGTTAACTTCTGCGACTATATATAAGTCTTATGTGGATACCAGCTAATTCTGAGGTTATGAGCAGTTAAATTCCTACTCAACTGACCTGTAAAACAATGGCGTTATCAATAAGTGACAAATAATTTTACGAGTAATATATATTTGTTAGTCCGTACATACCAACCTTAAATTAATTTGGTAGGACATGCAAGTTCAAATTTTACTGGTGGATGTCTTCACATGAAATGAGGTGTTAAGAGACCATTAGCAAATTTTGGCTCAAGTGTTGAAAATGACTGGATTTTGCACTTGAGCTCTCACTTTTCGATCTCTTTTTCATCAGCTCAATAGATCAATAATTTGGTACCTTTAAACCTCTAGTTGAATGGAATGAAGTCGATTTTTCGTACTATCTTTATTCTTTTCCTAACTTAGAGCTCCTCGATCTTAGAACCCTGTTTTTTTTGCTGTCCAAATCAAATTTTAAATTATGCATTTGTTTGTAAGAATATGTTACGGCTTCCAAATGTTATGGAAAGTGGAAGCCTAGAGCAGCCACATCATGAATACTTCTGATTTCTGAAAGATAGTAAACTCGATTTTTGTTTTTGTGCTAGTTTTCATCATACATGTCGATGCAACTCCAGATTATAAATAAAAACCGGACGTCGAGAAAGAGCCATATGATTATATCCTATTTTTTTAGAAACATTTTTACTATTTTATTTTACATCGATCCATATACATAGGCCTATGTATATGGATGTAAAATAAAATAGTAAAAATGTTTCTCAAAAAGTTACACATAATTTGAAAATTAACCTGTAATGTCACAATAATTTTAATTAGTGCCTTCCGCTTTAGGTAGTCCTAATTAAAGTTAATAAAGACAAGGCAAATGACTCTATATACACTTTGCCAAAAGCTATTATATAGTGCTTTAAGTCTTTAACCAAGTTCAGAAACTGGAACTTGCCAATGGAATATATTTGTATAAGCCTTTAATTTCTGGCGTTTCTTATCGGAGATTGAGCACTTTTACCTATGAATCATTTATGGCACAAAGTGCATGAAGCTTTCACCATAATTGTCACACAACACTTAATCATATGTGTATATATGTATCGGCATCAATAGACATTTGGCCTAGCGATACCAAAAGTTTCACCAATCAAAAGTTATGGGTCACATATATATGAAACATGTGTGTGAGTATGTATGTCGGAACATGTAATAAAAGTTTGAGAAAGAAAATTGACCTTCTAGTCTGCTTCTGTGTAATTTCATCTCTCAAATCTTGCTCTTGTTGTTGCATTAGAGTCACAACTTGCATTGGTAACATATTGTGATTGATTTAATTAGTAGATTAGAATTTGACTTCTAAAAATTACTACAAGAAAACTTCTATATATGACATGTCATTTAGGCTTGTAATAATCTCAATCTATCAAACAAAACATTCGAAGAGCAATTGGTAACACATTATAATGTCAACTTGTAGCTACAATTAAGTTACGTACAACCTAGCTAGCTATATGATTAACATTATAAAAGATGGCGACCAGCATGTAAAAGGCTTGTGCTGATGCTCATTATATCAATAGTACCTGATCCTAAACTGAAAAGGAAAGATTGCAAAGTATAATGCCAAGAAATGTATCTCATTAGCTTAAATGTGCTTCGACAAAGTGGATATACAATCACCCTGAAGTAATTATATGGTGATGAAAACAAAGTTTCTAGATATAATATTAACCTATATTTATGGATATGTCATGGAAAAGCTACCAATTACCACAACCAACTCAGATATTAAGAGACTCTACAAGAGTTGCAACAAATCAAATTCGTCTCATTCAAGACCAATTACGATGAAATAAATAAATCTCATTAAGAATCAAAGATCTGACTTAGGTTGTTTATGAGTTAATTATTGCCAGTTAGTGTTAAGTTTGATCTCTAAAAATGTATTGATCGATCTTGGTCCAATACTGCAAGTATCCGTATATCTAAATTACACATGTCATATCTAAATTACTTGTTTTTCAGACGATTAAGGTTAATACGATGAAAATCATTGACGACATTATTGCGACATCTCTTTGGATAAAAAATAGAACTAAGTTTTGTAGTATTTCTTGGATTGATTGATGTTGCAATCCGAGTGTTCTTTGTATTCAATTGTAATCTTTTCTTGTCTTGTCCATGCTAGCTTCTTACTAGCATGTGTCTAATAAATCTCCACTGTTCAAAAAAATAATAATATGTTAGATAGAACCAAACCTCCATCAAGTTAAGCTCTAATTCATCGAGTTTCTGATGATAGATTTATTATTCTTACGGGTTGTATGCATTTTCACTGAATAACATTCAGCTGTACATTATGTTTCCTGTTGGAGAACAAGTAGAGCTTCAATGATAATCCTTACCGTGTGTCACTGAAAATAGCTGTAAATTCTTTTTCCTTTGTAGTTTCATCTGTTATGATCAACGTGAGCGTCTATTTTTTAATATTGTATGCTTGTTAGTCAATAATGAACACATAAATTGTGTATACCTTTACAAGTTTTGCTATTCAATTTGAATATAGGTTAAGAGTATTGACACTATCAGTGATTATTTTGGCACGTTTGGAATATTCAGATGTCAAGTAGTAGCTCTTAGGTAAATATGGGCATTGATCTGTCGCGTAGATAAGATGTGATTGATAGAATTAATTGATTTTACACTAGTTAGATAATAAAGAGAGATCAAATAAAACCAAAAGGATAATTGGGAGCCCTAAACAAATGAGTTTGGGCCAGAAAATGGCCTAATGATGGCAATCTTTTGCAGGTTCATAAGCTTATAATTAGAGATCAAAAGTTATTTTTGTGCTAAGTACATCGTGATGTTATTCCATTTGTTTGACATGCACAAACTCCATCATTTCGTAAACTTATTAGCTAGTTGTTTAATCTGTTTCATATATATCATGCACTAATCATATGCAGTATCCATAATCCATATGGTATACAAGGTTGCCAATTATTAACAACTGCCAATAATTCACTTGGTGACTGGTGATAGTCCTTTACATTGGTTCCCAGCTATTGCAAGATGTCATTTATGCCGAAACTCAGTATTAGTGATATCTGGTGAGCGGTGTTAGTCTTTTACATTGGTATGACCATCTTCATAAGTTCTATTGTTAAAAAGATTTTATTTTTGATGTAACATTATATATCCATAGCATGGTACAGTAATGAATTACTTTAACTCTTACAAATTGACCAAAAGAAAAGTATATTTAGATCCATAATATATATTCACTTTTCTATTTTTAGCTATTTTTAACTATTTTAGTTGCACACATTAATAAAAGGTATGTCTAAACACTAAGATTTTGATATATATATATTTTTTTTCATATGCTATGCAAAAAGGCAAAATCACTTTCTTCCATTCAGTTTCTTTTTATAAGTAAAGTGAAAAAAATCTGGTACTAAAGACATGATATCATACTTACAACTTATGAGACTAGTGATAGTTGGTGACCACTTTATCACCCAAGCAACCCTGTCATATCAGTGTCACCTCAGCTTTCTCTCTCCACAACTCCACCCCAACCATAATTTGCTAATAAGGCGACCCCAACCATAACCAAAAACATACCCCACAAAAATAAATAAACAAAAAAGTACACACACAAAAGAATTGAAAGTTTCGGTTGTGCAGACAATCATAACTTTGAAAAGTTTGCCAAGTGACGCGTCACATTTGCCTTGGCTAGTGGGGCAACGCGTTGCATTTTTGAGGTTGTGGTTGCCAAGAGACTCCCATTAGCATTAGTCTGAATAGAAGTTTTTCAAAAGAAATATATATGCGGAAATTAAATGATTGCGACGAGGAAAAAAAAAACACCAACAACTTATGATTTCAGTTGTCAAAAATGATTATGTACGTGTACCTTCAGAAACATGATTTAAGCATCCCAGTCGATCAATTCCACATTTGTTTATGCAGCAAAATAATTCGAGGAGTATGATCATATTAATCTAAATATCTAATAAATACTGATTAGATAAAATGCCGCATAAATGTTGAAGAGTCATCTAAAAACGAGTAAATGGCTGTGGTTTTTCTTGTTGAGATTCTCCCGAAAAGTGAGCACTTATGTAATTGACATGTACACAATCTAACTATAGTGGCTGTTAATCCCGTTAAAACGGTATAATTAAACTAAAGTATTAACATTTAATCTGTGTAAGACTGATGGAGCTATAATTTCATGGATAATGGAACAATTAGGTTACAAATAAAAAACTAAAAAAGCTAGAAAGAAACAAGAAATTAGGTAAAGAGAGATGCAGATAACATAAGCAGTCTATATTACGTACTAGTAGTATAAGTTAGCTAATATATATAGTAACCATAAAGTGCATATATTGCCGGTTAGCAAAGTATTAGATTATCTAATTACTCTTCAAGTTTGTTGAAGATAACATTTAGAAATCCATGCATTGAAGCAAATTGGGATGATAACCTTTTTTCATGACCAACCCATGCATTATCCGTAAGTAATATTTCCGGGTATTATTGGCGGTATTGTAAGCAAAACTAAGCATTAATTGTTTTGTTGGATTCACACTATCGTTGCAGGAAGCTTAGTTTATGCTGGGATCAATGACTTTAAAATCCATGTATCGGATCTATCAATTCAGTTAACTTTAGTTAGCTTGAGTTTCCTGAGCAGTTATAACATGTTTCATATCCTAGCTATATATCAGATAATTGTAACTTGGATTAAGAGTATTATTTGTAAAAACCAGTTGCATGCTGAAAGCAACCGATCGAACACGGCCACTCAATAACGTAAAAGAGACTATCCGACTATAAATGAGTTCAGTTACTTCAAAACTGTTAAAATGGAAGTCTTTATGGTATGTCGAGCAGCTTAAATGAAACTTCTCTAGTACTAGGGTCAGGTTGTCAACAAAGGCCATAGATATACACATCACTAGCTTCTGGTTTCACGTCATGAAAGATATATTGTTTCTTAGATGTACATGCAGTTTACGGCTGGTCAAACATCAAAATTATAGCCAAATACTGCAAAAGATTCTAACTTACTTTGAGCACGTATATAGATACTTTTTTTAAGGCAGTTTTTTAAAAACCAAACGAGCAAGGAGTGCGCTAGAATGTACATATATACTCGACCATGGGCCAGAGTTGAGAGTCTTCTTGCATATCTTGCTACTCTTAGGCTTGACAGTGAGAATCTAGCGCACCATCAGTTACGAAAATTTGATCACTAGAATGTGATTCTTTAATTTTGACAATATTCACAGAGGTGATTGCTAGCTTGCCCGGTGTATGTCTACATTAATTTTGTGCTGTGTATATATATTTTAATATATATTTGTTAGTCCGTACATCACAACCTTAAATTAATGTGGTAAGACATGCAAGTTCAAATTTGAGTGGTGGATGTCTTCACATGAAATGAGGTGTTAATTTAAGAACCCATAAAGAGACCATTAGCAAATTTTGGCTCAAGTGTTGATAATGACTGGATTTTGCACTTGAGCATTCACTTTTCACTTTTCCATCTGAGCTCAATGGATCAATTTGGTACCTTTAAACCTCTAGTTGACGTTAGTTTTAACGGATAAAAATTAATAAATATGTTCGGACTCGAACACGAGACTTCGGGATTGTATACTTTACGTATGAGTTTCAATTAATTAATAATTATTGTTTTAGTGACGAATAATTGACTAGATTTGAAATAGAGTTGAAGAATGCTATGTATTGGGCTTCTAAAGTCTATGTTCGGCCGATCCATGCCCTTTAGGGTTTGGATTGTGTCTTTTGCTCCAAGCTACTTGATTAGTATAAATACATGCCCTCATGTATTCATTCTTCTCATCCCTTGGTTCATTAGCAAGTCAATTCACTTTCTTCCTCTCTTTCTCTTGAGCTATAGACGATCCTGTGACAACTGGCAAAATAGGGAGTTATTTTGAAAACCCGCATTTCATTAAAGTTCGTTTATAAAATTATATTTGAAATTTTATTCATAACGAACTGGTAAAACCTATATTTTGGTTGATTATATCTAAAAATTTTATGGAATCAATTTGGATTTTCGATTTGATGAGTATTTATTTCGAGATTTTATTTGGCACTACGTTGACTCCGGCACTAGAATAACCTAACTAAAATTTTATGTCTTGAGTTGACGGACTCGACTATATATATTTAGTTATTTAACATATCGTGAGATTTTTATTAATTTGGAACGAGCTCGGTTTGGGTATGTCGAGATATTTTGAAAAGTTAAGGGTTTCGGTCCGTGTAATTTACACCTAGTCACCGTACCCTAAACATACTAACCCCATTATTATTATTATTCATATTATTATTATTGTTACAAAAGAAAAGGAAAAGTTAAAACAAAAAAAAAAAAAAAAAAAAAAAAAAATATATAGAGTTAACTACAAACCGTCCTTGTGGTCTCTCCTGGAAAAACACACAAGCCAACACAACCTCCCCAAAAACTTTACTCATCTCTCTCACCTTTTCTATCTAAACCCTAGCTACCATGAGCAGCCGCCGCCTACTGCTGCTCCACCGCCACCACTACGACCACACCACCACCATAAGAATAACCCCCATCACTAGATCTATTAGATCTACTAAAATTAAGCTCGAGTTTTCCTTATTTTTGAAGATTCTTCATAAACTTTTCTTGTAAAATGGAAGGTAAGATGAGTCACAAGCATGGTGACTCGTATTTTATTAAATTCGTGACATGTGAGTCACGGGGTCAAATTCTTGGGCGAGTTGGTGATTAAAAACAAGATATATGAATGGGTTTTTGAATGAAACATGTTTTCTAACAAGTTTGGTATCCGGGTTTGTTGATTCTTGTGGGTATCGAATGAAAACCGAGAGCCTAGGCTCTCGGCGTGGGTTGATTGATGAGCTATATGGGTTTACCTTGTTTAATCTTGGTCTCATGATGTTTATTTCTGGTGTTATTGTCCTAGTATCTTTTTACTTTAGTTTGATTTTTACTTCTTGATGGCTGCCGAGTTGGGGTGACCCTAAGGGTCCGTATGGTTTGATTCTCGTGTTTTGGTGTTGGTCGAAGTGAAACCGAGAGCCCTTGCTCTCGGCTTGGCGATAATTTTTGAGCCCATGTTGTTCTTGATAGTTTTAGTCACGTGGTCTTTTTAGCGAGAGTGGTCGATTATATTTAGAGCTCGATTCTTGGTGGTGTGATGTTGTCTTGTGTGCCGTGACCTATGGAGCTCGGGTTGGTTTTGGTTTGTGCTCGGATTGAGCTAGCCGAGACCCTAGAGGTCTCGGGTGGAACCCACGTGACTCGTGGTGAAGTCTTGACTCGGGTTCGACTTGGTAAGTTGACCCGGATTGCGTGATACTTGGTGTCTTATTGGTTATTTCCTGATGAGCTTCTTGTTGTTAAAATTGCTATCTGTTGTTATTATTATTAGTTATTGTTACAATTGTTTACTTGTGGCCGAATGGAATGGAAGAGCCGAGACCCTCGGGGTCTCGGCAATGGACTCATTGTTTTGTGGAGTTGTTGTCGAGGGAATGAATTGGGGACCGATTGTGAGACGGTCACTTAGAATGACGGAGATAGGTTAGTCGGGTGCCGTAGTCGGACCCTATTGTTGTAGCACGTGTTTGGGAATTGTGGACGGAGATGGATTACTTGGTTGTGATGTTTATCATTTTATTTGGACTTGGACAATGAGCCGAGAGTGATGACTCGGACATGTGGCCATTTCGTATGACTCGATAGTTATTTATAATTAAACACAATTAATAAAACTCGTAATAATATTATTAATAATATAAACGTTTATATAAATATATAAACGTGAAAACGTATATATATTTATACAAGTGCGTATATTAATAATAAAACGATCACGAGTAAAATTATAATAATAACGCGACTATAAATATTATGTTATGAAAGTAGCATAATAATATTACGAGCGTTATTATAATTAAACGGCTATAAACAACGATGAAATCTTGACGTTAAATAAATATTAAATAAAATAATTTCTTTTAAATAAATAAAGGAAACTATCGAGTTATACGGGGTCGTGGTCACTTGAGTCCAAGTGGTTTATTATTTGTTGTGACGTTTGTGTTGTCACGGATATATGACGATTAATACATTCATTTTCGATAACTACGTAACTTATTTAATCGACGGGTTAAATAAGAGCTATTTAGTTGTTTAAATTGAGTATATTAATGGGTATCGTATCCTACGACGCCCATAGGTTGTGGTATGTGTACGGGAATAATAAGTTACTAAGTATCTCGTGGTATTACCAAATTGACGAATTTGGTGAGCTCAACGGTATAGTTAGTGAATTTATTAGACTTTGATATATACCATATAGTACTTTATGTGCAATGTGCGACCTAGGATTCGGGTATAATCTTAGAATGATATATTAGGTAAATAAATATGGGGGATTATCAAATCGACGGATTTGATAAACTTCGATGATTTATTTAAATAATATATAGGACTACTATTAGACCTATAGATTGTTTTATTACCCTTTTTGTTGTGACTTCTTGGTTTGAGTTGTGTCGACCCACCACCCGTATGGATACCAAACGCCAAACTCCAAACTAATCCGAGATAATATGAGAAATGAATTTTCGGAAAATAAAACGGATTCTCGTCCGGGTTTGGGAATATATTGAAATTGAGGAAATGATTTCTGAACGAGTTGATATTGTTAGGTCGTGCCGAGTCCGTAGTTGCCGTCTTTTGAGTTATTATACATCTTACCTCTACCGATTTCTTATTGCTGATATCTGGACTTGAGGTGAGTCATAGCCCCACTTTTTACTCTTGAACTATGTTTTCAACGATTGGGGTGAGAAACGTGCAAATCATTTTACGTGGACTATTATCGCTTTTATATGCTTTCTAAACTTGCTATGCGTATGGACTAGGATCTATAGTCAGCTTTAGTCACTTCTTATGTGTACTATTCAAGGTTGGCTTATTTGTTATTGTCAGCTTTAGTCACACGGTTAGTGTGTACTATTCAAGGTTGGCTTATTTGTTATTGTCAGCTTTAGTCACACGGTTAGTGTGTACTATTCAAGGTTGACTTATTTAGATACTGTAGTGTGCACCTATAGGTTATTATTACTTCGGAGGTTATCCGAGTAATTATTGGTATTGCGGGGGTTACCCGAATACTTATGTTGTTACGGAAGGGTATCCGTGTGTTTTGGCTATTACGGAAGGGTTTCCGGGTGTTATGTTGAGAGCGGAGGGTATCCGCAGGCTTTTAGCGAATCCTTAGTCTAGCTAGCAAGCGTTTTGCGTACATGTCCACTATATTATTAGTTGAAATTAAACCTATGATCTCACCAGCGAAAGCTGACTTTTAACACGTTTTCTCAGGAAATTTAAGTGATGCTCTATGGATGCTTGGATTGGAGGCTTGGCAATGGCACCTGGTTTATGGATCTATTTTTCTAAACTCTGATATTAAATTGTGGACCTACGTTTATATTTTTGGGCCTGACTCTGAATGATGTTGGGATAATTGTAAACTTTAAAACCCCGTTTTGGTTGTGTTTTTCTTATGTTTACTTTATCTCGTTCTATTATGTCTTGTGTTGGATACCAATCCCCGTAGCACCCCGAAAGCTTGTTGAGTCTTCCGCTGTACCAAATTTTGGGGGTGTTACAGATTGGTATCAGAGCCAAGGTTATAGAGAACTAGGTAAATAAACACCTAAACTATAACCGATTTTTATAGAAAACGATCCTCGACCATTGCCCGCCAGCCCGCCAAGCCGAAGCATCATTATTATTATTGAGGTATATTGAGATAATGATTTGGAATGAGATCTTTGGAGATGATTATTAGATTTGGGATTCTTGAGATGATTTGAGGATTTGAGATTTATTGATTTAGCGATGTGATGACCTTTTGAGGAATTATATGCGTTTTGAGGAATTATATGGCTTAATTATTTTATGAATGATTTTTAGTAATGCGGTATTTGAAACTCTTTACTGAGATTATATAATTGGGATTTTATGATGATTTTTGATGCGATATTTTAAGTTCGCGCTTTAGTTGTTTTGAAACACTTTCACCTACCCTACGCCGTTGTCACAAATAATAGCCTTATTGCACGTATTGTTGTTAAGAATTGTTATTGCGAGTACGCGTCGTCCATCGTAGATTACTATGGCCCCTGATGACCCATACGTGTTGGTCATGCGTTCGGCCGCTACTTTACCGTTGCATTGTCGCCCTAAGTCGCCGACTTTATCGCCTCGTGGTTCGCCTGCTCGGAGATGATGAGTGATGGAGTACCCCTTCGACGAGGAGTACGCGGGTAAGCAGAATGATAACCCTCAAGATGAGGAAGAGAATGATGACCCTCGGGATTGGGAAGAGAATGATCCTCATGAGGAGGATATGCCTGATGATGATGGGTCGCTAGCACATTCAGTTCATTCTACGGAGCCCGATTCCCCGATACATCCGTTAGATCCGGTTTCACCTGATCATCCGTTTTCGTTTGATTCACCACCTGGTAGTCCCGTGGCGTCGGATGCACCTTCTGAGGTTTCTGCTGAGCATGCAGAGTTAGGTGAGACTGGTAGGATGTGGGCTCAGATTACTGCACAGGGCGAGAGCATCTCGCGGATGTCTGACCGACTTGAGATGGTCATTGCTGAGTTTATTGTTGAGTTTATTGCTGAGTTTGTTGCTAAGTTGAGAGTTGATTTGACAACTGTCGTGGGCAGGATGACAGCGATTAAGACATGTATGATAGAGATACATGAGCAGATAGAGAGTCTGCAGAGAGGTTCCTCACGGCTCGCGAGGGAGATCGCAAGTTGTGGCAGAGGAACACAGTGTTAGAAAAGGAGGTTGCAGACCTCAAGAGGGATAGTGATACTCACAGTGTTGAGTTGGGATCATTATGGAGAGAATTGGATAAATTGAGATCAGAGTTGAGGAGTCTATGCCAGCATCATGGCTAGATCGATTGGATTTGTGTTCTTGTTTTGTTGCTACATAAGCCAAGGAGTATTTGGTTAGGAGAGCTAATTCTTATATCTCTTATGTCATGATATTCGGATTGTACATCCGTCTTGTATGGAACGATTAGTATCTATTATGCCTGTTGGTAGTATGGAACGATGTATTGATCGCTACTTATGGACGATGGTGAGCTCGTATGATATTTTACGATTTTTGGTGTACATGGAGAATTGCGTCTTATTTGCATGGTTGATATTGTGTTAGTATTATATTAATGGCTGTACGACGAAACCCTGTTAGAACTACCAGAACTGGTCCTGTAACGACTACCCTTAGTCGTCGAGGACGCCGTCCTACTCGAAATGTTGAAACCCCTACTCCTGAGAACCTGGACACTACTAACCGCAACGACAGGAATCAAAATGTTGATGTTCAGGGAGACAATGATCATGTTCCACTTAACGCACCCACTGTGGATCAAGTAATGATCAATCAACTTGTGGAGCAACGAGTTGCTGAGCTACTAACTGAGTCAAATCATTCCAGCAATTCTGTTGGAACATTTCCACCTGTTCGTGCTAATGAACGTGACTACAAGGAATTTAAAAATTTGTGGACCCATTGAGTTTGGTGGAGCCGAAGGAGTGGTCTACTTGGTCAGGTGGATAAAGGAGACTGAGTCAGTGTTTAATGTCAGTGGTTGTGCGGAGAATGCGAAGGTAAAGTTTGCTTCTTTTACTTTCAAGGATGAAGCTTTAACTTGATGGAACAATCACCGTAATTCGATTGGAAGTGTTGTGGCTTATGCTACGACTCGGGAGCAATTTAAGTCTTTGTTGATTTGGACTTACTGCCCAAGAAATGAGGTTAAGAAGCTGGAGATTGAGTTTTGGAATCACAAAGTGAAGGGTACTGATATGGCGACTTACAATCGTCGATACCAGGAGTTGGCCTTGCTTTGCCCCGATATGGTTAGAACTGAGACTCAAAAGATTGAGCGGTATACCAATGGGTTGCCTGTGGCTACAAGGAATGACGTGATTGCTGCTAGACCTGCAGATATCCATGAGGCCATCAAAATCGCTCAACCATTAATGGATTCATTAGAATTGGAAGGAGCTGATAAGGATAAGAATGGGAAGAGAAAGAGAGACCATCACCCTAAGGGTAATGATCACCGAAACAAGCGACAAGCTGTTGCTAAGGCTTAAGCTATTGGGAATGGAGATAAAAGGAATCAAAATGGTGATGCACCCAAGTGTGGTTGTTGCTACAAGAATCGTACAGGACAATGTACTGTGATTTGTCAGAGTTGCTCAAGGAGAGGATATGTAGCTAGGGATTGTAGGGCACGACCCCTTGCTATGGTTCAAGCTAACCCTGAAACTACGAGTAAGGTAAATGTTACTTGTTATGGATGTGGAAAGAAGGGACGTTATAGGAATGAGTGTAGAGAATCGTGGAACTGAGGAAATTAAGGATCGGGTGGTAATGGGTACAATAATGGAAATCGTGGACGACAAGATTATGAGGACTAACGTGTGGAAGCTGGAGTTGCTCAGGGAAGAGTGTATGCACTTGGGAACGAGAGAGGAGAAGATCCGAACGTCGTTGCTAGTACGTTCCTTCTCAATAATCTTTATGCTTCCATACCATTTGATACTGGTGCCGATAAGAGTTTTGTGTCCACTAAGTTTGTACCCTTACTAGAGAAATCCCCGATGGCCTTAGGAATTGGTTATGATGTAGAGTTAGCCAATGGAAACCTAGAAAGGATTAATACTATCATTCGCGGTTGTACGTTAAATTTCTTGAACCATCCTTTCAACATAGATCATCTACCCATCACGTTAGGAAGTTTTGATGTCATCATTGGTATGGATTGGTTGTCGAAGTATCGTGCTCATATACTTTGCGATGAGAAGATCGTGCGTGTACCTTACGTAATGGAGATCCTAAATATATTAAGAGATCGAAAGGATTCTAGGAGCCCATCCCGATTAGCAGTCATTTCTTGCACTAAATTGCCGAAGCTAATGGAAAAAGGATGTTGCCTTTTCTTAGCTCAAATTTCTGATAAAAGAGGGATGAAGTAGAAGGAAATGTGCATTAGAGATGTGCCTATAGTTCGTGATTTTTCTAATGTGTTTCCCGATGATTTGCCGGGAATCCCGCCTCCTAGACAAGTAGAGTTTCAGATTGAGTTGATACCTGGTGCTGCACCTGTAGCACGAACGCCTTATCGTCTTGCACCTACTGAACTGGAAGAATTGTCAACACAATTGGCGGAGTTAGCCGAAAAAGGGATTTATAAGACCAAGTTTTTCACCTTAGGGAGCCCCGGTCTTATTCGTGAAAAAGAAGAATAGATCGTTTCACGTGCGTATTGATTATCGAGAGTTGAACAAGTTAACGGTGAAGAATAGATACCCGTTACCGAGGATCGACGATTTGTTCGATCAGCTTCAAGGATTGAGTGTGTATTCGAAAATTGATTTGAGATAGAGATGTCATGAACTCCGAGTTCGCGAGGAAGATATTCCGAAAACGGCTTTCAGAACCCGTTACGGGCATTACGAGTTTCAGGTGATGCCGTTTGGGTTGACTAACGCACCGACAATATTCATGGACCTCATGAATCGGGTGTGTAAGCCTTACTTAGTTAAATTCGTGATTGTGATCATCGATGACATTCTAATTTATTCGAAGAGTGGGAAGGAGCATGAGGAGCATCTAAGACTTATCTTAGAATTGCTCAGGAAGAAGAAACTGTATGCTAAATTTTCCAAAGGTGAATTTTGGATTCCGACAGTACAATTTCTGAGTCATGTGATTGATAGGCAAGGAGATCATGTAGATCCTGCAAAAATTGAGTCGATTAAAGATTGGGCTGCACCTACAACCCCAACAGAAGTTCGTCAATTTTTGGGTTTAGCTGGTTATTACCGAAGATTCATTGGGGGATTTTCGAAGATAGCTAAACCATTGACCAAATTGACTCAAAAGGGTGTTAAGTATGAATGGGGAGATAAAGAAGAGGAAGCGTTTCAAATGCTTAAGAAGATGTTGTGTAGTGCTCCTATCTTAGCGTTACCGGAAGGTAACGAGGATTTCGTCGTCTATTGTGACGCCTCACATAAAGGATTGGGAGCCGTGTTAATGCAACGAGAGAAGGTGATAGCTTATGCTTCACGATTGCTCAAAAAGCATGAGAAAAACTACACTACCCATGATTTGGAGTTAAGTGCTGTGGATATTGCTTTAAGGATATGGAGACGTTACTTGTATGGAACCAAGTGTGTAGTGTTTACTGACCCCAAAAGTCTGCAACACATCTTGAATCAAAAAGAGCTTAACATGAGACAACGACGTTGGATTGAGTTGCTAAGCGATTATGATTGTGAAATTCGCTACCATCCTGGTAAAGCAAACGTCGTTGCTGATGCTCTTAGTCGAAAGGAGAGAATCCCACCGTTACGAGTTAGGTCATTAGGAATGACTATCGTATCGCCATTACCGTCTCAAATATTAGAAGCTCAAACGGAAGCGTTGAAAGCAGAAAATCGACCTGCTGTGAAAATATTTGGGATGGCAGAAAATGGGAAGAGATTTGTTAAGCGTTCTGATGGATTATTAAGTTTTAGAGAGGGAAATTGGGTACCTTTGTATGGAGAAATTCGAGAGTTGATTATGCACGAGTCGCATAAGTCAAGATACTCTATTCATCCTGGGTCTGACAAAGATGTACCAGAATTTGAAAAAGTTATATTGGGGGCCAAATACGAAGGCAGATATAGCATTGTATGTTAGTAAGTGTTTGACTTGCTCTAAGGTTAAGGCAGAACATCAAAGACCGTCAGGATTATTGACGCAGCCAGAACTCCCAGTTTGGAAATGGGAACGGATTACAGTAGACTTTATTACCAAATTACCTGAGACAGCTAGCGGTTGTGACGCTACCTGGGTAATTGTGGATCGATTGACTAAGTCTGCTCATTTCCTGGCAATTAGTGAAGATGATAGTGTGGATAAACTTGCGAGGTTGTATGTGAAGGAAATTATTTCGCGTCATGGAGTCCCGATATCTATTATTTCGGATCGTGATAATCGTCTTACGTCAGCTTTGTGGTGATCACTTCAAACGGCTTTGGGGACGAGACTTGATATGAGTACTGCATATCACCCCCAAACCGATGATCAAAGTGAGAGGACTATTCAGACGTTAGAGGATATGCTTCGTGCACGCATCATAGACTTTGGTAAAGGCTGGGAGAAGTATTTACCCCTTTCGGAATTCTCCTATAATAATAGCTACCACACAAGTCTTAAGGCTGCACCATTCGAAGCTTGGTATGGCAGAAGGTGTCGTTCGTCTATTGGTTGGGCAGAAGTGGAGATAGCCGACTCACAGGCCCTGAACTTATATTGGAGACTACTGAGAAAGTGACTCAGATTCGTGATCGATTGCAAGCAGCCAGAGATAGGCAGAAAAGTTACGCCGATCAGAGACGTAAGCCCTTAGAGTTCCAGGTTGGAGACCAAGTAATGCTGAAAGTCTCGCCTTGGAAAGGTGTAATACGTTTCGGGAAACGTGGTAAACTCAACCCACGCTACATTGGACCGTTCTCGATCTTAGAAAGAATTGGGCCCGTGGCTTATAGGTTGGAATTACCACATGAATTGAGTAAAGTTCATGAGGTGTTTCATGTTAGTAGTTTGAAGAAGTGTCTTTTTGATTGGAGGCCGGTTATACCGATGAAAGATATTTATGTTGATGAGAAATTGAACTTTGTGGAAGAGCCGATTTAAATATTGGATAGAGAGATTAAACGACTCAAGCGAAGTCGCATTCCGCTCGTCAAGGTTCGTTGAAATTCCCGACATGGACCGGAGTTTACGTGGGAACGTGAGGACGAGTTCCGAAAGAGGTATCCGAAGCTTTTCACTTCGTAGATGAAATTTTTCCGAGTGAAACCCGGGACGGGTTTCCTTCTGATGCTGGGAGGATGTGACAACTGGCAAAATAGGGAGTTATTTTGAAAACCCGCATTTCATTAAAGTTCGTTTATAAAATTATATTTGAAATTTTATTCATAACGAACTGGTAAAACCTATATTTTGGTTGATTATATCTAAAAATTTTATGGAATCAATTTGGATTTTCGATTTGATGAGTATTTATTTCGAGATTTTATTTGGCACTACGTTGACTCCGGCACTAGAATAACCTAACTAAAATTTTATGTCTTGAGTTGACGGACTCGACTATATATATTTAGTTATTTAACATATCGTGAGATTTTTATTAATTTGGAACGAGCTCGGTTTGGGTATGTCGAGATATTTTGAAAAGTTAAGGGTTTCGGTCCGTGTAATTTACACCTAGTCACCGTACCCTAAACATACTAACCCCATTATTATTATTATTCATATTATTATTATTGTTACAAAAGAAAAGGAAAAGTTAAAACAAAAAAAAAAAAAAAAAAAAAAAAAAATATATAGAGTTAACTACAAACCGTCCTTGTGGTCTCTCCTGGAAAAACACACAAGCCAACACAACCTCCCCAAAAACTTTACTCATCTCTCTCACCTTTTCTATCTAAACCCTAGCTACCATGAGCAGCCGCCGCCTACTGCTGCTCCACCGCCACCACTACGACCACACCACCACCATAAGAATAACCCCCATCACTAGATCTATTAGATCTACTAAAATTAAGCTCGAGTTTTCCTTATTTTTGAAGATTCTTCATAAACTTTTCTTGTAAAATGGAAGGTAAGATGAGTCACAAGCATGGTGACTCGTATTTTATTAAATTCGTGACATGTGAGTCACGGGGTCAAATTCTTGGGCGAGTTGGTGATTAAAAACAAGATATATGAATGGGTTTTTGAATGAAACATGTTTTCTAACAAGTTTGGTATCCGGGTTTGTTGATTCTTGTGGGTATCGAATGAAAACCGAGAGCCTAGGCTCTCGGCGTGGGTTGATTGATGAGCTATATGGGTTTACCTTGTTTAATCTTGGTCTCATGATGTTTATTTCTGGTGTTATTGTCCTAGTATCTTTTTACTTTAGTTTGATTTTTACTTCTTGATGGCTGCCGAGTTGGGGTGACCCTAAGGGTCCGTATGGTTTGATTCTCGTGTTTTGGTGTTGGTCGAAGTGAAACCGAGAGCCCTTGCTCTCGGCTTGGCGATAATTTTTGAGCCCATGTTGTTCTTGATAGTTTTAGTCACGTGGTCTTTTTAGCGAGAGTGGTCGATTATATTTAGAGCTCGATTCTTGGTGGTGTGATGTTGTCTTGTGTGCCGTGACCTATGGAGCTCGGGTTGGTTTTGGTTTGTGCTCGGATTGAGCTAGCCGAGACCCTAGAGGTCTCGGGTGGAACCCACGTGACTCGTGGTGAAGTCTTGACTCGGGTTCGACTTGGTAAGTTGACCCGGATTGCGTGATACTTGGTGTCTTATTGGTTATTTCCTGATGAGCTTCTTGTTGTTAAAATTGCTATCTGTTGTTATTATTATTAGTTATTGTTACAATTGTTTACTTGTGGCCGAATGGAATGGAAGAGCCGAGACCCTCGGGGTCTCGGCAATGGACTCATTGTTTTGTGGAGTTGTTGTCGAGGGAATGAATTGGGGACCGATTGTGAGACGGTCACTTAGAATGACGGAGATAGGTTAGTCGGGTGCCGTAGTCGGACCCTATTGTTGTAGCACGTGTTTGGGAATTGTGGACGGAGATGGATTACTTGGTTGTGATGTTTATCATTTTATTTGGACTTGGACAATGAGCCGAGAGTGATGACTCGGACATGTGGCCATTTCGTATGACTCGATAGTTATTTATAATTAAACACAATTAATAAAACTCGTAATAATATTATTAATAATATAAACGTTTATATAAATATATAAACGTGAAAACGTATATATATTTATACAAGTGCGTATATTAATAATAAAACGATCACGAGTAAAATTATAATAATAACGCGACTATAAATATTATGTTATGAAAGTAGCATAATAATATTACGAGCGTTATTATAATTAAACGGCTATAAACAACGATGAAATCTTGACGTTAAATAAATATTAAATAAAATAATTTCTTTTAAATAAATAAAGGAAACTATCGAGTTATACGGGGTCGTGGTCACTTGAGTCCAAGTGGTTTATTATTTGTTGTGACGTTTGTGTTGTCACGGATATATGACGATTAATACATTCATTTTCGATAACTACGTAACTTATTTAATCGACGGGTTAAATAAGAGCTATTTAGTTGTTTAAATTGAGTATATTAATGGGTATCGTATCCTACGACGCCCATAGGTTGTGGTATGTGTACGGGAATAATAAGTTACTAAGTATCTCGTGGTATTACCAAATTGACGAATTTGGTGAGCTCAACGGTATAGTTAGTGAATTTATTAGACTTTGATATATACCATATAGTACTTTATGTGCAATGTGCGACCTAGGATTCGGGTATAATCTTAGAATGATATATTAGGTAAATAAATATGGGGGATTATCAAATCGACGGATTTGATAAACTTCGATGATTTATTTAAATAATATATAGGACTACTATTAGACCTATAGATTGTTTTATTACCCTTTTTGTTGTGACTTCTTGGTTTGAGTTGTGTCGACCCACCACCCGTATGGATACCAAACGCCAAACTCCAAACTAATCCGAGATAATATGAGAAATGAATTTTCGGAAAATAAAACGGATTCTCGTCCGGGTTTGGGAATATATTGAAATTGAGGAAATGATTTCTGAACGAGTTGATATTGTTAGGTCGTGCCGAGTCCGTAGTTGCCGTCTTTTGAGTTATTATACATCTTACCTCTACCGATTTCTTATTGCTGATATCTGGACTTGAGGTGAGTCATAGCCCCACTTTTTACTCTTGAACTATGTTTTCAACGATTGGGGTGAGAAACGTGCAAATCATTTTACGTGGACTATTATCGCTTTTATATGCTTTCTAAACTTGCTATGCGTATGGACTAGGATCTATAGTCAGCTTTAGTCACTTCTTATGTGTACTATTCAAGGTTGGCTTATTTGTTATTGTCAGCTTTAGTCACACGGTTAGTGTGTACTATTCAAGGTTGGCTTATTTGTTATTGTCAGCTTTAGTCACACGGTTAGTGTGTACTATTCAAGGTTGACTTATTTAGATACTGTAGTGTGCACCTATAGGTTATTATTACTTCGGAGGTTATCCGAGTAATTATTGGTATTGCGGGGGTTACCCGAATACTTATGTTGTTACGGAAGGGTATCCGTGTGTTTTGGCTATTACGGAAGGGTTTCCGGGTGTTATGTTGAGAGCGGAGGGTATCCGCAGGCTTTTAGCGAATCCTTAGTCTAGCTAGCAAGCGTTTTGCGTACATGTCCACTATATTATTAGTTGAAATTAAACCTATGATCTCACCAGCGAAAGCTGACTTTTAACACGTTTTCTCAGGAAATTTAAGTGATGCTCTATGGATGCTTGGATTGGAGGCTTGGCAATGGCACCTGGTTTATGGATCTATTTTTCTAAACTCTGATATTAAATTGTGGACCTACGTTTATATTTTTGGGCCTGACTCTGAATGATGTTGGGATAATTGTAAACTTTAAAACCCCGTTTTGGTTGTGTTTTTCTTATGTTTACTTTATCTCGTTCTATTATGTCTTGTGTTGGATACCAATCCCCGTAGCACCCCGAAAGCTTGTTGAGTCTTCCGCTGTACCAAATTTTGGGGGTGTTACAGATCCATAGTGATCAACTAAGGCTCAACTAGTAGTGCTTGCTCGTGAATCAAGAACCTAGCTTTTCTAATTGAAACGCTGTTAGTACGTGTGTTCGAGAACGAAGTGTTAACATACTTTTGCTAACGTAGTGGTGATTGCCATTCGACTAACTCATTAGTCGATCCCCATTTAAACCCTAATTAGAGTTTATAGTTCTTGTTCATTGATTTCTTGTTTTTGCTAGAAATCACAAAGGTACACATCCTTTTATATTCGGTTAATTTCAATTACATGTATTTGATCTATTTCCGCTGCATGCTTGATGTATTTATATGTTTATATATTAGTTATGATTTTCATATATTCCAACAATGGCATCAAGAGCCGTTAATACATTGTAATTAATTACCGAAACACATAAAATTGAATCGTTTTGATTATTACATGCTTGGTGTTCTTATGTTTTTTAAATTGTTCATAAACTCTAGATTTTATTATGTCGATTTCTATTTATTTTTTGTTATAACAATGTCAATTTTTTTAAAAAGAAAAATTAGGGTTTTTGAATTTTGTCATAAAACTTGTAGAAACCTTAGGTTGCATGTAATATTTATGTGTATTTAAATGGATATTGTGATATGCCATTTTGGTTGCGTTCCTTTATTGACATGATTATATGTTATAGTATGTGCAATGTGGGCATCCATAACAAACCATGCATGTGTTGTTACGGATTATGATGATGTTTTGTAGATTTCATATTTCATGCTTATACGATTTAATTATAATTGATATGTTTTTAGTAAATCTTATGACTATAAAGATTACTAAAAATTTAATTAATTATAAAATTAGGGAAGACCCTATTAAAATTGTGTATATTAATCAATTGTTTGTTTTAATTTGATTTAAATTTGCATGTCCATTATTGTTGTTGTTTGTTTATTTTATTTAAATTACTTTTGTTTTTATATGTTTTGTTACATGATAGTAAGCAAAGGGTGATTTTATAAATAAAATATTAAACGGACTTAATAATGGTGAAATCTTGTTTTGAGCTTAAAAAAATCTTGAACTTTTGATTGATTGATCGCGACTGTATTAAATGGTTGGAAAGTGAGACTACTTTTGACAAACTATAAAGTGGGTATAAGGTGGCTGAGCATTAAATTGCGGCCTTAGTGAGCCTCCATTCTAGCTTGACGCTCGCCTGTGAGTCAAATTTAGTTTTACCTAACAACTATGATAACTACGAAGCACTTAAGGCAAAGTTTTAAGTTTCTCAACGCCTTAATCAAAACTTTGGAGATTTAAGCTTGTAAAGAAACTAATGAGTAAAAGTTTTTTACATGAAAATATATGCTACAAGATGAATGCATGACATCTTTGTACATATATTTTGATTACACACATCAAAATTTACTACCCTTAAAATTTAAGTTATATGTCATCCAATGAAAAGGAAACACCTGAAATTGGATCTACGTCAGGGCGTAACCTGGCTAGATTGCAATGGAAGGGCAAATTACATGATCTCATCACTAGCAGATCAACTGATGTGGTGAAATTATGTAAGTTTGTTGTTTCTCAAGTTGGTTAACTTAATTGAGTTGATAGCGGGGTTTGATCACTCAAGGCATAAGATGGGGATAAAACATGCTTACATTGCAACTGAAGTTGACAAATATGTAAATCTCATCCTTTCTAGGAATTGCAATTGAATATTGGCAATTGGGACTCGTCTCGTACCTTATTGAATACCGTCATCACTAGCAGATCAACTGATGTGATGAACCTATGTCAATTTGGATCCTAGTTTTCAATGTAAAATTAAATGGTTATATGATTATGAACCAAGGGTATTTAATTTTCTTGAAATTTATTATCGAAAGTACTAACTTTTGAATTTTTTCTGTAGAAATGGCTACACCTGAAAACACTAATATGAGCAACACGAGTTCTGCGTTCAAGCAAATGATTGATCGAGACAAGTTGACTGGTGAAAATTTCAATGATTGGTATCGATCCTTAAGAATCACCTTAAGGATGGCCAAAAGATATGTTATCTTGGTGAACCACTTCCTGAAAAACCTGCTTATGATGCAACACAAGCACAGAAGGATGCATACAATGTTGCATATGAAAAGCACAATGATGTGGCTTGTCTCATGTTGGCTGGGATGGATACTCAATTGCAGAAACAGTTTGAGCACTATGGACCCATGGACATGATAAATGAACTCAGAAGAACGTTTGAGAAACCACCTGCTGCAGAATTATATGACTTAATAGAATCTCTGTACAATTGTAAGCAGGAAGCAGGAAAATCCGTGAGTGCCCATGTATTGTCCATGAAACATTATTTGGACCAATTGGAGCGACTCAGTTACGGATATCAGGAAAGCGTATGCATTGGTCTCATCTTGCGATCCCTTAATCAGGATATGTATAGTAAGTTTGTGCGCAACTACAATGTGCATTGCAAGGGGAAGACAATAAGTGAAGTTCATGCAATGCTTATTGACTATGAGAAAGGCCTGAATAAGAAGGCACCTACACCTGCTGTAATGGCAATACAGGGTGGTAGGCTCACCAAGAAGAATAAACCCAACAAACCGCAACTTGCGAATAACAAGGGTAAAGGCACTGGTACTGGAAAAGGCAAACAAGTTGTGACTCACCAATAGAAGCCTAAGAAGCAAAATCCTCCTCCTCCTAAGAAGAAGGAAACTTCCAATAAGGATTTGGCTGCTTGTCACTACTGCAACACCTCTGGACATTGGAGGCGAAACTGTCCATTGTTACTAGAGGAGTTGCGCCTCAACAAGAGTAAAATGCCTGGTAACGTCGCAAGCACTTCACGTATGTTTATGATTGAATTATTTTCTTTTCTTCGTAAGAATAATTCCTGGATATACGATACAGGATGTGGTACTCACATTTGTAATACGTCGCAGGGACTTAGAGGAGCAAGGAAGCTGGCCTATGGAGAAAGATACTTGTACGTAGGGAATGACATACGTGCAGCAGTTGAAGCCTTAGGGACTTTTGATTTAGTTTTACCTTCGAGTTTGATACTAGTATTGAATAATTGTCATTATGCACCCTCTATTGTTAGGGGCGTTGTTTCAGCTTCTTTGTTATTGGATAATGGTTTTGTTCACACATTTATGAATAATGGAATTTCTGTTTCTTTAAATTCTGTTTTTTACTTTAATGCAATTCCAATAAATGGTGTGTTTGAAATTGATATGGAAAATCGTGTGTCCAATAGAAATAATTCTATGTATGACATTAGCAATAAGAGAATCAAGTCTAGCTTGGATTCGTCTTATCTTTGGAACTGTCGTCTTGCTCATATAGGCAAGGAGCGCATGGAAAAGCTACAACATGATGGGATTTTGCAAAAGATCAATGATGAATCATTTGATAAATGTGAATCCTACATATCTGGGAAGATGACAAGGAAACTTTTTTCACATCAAGTGGAAAGGGCAACTGAACTACTTGGATTAATACACACTGATGTATATGGTCCACTTAGACATGTGTCAAAATGAGGTGCTAGCTACTTCATAACCTTCACGGATGATTATAGTCGTTATGGTTATGTTTATTTACTTAAACATAAACATGAAGTCTTTAATACCTTTAAGGTTTTCAAAAGTGAAGTAGAATTACAACTCGGTAAGAAGATTAAGGCACTTTGATCCGATAGAGGCGGTGAATATATAAGCTAAGAGTTTAAAGATTATCTAGCTGAGTGTGGCATTGCCCAGTAACTAACGGCTCCTTATACTTCACAACAAAATGGTGTATCTGAAAGGAGAAATCGTACTTTGCTAGGCATGGTACGATCAATGTTTAATCTTACAACTCTACCCTTATCCTTTTGGGATTATGCCCTTGAAACTGCAATTTGCATATTGAATATGGTTCCAACTAAGAAGGTTGATAAGACTCCATATGAATTATGGACAGGAAAAGCTCCCAACTTTTCTTACTTAAAGGTCTGGGGTTGTGACGCGTTTGTTAAACGTGATTCACTAGATAAACTCCAACAAAGATTTGTTAAGTGTATCTTCGTAGGATACCCAAAGGAAACGATAGGTTACTACTTTTACTTTCCACCAGTGAATAAAGTCATTGTGGCTAGGTATGGAGATTTCTTTGAAAAGAATCTCATATCTCAAGAATTCAGTGGGAGAGTTTATGATCTAGAAGATGAAGATACATCACCTTTTGAAAACACTAGCTCACTTCCTGTGGAACCTGAAAGTTTAGGTCCTCCACCTGAAGTTGAAGTGGTACCCATTTGTAGATCTTCAAGAACTGTGAAAGCACCCGAACGTCTATGTCTTAACGTAGAGTGTGAGGAAACAATACTAGGGGATCTTGATGAACCTACTAGTTATAAGGCTGCCATGAATGGTCCTGAAAAGGAGAAATGGCGGAGTGCTATGAATGGGGAAATGCAATCCATGAGAGACAATGAAGTCTGGGTAGAAGTAGACCTTCCTCCAAATGCTAAGGTAGTTAGAAGTAAATGGCTCTACAAGAAGAAAACGGACATGGATAGCATTGTACACACCTATAAGGCTCGTTTGGTAGCTAAAGGCTATACTCAAACATTTGGTGTTGACTATGAGGAGACCTTTTTTCCTGCAGCTGACATTAGAGCAATTAGGATTCTCTTAGCTATAGCTGCCTACTATGACTATGAGATATGGCAAATGGATATCAAAACCGCCTTCTTAAATGGTCGCCTAGATGAAGACATCTATATGGCGCAGCCTGAAGGGTTTGTGAATCCAGAATTTCCAAACCGTGTATGCAAATTTCAAAGATCCATTTATGGATTGAAGCAAGCATCACGTCAATGGAATAAAAGATTTGATGCTAAAATCAAAAGTTTTGGATTTACTCAAAATCTTGATGAGCCATGTGTATACCAGAAAGCTAGTGGGAGTAATGTTACTTTCCGTATCTTATATGTCGATGAAATATTAATCTTAGAAAATCACATACCAAGTTTAAAGGAAGTTAAAGCTTACCTTAGTAAATGTTTTCCTATGAAGGATTTAGGAGAAGCAGCATACATCCTCGGAATCAAGATCTACAGAGATAGATCAACGCGGTTGATTGGATTAAGTCAGAGTGCTTACATTGATAAAGTATTGAAGATATTTAATATGCAAAATTCCAAGAAAGGATATTTGCCAATGCAAGTAGAACATGGCTTAAGTAGCAAACTATGTGCCTCAACACCTGAAGAGGTTGCACTCATGAAGAAATTTCCATATGCTTCTGCAGTAGGATCTATCATGTATGCAGTTAGATGCACATGACCGGATGTGGCGTTTGCACAAAATATGACCAGTCGTTATCAACAGAATCCAGGTGGAAAGCACTGGCACGCTGTTAAAAGAATTCTTAAGTATTTAAGGAATACTAAAGATATGTTTCTAGTGTGTGGGGGAAATCCAGATGCAGAACTTGAAGTTACAGGTTACTATGATGCGTCCTTTGAAACTGATAAAGATGATACGAAGTCTCAGACGGGTTATGTCTTTTTTATTAATGGAGGAGCAGTTGACTGGAGGAGCAAGAAGCAGACAACAATTGCAATGTCTGTTACAGAAGCTGAGTATATTGCTGCATCGGAAGCTGCAATGGAAGCTGTTTGGATTAGGAAATTCATTTCGGGGCTTGGTGTTATGCCGTCAATTGGATTACCTATTAATATGTATTGTGACAACTCTGCCGCAGTTACATTCGCCAATGAACCTGGAGTTATGAAGGGCGCCAGACATTTTCCTAGAAGATATCACTATGTTCGTGAACAAGTCGATATAGGTGAAATCAATTTACTCAAAATTCACACAGATAACAATCTAGCTGATCCATTTACGAAGGCTTTATCTAAGGAAAAGCTTACTCAACATGCTAATGGCATTGGACTTCGTTTAGCTAGTAGTTTCATGTAGATCTGTGGTTAGTATTTGGATAAAGGATATTGTAAACAATAATTATTCAAATGAAATGAAGTATTTTGTTATGTTTATTTTCATTTATAAATATTGTATCCTATATTTGCATGTTTAATCCATGAATAACTTAAGTTATTCTAAATAGTCCGTTGTCAATTAATGATATAGGAGTATCATTGAACTTAGACAAATCTGAGTTTTGGTATAATAAATTTATATATATTGATGCGTGGACATGCCAAATTCACATGATATTCAATAAATGGAAAATTGAATATAGGACAAAATCCCAATTACATGATTATACTTATAGATGTTGTCATTATAGTAAATCATGAATATTTATCCTCAGACTTGAGATACCAGGTAACTACTATGGATGTAGCTCATTTTCTGTGAGGTAGTCTAACGCTATCCGTAACTGGTAGTTATAAGGATTATTTTCAGAGGTGATGCAAAGTTCATAGGTTATATTTGTAGTCAATACAGGATTTGGTTCCATCAAATTTGTTTTGAAGTTTAATACTGTTTGGCCACTCGTAGGATTAACAAGATGTTTGCATGGCCATGCCCAAGGTCTATCTGGAATGCATTCAGATGAATTGGTAATCTTGCTTGATCATAAATAATGAGAAACACTAGTTAATTATGGAATGACTTCGATTCATATCCATATTAACATAGTATTAGAATCAAAAGGATAAGTATGATGATGAATCATCAAATATGGTTTTTTCCAGGAAACCATACAGGTGATCATTCTGGGGACATTGGCATGTTATGCACTAACTAATGTCATTATTACATTAATGTATATCCGAGTGGGAGCTGTTAGTTTTAACGGATAAAAATTAATGAATATGTCCGGACTCGAACACGAGACTTCGGGATTGCACACTTTACATGTGAGTTTCAATTAATTAATAATTATTGTTTTAGTGACAAGTAATTATTAAATTCACGAAATGAGTACTTAACAGTACCTAACGACCGTTAGACAAAAGATGAAGGACTAGATTTGAAATAGAGTTGAAGAATGCTATGGATTGGGCTACTAAAGCCTATGTTCGGCCGATCCATGCGCTTTAGGGTTTGGATTGTGTCTTTTGCTCCAAGCTACTTGATTAGTATAAATACATGCCCTCATGTATTCATTCTTCTCATCACTTGGTTCATTAGCAAGTCAATTCACTTTCTTCCTCTCTTTCTCTTGAGCTATAGACGATCCATAGTGATCAACTAAGGCTCAACTAGTAGTGCTTGCTCGTGAATCAAGAACCTAGGTTTTCTAATTGAAACGCTATTAATACGTGTGTTCGAGAATGAAGTGTTAGCATACTTTTGCTAACGTAGTGGTGATTGCCATTCGACTAACTCATTAGTCGATCCCCATTTAAACCCTAATTAGGGTTTATAGTTCTTGTTCATTGATTTCTTGTTCTTGCTAGAAATCACAAAGGTACGCATCCTTTTATATTTGGTTAATTTCAATTACATGTATTTGATCTATTTTCGCTGCGTGCTTGATGTGTTTATATGTTTATATATTAGTTATGATTTTCATATATTCCAACAGTTGAATGGAATGAAATCGATTTTTCATACTATCTTTATGCTTTTCCTAACTTAGAGCTCCTCTTAGAATCCGGTTTTTTTTGCCTCTATCTTCATATGTCCAAATCAAATTTCAAAATTATGCATTTTTTTGCAAGAATATGTTATGGCTTCCAAATATTATGGAAACCTATAGAGCAGCCCACATGAATAATTCTGAAAGATAGTAAACTTGATTTATGTTTTTATTCTAGTTTTTCATCATACATATCGATGAACTCCAGATAATAAGTAAAAACTCAAGGTCTCGAAAGAGCCATAAAATTATATCCTCCTGTTTTTTTTGCCTATGTATAGGTGTCAAATAAAATAGTAAAAATATTTCTCAAAAAGTTACACTTCATTTGAAAATTAACCTGTAATATCACCATAATCTTAGTGCCTTCAGCTTTAGGTAGTCCTAAAAGTTATTCAATAAAGACAAGGCAAATGACTCTATAAACAATTTGCCAAAAGCTATTATTGTGCTTTAACCAAGTTCAGAAATTGGAAGTTGCAAATGGAATATATTTGTATTAGCATTCCTGGCGCGTTTCTTACCGGAGGTTAACCAATTTTACCTATGAATAATTTAAGGCTAATGACTTGAAAATGCATCTAAGTTGACACTTTTTGTTATTTTATGTTGCAAATTTTTTATTTTATTTTTATTTTTATTTTATTATTATTATTATTTTTGCTATTATAACGAAAATATTTTAAATTTCGTCTATTGTGTGTATTTTGTGACCGTTTTTTATGTAAAATGACCATTTTATCTCTCAAAATTTGGAAAAAGTAAGGGTAAAATGGTCACAAAATACACACAATAGACGAAATTCAAAAGATTTGTGTTATCATAGCAAAAAAAAAGTTGGCTACATAGAACAACAAAACGTGTCAACTTGAATTTATTTTCAAGTCATTAGCCCAATAATTTATGGCACAAAGTGCAAGAAGCTTTCTTTCACCATAAGAGCCAAAGGTGCCATGACAAGCTTCACCTCCTCATTTGGGACCCACGGGTGCCACATTATCCCAACACCTCTTCACAACTAACCCCCTCCTCACTCACAACTAACCTCAACTTACTCATTTGGGGCTCACCTCTTCACAATATTACCGTTTACAAACCACATGCATGCTCCACCTTTTTCTTTTTGTCAGATTTCTAAGCTCGTCGTCTGCCCGAGTAAGGAACCTACAATGAGCTATGGTGAGGGGTTTGGGGTACCATGGCGAGGGGTGGCAAGCAAAAAGAAGATCCACGTAGGAGTGACGAGGTTGTGCAACGAATGGCACCTCTGGCTCTAATCGTCACACAACACCTATCAATTGACATTTGGCCAAACGATACCAAAAGTTTCACCAATCAAAAGTTATGGGTCACATATATATGAAACATGTGTGTGAGTATATATGTCGAAACTTGTATATTCAGAGTTTCATTAACATGGGAAAAAAAATCAATAACAAGATAGTTTTTTTTTTTTTTTTTTTTTTTTTTTTTGTAAAAGGGTTAATTATCCCGGGTAAAATTATAAGTTATTTCAACATCTTAAGTTTGAGAAAGAAAATTGACCTTCTGGTCTTGCTTTTGTATGATTTTATTTCCCAAATCTTGCTCTTGTTGTTGCAATAGAGTCACAACTTGCATTGATAACATATTGTGATTGATTTTTGTAGATAAGAATTTGCCTTCGAAAAATTACTACAAGAAAACTTTACTATGAGATGTCATTTAGGCTATCAAACAAAACATCCAAAGAGCAATTGGAAACACATTATAGTGTCAACTTGTAGCTATAATTAAGTTACAACCTAGCTAGTATATGAAAAACACTATGAAAGGCGGTGACGAGCATGTACAAGGCTAAGGGGGTGTTTCTTTTTTTTTCATTAGCTAAGGCCATGTGGGTCCCACGTTTAATATGAGTCTCTTAATGGGGGAAGATCATATTTATATGTTTTGGGGATATAGAGGTACTAGTGAGTCTCTTAATGGGTGACGAGCATGTACAAGGCTAAGGGGGTGTTTCTTTTTTTTTTCATTAGCTAAGGCCATGTGGGTCCCACGTTTAATATGAGTCTCTTAATGGGGGAAGATCATATTTATATGTTTTGGGGATATAGAGGTACTAGTGAAAAAATGTGGGCTCCACATAAATAAAAGCATTATTAAATACTTTGTGTGGACATATTTTCTTAGCTAAAGGAAAAAAAAAACACCCGTAAGTGCTAATGCTCATGATTGTACTTGATCCTCAACCGAAAAGGAAAGACTGCAAAGTATAATGCCAAGAAATGTTTCTCATTAGCGTAAATGTGCTTCGACAAAGTGGATATACAATCACCCTGAAGTAATTATATGGTGATGAAAATAAATTTTCTAGATAAAATATTGGCCTATATTTATGGATATGCCATGGAAAAGCTACCAATTACCACAACCAACTCAGATATTAAGAGACTTTTACAACACTTGCCATGAATCGAATTATTATTTCTCATCTAAGAAAAAGATCTTCTCATTCAAGACCAACTACAAACAAATAAATAAGATCTCATCAAGAATCAAATATTTGATTTAGGTTGTTTATGAGTTATTGCCAGTTAGTGTTTGATCTCTAAATTAGGTGTATTGGTCGATCTTTGTCCAGTATATTGCAAGTACGTATCTATATATCTAACTTACACATGTCATATATAAGAGCACGGTTCGGTCAAGAGTATTGATACAATCAGTGATTATTTTTGCACGTTTGGAATATTCAGATGTCAAGTAGCTCTTAGGTGATGGGCATCTGTCGCATAGATAATATGTGATCGATAGAATTCATTGATTTTACACTAGTTACATATAATAAAGCTAGAGAGATCAAATATAATCAAAAGGTTAATTGGGAGCCCTAAACAAAGGAGTCTGGCCAGAAAATGTCGTAATGACGGTAATTTTTTGCAGGCTCATAATCTTATAATTAGAGATCAAAAGCTATTTTTGTGCTAAGTACATCGTGATGTCATTCCATTTGTTTGACATGTATATCATGAACTAATCATATGCAGTATCCATAATCCATATGGTGGTATACAAGGTTGCCAATTATTAACAACTGCCAATATTTCACTTGCTAGTGCAAGATGTCATTTATGTCGAAACTCAGCTATTAGTGATATCTGGTGAGTGGTGGTGGTCTTTAATTTGGTATGACCATCTTCATAAGTTTTTATAAACACGCAAAGAAAACTTAAAATTTACTTCCTCGATCTGTTCCTGACTAGCTAGGCGACATCTAACTTTTGATCCTTGGCCATCAAAGAAATGATGTAACCAGATTGTCCCTATGCTATGGTTATTATCTAAAGATGTGAATCATGTCATTGGAATATTCTGCATGTCTCTCTCTGGGAGAAGTGGCTTATGGTGCATATCCGTGTATGTAAATAAGCCAATAATGAAACAGTTGCATATATTTTTAGCTATGAAATGCCTGTAACTGTTCCGCTTTAAACATGATTCATCACAAAGTAGAGATGTTACACTTGTAATGGAAAAAATTAGTGAGGAGTATATGGATTAAGTACGTAGACTCACGATCATAGGTGGCATTATGACAAAATAATATTTGAAAACGGACGGGCTGGGCTAGGAATGAGCTAGGACAAATGTACGTCTAAGCTTAAAAGTTGTCAGATTTTTTATAAATGATAATAGAAGATGTTCATCCTTTGACACGTACTTTGTACTGAATGATCTAAGCCAATCCACAAATATAACTCATTTTACTTTTAGCTTACTAGTTAAATTTAGTAATGGTAAAATATAAACCAAATTGATTTATTTACACACAAATGGATGACATTTGTTTTCATGTATGTATATTACTATACCCTTATTTTGTGCATACCGCAACAAACCCGAACATTAGCTAGTGTATTGTACATCAATGTAGTCACATATACGGTATTATTTAACATTTTTGGACTCTGAATCGTCCGAAAATCTGAGAACGGGTTTGTTGAGAAGCAAATCAATCTTCAATGTGGAGAAGGCTAGCAGAAAAAAGAAAACAAGAATAGAAATGGCTGATAAAACTGCTGCCAATCCAGTCGCGGCGAGACCCTTCACTTGTTGAGCATATGCTGTGGCTGCTAGAGCAAGAAACGTGAGCGGAAAGGAGAAAGCCCACCATGCCACACTGAACTCTTTCACCGACTTCTTGAAAATAATAGGTCTGCTAGCCTGTTTCATGCAAGGGCATGACCAATTCAAAATGGCACAATATTGTATAGATTGTACAGTTGAGAATCACACCATATAACTTACCAAAGATGTAAACATGAATAAGGATAGAAAGAAGAGCATTTTGCATTGGATGTCAAAGCTTCCATTAATGGATTTCCATGCTAAGGCCGCCATGCTTGGGGTGGCTACAAACAGAAAGAAAACTGGTTTAAGCCTAGAGGGGAGGTGATTACTGCCCGATAACCGCTGGTAAAGGGTGATAAAAACCACTATATAATGAGTCATTCCCAATGTAAATAAGCATGTCCCAGTTTCTCTCCACCCCATATTAATGGCTGCATGAGCTCCTACAAAATTCCCTATAACTGACATTTGGCTTGTAGGATTAGCCACCATCGATAGAAACCTTTTCTCCGCTGTAAACCATTGGCCGTATACCTTAACGTCAAGGCCTACAACAGGAAGGATAAGTAGCCAGCATACGTATTCGTAAGTGTATTTATGTTGATAAACGAAAGATGGAGCTGATTGAAGTAATAGGAGGCATGATATCCAAGGTGCGAAAAGGTAGTTTACTCCTACATGGTGCTTAAATTCGGATTTCACCATGCGGAAATGGAAAATGCACCTCAGAATGTAGAGGATAGAGAGAAACACGAATACGCATAGCGAAAGACACCAAAGAAGCAAAAAAGCAGTTGATGGTAACTTGATGAACAAGTTATTAAGGGTTGGTGAGATAACTGTTTTTTCACTCAGTGTTTTCCAAAGCAATGCTTGACCAGCAAGGGATATGCAAATCCTGAAGTAGCTTGCATTGATATTAGCTATAACTGATGGCTTCGACTCCTTTTTGACATTCTTTTCAATAGATTTCTTTGTGGATTTTGTGTGGTGAGGGTTAGTCTGAGTTTCGATGACAACATCCAACTTTAAATCTGGTTGTACCATTTTAAAAGTTGAAGAAAAAAACTCCTAAGATTATCTATAAGCTTATACAAGTCATAGACGTGTCTTAATAAGTACTTATGAGGCGCTTTATATACTACACAAATTGTAATTAAGCAGGCTAAACAGTGACACTTTAAGAAAACAAATCTTTTGATACAGTTAAAATTTTGTAGGTACGACCAAATAGACACAAAAAAATTTGGTAAGTTGACATGTAAGCTCCCACTTTGATATTGGCTTAAAGCAAAGTCACTTTGCTCCACTTAATCTCTCACCTCAATATCTTCATGCAGATCTATATAGATAAAAGGGGAGTTGTGTGTGTTATTGCATGCATGCTCATGAATCATCTTTAAATAAACATTACGTTTAAGTCTTATTTCAAAATGAAGAAAAAAAGATATAAGAGTACTTTGACAACTGGCAAAATAGGGAGCCGTTTTATAAAACCCGCATTAAATTTAAATAATAAATATGAAATTTTTGGAAATTTATTGTGACGAGATATTTTACGAACGTTGGTACTTGATTTTAATCGTACGATGTTTATGGGATTTAGTTGTTTATTTATGGTTTGATTCGTTTCGTTCGTGATGATTTATTTTGAGATCGATATCTTTGGCACTACAATTGATTCCGGCACTAGATTAACCTAACAAGATTTTTATATTTTACAAAACGGTCGCGGTTCACCGTTAAATTAATATTATGTCTTACGTACATATTTATATTTTCGGGAAGTGTGTTGGGAAATCATTTATGACGTGTACGTGTATGGTTGACGAAAATTGAATACTTTTATGAACGGGTAATCGGGTTACGGGAAAACCGATTAAAAAGAGTTCACTATTTATAAAAGTAATTGTGGCTAATATTGGAAAAAGAAAACCTTAGGGGCTAAAAGGAAAAATTCGGGTATAATACCCTAACCCTAACCCTTCACCCTCACACAAAATTTATTTCATCATTTTCTTTCCCTCTCCTCCTTTGTCGCCGCCGGTAACCACCCCAACACCACCACCACCGCCGACCTCCCTACCACACCACCACCACCAAAACAATCCCCATCATCTTCTTGTTCGATTTGTGTGAAGCACGCGCCTCCCCACCCCTTTTCTTTTAATACCGCCGACCTCCACATCTCCCACAACACCACATCATCATCTATTTTTGGTTTCTATTCGATTTGAGGTGAGAACACACGAGTTTTGGGTCGGGTTTGACTATTTTGAGTCAAACCCGAATTGGATCTTGACATTTTTGGGATGATAACTTTAAAATGAAGATGGGTTTTGTTAATAATACGAGTTTGGTATCCTTGGGGGTCGATTTTTGATGCTTTTGTGCTCGGATTTGGAGTTGTACGCGTTCGGATTTGGGTTTTTGTGGCTCGAAGTGAGCTTGACCGAGACCCTAGGTCTCGGTGTGACCCTCCTCGACTCGATTAGAGTCTTGGAGGTGTGATTGGTTCTTGTTCATCTTGATTCTTGTTGATGGTTGATGTTTGTTGGATTTTTGGGACCTAGATGGTCCGAATTATTGTTGTTGTTGTTTTGGAGTCTCGGCCGAACCCCTCCCTTCGCGGGCTGTTTGGGTCGAGAGGCTCATTGGAGCTAACCGAGACCGAGAGGTCTCGGGTGAGGTTATTGTTTTGGTTGTGACCTCACAAGTTGACCCGGGTTTGACTTGGTAAGTCGACCCGTATAATTGATATATATATATATTTTTTTTGTTTTAACTTATTTGGTATATATATTGTTGTGACTTATTTGGGCCGAATTACTTGGACATTGGTCATTGATATCTTGAATTGAAGTTGTGTTGACGAGTATGGAATTGGGGACCGATTGTGAGACGGTCAATTAGATGACGGAGATAGGTTAGTTGGGTGCCGTAGCCGGACCCTCATGTTGTAGCACGTGATTATGGGATTGTTTGGACGGAGTTGATTTATATTGTGGCTTGATTTTTATTATTTTGGACTTGGACTATGAGCCGAGGGTCATGACTCGGACATGAGACCAAATTCTATGACTCGATAAATATTTAAAAGTCGAAATCAAAAATAATACTCGTTATAATATTATTAAGAATATAATCGTTTATATACGTATATATAGACACGTTAAATGTATATATATATATATATATACATATATATATATATATATATATATATATATATATATATATACATATATATATATATATATATACATATATATATATATATATATATATATATATATATATATATATATATATATATATATATATATATATATATATATATGCGTATATTAATAATAACACGATCACGAGTAAACGTATAATAATAAGACGATAGTTATTATACTATGAAAATAGTGTAATAAATGTCGGGATATTATTATAAATAATAACTATAAAAATAACGGCTAAACGTAAGTCGGGTAAATAATAATTAAAAATGTGATTTTATTTTATAAATTAGAAACTTATCGAGTTATACGAATTGTGGGTCTTTAAAGTCCAAGTGGACTTTATATTGTGACTTTGTGTTGTCACGGATATATGACGGCTAATATAAACATTTTATATATCGAATGACTTATTCTAGATCGAGTTATTTGACGATATAAAATGGGTATATTAATGGGCATCGTATCCCACGACGCCCATAGGATGTGGTATGTATTTTAGGGTAATGAATTACTATATGTCTCGTAGAATTTGGCCGATTCGACGATATATATAGGGAATTCATTGGACTACGACATATACCAAATAGAAACTTATGTGCAATGTGCTTTAAGTTGGGTATAATTTTGGAACGATATATTACGTAAATAAGTATGGGAGATTATCAAATCGACGGATTTAATAAGCTTCGATAATTATTTAAATAATATGTCGAGCTAACATTAGACCTATAGTTATCTTATTATTGTTCTTTATTGGGCTTTTCGGTTTGAGCTGTGTCGACCCTCCACTCGTATGGATACCAAACGTCAAATTTCAAATGAATATGAAGTTAATTTGAGAAATGGACATTTTGGAAAGTAAAATGAATTAAGTTCGGGAATGGGAATATTTTATTTTGAGGAAATGATTTCTGAACGGGTTTGATATTGTTAGGAAGTGCCGAGTCAGTAGTCGCCGTTACGTGAGTTGTTTGAGATTTCTTACGTCTTTCTTCTATCATTCTTTTGAAGATTTATGGGCTTGAGGTGAGTCATAGCCCCACTTTTAATCTTGAACTTTGTTTTCAATACTTGGGGTGAGAAACGTGCAAATGCTTTATGTGGACTATTATCGCTTTTTGATTTTAAAACTTGCTATGCTTATAGAACTAGGTAGAGCGAGGCCTAGACTAGATCTAGGCAAGCTATCGATTTGGTTATAGAGCGAGGCCTAGTCCCGAACTAGGTAAGCTATCGATTGGTGGTTGAGCGAGGCCTAGTCCCGAACTAGGTAAGCTATTGGATTGGTTATAGAGCGAGGCCTAGACTTGAGCTAGGTAAGCTATTGATTAGATTGATTTGAGCTATAGCGTGCACCTATAGGGATGATTTGATTTGGTTGGTTTATTTTGGTTGGATGAGTGAGCCCTAGTCTAGCTAGCAAGCGTTTTGCGTATATGTCCACTATATTGAATTAAGAATCTAAACCTATGATCTCACCAGCGAAAGCTGACTTTTAGCACGTTTTCTCAGGTAATTAAGTGATGCTCTGCGGATGCTTGGGATTGGAGGCTTGGCACTTGGCACTGGTTATGGATCTATATTTCTAAAACTCTGATAACTATTGTGGCCCTATATTTATTTTTTTTGGGCCTGACTTTGGATGATTTTGGGATAATGTAAACTTTAAAACCCCGCGTGGTTGTATTTTATCTTGTTTACTTTATCTCGTTCTTTTATGTCTTGTGTTTGGATACCAATCCCCGTAGCACCCCGAAAGCTTGTTGAGTCTTCCGCTGTACCAAATTTTGGGGGTGTTACAGATTGGTATCAGAGCCAAGGTTATAGAGAACTAGGTAAATAGACACCTAAACTATAACCGATTTTTATAGAAAACGATCCTTGACCATTGCCGCCAGCCCGCCAGGCCGAAGCATCATTGTTTATTATTGAGGTATTATGAGATTATTGAGATGATTATAGATTTGGGATTTCTTGAGAGGATTTGAGGTTTCGAGGTTTATTGATTTTGTGATATGATGGCGTTTTGAGGAATTATATGTGTTTGAGGAATTATATGGCTTAATGGTTTTGAGAATGGTTTTAGTAATGCGGTATTTTAAATCTTTCTTGATTATATATGATTTGGAATTATATGGTGATTTTTGGATATGGTATTTTGAGTTCGCGGTTTAGTTGTTTTGAAACACTTACACCTACCCTACGCCGTTGTCACAGACTATGGCCTCCCATATGCCTGATGTCGTTGAGGATATTCTTACTACACCGGTATTGCCAGCACAGTTCACCATGGCCCCTGATGACCCTTACCAGGTTGCCATGCATTCAGCTACTATGACACCGACATGTTCTACTTCAGCACTACCTGCTGCATCTACGCAGGGACCCTCATCTTCTCTAGGGCTCCCTGGTACATCGAGGCAGCTTACTCTTCATCTGGTTTTGGCTCGCGTGGCACCTCGCTTTGCCCACCGAGCTACGGCACGCATGTCGGTACGCCCTACTCCATCACCTTTACAGATTGATGCTCATTCTCTTCTGTCTGAGGCGCCACCCACATCATTGCGTCGTCGTCCTAGATCACCTACTACATCTCCATATGGTTCACCTAGTAGGAGACGACGATTGATGATGTACTCTTCCGATGAGGAGGAGGAGGAGTACGAGGGTGAGGATGAGGCTGATGACCCTGAGCAGGAGGATGACCCTCAGGAGGCTGAGCAGGGTGATGATGATGACCCTGAGGAGGAGGATGACCCTCAGGAGGATGAGATGCCTGATGATGATGATGAGTTAGTACCACCAGCTCAGGCTGAGGAGCCTGATTCACCTGTACACCCGATTGAGCCTGATTCACCTGATCATCCGTTCTTGTTTGAGTTGCCACCTGGTAGTCCCGTTGAGTCAGATGCATCTTCTGAGATTTCTGCTGAGCATGCAGAGTTGGGTGAGATTGGCAGGTTGTGGGCTCGGATTACTGAGCTTAGTGAGAGAGTTGCACGTCTACCTGATCGACTTGAGAGAGTTATTGGAGAGTTTTTAGCGGATTTGAGAGTTGATTTGACGGTCGTTGTGGGCAGGACTACTGAGTTGAGGAGAGTTTTGATGGATGTTCACGAGCATATCGATAGTTTGCAGCGAGGATTTGTTACTGCTCGTGAGGCTGACCGCAAGCTATGGCAAAGGAATGCCGAGCTAGAGAAGGAGGTAGCTGACCTCAAGAGAGACCGAGACACCCATAGCGTGGAGTTAGGATCGTTATGGAGGGATCTTGATGGCTTGAGGCAGGGGTTGAGGAGCCTCCGCCAGCCGCGTGGCTAGTTGCTCGGGTTATGTTGTCTTGTTGCTTTCTTAACCGAGGAGTGTTCGGTTAGAAAAGCTATTTATCATGTTTTGATGTATTTTGTTCAGTATTCGTCTCTTGTGGAACGATTAGTACGTTTTGTGTTATCCGTTAGTTGGAACGATGTTAGATCGCTATTGTATGGTTGATGGTTATTAGTATATGGTATTATGTGATTTTGGGTGTTATGGAAATTGAGTCCTTATCCGTTTTATTGATGTTCCATGGTGTATTGTTGCTATTCTTTCCGTGACTTGGCTTCGTTGATATAATTCTTGTTGAGCATATGATAAGTCCTATCGGAGACTCACAAACTCATATGATGTTTCAGATCAATGGCCCCACGAAGAAACCCTGTTAGAGCTACCAGAACTGGACCTGCAACGGCTACCCCTAGTCGTCGAGGGCGCCGTCCTACTCGAAATTTTGAGACCCCTACTCCTGATAACCTGGACACCACTAACCGCAACAACAGGAATCAAAATGTTGATGTTAGGGAGACAATGATCATGTTCCACTTAATGCATCTACTGTGGATCAAGCAATGATCAACCAACTTGTGGAGCAACGAGTTGCTGAGCTACTAGCTGAGTCAAATCATTCCAACAATTCTGCTGGAACTTTTCCACCTGTTCGTACTAATGGATGTCAATACAAGGAGTTTAAGATTTGTGGACCGATTGAGTTTGGTGGAACTGAAGGAGTGGTTTACTTGGTTAGGTGGATTGAGAAGACTGAGTTTGTGTTCAATGTCAGTGGTTGTGCGGAGAATGCGAAGGTAAAGTTTGCTTCTTTTACCTTCAAGGATGAAGCCTTAACTTGGTGGAACAATTACCGTAACTCGGTTGGGAGTGATGTGGCTTATGCTATGACTTGGGAGAAATTTAAGTCTTTACTGATTCAAACTTACTGCCCAAGGAATGAGATTAAGAAATTGGAAATTGAGTTCTGGAACCACAAGGTGAAAGGTACCGATATGGCAACTTACAATCGCCGTTATCGAGAGTTGGCCTTACTCTGTCCCGATATGGTTAGGACTGAGACCCAAAAGATTGAGAGGTATACCGATGGATTGCCGGTAGCTACCAGGAACGATGTGATATCTGCTAAGCCTGCAAACATACATGAGGCTATCACTATCGCTCGACAATTGATGGACTCTTTGGAATTGGAAGAAGCTGAGAAGGATAAGAATGGAAAGAGAAAGAGGGATGATCACTCTAAGGGTAATGATCGTCGAAACAAGCGATAAACAACTGCTAGAGCTTATGCCATGGGAGATGGAGACAAGAAGAACTACAATGGAGATGCGCCCAAATGTAACCGATGTTACAAGCATCATTCTGGTCGATGTACGGTAATGTGCAAGAATTGCTCTAAGATGGGACACATAGCTAAGGATTGTAGAGCTCGACCACTTGCTATGGTTCAAGCTACTCCTGAAACTATGAGCAAAGCAAGTGTTACTTGCTATGGATGTGGAAAGAAAGGACATTATCGGAATGAATGTAGGGAATCGTGGAACCGAGAAAATCAAGGATCGGGTGGTAATGGGTACAACAATGGAAACCGTGGAGCTGGAGGAAACCGTGGACGACAAGATAATGGGGACCAACGTGTGGAAGCGGGAGTTGCTCATGGAAGAGTGTATGCACTCGGAAACGAGAGAGGAGAAGATCCGAATGTCGTTACTGGTACGTTCCTTCTCAATAATCGTTATGCTTCCATACTATTTGATACTGGTGCCGATAAGAGTTTTGTGTCCACTAAGTTTGCACCCTTACTTGAGAAACCCCCGATGGCCTTAGGAATTGGTTATGATGTAGAGTTAGCTAATGGAAACATAGAAAGGATTAAGACTATCATTCGTGGATGCACGTTAAACTTTCTGAACCGTCCTTTCAACATAGATCTTCTACCCGTCACATTAGGAAGTTTTGATGTCATTATTGGTATGGATTGGTTGTCAAAGTATCGTGCCCATATAATCTGCGATGAGAAGATCGTGCGGGTACCTTACGGCAAGGAGATTCTGAACATACCAGGAGATAGAAAGGATTTGAGAGGCCCATCTAGATTGGCGGTTATATCTTGCGCTAAGTTGCCAAAGCTAATGAAGAAAGGAAGTTACCTTTTCTTAGCCCAAATTTCTGAGAAAAGAGAGAAGGAGAAGAAGGAAAGGTGCATTGGAGATGTACCTATAGTTCGTGATTTTTTGGATGTGTTTCCCGATGATTTGCCGGGAATTCCGCCTACTAGACAAGTGGAATTTCAGATTGAGTTGATATCTGGTGCTGCACCTGTAGCACGAGCGCCTTATCGTCTTGCACCTACTGAACTAGAAGAGTTGTCGAAACAATTAGCGGAGTTAGCCGAGAAGGGATTCATAAGACCAAGTTCTTCACCTTGGGGAGCCCCGGTCTTATTTGTGAAGAAGAAGGATGGATCGTTCCGAATGTGCATTGATTATCGAGAGTTGAACAAGTTAACGGTGAAGAATAGATACCCGTTACCGAGGATCGACGATTTGTTCGATCAACTTCAGGGATCGAGCGTGTATTCGAAAATCGATTTGAGATCGGGATATCATCAGCTTCGAGTTCGCGAGGAAGATATTCCGAAAACGGCTTTCAGAACCCGTTACGGGCATTACGAGTTTCAGGTGATGCCGTTTGGGTTGACTAACGCACCGACGGTATTCATGGATCTCATGAATCGGGTGTGTAAGCCTTACTTAGATAAATTTGTGATTGTGTTCATCGATGACATTCTGATTTATTCGAAGAGTGAGAAGGAGCACGAGGAGCATCTAAGACTTATCTTAGAATTGCTCAGGAAGGAGAAACTGTATGCCAAGTTTTCGAAATGTGAATTTTGGATTCCGACGGTACAATTTCTAGGTCATGTAATCGATAGACAAGGAGTTCATGTGGATCCTGCTAAGATTGAAGCGATTAAAGATTGGGCTGCACCTACGACCCCAACAGAAGTTTGTCAATTTTTGGGATTAGCCGGTTATTACCGAAGATTCATTGAGGGATTTTCGAAGATAGCAAAACCGTTGACCAAATTGACTCAAAAGAGCGTTAAGTATGAATGGGGAGATAAGGAAGAGGAAGCCTTTCAGTTACTTAAGGAAATGTTGTGTAGTGCTCCTATTTTGGCGTTGCCCGAAGGTAATGAGGATTTCGTCGTCTATTGTGACGCTTCCCATAAAGGTTTAGGAGCAGTGTTAATGCAGCGAGAGAAAGTGATAGCTTATGCTTCCCGACAGCTCAAGAAGCATGAGAAGAACTACACCACCCATGATTTGGAGTTAGGTGCTGTGGTTTTTGCTTTGAGGATATAGAGACATTACTTGTATGGAACCAAGTGTGTAGTGTTTACTGATCACAAAAGTCTGCAACACATTCTGAACCAAAAAGAGCTTAACATGAGGCAGCGACGTTGGATTGAGTTGCTAAGCGATTACGATTGTGAAATTCGCTACCATCCGGGTAAGGCGAACGTTGTTGCTGATGCACTTAGTCGAAAAGAGAGAATGCCCCCATTACGGGTTAGGTCATTAGGAATGACTATTGTATCGCCATTACCGTCTCAAATATTGGAAGCTCAAACGGAAGCATTGAAAGCAGAAAATAAACCTGCTGAGAATATATTTGGGATGGCAGAAAGTGAGAAAGGATTGGTTAAGCGTTCTGATAGAGTGTTATATTTTGGAGAACGAAGTTGGGTACCATTGTATGGAGGGATTCGAGAATTGATTATGCATGAGTCGCATAAGTCGAGATACTCCATTCATCCTGGGTCAGACAAAATGTACCAGGATTTGAAGAAATTATATTGGTGGCCAAATATGAAGGCAGATATAGCATTATATGTTAGTAAGTGCTTGACCTGCTCTAAGGTTAAAGCTGAGCATCAAAGACCGTCAGGACTGTTGACGCAGCCAGAACTCCCGGTTTGGAAGTGGGAGCGGATTACGATGGACTTTATTACCAAATTACCAAAGACAGCTAGCGGTTGCAATGCTATATGGGTAATTGTGGATCGTTTGACTAAGTCTGCTCACTTCCTGACGATTAGTGAAGATGATAGTGTGGAAAAACTTGCGAGGTTGTATGTGAAGGAGATTGTTTCTCGTCATGGAGTTCCGATATCGATTATTTTGGATCGCGACAGCCGTTTCACGTCAGCATTGTGGCGATCACTTCAAACCGCCTTGGGGACGAGACTTGATATGAGTACTGCATATCATCCCCAAACCGATGGTCAAAGTGAGAGAACTATTCAAACTTTGGAGGATATGCTTCGTGCATGCATCATAGACTTTGGTAAAGGTTGGGAGAAATACCTACCCCTTGCGGAGTTCTCCTACAATAATAGCTACCACACAAGTCTTAAGGCTGCACCATTCGAAGCTTTGTATGGTCGAAAATGCCGTTCACCTATTGGTTGGGCAGAAGTTGGAGATAGCCAACTCACAGGCCTTGAGCTTATCTTGGAAACTACGGAGAAAGTAACGCAGATTCGAGATCGACTGCAAGCAGCTAGAGATAGGCAGAAAAGCTACGCCGATCAGAGGCGTAAACCCCTAGAATTCCAGGTTGGAGACAGAGTTATGCTGAAGGTCTCGCCTTGGAAGGGTGTGATACGTTTTGGGAAACGTGGGAAACTTAATCCCCGCTACATTGGACCATTTCTTATTCTGGAAAGAATTGGGCCCGTAGCGTATCGTTTGGAATTACCTATGGAACTGAGTAAAGTTCATGATGTGTTTCATATTAGTAACCTAAAGAAATGCCTTTCAGAGGAAACACTAGTGATACCTATCAAGGATATTCGTGTGGACGAAAGTTTGAATTTTGTGGAAGAGCCGATTGAGATAATGGATAGAGAGATCAAACGACTCAAGAGGAGTCGTATTCCGCTCATCAAAGTTCGTTGGAATTCGCGGCATGGACCGGAATTTACGTGGGAACGTGAGGATGAGTTTCGGAAAAGATATCCGAAGTTCTTCACTTCGTAGATGGGTTATTTCAAGAGAAACCCGGGACGGGTTCCTTCTGAGGCTGGGAGGATGTGACAACTGGCAAAATAGGGAGCCGTTTTATAAAACCCGCATTACATTTAAATAATAAATATGAAATTTTTGGAAATTTATTGTGACGAGATATTTTACGAACGTTGGTACTTGATTTTAATCGTACGATGTTTATGGGATTTAGTTGTTTATTTATGGTTTGATTCGTTTCGTTCGTGATGATTTATTTTGAGATCGATATCTTTGGCACTACAATTGACTCCGACACTAGATTAACCTAACAAGATTTTTATATTTTACAAAACGGTCGCGGTTCACCGTTAAATTAATATTATGTCTTACGTACATATTTATATTTTCGGGAAGTGTGTTGGGAAATCATTTATGACGTGTATGTGTATGGTTGACGAAAATTGAATACTTTTATGAACGGGTAATCGGGTTACGGGAAAACCGATTAAAAAGAGTTCACTATTTATAAAAGTAATTGTGGCTAATATTGGAAAAAGAAAACCTTAGGGGCTAAAAGGAAAAATTCGGGTATAATACCCTAACCCTAACCCTTCACCCTCACACAAAATTTATTTCATCATTTTCTTTCCCTCTCCTCCTTTGTCGCCGCCGGTAACCACCCTAACACCACCACCACCAAAACAATCCCCATCATCTTCTTGTTCGATTTGTGTGAAGCACGCGCCTCCCCACCCCTTTTCTTTTAATACCGCCGACCTCCACATCTCCCACAACACCACATCATCATCTATTTTTGGTTTCTATTCGATTTGAGGTGAGAACACACGAGTTTTGGGTCGGGTTTGACTATTTTGAGTCAAACCCGAATTGGATCTTGACATTTTTGGGATGATAACTTTAAAATGAAGATGGGTTTTGTTAATAATACGAGTTTGGTATCCTTGGGGGTCGATTTTTGATGCTTTTGTGCTCGGATTTGGAGTTGTACGCGTTCGGATTTGGGTTTTTTTGGCTCGAAGTGAGCTTGACCGAGACCCTAGGTCTCGGTGTGACCCTCCTCGACTCGATTAGAGTCTTGGAGGTGTGATTGGTTCTTGTTCATCTTGATTCTTGTTGATGGTTGATGTTTGTTGGATTTTTGGGACCTAGATGGTCCGAATTATTGTTGTTGTTGTTTTGGAGTCTCGGCCGAACCCCTCCCTTCGCGGGCTGTTTGGGTCGAGAGGCTCATTGGAGCTAACCGAGACCGAGAGGTCTCGGGTGAGGTTATTGTTTTGGTTGTGACCTCACAAGTTGACCCGGGTTTGACTTGGTAAGTCGACCCGTATAATTGATATATTTTTTTTTCTTGTTTTAACTTATTTGGTATATATATTGTTGTGACTTATTTGGGCCGAATTACTTGGACATTGGTCATTGATATCTTGAATTGGAGTTGTGTTGACGAGTATGGAATTGGGGACCGATTGTGAGACGGTCAATTAGATTACGGAGATAGGTTAGTTGGGTGCCGTAGCCGGACCCTCATGTTGTAGCACGTGATTATGGGATTGTTTGGACGGAGTTGATTTATATTGTGGCTTGATTTTTATTATTTTGGACTTGGACTATGAGCCGAGGGTCATGACTCGGACATGAGACCAAATTCTATGACTCGATAAATATTTAAAAGTCGAAATCAAAAATAATACTCGTTATAATATTATTAAGAATATAATCGTTTATATACGTATATATAGACACGTTAAACGTATATATATATATATATATATATATATATATATATATATATATATATATATATATATATATATATATATATATATATATATATATATATATATATATATGCGTATATTAATAATAACACGATCACGAGTAAACGTATAATAATAAGACGATAGTTATTATACTATGAAAATAGTGTAATAAATGTCGGGATATTATTATAAATAATAACTATAAAAATAACGGCTAAACGTAAGTCGGGTAAATAATAATTAAAAATGTGATTTTATTTTATAAATTAGAAACTTATCGAGTTATACGAATTGTGGGTCTTTAAAGTCCAAGCGGACTTTATATTGTGACTTTGTGTTGTCACGGATATATGACGGCTAATATAAACATTTTATATATCGAATGACTTATTCTAGATCGAGTTATTTGACGATATAAAATGGGTATATTAATGGGCATCGTATCCCACGACGCCCATAGGATGTGGTATATATTTTAGGGTAATGAATTACTATATGTCTCGTGGAATTTGGCCGATTCGACGATATATATAGGGAATTCATTGGACTACGACATATACCAAATAGAAACTTATGTGCAATGTGCTTTAAGTTGGGTATAATTTTGGAACGATATATTACGTAAATAAGTATGGGAGATTATCAAATCGACGGATTTAATAAGCTTCGATAATTATTTAAATAATATGTCGAGCTAACGTTAGACCTATAGTTATCTTATTATTGTTCTTTATTGGGTTTTTCGGTTTGAGCTGTGTCGACCCTCCACTCGTATGGATACCAAACGTCAAATTTCAAATGAATATGAAGTTAATTTGAGAAATGGACATTTTGGAAAGTAAAATGAATTACGTTCGGGAATGGGAATATTTTATTTTGAGGAAATGATTTCTGAACGGGTTTGATATTGTTAGGAAGTGCCGAGTCAGTAGTCGCCGTTACGTGAGTTGTTTGAGATTTCTTACGTCTTTCTTCTATCATTCTTTTGAGGATTTCTGGACTTGAGGTGAGTCATAGCCCCACTTTTAATCTTGAACTTTGTTTTCAATACTTGGGGTGAGAAACGTGCAAATACTTTATGTGGACTATTATCGCTTTTTGATTTTAAAACTTGCTATGCTTATAGAATTAGGTAGAGCGAGGCCTAGACTAGATCTAGGCAAGCTATCGATTTGGTTATAGAGCGAGGCCTAGTCCCGAACTAGGTAAGCTATCGATTGGTGGTTGAGCGAGGCCTAGTCCCGAACTAGGTAAGCTATTGGATTGGTTATAGAGCGAGGCCTAGACTTGAGCTAGGTAAGCTATTGATTGGATTGATTTGAGCTATAGCGTGCACCTATAGGGATGATTTGATTTGGTTGGTTTATTTTGGTTGGATGAGTGAGCCCTAGTCTAGCTAGCAAGCGTTTTGCGTATATGTCCACTATATTGAATTAAGAATCTAAACCTATGATCTCACCAGCGAAAGCTGACTTTTAGCACGTTTTCTCAGGTAATTAAGTGATGCTCTGCGGATGCTTGGGATTGGAGGCTTGGCACTGGTTATGGATCTATATTTCTAAAACTCTGATAACTATTGTGGACCTATATTTATTTCTTTTGGGCCTGACTTTGGATGATTTTGGGATAATGTAAACTTTAAAACCCCGCGTGGTTGTATTTTATCTTGTTTACTTTATCTTGTTCTTTTATGTCTTGTGTTTGGATACCAATCCCCGTAGCACCCCGAAAGCTTGTTGAGTCTTTCGCTGTACCAAATTTTGGGGGTGTTACAAGTACGATGTAGAGAAGTTAGTGTACAAGGATATCACCAAAAGAGGAAACAAACAATTTACCCTCAAATTTGACGAGAAGTAGAAGACCATTATAAACCACGAAATCGATTTTAACGCACCAACATTGCTTTACTATTTTTATTTTTATTTTTTCAACAAGGAAGAAAAAATATATTGAAAAAAAAGCTAGCACAAAGCTAGGGTTACAACTAAGGCCCTAAGAGCTAGCGGTAAGGTAACGAGAGGGGTGAGTTAAGTTTTAACTTTGCAAAAAAAATGGGTGGGTTACCTTACCGGTATTGAAAGTCAAGAGAAGGTTAAAAGTGGTGCGTTAAAACCTTAACGTGCGTTAAGTTTGGAAGTTGGCTAAAAAATAAATAAATAAATAATAATCCCACCCCCTCTAACGGGGTTGAAATTGAAAATACTAATTGAGGTGAAGGTGAGTTATAGGTGAGTTATGCTATCGGGGTGGAAAGTCAAGAGTTAAGGTTAAAAGATAAAAGCTGATGTGACGTTGACGTGGCAGTGCGTTAAGTTTTAACCTAGGGTCACCTTACCGAGTGCTCTAAAGGTGTAAACGAGTCTAGTTTGGGAATGATTTAATTTACGAGCTCGAGCCCAAACTTTATACTGAAAGATTGAATAGCCTAAGTATAAGTTGGCTCGTAGATAGATAAGTCATCAACCATTGGAGCATTAGTCCAATGGTTGGAGCACTTGTGCTTAAGTCAATTGACCAACTTAAATTCTCATCCTTGGCATTTGCTTCAGATAGGTACTCACATCCGCAAAACCTATGGGCACACTGGAGAAACTTTGTAGAACAAGAGCTTAGGGGTCTGAGTCTTGGCTCGTGCTCAAATTGGTTGACCTATTATGCTTGATGCCTATACGAGTAATATGTGACTTCAATGTTGGGGTAGGAATTCTTATGCAAGGGCGCTTATTGAAGTTTCATCAAGGAAAGAGCTAGTGGATTCATTAATCGTGGCTAATCCTTTTCCTAATGGTGAAGGGCATTCAATGGAAAGTTAATGATATCAATCCGGTAGTCAATAAAGATTATGGTTTCAGTGAGGTTCAGCCTAAGGGTAATTCAAAATCGAGTGTTAATGTAGGTTCTACGTCTTGTAACGAACCTACTACTAGTCCAGCTAGTAGTATGGCTCCTTCAATTCTCAGGATGTCCAAGAGAATAATAATAATTGGGTGGATGATATCATCCTTTTTTATTTGAAGAACAGTTTTAATGTGTTTGCGGAACAAAATTCGGTTTTGGAACCTGTGATTGGTACTACACATACTCCTGAAGTTATCTCTAGTTCTTCCAAAACTACTTCTCCATCGCCCATGAAGAACACTCCTATTGTAGAGAAAATTAGGAAGCTTGAAAAGCTTATTATTGATGGGAGAGCTACTCTTGTAGATGGTGTTGGTAAACCTCTTAAAAAGGTTGATTCTTCAACTAAGGTGGGTAATAACTCATTCTCTAAGGTGGGCAATGTGGTAGTTTTTAACAGTGGTGAGGATGAAGTTTTTGATGATTACATTGGTACGTTGTATTCTGGAAGTGAAGGTAAGGAGCAGAGTCTTTATAAGCAATAGAAAGGGGATACGGGTGATGGCAACAATTATGATGATTATGATGATGATTTTGGCCTCTCTTCTGCTCAATTAAAGGCTGCTGAAATTCAAGACTTTTGTTTCAACTAAGTTGTTTTATATTTTTTTGCATAAATTGTATCTTTTGGGGGTTTTGCATATATGTTCTTCCGAAAATACATAATTGCATATATATCCAAAACATGCATAAAAACCATTTTATTATGTGCATCAAAAACTTGTACACATGATGTATATGCAATTACTCATTTTGGGAAGGATCTATATGCAATTCTGCATTTTTTTTTAATGCTGGTTTTTTGTTTGGTGGTCTTGGCAGTAGCTAGTTGTCGTTTATTGTCGGTAATAAATGATTTAGTGGTTGTGTCAAGCGTTTGCTTGCGGTTAATGTTGTACTTCAGTCACATTCCATTGTATTTAAACGTCTTTTTTTAGTAATATATTTTACCGGGTGGAATACCCTTTACACAAAATATTGTTTTTAATGTGTGTTTATTTGTTTAAGTATACCCATTTTTACAGTATATAATAAAAGTATACGATATACAACCATAAACAAATAGGTGAACATAAACAAACTATTAACTAATAAATAATCTTTATTACGAACACAAATGAACGAACGAGACTTTTGTTCTTATTCATTCATTTAACTAAACGTACACAAAATCTTGTCCATGTTCTTTTATATACTCGTAATACTTAAAGGAACGCTTTATCGCATGGATAATGAAATGTTCGTCGAATGTTTGATTCATTTACAAATGCAACATCAAGTTGAACAACATAACTCCAACTAAAAAAGGTGATTATTCATATGTATGCATGCGTGCATTAATTTTTATTTGTAAATAACAACAAAATAGTCAATTTGAAACTCACAAAACAGTATTTATGTTTCAGCCACAAAAAATAATGAATTATTTCTTTTGAAGAAACAACAATTTTTATTAAACTAGCAGCCCGTTAATAAAAGAAAAAAATTGGGAGATCTAAAAGACATAATAAATTTTGTGCATAACTTATGTGTCATTACCTCATTGGATTGTGAAAAAGTGGGTCCGGTTAATAAAACCAATGAATTGTTGCCACATATAAAACACGGTTAAGTGAACATATCAATGCAAAATGGTTTTATATGAACATGTATGTTACGCAGGTATGTGTATTAAGATGTATGTAAAAAAACATACATGTTTTATATGAACATGCATGTTTTCTAATGCAAAATTAGAGTTCTCGCAGTTCCCGCACTTAATATATATATATATATATATATATATATATATATATATATATATATAGAGTGAGGATCACGTGCGGATACAATTTTTTAGTGCGGACGTGCGGATGAATCTGGACAGCCCATTCCAGATCTAACGCTAATATCACGGTACCAATTGATCATGAAAACGATTTTTTTGATTTTTTTCCTTCTCAGCGATCCTTACTCTAGTTGTGTTATTTTATTTTTTTATTTTTTCAGATTTTTCTAAGCACTTTTTTCTTTTTTAATTATGAGTGCTAATGTGATATTAACGATATTATGAGTGGTACCGTGATATTAAGCTTTTTTACATGTAAAAATGAACCGTGATATTATGATATTAAGAAAAAGTTAAAGTGATATTAAAAAAAATTAACTTTGATATTAAGAAAGCATGATAGTTACGGCGATATTAACAATTTTTATTAAGAAAAAGTTTTTACGATATTAAAAAAGTTATTGTGATATTAAATTTTTTATTAAAAAAAAAAGTTTTCAGAATCTGATTTTGACTTTTTTACAAAAGTCAAGATCTGATCTTGACTTGTTAAGATCAGATTTTGACTTTTGTAAAAAAGTCAAAATTAGATTATGATATCACAATACCTTTAACGATGAAAACGATTTTTTTTTTTGAAATTTTTTTCAGCGATTCTTAATTATTTGTTGTCCTCTTTATTTTTTTAATTTTTTTAGATTTTTTTGAATTTTTTTCAGAAAAAAAGCTAATACGATAGTAACGATCTTAAAAAAAGACGGGATATTTACGATATTGCCACTCCGCCTTTTTCAGATGATTGACTAGATGGAGGGCTGAGATTCGTCCGTACCATCCGCACTAAAAGACAAAAACGTACCTGATCCTCACCCTATATATATATATATATATATATATATATATATATATATATATATATATATATATATATATATATATATATATATATATAGGGAATTGAAGGAATCAAGTAAGAAGAATAATTAAAATGAGAAGGGTAAGAAGTAATTATAGCCACACATTTCTAATTAGGAGGGAAAATTTGAAAGAAGATGCATCCAATTTTATAGGTACATCTGAAATATGTTGTTGTGATTACTTCATATCCTTCCTATTTTAATTATTCTTTCTATTTGATCCTATATATATATATATATATATATATATATATATTTTTTTTTTTTTTTCTTATTTTAGGGGCCTAGTTTTCGTGATTGGCCAGGGCACCCAAAATTCACGAGACGACCCTGCACCGATTCAACACAAAAACATGCCATCACACGTGGTAATACATATATGGTGTTTTGACGACAACGCATGGTGGTAGGAGGGACGCGTCCTCCGTATCTTGTTACACCAAGTCTTAGTGGTTGTTATGATCCCGCAATGCGTGGGTGAAATTTGCCTTGTATTATATTAATCCATATGTCACATATTGTCCCCTAACTTAGATAAGGCTAGGGTAAGATATGATGATGAGGACACAATAAATTAGGTAAAGATGATGTGTGAACAGATGCAGTGTTTTAATTAGTGCATATGTGGGGTTCATCTTAATGCATGTTTGATTTAGTTAGATAAATTAGGTAAGTCAAAATAATATTAGTGTCTATTTTTGGATCGATACTCTTAATGCATTGTGAAGACAATAAGGTTAAGTTGGTTCACTTCGTTCTTTGAAGTACACAACAAATCTCACCAGAATCAAATGAACCAAGATGCGTAATCTTCAATTCTATTGTAGTATTGCCAACGATCATTAACGTACGTACTGGAGTATGTAAATATTGCCAACGATCGTCCACTAGAGTACGTAAAGTCGAACCTTATGGTAGTCGAAAGAGAAATATCTAATATTTCATAGTCTTGACTCTTGATGCATGGCTTGCTAGCTGAGTATAATTTTTAACGTACTAGCTAAGATCTTATGGGTTCATACCGAATCTTTAGTTCTCTATAAAAAAGTACTACGTATGTGAGAACTAAGAAATCAAATAAATGGGAACAACTAACAAATCTTTATATGTTATAGTCTTGATCATAAGAATAAATGTGAACCCATAACGATTTACTAAATGATTCACTCAGAAAAAAGATGTGAAATTGAGACCAGGAAACAAGAAAACTTATAGAACATTGTGCCCCACAGACCACAGTCCAATTTGTAGTGCATACAACTTACGGGGTTGATGATGAGTCGATTTTGCATTCCAGCTTTTCTTTTCCTTCCTCTATTTAATAATGAATGTACGGACTTGCGAACAATATTTTTGTTGTTTAAACTTACTTTAATTAAAACTTATTTTTAAATAGAGTAATGATACATTCACAAAGACTTCAGAAAGTAAAATCTACAAAGATGATTTGTCATCTTGTGATTGGTGTGTTTCTATATATTTTATCTCTCTCCTCTTTGTTACAACCAAGCACAAGATGACAAATCATCTTTGTTGATTTTACTTTGTGAAATCTTTGTGGATGTATCACTCCTCTTTTAAATATGAAATATTGTTAGCAAATCCATAAAATAAAAGCATACATTTTGGTATTGCAATCTATGAAAAGATGGTTATGTTAATTTGCATGCATTAATGATACTAATGATGTGTACGTCACAAAAAGAAAAATTAGAACGCACAACAAGGCCTTGGACGAGGACACCCATGTTCTCGCCAAATGTCGCTACACGACGACGACGAAAAAAAAAAAAAAAAAAAAACTTTTAGACTTTAACCATGCCAGATATGAAGAAAGTTCGGTTAAAGCTGTTGACTTTGACGATAACATGTCTGTTAGTCCATCTCCTGCACCTACACCAATGCCTCAAACGCCAGAAACGCCACCAACACCACCTACTTTAATTCCACAGCCAACCGGTTCGATTCACCCCATGGTCACACGTGCTCGTGTCGGGATTACTCGTTCCAATCTCGTTATGCTGGTCATGTGTCTACGATTTCTCCTTTACCTCGGTTTTCTAGTGATACGTTTCATGATCCCAATTGGCAAAATGCTATGTGTCAAGAGCACGATGCACTTATTAAAAACAAAACTTGGATTCTTGTACCAAAACCCCCAGATGCGAATGTTATCCGTAGTATGTGGCTGTTTCGTCACAAGTATTTAGCAGATGACACTCTTAGTCGATACAAGGCTCGTCTTGTGGCCAATGGTAGTAATCAGATAGAGGGTGTGGATGTTGATGAGACTTTTAGCCCGGTTGTTAAACCCGGCACTATTCAGACAGTTCTTAGTTTAGCTTTTTCTCGACATTGGCCGGTACATCAGCTGGATGTCAAGAATGCTTTTTTACATGGAGATTTGGCTGAAACAGTTTATATGTATCAGCCACCTGGATTTCGTGATCCTGTTCATCCTGATTATGTATGTTTATTACAGCGTTCGTTGTATGGTCTTAAGCAAGCTCCTCGAGCATGGTTTCAGCGCTTTGCTAATTACATCACTACTGTTGGCTTTTCTTCTAGTCGTTGTGACTCCTCATTATTTATTTATAAACAGGGTGATGATACTGCATTTTTGTTACTCTATGTGGATGATATTGTGCTCACTGCTTCGTCTGATGGTTTATTACAGCAGATTATTGCTTCCTTACATAAGGAGTTTGCTATGACAGATTTGGATGCTCTTAATTATTTCTTGGGTGTTTCAGTTACGCGTGACTCTTCAGGGATGTTTTTGTCACAACGTAAGTATGCTATGGAGATATTGGAGAGTGCACATATGGTTGATTGTAACCCTTCTCGGACTCCTGTTGATACAGAGTCTAAATTGGGAGTTGATGGTGATCCGGTTTCTGATCCTAAGTTATACCGGAGTCTTGCTGGTTCCTTGCAGTATCTCACCTTTACTAGACCTGATATTTCCTATGCAGTGCAGCAGGTGTGTCTTTACATGCATGATCCTCGGGAGCCTCACTTCTCGGCTCTTAAACGGATATTGAGATATGTTCGGGGTACATTAAACTATGGTTTACAGTTGTTTTCTTCATCAACTTCTACATTGGTTGCTTATTCTGATGCTGATTGGGCTGGATGTCCTACTACTCGGAGATCTACTTCTGGCTATTGTGTTTTTCTGGGCAACAATCTTCTCTCCTGGTCCTCTAAGCGTCAACCAACGCTTTCTCGTTCCAGTGCTGAGGCAGAGTATCGTGGGGTTGCCAATGCTGTTGCTGAGACTTGTTGGTTGCGGAATCTTTTACGTGAGTTACACACACCTTTGTCTTCTGCTACGCTGGTCTACTGTGATAATGTTAGTGCCGTTTACTTATCCTCTAATCCGGTTCAACATCAACGTACGAAGCATATAGAGATTGATATTTATTTTGTGCGGGATTTGGTTGCTGCTGGTCAAGTTAGAGTGCTTCATGTACCGTCACGTTATCATTTTGCATATATTTTTACCAAGGGGTTACCTTATGCTTTGTTTCAGGAATTTAGGTCCAGTTTGAGTGTCCGGTGTCCTCCCGCTCTAACTGCGGGGGAGTGTTAGTCGTAGTATTTATCTATTAGAGTCCATGTAATATTGGTATGGGCTAAAGCCCGGGGTCTAGAATATTCTTGTATGGGTTTATATATCACGTTTTAATGATGAATGAGATATACGATTCACACATATTCCTTCAATGTCATCACCAAAAGATCGACCACATTTACCCTCACGTTTTCATTTACATTATTCATTTCTCTCTAATTTTTTCTACCAACGCTCGCCAAAAGTTCTAACCAAAATACTGACCAATTAATTATGTGTTTAATATACACTTAGTGATTATGTAAGTGTAGCTGGTAAAGTGGCTTGGCTTCTGGCGATGACATGTCCTCGCCAAAGCCTTTGACCAAACTATTGACCAATGAATTATTCTTGCTAGCTTCGATATGACTATGATCGAACTTTATATATCATGTTTAGTGATTGCATTATAATGAAATATATTAAGTTAAATAACGTTTAGTGATGGAACTTTATAAATGATGTATCATTGGAATAACTCGTACTTCATTTATAGCATCGAGAAAGCACAAAGCTCACACCAAAATGAAACAAGACCAAAAACTCGAAAGAGGAAATTTAGTTTTGTATAACAATATAGCTCAAAAGAAGTTTAGTTATCTTTTAGGAGTTGACTTATCATTATAACTATGCGATCAATATTGTTCATGATACTAATGGGGAATATACACTTCTAGGAGAGTATGTATATTGGTGTTAATAATTCCTACCCACGTAAGACTCAATGTCTACATTGGTGAACAATATCCTTTTGCTGTTCAGCAGAAAGTATCCCTTTTAGCTTTCAAAAGGGCCGATTGGTGTTGTGCCACCTGCGTGGTTAGCTGCTCGAAGAATTATTCAAAGATATCTAAGACGGATATGTTACATAATCTTTTTAGAAAAAATATGACATTCATTCTTGTTTTTCCAATAACAATTTGTATTAACACATATCGCCATTAACTTGCTAGCCTATATATTAGTTCTGAAATGTTAATGCATATATATGACTTTAATCAAATAATAAAGATAAAGTTGAACATACGAATAGCTCTCAAGCCTTTCCCAAAGTACTTTTCTCCGTTGATTTTTCTTTCTTTATGTTTTGCAAATGGTCTATTTATGTGTTTATGGCATAAAGTTAATGTAACTTTACTCCACTATGTATAAAGTTAAGGTAACTTTACTCCACTAAAACCTATCATACCTCACTTCTCACCAATGTTGTTCGATTTAATTCTTTTAAATTATAACAGTTGCAAAAAACGATCATACTTTAGATACTTATATTATGTAATTTCAATATCGTACGTATTATCATTCTTTCAATGGAAAACATGCAACCCATGTACGTTAAGATAAACTTATTTATGAGCAAACTTATTTCAATGGAAAACATAATTTCAATGGATCATGCAATCCATGTATGTTAAGATAAACTTGTTTATAAGCAAAATGACGTTTTGGAAAATGTTAGATAATGATAAACCCGTAGGTATAACTTTATTATTAACCACTATATATAATAGTGAAACTCGAATACCTAAGACCCACAATCCGGGCTTGGGCCTAATTATCCACTAACACTACCCCGCAGTTCGAGCGGCGAAATTGCGAAAGCTCGAACTGGAGTAGTAAACTAAGAAAGCAAATGAAAACAATAAACCAAAATAAACTAAGAAAGCAAATATGACACGAACAAAAGTCGTCTCGGGAATTGATACCCTGGATTCGACACCAACAAAAGTCGTCTCGGGAATTGATACCCTGGATTCGACACCAAACAAAAGTCGTCTCGGGAATTGATACCCTGGATTCGACACCAAACAAAAGTCGTCTCGGGAATTGATACCATGTTAGATAATGATAAACCCGTAGGTATAACTTTATTATTAACCACTATATATAATAGTGAAACCCTAATACCCAAGACCCACAATCCGGGCTTGGGCCTAATTATCCACTAACATAAAACATGTCTATATACCTACTATAATACTCAGAATTTGTAAAATATTAAATTGCTAGCTAGTCATCTTAATCACATGATAACTGACCAACATCGATCAGACGATCACTATCTCTTTTTCCTGGAAGACAAATTTATTGACACAAGCAGCAATAAGTTAACAAAAAGAAGTTAAAAGGATATATACCAGAAGAAGTATTTGGATTTACATAGAGGTGGAATGCAAACGCGCAAAAAGTTGCGTCGAAAAAATCAAGTCATTGATCTAATCAAGTCAATTAATGCTCGAAGTGCATTAAAGTGTATTAAAGGATACTTAAAGGTAATTTAGCCAAAATATTAATTTAAGTTTTCAATATTCAAGATTTCAAGAATGGGCAGGCATGCATGCTTTAAGTAAACTAGAAGGGTACCCGCGCAATGCGGCGGCGGATACCATGTGACCATTTTTATGGCAAAATACAATTTTTTTTTCCAACCATTACATAATAATTCAAATACATTTAAAAACATTAAAAATAAAACTTGAAATATAACTTAAAAACATTTACCCTGTGTGTTTAGTATTGGTATTTTTAGGTTTGCTTATATACGACTGACGTTTGGCTATTACAAGTTTGGTTGAAATGGACAGTATAAATATTCGAAGGCAGTTACAAGTCGACACTTAAATACATTTAATTTTCAGGATGTTACAATTCTGATTTTTTAATAGCAAAATTAATACAATTAACTTTGGGATGAAACCTCTTTATATCTAACTTTCTTTTTGTGGAAATGTTTTTAGTCTTATTTTTTTAAGACTTCTAAATTTAGATGTCCTAAATACATTATAAGGTAGTAAAGATAGAGTAAAGTAAAGTACATTCTAATACCGTCTTTCACGGGTTATAGGTTCCAATACTGTCTTTCACGGTGTATGCGGGAGGTTGAGATGTAGACATCCTTACCCCTATCTAATGTAGAGAGGCTGCTTCCAGTTCTACCAAAGGTAAAAAATGACCTCTGGCCTTGCAAGGGGTGAGGATCGAACCCTTGACCTCTGTCTCTATAGACAAGAGTGTTAACCACTTGATGCAACATTTCTCTTTTTGCATGCATGCATGCTTTAAGTGGTAAATAGATATTGGATCAGTGATAAGTAATATACGCATTCGAGGTTTTTCATCATTCAAAAGAAAGAAATTCGATAGGATTAAGTGTTACATAAATGTGGTAAACCTATCTATCCAATTAAAAAAGACATAAATTACTATTAGCAATTCCATTGAGCGCCAAGTTGAGAGCTTTATATAAACTGAAATGGAACTATTTTGGGACCTTTTGGAGATTGAAAAAGACTGTGTTTAGTTCTAAAGGGACTATACGATGGTGTTGACTCCCACATCAAAACATTGCTTCAAGGAGTTGCTTAGACTACCCGTAATAGGGGGTCGGACGACCTGGCCAGTCATGTGCATCGAGGACGCGTCCTCTTAGTGACCCCGTTCCGAGGAGTCTCCAATGAAAAAAAAATGTCAAGACTCGGTCTTGCCATCGACCGAGTACATGGCTTGGCACAAAAAACCACCCCAACAGTCGAAAAATATGACTGATTGGTCATTCAATAAAAAAAATTCTTTAAAAATTTAAGGGTCTGTTTGGTTTGTTGGTAGGGTTGGGATTTTATTTGGATTTGGTAATGGTTTGATAGGAAATAGGAAGAGATAAATTAAAGATTATTTAAATTATATGTTGTTTATATGTAAATTGAGATATTATAAGCTATTTAAATTTTAAAAAAATATATATAGAATGAATAAACATGTGACTGCGAAAAATAATAAAATAAAAGACTAAAATATGATTGGTTAGATTCACCAAAAGCCACCAATATAATATGTTGTGAATCTTTCATTCAATACCCTTGTAATAAAAGAAAACATGTACCAAACAATTGATTTGAGATTTCTTTGATTCCAAACATCCTCATACCCATATACCAAACAAGCCCTAAATAAACTTATTCTATAAATACCGCAATATTTTTGTTTTTTTTAATTTTTATACACACTTTTAAACCCAATATTTATTTACATACTCTAATATTCCCAACTCAAACAATGTCTAAAAAAAACTCCTAAAATTAAACACCAAAACCCGATGCCAAAAAATGTTCCAACACCGAATTCCAATCTTATTTTGGTCACTCGATCACCACCCATTAAATTCAACCCACAAGTTTGGTATACCAACCACAGCAACAACAACAACCTTTTTATCAAAATGGTTCGTTTCAACCTCTCTTTAACCAACCAATATACCAACAACAACAACAACAATAATCTCAAATGTATCGTTCATAAATGTTACACGATTCATCGTCACCACCACCATACCAATCTCAAACGTCTTAACATTATTCTCATGTTATCTGTTTAAAATGTTGAGGATGTAGAATATTTGGATCCGCTTTTTATTAGTCAACATTATTCTCCAAGTCAAGGTTTGGGCGGTCCATCCGTACCCGCTCAAGACAATTAACCCGGCGAAGAGGTGGCCATCTTTATAAAGAAGTTATCAAAAAGACATCAAAAATCCAAGATGACTACAAAAGAATATGCTAGACTTCCAAGGACCCCAACGAAAGCGTTAGTGTTGTGTAAATCTTGGATAAACATGTCCGAAAGTAGCGTCAAAGGGAATGCTCAAACGTCTGTTGGGTTTTGGATGACTGTACTAGGTTACTTTGAGAGGAAAATGGGAGAATCGAGAAGAGGATACTATTCCCTCAATTGCAAATGAAAAAATCAAGTTCGTCCTAAAGTTGTCAATTTTGCAGGATTCGTGATAATGTAAAATGGAGTAAACAGAGTGGCGCAAATGACCAACTAATATCCGAGCAAGTGGTAACTGAATATCAAGCGATATACAGTCAGAGCTTCACACTGATTGAGCCGTGGAAACTACTGAAAGAACATAAAAATTGGCAAGATATAGAAATGCCAAAATTTTACAAAGCCAAAGCCGATACAATCATACAAACAAAAAGTCAAAGACATTAGAAACCACCTCATACATCAAATCAGACTCGACACATGATGGGTTAATCTCAACAACGAAGCGGGTGATTCAGAGGATGAAGTGGTTTGGGAAGTTCAACCAACGGAGCTAGGATAAAGATAAGAAGAAAGCGTCATCCTTTCCCGTTGCTTTGGAATCTTCAGCTGTGTGGAACCGTAGAGGGGGGTGAATACGGTTTCTTGGGCTTTTAAGAGGTTTAAAAACTTTAAGCCTCAGAGAAAACCAAGGTGGTTGTATAATTAATCCAAACAACCATAAACACAACCAAAGTATATAAAGCGAGTAAAGAGAGACACCACGATATATACTGGTTCGGGATGGGGGGTTTATACCATCCGTACATCCAGTTGCGAATCCACGACACCGATACTATTACACTAGTATAATCCTTTTGGTGGACTACAAACCGTTACAATTCACTCCACCGATATTCACCAATATCGATGCTCACAAAGAAGGAGTTACTCCCACGGTATTCCGCCCTCAGAAACCACCCTAAAGAATCTCGTGATTAGACTTAACCTAAGGGTCTCCAAGACTACTATCAAAACTTCCCACGGAAGTATCAAACCCCAACTAGATCCCCAATGATCTAGGCTTGGTCACCAAGACACAAGAATTACCTTACAAACAATTGAATGAATATAAGTTTGTTCAACCAAGTCCTAACCTAACCTAGAGACTCTATTGTAGTAGAAAGGGTAAAGATAAGAAGACTCTCGACACAATCACAAGAGTGGATTAGGTTCTTGTGATTCTTCCTTTGCAAAGAAGAAGTATTCTTTCAAATGATGTTATATGAGAATCAAGAACACAAGAGATAGAATTAGAGGATTAGAGAGAAAGAATAATGGCAAGGGGTGAGGAATACAAGAGGCAAGGCATGGTATTTATAGTCAAAACCCAAACTTGGGAAAATTTTCCGAGGCCGGCGCGTCACCCACGCGTTGACGCCTGGGTGGCGCGCCAGACACCCAGGGAAAATATTCCCGAGGCTTTGGATGTTTGGCGTTATAAATGTCTTACCTTGCTAAACCCCTAATTGTACTTCACACTAAACCTTAACATTAATCAATCTAAAGTTTACCAACTCAAATAGCCAATTTGAAAAATCACTTGTGAAGTGTTTATAATAAAACCAAATACCAAGGGTAGAAGAGTAGAAAGGGTAATTTGGTAGGGGTAGAAATGGTATTCCTCACATGGCGTAATAGAGAAGAGAATATACCATGGGATAATCCTCAAGGGAAGGGTTAAGGTGTAACTATGGTTAGGTTAAAGGTTTATAGGTAACCATGGTTAGGTATAGAAAGGTTAAGTGTATAGAAGTAACCATGGTTAGGTTAAAGAGAGAAGTGTATATAGAATAAACCATGGTTAGGTTAATGAGAGAAGTATATAGAGAATGAACCATGGTTAGGTTAAAGGGTTTACTCAAGGGAATGTTCCATCCTTGGTGTGGTTAAGAGTTAACTATGGTTGGGTGTAGAGAGGTAACCATAGTTGGGTTAAGAAGTATGTTGGTTAGGTTAGGGTTGTATGTTGAGAACTAACCATGGTTGGAAAAGGTGAACCATGGTTGAGTTAGAAAAGGGAATATTCCAAAGGTATATTCCTTTGCTTGGGGGGAAAGGTTGGATGGAGGGTTGTGATTGTTTTGGTTTGAAATAGATGGTTAAGATGTGTTGTAAGAGATTGAATGGTTGAGATAGTTTTGGTTTGAAATGAATGGGTGAGATTCAAAGGAGCCTTTTACTTGGGGAGGAAGGTGATCCAATGGTTGGGATTGATTTGGGTTTGAAATGAAGGGTTGAGATTAAACACATGTGTTGTAATAGAGAAGAGATTGGATGGATGTTTGAGATGTGTTTAATTGGATGGTTGATATTGAAGATGTGTAAGGAATATAAGAGATGTGTAAGGGATGTGTAAGAGATGTGATGTTGTAAGGAAATAGATGGTTGAGATGGGTTGGATTTGAATTCAATGGCTAGGATCACAGATGTAGGGGACAAAGGTACACTTTTGTGTAAGTGGTGTAAGGGAATGTTGGAAAGGGTATTTGGGAAGGATTGTGGGAGATTTGGTGGTATTGGGTTTGATGGTTTTGAGGTAAGTGGTATTTTGTTGAAGAAGATAATTAAGAAAAGTAATTAAGAAGAAAATAATTTAATTGTCATTAAGAAGAAAAGATTTAGACAATTAAGATTATAAGTTGAGAAAATCATAAGTTATTTATTAATTCAAGTAACACAACGTCGAGAATCCATAATTTCATACCTCGTGACTTTTCATAACTCGACGTTCTCAACTAATACTTTGATTCAAACAAGTTAAGTACTTTGCCTTAATGTAAAGCATAACCTAAGTAGGAAAGGATGCATTTACGCAAAGTGACCTTTGACTTAGTTTGACTAATAAGGGAGTAAACCCGTTACGTAATTAGAGAAGACGTAAGCACGGGATATGAGCATATGAATGCTTTCACCTGATGTTACGTGAAATAAATAAGCTCCCTAAGTATAGAAAAGCCTTGGCTAGAGGCAATAGCTAGAAAACATGAGTTGGCGTTTTCCCGTAAATGGGTGCTTTAAAAGTTGGATCTCTCTAATCCCAAAACTCGTTTCGAGTGTTCTCAATTGAGCACATAGCATATTCATACCTGTATTGAAAGATTCACGTTTGTCGGGTAAGGGGAAAACCGACTTTCAAAATTTGTCCCGAGAATCACAGACGCCTGGCGCGTTACCCACGCGTTGACGCGTGGGTGGCGCGCCAGCAGCAGACTTGTGATTCGGGGAATTTTGGCTAACGTTTGTTATTTTATGTGTTTCGACGGTTTATTTGTCATCATTAGAATATAAAGAGATCTTGATCATGTTGCCTCAACAATCTCCCCCTTTTTGATGATGACAAATAAAAACCGAAAGCAAATAAAATTACACAACTTAGCGAAGACAAAGCGCGCCTTTGGTGTAGCTTGCGTCTTGATCTTTGCCTTGTAATTTGGTGAAGCCTTTAATGTTTCTTGAATGGTCTTCATGCTCTTGCTTTCTTTCTCCCCCTTTTGTCGAATCAAAAAGGTGGAACTTCCATTTGAAATGGGAAAGTAGCTTGATTCAATAGCACTCGAAGGTGCTCCCCCTTGATTATTGCTCCCCCTAGATCGTTGCTCCCCCTTGTTTCAAGGCGGGGATCCATGGGTCAAGAGCCTCACCTTAACGGTGGCCTAGCTACATGAAAACACCACAACATGCAACACACAAGAAAGTCCTCACGTGTGGAAGTCCAAGATGGGTTAGATTACCATTTGGATACTTGCAACATGGGTTAGTTTGTATCACAACAATATATGTATAGGTCCAAGATGACCCCAATATCCAAATGTTGAGCATGACAAAGACTATATAACTATAACAAAACACAAGCACATAAAGCTTTTTCATTTCATAGATAAAGGCATACAACAACCTAGGAACACTCATGTTATATGAGCATGAGGTCTTAGGACAATAAAGTACACACAACATGCCTACCAAACACACTTAAACAATACATGACATAAGGAGACTATTTCTTGTGATCTACAAGATTGTCCTCACAAGTGTCTTCACCCCTTTCTTGATGCACAATGCATGTCATGTTTGAAGCTAATGCTTGTAGCATTTTAACTCCGTCATGGAGAGATTTGAGCATTTTACGTGTTTCCTCTCTATGATCCTTGATAGCATTAAGCATGTCAATTGTGGTTTCACAACAAATTGCATGATTGCATTCACGAAGTTTTGGGCTTAAGGGCTTCCTTATCTTTTCCCAAACTTCCTCATCGCCAATTCCCTTAAATGGGGATGTTGTGACATGAGCATTGTGAGGAGTGCTCAGAACATCATCTTTCATTAGTTTTTCAAGATTTATCCTAGGATTTTGGTTGTTTAGCATAAACCACTCATGTCCACTCTCGGTTGGAGTTTGAGGGACAACATTGTTGTTAGCAAATTCTTCATTACCATTGTATGCAAGCAATGAATTAGTGTCGCTACTTTGAAGAAAGAAGTTGTCAAGAACATGGTTTGGAGAAGGTGGTTGGTCATTCATTTTTAACTTGTTTGAAGTTTTTAGAGTTTTTAGGTGACTCCTATGGGTAAGATTTCTAAACCTTAAATAATAGAGAAATTAGGTTTGGGTGAGGGTAATGATCATCATTGTTCAATGGAAATTAAGCCAATTAGTACTAAGATTCCCATCAAGTATACCAAGTATAAAAATTAGAAAATTATATATGAAGGACAAGTATTAGCTTTAAGGGTTGGAGTGATCTAGAAATGATTTGACCTTTAGGTTACTATCACTCAATTAGTAACTATCATTTATATTTGAATATGTAAAGTTAGACATAATTTTCCTTTTCACAAGTGTGAGTTGTGATTGAAAGATTTGTCTAGCTACATTCACAAAAGAGAAGAAGCTTTGTGACAACTTTCCTTGTTCGTGACATAGAGTATAGACATGAAGACTCATTTAATATTACCAATCATTGTTTGAATAATGTATTGATGAATATTTTTTCATCTTTGGAACATGTAAGTTCCTTTCATGCCTTCACATAAGACCTAATCATATTAGACACTAGTAGCATCCTAATATCTTTTAACACATTTTATTTCCATATAAAGATTGTTCTCTTAATGATGCATGTATAACATAATCATCAAAACCTATCCCAAAGCAATTTGGACTCTTGAAAAATGTCATGCCAAAAACTTAGACTTTTTTGTTTTGTGACCTAAGTGTCCTTTTATTCAAGTCACCAATGACTTGTTGTATAGGATGACCCCTCGCTTTTCTCACATCTTTAGGACTGCCGTCATCCGAAACATTAACTTGCAATGTCGGCGACCTAACATGATCTTGAACTAAGTGTTCATTGATCGTATCATCTTCCACCGAGGAGCATGATCTAGGCTCGGGCATGCTCTCATCAAAGGTCACATTGAGAGATTCCTCAATTCTCATTGTTTCCTTGTTAAGCACTATATATGCTTTACTCGTTTGAGAGTATCCTAAGAAAACATCTTCATACGACTTTGGGTCGAATTTGGTTAGGTATTCTTTGGTGTTAAGTATGAATACTATACAACCAAAAACTCTAAAATACTCTAGGGATGGTTTTCTATTCCTAAGTATTTCATAAGGTGTCTTATTAATTATCTTCCTTATATAAACTTTATTAAAGATATAACATGCGGTATTTAGGGCATGACACCAAAACTTTTGTGGGATGGATTGCTCGTCAAGCATAGCACGACTCATCTTTCTTAACTTACGATATGTTCTTTCAACAATCTCAAGCGATTGAGAAGTGAACGGTCCCAATAAGTTATAAGATATTCCATGTTGTTCACAAAAGCTTCCAAATTGCATTTTATCAAATTCACTACTATGATTTGTTTAAATTGAAACAATTGAACAATCAGGTAGGTTTTCAAGTTTCTTTCTTAAGATATTGAACTTATTTAAGACTCCTTCTTTATCTTCTAAGAACAAGACCCATGTATAATTTGAATAATCATCTACAATCATCAAAGTGTAGAAGTTTCCTCCATAGCTTTGGATTGGAGACGGACCATACAAATCCAAGTGTACCAACTCTAAAACCCTACTAGTTGACACTTCATTTTTATTTCTATTATTACCTTGCCCTTGACCACCTAGACATGTATCACAATAATGCCGTTCAAAGCTCAACTTTGGTAAATTCTGTACTAGCTCGTTGGAAGCTAGGTTTTGAACTAACCTCATATTGGCGTGACCAAATCTCCTATGCCAAAGCGTTGAGTTGTCCACCATGGACGTGAGACAAATGTGTTTCTTAGAATTATCTCCTAACTTGCATGTATACAAGTTGTTTCTCCTAATACCTTTAGCTAACACAATACCATTTTTACTAATAGTACAATCTACTTTAGTAAAATTAACCTCACAATCATCATCACTTAGTTGACTCACACTAATCAAATTAAAACTTAGACCCCTAACATGCTCAACATTGGATATTTCTATGGAGTCATGAAGGACATTGCCTTTGCCGATAATTTTTCCGGTAAGTTTGCTTCCAAAAATGACTTGATTGTCGTTATACTCCATGTATGACGTGAACAATCTTCTATTCCCGGTCATGTGTTTAGTGCACCCACTATCCACTATCCACTCGTCTGGTTGTAGATCACTTTTGAGACAAACCTACAACAAATACATGACTCATACTTTTGGTACCCATTGTTTCTTGGGTCCATTTTGGTTAGTATATGAGTTTCCCAAGTTGAACATTCTTGGGTCTTGAAGTAAGACACATAATTTCTCAATACCAAAACTAGAAAAACCGGACCAAGGATCATTTTGAAAGCAATTTTGATTTTGATAGCTTGGTCTATAGTAGTTGTATCCTTGAGGTCTAAAGAAAGCTTGGTTTGGATAGGAGTTGTCTCTCCTTTGATAGTTGTGGTTATGTTGGTATTGAGAAGACTTTTGACCATAGAAATTTCTTCTTTGGTTATTGTGGAGAGATGGTCTTTGGTTGTATGAGGTAGGTGGTCTCATATTAGGTGTAGGTAATAATGGTCTATCATTTACTCGAGGTTGTTTATAACCAAGACCATTGCGAGAACTCGAGTTAAAACTTTGTCTTGGGTTTTCTCTTCTTGCAATGGGAGCTTGATTACCTCGAGTACTTACAAGAGGAGCTTGAGGAGTAATTAGTTTAATGACATCGTTTGATGAAGATCCATTTTTCCTCAGAGAGCTGGCGCGTTTCTGGCGCGTTGACGCGTCGTGCAGCGCGTCAGCCTCGGAAAACTTTGGAGTTTCATTTTCTTTAGCTTTAACAAATGTTATTGGTTTTGTTAGGCTTATGGGAGTGGCTTTTCCAATGTTTGAAAATCCAAGACCTCCTTTATCTTGGAACACCTTTTGATGACTTAAAATGTCATCTAAATCACTTGAGCTCTTTTTATATTTTGAAAAACTTAAAGACTCTTTTTGAAGTATCAACACTTTTTCATTCAAAGAGTTAACCTCAAGTGTGAGTGCTTCACAACTTTTACAACGTTCAAACACCTCTTTACAATGTTTTAGTGTTTTTACTTTATTTTCAAGTTCACAAATCCTTTTATTAGGTTTAGCATTTTCTAATTCAATTAGATGTTTTTCCTTAAGGATTCTTTCAAAAGTTTTTCTAAAATCATCATCAAACTTAACTAGTTCCTCATTCTCCTTTTGCGAATTGTTGACATCTAAATTATTGGAAGAGGAAGGGTTTAAAGATACCTCAAATTTTTCTTGCGCCATGAGACACGTAACATCATTGTTGGTTGTTCTTCATCTTCACTATCACTCCATGCTCCGCCCACGAATGCCCTGTTCACCTTGGGCTTAGGACACTCATTCATGAAGTGGCCTTTCTCACCGCAATTGTAGCATGTTTGAGTTCTTCTAGAGCTTTCACCAACTTTGTTATTGAAGGTTCGACCACCACCAAGGTTGTTTCTTCCACCACTACCTCGGTTACCAAACCTATTACCACTCCTAAAGTTACCACCTCTTCTAAAGAACTTCCCAAAGTTCTTTGCCATAAGATTGTACTCCTCGTCGTCAATATCGTCCTCTTCATCACTACCATCTTCATCACTAGGTTGATGACTAGTGACCTTAGCTTTAAGAGCCAAAGAAGTTACCTTCCCCTTCTTGTCTTTGGTGCTAGCGTTGTCGTTTTCTAGAATCATCTCATAGACTTTGAGATTGCTGATGAGATCGTCAAGAGGTAGTTCGGCTAAATTCTTCGCTTCTTAAATGGCCGTCACCTTTGGCCTCCATTTTATTGGAAGTGCTCGAAGAAACTTCCACACATGGTTCTTGTTATAAAAACTAGAATCAAGAGCCGTGAGGCTTGTGATGATAGCATTGAACCTTGTGTAACCATTATCAATGGTTTCTTCATCCGAGATTGAGAATTTCTCATATTGTTGTATGAGTAAGTCAATCTTGCAATCCTTTACTTGAGAATTGCCTTGATAAGTGATGAAGAGAGAACGCAAAATCTCCTTGGCGGTTTTACATACATGAACTCTCTCGAACTCCCTTCGAGGTAGAGCATTGTAAATCATCATCTTGGCTTCATTATTTTTGCCAAATTTTCTCCTTTCATTATCTTTTAGATCCGCAACTGATTTTTCCACCATCAACTTGGTTTCCGGATCTTCCACCATGAATACAAAATCTCCATTTTGAATGATTTCCCATAGATCAAGATCTTTCGACCTAACATAGGTCTCAAACCGGGTTTTCCAAAAACCAAACCCATCAGTTTCCAGCAAAGGTGGTTTTTGCATAGAACACCCCTCAACATAGTTCTCTTGAGCCATGGATCTATACTCTACTTTTCCAAAAAATTTTGTTAGGATTTTAGATTTTTGGGAAAGAAGTTTTTGACTTAAAACGACTTCTCGGGAAGACTTTAATGCTCAAAAACTTGAGTATTCCGCTCTGATACCAATTGTGGAACCGTAGAGGGGGTGAAAACGGTTTCTTGGGCTTTTAAGACGTTTAAAAAACTTTAAGCCTCAGAGAAAACCAATGTGGTTGTATAATTAATCTAAACAACCACAAACACAACCAAAGTATATAAAGCGAGTAAAAAGAGACACCACAATATATACTGGTTCGGGATGGGGGGTTTATACCATCCGTACATCCAGTTGCGAATCCACGACACCGATACAATTACACTAGTATAATCCTTTTGGTGGACTACAAACCGTTACAATTCACTCCACTTATATTCACCAATATCGATGCTCACAAAGAAGGAGTTACTCCCACGGTATTCCGCCCTCAGAAACCACCATAAAGAATCTCGTGATTCGACTTAACCTAAGGGTCACCAAGACCACTATCAAAACTTCCCACGGAAGTATCAAACCCCAACTAGATCCCCAATGATCTAGGCTTGGCCACCAAGACACAAGACTTCCCTTACAAACAATTGAATGAATATAAGTTTGTTCAACCAAGTCCTAACCTAACCTAGAGACTCGATTGTAGTAGAAAGGGTAAAGATAAGAAGACCCTCGACACAATCACAAGAGTGGATTAGGTTCTTGTGATTCTTCCCTTGTAAAGAAGAAGTGTTCTTTGAAATGATGTTATATGAGAATCAATAACACAAGAGATAGAATTAGAGGATTGGAGAGAAAGAATGTAGAGAGAAAGAATAATGGCAAGGGGTGAGGAATACAAGAGGCAAGGCATGGTATTTATAGTCAAAACCCAAACTTGGGAATATTTCACCAAGGCTGGCGCGTCACCCACGCGTTGACGCGTGGGTGGCGCGCCAGACACCCAGGGAAAATATTCCCGAGGCTTTAGATGTTTGGCGTTATAAATGTCTTACCTTGCTAAACCCCCAATTATACTTCACACTAAACCTTAACATTAATCAATCTAAGGTTTACTAACTCAAATAGCCAATTTGAAAAATCACTTGTGAAGTGTTTATAATCAAACCAAATACCAAGGGTAGAAGAGTAGAAAGGGTAATTTGGTAGGGGTAGAAATGGTATTCCTCACATGATATAATAGAGAAGAGAATATGCCATGGGATAATCCTCAAGGGAAGGGTTAAGGTGTAACTATGGTTAGGTTAAAGGTTTAGAGGTTAACCATGGTTAGGTATAGAAAGGTTAAGTGTATAGAAGTAACCATGGTTAGGTTAAAGAGAGAAGTGTATATAGAATAAACCATGGTTAGGTTAATGAGAGAAGTATATAGAGAATGAACCATGGTTAGGTTAAAGGGTTTACTCAAGGGAATGTTCCATCCTTGGTGTGGTTAAGAGTTAACTATGGTTGGGTGTAGAGAGGTAACCATAGTTGGGTTAAGAAGTATGTTGGTTAGGTTAGGGTTGTATGTTGAGAACTAACCATGGTTGAAAAAGGTGAACCATGGTTGAGTTAGAAAAGGGAATATTCCAAAGGTATATTCCTTTGCTTGGGGAGAAAGGTTGGATTGAGGGTTGTGATTGTTTTGGTTTGAAATAGATGGTTAAGATGTGTTGTAAGAGATTGAATGGTTGAGATGGTTTTGGTTTGAAATGAATGGGTGAGATTCAAATGAGCCTTTTACTTGGGGAGGAAGGTGATCCAATGGTTGGGATTGATTTGGGTTTGAAATGAAGGGTTGAGATAAAACACATGTGTTGTAATAGAGAAGGGATTGGATGGATGGTTGAGATGTGTTTAATTTGAATAGGATGGTTGAGATTGAAGATGTGTAAGGAATATAAGAGATGTGTAAGGGATGTGTAAGAGATGTGATGTTGTAAGGAAATAGATGGTTGAGATGGGTTGGATTTGAATTCAATGGCTAGGATCAAAGATGTAGGGGACAAAGGTGCACTTTTGTGTAAGTGGTGTAAGAGAATGTTGGAAAGGATATTTGGGAAGGATTGTGGGAGATTTGGTGGTATTGGGTTTGATGGTTTTGAGGTAAGTGGTATTTTGTTAAAGAAGATAATTAAGAAAAGTAATTAAGAAGAATATAATCTAAATGTCATTAAGAAGAAAAGATTTAGACAATTAAGATTATAAGTTGAGAAAATCATAAGTTACTTATTAATTCAAGTAACACAACGTCGTGAATCCATAATTTCATACCTCGTGACTTTTTATGACTCGACGTTCTCAACTAATACTTTGGTTCAAACAAGTTAAGTACTTTGCCTTAATGTAAAGCATAACCTAAGTAGGAAATGATGCGTTTACGCAAAGTGACCTTTGACTTAGTTTGACCAATAAGAGAGTAAACCCGTTACGTAATTAGAGAAGACGTAAGCACGGGATATGAGCATATGAATGCTTTCACATGATGTTACGTGAAATAAATAAGCTCCCTAAGTTTAGAAAAGCCTTGGCAATAGCTAGAAAACATGAGTTGTCGTTTTCCCGTAAATGGGTGCTTTAAAAGTTGGATCTCTCTAATCCCAAAACTCGTTTCGAGTGTTCTCAATTGAGCACATAGCATATTCATACCTGTATTGAAAGATCCACGATTTTCGGGTATGGGGAAAGCCGACTTTCAAAATTCGTCCCGAGAATCACAGACGCCTGGCGCGTTACCCACGCGTTGACGCGTGGGTGGCGCGCCAGCAGCAGACTTGTGATTCGGGGAATTTTGGCTAACGTTTGTTATTTTTTGTGTTTCAATGGTTTATTTGTCATCATTAATATATAAAGAGATCTTGATCATGTTGCCTCAACAAGCTGCTTTACCTATTGTTGATCAATTAGCCGATAAATGGAAAAGCATTAAATCGGGTTTCTTTTCCAAAAAGAAGGAAGCACGGGGATTCTTGTTTAGAATTAATTAAAGCAATAGCAAATGCAAATGGAAGAAAAGAATCGTCACTGGCAACTGGAACTGGAAGAAAAGAAGATTCAACAAAAGCAAGAAGAAATCTAGCTACACCGTCAATTAGTCATGTTTAATAAAAAAAAAACATAGGAAAAAGAAGTCTTCTTCGACATAGTGCCGATAACCATTTGATCGGAAGACAATGAGAGATGGTGTTGGAGATGAATCAACAAATAAAGAAGAAATGTAATTTAGACTATTAGTTTAAGTTTTTAATTTTTATTATAATGTTTTTAATTTTATTTGAAATATAAATGTGATGTTTTTTAATTACTAATGAAATTTTAATTTTAATGTTTAAAAAAGATGAAAATGAAAATAATAATACTAATAAATAAATAAAAAGAAGAAGTTACCGCTATCGTCTTATTACACTAAGATAATTATAAAGTTGGTTGTAGAAATAAGAAGCTGAGTTAGCATTGATGTGATAGTAGTGACTGCGGTCATGGACCTTCTTTATTACACTTAGGGGCTGTTTGATTAGTGCTTAATGGGATGATTCAGCACTGAATGCTGAATCAGGCAGTATTAAGTGTTTTTTATGAGAGCCAGGGACCACTTCTGAAAGATAAAAATGCCACTGGCCGATGCTTCAAAAAATTGATGCAAAATCATTCAGCCCCTTTTCACGTGTTGCTACCTGACAACATTTCCTTTACATCTATTACTAGTATTATATTGTTATGTCTTACTTTTAGACAATAGATGATATTGATATAATAATATTATTGAAACAATATGTTCGGTGCTTAACTTCAAAGTAGATATCAATTTTTGAGAATTAAAAATGGGAAAACATATCTTAGGAGTAAAATGTTTTTGTGAAGCTTTATATAAACTAAGAAGTCATGCTTAAGGCTATTATCAATTTCATGTATATATTTAAGAGAAGTGTATACTATGATGCAAAACTTGTCATAATATGATTGATGAATGTTTGTATATCAATTCAAAATTTCAGTTTTAACTAAATGTTATGGTTCTTGTACTATATCAGAGTAAAAACGGATCAATATATCACTACATAAAAATTATTTGAACACTAAAGATGATATTTTTATTATCATGAAAATTGGTATAGTGATTTTTTGTCACTCAGATTGTTCATTCAGAGCAGTTATCAAACAACGAAAACAAATTTATACAGAGTGTTTGAATCACTTAGAATTATTAATCATTCAGTGTTAAATCATTATATTTTATCAAACAACCCCTTATTCTTAAGGAACGTGTCATCCCATGAAATAAGACCACGAAGGTTTTTAGGGTCACTCGACAAACCCCACCAAATCGAAGCTTTGGACCAAAGATCCCGTGATATCTGCGGTCAATTAAGATGTGTTGGGCCGTTTCAATTGCCTCATATCGTACAAACTTGGCAGCGTGTCTATTTTGACTAATGTATACACACGCTGTTAGACTAGTTAATCAAATATGCATGCATCCCTCAGTAGTTTTCTTGAACCATATAAACCCAAACTACTTCGTACCCATGAAAATGAAGAAGAAATTCCATAACGATGACATAAGAAAAAAATAGTAAAATCTTATTTACAAAAATTAATACGTAAAGTCAGCTTGTTAGGGAGTATAAAATTAGACCACCAATATTTAAGAAGTTGCCTGGAAAGAAGAAAAACCAAAGTATCTCAAATTTCAAAGCGAAGTTTATAACTTAGACTCCAAATGTATCCACATTTATACCAGTAAAGGAAAAGTATATGAGATCGAACTAAAATTACATGCTTTGTGTAACCAAAGAAATGAGTGTATGATATTACAAATTTTGTACCTTCACATTAGGAGCTCCTAGATATGAAAAAATGGTGACTAAAAGAACAAAAGAATTTGCAAAACAGATTTTCCTCACTTTCATTTCGTATGAAAACTACTAGTGATCATGAGTGTGGTTGTAAGCGTTGTTGTTGTTGTTGTTGTTGTTGTTGTTGTTGTTGTTGTTGTTGTCGTTGTTGTTGGAAGTAATGGCGCTAGCATTACCACCCATGATGGACGTGATCGCAGCAGCTAAGGCTGCAGTGAAGTTTGGATCAGCAGTGATGGCAGCAGTAGCCGCACTAAGTGAATTCGTGAATGATGTTTGCGGCTGAGATTGGTGGTTTTGTGGTGATACTTGATTCGAGATTTTGTCTTGAGAAAACTGAAGGCCGGAGAATCTTGATTGGTTGTATAAGGCGGCCGGGCCTCCTTGCTGAAACGCTTGTAAAGGCATTGCAGTTGGTGGTTGGAAATATTGTGACGATGGGTGACCCTCAAATGGGGTTGCATTAAGTGTTTGCAATGTGTTTGGAGGGTGTGTTAGGTCTAATGTAATTGTTGGAAAGGGAGCTGAGGCAGATATGCTAGCAATACTAGAGGAGCCTGGTCTAATTGCGTGAGCCAATACATTAGGGTTCATATAACCATCTGAGCTTGACATTGATCCCGAGAGGAGCATTGTGGCTGCAGCTGAAGTAGTTGACGCCATTGCTACTGCTGCTGGTGGGAGAGGATGGTTGTGAGTCCCTTCGTAGGTTGTTACTAAAATAGTCTGATCATCGGCCCATCTTTGAACTTGTTTACGAACTGGGCAGCCTGTAGCCATTGTGCAACGATAGTATGCTCGTGGACATGGATTTCCTTTAGCCATCTTTTGTCCGTACTTTCGCCATTGACATCCATCAGTAATCTGCAAACCCCATTATATAATAACATAATTAGATAACCAAAAGTTAAACACAAAGTCTAATAAGCTAGTCAATGGAATTTCAATTAAGTATAATTGATACAAAGTAAATATATTACCATTGGTGCTTCCGAACGTGCCCTAACAGAAACACGAACTTTACGCATTGTTGCATCATTTGTCTGCTCATTGTTTTCAGGAACAACTAATCTAGGAGCTTTATTTGATGTCCATTGTACATTTGAATCTGGGGTGTCTTCACGACGGACAGTCTTACCATCTATATCAACATTCTTTGACAACTCAGCTGTGTTTAGACCCGAACCTGATAAAGTCTTTTCTTCCGAGGAAGAACCACGCGATGTCATTTCCATAAACTGTCTAGGAACAGCAACTGAAACCTGTTGAGAAAGATTATCGACCTTCTGCTCTTGCTTCTGGATGATTTCGTTTCTCATGACTTGCTCTTGTTGTTGCATTAGAGCCACAAATTGCACTTGTAGGGCATTGTAATTGTTGCTAACTTGTAGATACATCTCTTTTAGCCTTTGGTTCTCAAGGTTCGTTTTTTCTAGCTCATTTTGTATCTTCGCCAACTGAAAATTAAAAATCAAAACATAAATAACTAAGAATAATTAATAATTGATCATAACAAAGTAAATATCCGATTTTAAATTGTGATACCATTAGTTGTCAGAGGTATCTCATAAACAAACAATCATTCTGAATAATGTAGAATCATTTATATACAGAACACCAACTACTTAAATAACCTAATACTCTAAAACGATCATGTAATATATAAAGATAACATTTGATCCAAATACGTCTATTGGTTGCGAATGAATTTGCGCGTTTCCTAGAAGGGATTAGTGTTAATCTATTTCGGAGTACTTAATTGTCAATTGGGAGACTCTAACTATATATCTAAGCATCATTGTAGCTTCTAACCAAGATTATATACTAATTTATCTTACTTTTGTGCCACCAAAATACTTAAGGACATAAGAACATACTTGAAGCACACAAAGTCAAAATAATTAAGAAAACTAGTTAATTGACTAATGAAGCAAAAGTACATCAAATAATAATATAAAGGATGCAACAGTAAAGTTTTAAATAAGTTTGGTTAATTTACAAGTATGTACCTTGTTAGTATATCTGTTTTCATCAGATGTCAATGAAATATCACCAGATCGATCGCCGCTTACGCGTGTAAGAAGATCCAAACCCGACTATCAAATGAGAAAATGATAACAGTAAGAAAAAAACTCACAAAGATAAACACATAATAGTTCTAAAGTATTTATATGAGTTACTTACATTTACATCAAGATCACTAGCATGAAAATCTTCCTTCTTAACGACTAAACTAGTACTTTTAGTACTAAAAAGATCCATCTCAGCCAATACTTTTCGATTAGGAACATCGTGACCGTCTGCCGCATCATGAGGGGGGCTGTTTGGAACCATGGAAAAAGGGTTCCACCTTGAATTCTTGTTCAATAACACCAATGGCTCGGATGTATCCAAAGTTGGTCCAAAACTGAACTTGGTCATATATAAATAAGACGAATATGTGTGAATGAATGAGTGTGAGAAAAAGAGATGGATGTTGTGTTCTTCAGATTTCAAGAGTCTTTTAGTGGTGGAATTGAGGATGGTATATATAAAGGTTAGAAGAAGAGTCGTAAGGACCAAACCTTTGACTTTTATATATGGTTTTGATACGTGTGTGAATGTAAAAGTGTATCATGTGTGTATATAAATCAGGGTTTTTGTCCAAAAACGTATGGTATTGCGTCATGATTTGTCCACGTGGCAATGTGGTCCCATATAGAAGTTTCGTATACAACTTCTTAAAAAAGACTAAGTTTGACTCTATCCAAACTTTTTTTTTAGCCTTTTGCGACTCATTTGTTTTGAAGAATTGTTTAGCTTTTTTATTTTTAATTATAATTAAAGTTAGTTAAAACAACTCTCTTTTTATATTTATTTTTTTAAAGTGTTTTGTTAGACATGGAAGATGATTATATATATGTTAACTAACGTTGTATTCAAGAAAGAACCATTAAGAATAGACTGTTATTTTATACTACGTACAAAATATATCAAAGGACTTGTGGTCTAGTGGGTGAGGCTTAACTAGTTAAGCGAGCCACAAGTGGGAGTAGTACCGGGTGGGTGACCATCCGGGAAGTCCTCACTTGTGGTCCACTTGTAGACCATATTGTTCCGGAGATATATTGCAATGATGGATTTGAACCCTTGAGCCACTCGTTGCGGGGGTTCGAATCTTGAGCATGGCCCGGTTTTCATCCGGCTGTTTCTCCAGCAAGGTAAACTTGTGTGGAGGCAGTACGGTTTTCGGAGAAAACCCGTTACCACCTGAGATCAGCGTGGACCCGGTTCAGACAACATAGTCTGGTGGGGTGGCGATGGGGCCTTCGCTGTTCGCGAAGGTGGTCGATTGTAAGTTGAAATTCACCTTTCAAAAAAAATGTTATACAAAATATCTTTTATCATAATTGTTATAACAATGACATTAAATAACATTTGAAGCAAGTAGTTGTCAATGCACGGAGTAGATATTTGATGAATCATGAGTTCTCAACACTTGACTATGTCAACGATTCTAACTTAGACAAGACGTGTTACTTATGTCATGCCCATCAATGATAATATTTTCTAATAATAAGAATAAGAATGGTATATACCTAGCTACTGAATATTAAACTTGTTAAAGTTTTTCTATATGTGTGTTGTGTAGTCATTATATTTGATCAAAATTACACGATCAAAGTCTATGTATATAATTATGAATTGTTGACTAATTTTATGTGTACCATAATTAGTTTAGGTTAAATTTTCCAATTTTTTTATATAACCTTATAAATTCAGTGAGATTTTCTTGATCTTTTAATGTTGCAAGATCGACATACTAGAAATAGTCAAACTTTCTACACAGTTAAAAATTTAAAATTTAACTAAACGAGTAACTTTATTTAACAAAAATACTCTTACTTAATAAAATAAATATTATTTATTAATTATTTATACTTAACTACAATTTAATTCACAAAATTTCTCCCCTCTAATCTCATACACTTACATATAAAAAAAAAAATAATAATAAACACACATACAAACAACTTGACGTTATCATATATTGTGATTTGTTAAAATCACACATGATTTGAATTTTACAAATTTCCGCTCAGAAAAATCACATGTGATTTGTTAAAATCACACATGATTTGATTTTCATATATGATTTGTTAAAATCACATGTGATTTCATTTTTACAAATTACATGTGATTTTAACAAACCACATGTGATTTTTACAAATCACATGTGATTTTTCTGGCGAAATTTTGAAAAAAAAGTTCGTCGAAAGTATATAGAAGTGCATATTTATAGAAAGATAATTTAATTCTCATCGAGATGATGTATTTTTTGTAGCTTGAAAATTTACCGTTTGCAAGATATACTATTTTTTTAAAAAGAATGAAAAATGGTTTTTTTATATTGATTTTAACTATACACCTCTTCTCACATAATTGAGCATTGTTGGTATCTTTATCTCTACTACTTATAAAGAGTTTGTCTTTAAATTTTAAAATTTAGAATTGCTTAAAAGTGAGTAAAGTGTTTGGACTAAATTACCCCTCAATAATCCTTAATAGACTTTTAAATGTCACGTTTAATAAATAAAAGCTTATTCATCTTAATAAACTTTTAAATGTCACGCTTAATAAATGAAAACATACTTAACTTAAACAGTCAACTTTTAAAAGTAGGTAAAGCATTGTTACGATTTGTCAATTATTATCTCTAGACGAGTAAAGTGTTTTGCTTAAATAACCCATTTGATTACACTCATGGCAAGTTTTAAATAGCATTGATTGAAAAAGGTAACAATATCTGTCACTAAATTAATAATTTAAGTATTATTTACTCTTCAAACTTTTATCACTTTTCATATGTAACCCATAATTTTTTTTTTCTCGCAATAACTTCAATTATCAAGTGTCACGCCAAAACATAAGTCTGCAAGTATAATTACGGGGTTGTTTATACAAACACCCCCCCCCCCCCCCCCCCCCCCCATTCTTTTTTTTTTTAGTTTATTTTTATAATTTTTTAATTATCAAAATATAGCAGTGAAACACAAAACAAAAATGAAAAGTTTGATAAATCAAAATTATTAATAGGTAGAAAACAGAACATAAAACAGTATTATTAAGTGGGTAAAAGTGGATTAGAGGTGGTGCCACCGACTTTTAAGAAGGTACTCTAACAACACGCTATTATCATTTGCCATTATACACCCGCGCTTGTTTAATATTTTAAAAATGAATACATTGTAAAGCAACACTTAACTATAAAAAGATAGATATTTTGCTAATTACAGCCCTTAGAGTTGTGGTTAAGAGGAATCATTTTACTACTATTTAATGTAAGAAATTAAATCATTCAATCAGAATCAAATGTTTGTTGTGCATCTAGATTTTTATGGATTGTATCCATATTTTTCGGGTTTGATATCCAATAATATTGATATATAGATGACTTTGTAATAAACTCTTTCTCTTAACAACAACTTTAAAGGCTGTCATTAGCAAAACTCGAAAGATAAAGATACGAAGAAATAAGGTTTTACGTCAACCTCCTCTTAACTTATCGAAATACGACTTTTAATAAATTGGCTTTCCAGAAAACTTAAATGTGATAATGTCTACGTTGAAGACTTGAACATTATTTAATGTAGAAAGCTTAACAACATTAACTGCACATTAAAAGAACACAAGAAATTAAAAACTTTAACTAAGTACATGCTTACGTGGATATTACTCGGATGAGATGACATTCAATTATTGAGAGAGAAATAACAAAACATTAATTGTGTTTTTATTCCTTTTATTTCACATATTACAAGCAATGACACATTATTTGCCAACTCAGATGAGTAAACTACCCTAACGGGTGAATTAAGTTTTCTCGGGTACATGTTATTACAATGCTAAATTCAAGGTTGGAAATTAATTTTCAGCTAAAATGTATCTTTCTCGAGGGTGGTGGGATTGTCCGAGCGGTGCGGCGTGTGGCACGTGTGGCCAACAATTTGAAAAAAAAGGTCAACTTCTCGGATCGGACCCACACCTTTATTTGACCCCTTTAATATTATTTCTCACTCACATTATTATCAGAAAGTAAAACCAAACCAAACATTGGTTGTGTTTTTCCTCTTTCGTACGTTAAGTTAGTCTTGAAAAGAGCCACCCAACTTGCTCAAATTCAAACATTGTGCACCAATACATCCAAAGAACATATTCCATGCACACAATGTTGAATATAGTCCTACAAGATTTTCAAACATTTGTATCTTATTGACCAAAAAATTGGATGTAACACAGAATTGTGGAATAAGGTATGTACTCTCGAAAAACTAGAGGTCATGATCATACTACCTTCATATGTGTATGGTGGAGAGTATGATTAGTTTGTCTATTAGCTTAGCATGCATTCTTAAGAAGCAACTTACACACTAACTTTTTTGGATGAAGGAAAACTAAGAAGGACTTGAGTACATTAATTAGTTTAAGACTTTAATGTACTGCTAGACCCTAAAATTAATGTGAGGTTAAATTAAGCACACTTTGTCCAAATGATTAGTTAGGGGCATGGATACACCTACCCACCGGGTAGTTTACCCGGATGAGATGTCACTGAATTATTGGGAGAGAAAGAATAATATTCTCATTTTTCTTCCAACAAAACATTAATTGTGTTTTAGCTGTGTTTTTATTTCTAGTGGGTAGACTACCTAGTGGGTAGCTTAAGTTTTCTCCATTAGTTTGTCTATTAGCTTAGCATGCATGTTTAAGAATCCCCTTTTGTCGAAATGAAGCACCCATGATTTTGTTTATGAATGACACAATTGAATATGTTGGTAGACCCTAAAATGTAAGGTTAAATAATTACTCTATCAATCTTAAAATTATTGTCCCCTTTTAACTTTTTCGGTCTTTATTTTTCAACTTTCACCTTAAGTATTTTTGTTTATATTACATAATACCTTATGCAAAATATATAAACAGATTGAGTTTTAAATGTATTTCATTGGTATAATTTTTAGCAAGTATCATATAACACAAACAAAAATATTTATAGTCAAAGTTGAGAAAAAAAGACCGAAAAAGTCAAACGAGGCAAAATTTTATATATTATTCTGATATGCGCTTTTGATACATTGTCACGTTAAAAATTATAACACTTGTCATATCATTATGGTATGATAATATATTAAAATGTGCATATTTAAACATTTTATAAAAGTTTGTGACGTTTAATGATATATTTTGTACTTTACGTACAAATACAAGACTTTAAAAAAATTTAGTTGCTATTTTATGACATAAACTCTTAAAAAAATGTTAAGCATCGCCTTAAAAGTCCCGTATAAGGTATTAGAGAATTGCTTAGTACTCAAAGAAGAAATCAATTATTACGTCTAACTACTTTCAACCACCCCAATCAACCACCATAATATACGACCGCCCGCCGGCGGCACTATAATATACGACCACTGACGAAAACAAGGTTACAAGTGATCGGTTGCACAATTTTTTTGAACTTTAATATAAAGGCTTTTATTAAAGTTTGAGTTACATTTCACCACTTATCAACAAAGTAACTAAACAAATACTGGAAACATTAATTCTTTTGGACTTGATACAATTAGAAAAGGTTATACTTTTTTCATTAAAATTAACATTATATATAATCATTTCATCTAGGTATTTTGACACTGTGACTCACCTCTTAGTCACTACTATTTGTTCTTATGCATTTAGCAAAACCCAAAAAAGATAAAACCAAGTACTTTAATTTCATGGAAGCTTTGTTGAAAGATTAAAAAGTTGAAGTGATTATGACATATCAATATGCATGGATGCTAGAAAAGTGATGCGTGTGGAATTGTGATTGGTAAATTTCGTTAAATGCATGACTTGCGGCTCGTTTCAACAAAATATAAATAAAAATGAAATTTATATGAGTTAGTGGACAGCCTAAAGTTGAAAAAAGTAGTCTGCATGAAGAAAAAAACGTACACAACTACTTCAATCACACGAAAAACCATCGACATCATATGCCAAATTATTTCTATAAAGGTATCAAATAAGTGATATATTTGTACTTGGTAAATTCTTTTTCATTTTGATGTTCATTGGACTTGAACTGAATAGTATAAATCGCCTACTTTAATGCCAGTACTTTTTGAAAATGGCAAACTACAAGACTAATGCTAGTGGGCGTTGCTTGTCAACAACAACCCTACAAAGCAACGCACCCCTTTCCTTAGCAATGTCTTAAGCGACGCGTTGATTTGCAACTTTTGCCAAAAAGTGATTGCCTCACTAACCGAAAGAATTGCAACTATTATTCATAATTTTTTGAACATTGGGAGTAAATGGTTGGGGGTTGCTTTGTGTTCACCACTAGATAATTGTGGTTGAGGTGGAGTTGTGGAGATAGAAAGTTGAGTTGGCGCTTACATGATGACGAGGTTGCTTTTGTAAAAATGTGGTTACCCATAAACGTGTTGACAGATTGTGTAAATTTCTAAATTAAAAGTATTTTTCTTTCAAAAAGGTATAATGAAAAGTCAACAAAAAGGTTGATGCTTTGAAAACGAGTAGCCAATACCCAGCTAAGATTCAAGATAGGAGAAGAGTTGACTCAGATTTCATTGACCAAGATCATAAAATCACATGGCTTTCTTAAATGTGAAAGAAAATTATTTGATGTTTGGTGGATTTGTTGGTATTTGAACACCCACCAAATTCAATTACGTACCTAGCTAGATTTGATTTTAATGTAATCTATATTTTATAAAAAAAACTTATGTTATTAGTTATTACTATCCATAGCATGTAGTAAAAGACTAAAAACTAAGAACTTGGAGATTACGAATTAAAAACTGTCCAAATGATTAGATTATAAGCTCGAAACTATTTGCGTTTCTGTTTATTTTGACTATTTAAGACAAAACAGTAATCAACAGCCATGTGGTCTAGTGGTAAGGTGGTATGTGGTTAAGGAGTTTCCTGTGGGAGCAGCCCGGTTGGGTGACCAACCGGGAAGTTCTCACATGGGAGCGGGCCACATGCGCTGTTGATATTTGCGATGATGGTAAGAATCCCTTAGACCTAGTCGCTGGGGGTTCGAACCTGAGCAACGTCGGGGTTTTCATCCGGCCGTTACTTCAGCAAGGTAACTTGTGTGGAGGCGGTACGGTTTCCTCGCGACACCGTCTGAGCCTCACTTTGCGCCAGCGTGGACCCGGTTAAGACAACATAGTCTGGGCAAAGTGGCGGTTAGGGCCCCTGTCTCGGGGGTGGTAAAACCTAAGTTGGAAGTTTACCTGTCAAAAAAAAAGACAAAACAGTATAAAGGAACCATAACTGGATATAATTGTAATCTGATTACATTACGTAACTTGTTTGGTTTGCATAATGAGTATAATTGTAATTCACATTACATTACGTAGGCTGTTTGTTTTACAATGTAATTGTAATTCAATCATACCAATTCAGATTACATAGCAAGTTAGATGAAAAGTGTTGAATTACGTTGTAATTCAGTATTTTATAATTTAAACCATCAGTATTATTATTATTATTATTATTATTATTATTATTATTATTATTATTATTATTATATATAACATCACTTTATTAAAAACAAATGTGATTTACAAGAAATTGGTGGGGAGCTGAGAAACTAACTGGGCCCCCACACCTCTAGCTATAGCAAAGTTAATCCTACTAAAAATATGCGGAGCAGCACGTGCTCCAATGTCTTGTGTCATAGAAAATCGTCGAATACGTTTTAATAAGGTCACTGCATCTTTTTCAAGTTCTCCAAAAGAAGATAATGAAAAGGGGAGGAACCTATATCCAATATCAGCACATTTAGCCTCGTACTTGACCTGTTTACGTTGCGCGGCTTCAATAACTGCCCGACCGGGCAAAAAATCAACCATACTCGAACATGTCAAAGGTGAAGATCCTGTAAGATCAACACAAACATCAAGCCCACCATCCCAAGAATAAAGTAACATATCAGCTGGACGTAAGGTTTTGTCCCTTTCTCCATGAAGCCCAATATCAACCTCCTTACGAGCTGAAATTCCGGACCGAGAACATATATCAACAAGAACATCGCGCACAACATTATGCCGATGTTTAATACCAACTATACCTGCGCATGAAACAGCATGATCCCCAAAAATATCTCCAGAAAAAACCTTAGAACAAGTTGAACATGGCACCTGGACAGTAAAAAGAGGAACACCCAACCGATAACACAACACACATCGGTAAGTCCTGACATTCATAGTTTGTCCTAATCCGGATATCGGTACCACCCTAAGCCAATCTGACGTGTAATCCTCTTTTAGTGAGCTCCATAACGCCATCTGTCTAAGGGATAAATGGAAAGTGGATTCAACCGTTTAGGCAACACGTGTGAAATATATATCTGCCAATTTTTTCATAAGTTTGGGGGCAGCGATCTCACTAGGGTTACTCAAAAGATCAATTCCCATATTCACATTAAAAGTATGCAAAGCATTATCAAATAAGGGACCAGCAGTCACAATACCAGAACTACGGAGAAGCTTAGTCTGTAAGCTGGCAGATTGAAGTCTAGAAGCAAGGAAGGCATAGTTCAAGACATCACCTGCAGAATACACACCAAGTCCCCCAAAAGCAAACGGTAGGGTGGCAAGTTTCCATTGCCAAGCACCAAACCCTGGCCCAGAAGCAGTGACAATACGTTCCAAAGAAGAACGAAGGGTTGCATCAAAAGAAACCTGAGCACCCTCAAAGACCCGAGGAGGACATGTGCGCATAGAAAAATACAACTTGGAAATACCAGCACATGCACGTAGTAACAACAGCTCACATTGAGGATCATTAAGCTTAGCAACAGCATCCATAAGTTCAATAGTTTTAGCAACCCGTTTCATAACAAGCTTACTACTAAACTCAAAGTCCACACTGGCGGGCCCACCTAATAATTTAACACCATGTGAAGGTCGAGAAATATTAGGGGGACAAACACCAACATACCTGCTCCTGGGGTCTTCCTTTGGCAAAAAAACCTCAGTTTTATCAACGTTGAGGTGTAAACCACAACTAGGTCCATCCATCATAATCAACTCTAAAACCTTCCCTACAACCAAAGTATCTCCAATAATAGTACCATCGTCCAGATACCAAGCTTGAAGAGAAAGGGTAAAGGAGTCTCTAATCTTACATGCCAAGGGATGTAACACTAAAGCAAAAAGAAGAGGCCCAAGCGGATCACCCTGTTGCACCCCTTGATGCGACCATAAAGTATGCTCGCCATAATATAATCTGGCAGGACTGGAGTAACAAAATTCCACCCAACATGAAATAGCCGGAACACGAAGGCGGACTCCCGTAACATAACCGCACGATCCACCATATTGAAGGCATTTTTAAAGTCCACCAACAACATCGATAAACCCACATCGCCCCCGCAGTCTTCAATCAACCGATTAACAGCATGAAGAATTGCCTCCCCACCTCCCGATACCCTTACGCCAAATTGCAAACCATCAAAATAACCATCTAAAGAATGGCCAATCATAGAAGCACAAACCTTGGAGACTAATCACCTCCAAACAGTCCCAACAGCAAATAGGACGGATCCCCCCACCTGGTTTAACCAAGGGCGTGAGAGGAGCACTAGCAACATACTCGCCCAACACCCTTGGGCATCTACCCTCAAGAAAAAGGTTCACCACCTGGGTGATAGAAGCGACTAACTCATCAGACATAGCAACAGCAGCACCATTTAAACAATCCAAAAGGTGCTGGGCACGCAAACCATCCCGTCCACAAGAAGTACCACGAGGGAAACTCTTAATCATATCAAGGACCATAGCAGGAGATGCAGAAAGGTGATGATGATCAATAGGTACATCTGGCAAAGGGGGAGCAGATTGAAAAGGGTGCTTAGCTTTTAAATCTTCAAGAGTAGTACCATCATAAGCCGCAATACCCGAAGAAGAAAGAACTCTGACAGTAGCAGTATAATGGCCATCACAAATCTTCCTCTTACACTGCTTGATATTACGATCACCCAAGTCCAAGTTTTCCTCATCAATGTTAGACCATAAAGGGGTGGGTTCGGCTAAAACCTCACGCACAATATGTAAACTACCACCAGGTGTGCCCCAAGATGAAATTGCATTAAGAATATACTCTTCTTGTCGTTGACGCTTAGTAGCAGACCTACACTCTTGACTACTCCTCGGGCAAAAGGTTTTAAGCAGGCAAAGAGGCAAGACTAACAAACCAACCCAGCACGAAATGTCGTCAGGTGAACAAACCACTTTATCAAGAGCTCCTTTCAAAACCCGAGAAAACCCCAAACGACATTTAGGAGGGATGGATTTGACAGTACGCAACCCCTTAGAAAATAGAGTATCAAGGAGATGTAAATCAAAACCACCAAGCTCATTAGAAACCAAATCCTCAACAAGAGCAACATGAGAAGGAGTTTGTGGTTTGGTGAGATCATGCAACACGAACTGAACAACACCATCACCACAATCAGGAGGTGACACAAAATCAGACCCCCTACCATGCCGACACTTAGCCCGGAAAGTATGCGTTTTGAAGCAACCACCACATAACCACAATCCCATACGCTTAAGAGTAACCTCAGCCCTTTCAAAAATAACCAAATCCGACACAAGAGAATGCCTAGTGATAGCTTGCGCCTCACCACTAAAGTGCCGATCCCGAAGATGTGTGATCAAATGAGTCTTAGTAAGTCCATTTCCACCCCCATCACGACACCCACTAAGACCCGCGAAGGGGCAGTGAAATCTCACAATAGGCATAGGAAATTAAACACAAACACCAACCCAAAAGGCCAAAACGGAAGCACCAACTCCAAACCGAAACCACAAATCAAACCCTGGTACTGTAGCAGAACCTGAAAACACTGTAGCACCACTGTAGCACCACTGTAGCACTGTAGCAGAAGCCAAACGCAACAGCCTAAAAACGTAAAACTAACAACGAACCAAACTGCACATACAAACAAGCCCTAGAACTGAAACGCATGTACCATATGAACCTGCTGATTATAGAACCTGCTAGTATAGAACCTGTTGATAGTCGATGCAAATCACAGTACCCTGATGCTGATACGAGGAGAACAAATAGAACCCATCCAGTTAAAGCACCACAACAGACAACAAGTAAAAAAAACCAAGGCCTGACCAAACGATCCCAGCAAGTACACTGATAATAGTAGAATCCACCGAGATGAATCAAAACCACAAACCAAACTAAGTAAACCCAACGTTTTGAAGAAACAAAATGATCCCAGTAAACAAATTGAAACGGGTCTCGAAAAGAAACCCTAGTAGAGAAAACTGACCAAACGAAACCCTAAGAAAAAAAATTGTAACAGTAGGAGCGAACAGGAACCCTAGAATAATCGAATACCAACCTGTATGATCCATGTGATGAATCAAAGAGGAAAGGATCGATCAGAAGGATAATCAAAGAGGAAAGGATCGATCAGAAGGATACCTATTATTATTATTATTATTATTATTATTATTATTATTATTATTATTATTATTATTATTATTATTATAACGAAATATCATTGAAACCAAGAAAATTACATGAAATTGGAGGGGAGTCTAGACACAATCTGTGCTCCCACCCCTTTTTGAATACAGAAACTAACTCGATGAAAAATAAAAGCACCACTCTTAGTGTTGTTAGAGTGGCTGCTGGCAATAGTCCCAACACGCGAAAGTGTATTCAAAGCTTCCACATCGAGTTCCCCAAACGTAGAAAAGGCGAAAGGGACGAACTTGTATCCGTGGTCTTCACACTTAGACGCATACTTCTTCCTTTTCTTTTCCACATCATTACTTAAAGCAGCCCCAGGAGCCCATGACATCACTCCAGTCCCAGTAAACGGAGAGACCCCAGTCACATCCAGACATGCGTCCTTACCTTGGAACCAGTTGAATAATAGCACATCTGCAGGACGTAGTTCTCTTCCTTCCTCTGACAGGAATCCCATTGGAGCCTCTTTACACACAATAATCCCAGCTTTGGAACATATGTCAACAAGGATATCACGCACCAGATTATGCCTGAACTTAACACCCACTTCGCTAGCGCAGTGGACCGCGTGATCCCCCCATTGGTCCATACGATGTGTATTGCAGCTCGGGCATAGGCTGCCATCAGAGAACATGGGAACCGCAAGCCTGTAACATAACACAGAACGAAATTGGCGACGGTTCATCCTTTGTCCTAGGCCGTCGATAGGGATGGTAAAGAGGAAGTCCTGTGCATGTGGGGCGCGGATACTACTGAGTATAGCCACCTGCCTTGGACTTAGTGAGTACTTGGAAATAAGGTCTTTCTCAATGACACCGAAATAACACTTTGCCAAAGTTTTCATCAATTGGGGGGCAGGAGCGCCCCCGGTGGCAGTGAGAAAGTCAGTGTTGCAAGTAGTGTTGAAATTATCCAAGGCATGCTGGAATGAAGGGCCAAGTGTGACAATACCGGTTTTGGTAAGTATCTTCTCCTGTAGATCCCTCGTTTGCATACAAGAAGCGAGAAAGGCATATTGTATGATATCTCCCGCTGCAAGGATACCGAGACCACCGAGCTTTATTGGAAGAGTGGCAAGCCGCCACTGCCAATCACCAAAACCCGGCCCAGAGGTAGTAACAATCTTCTCCAAGGATGCACGTAACGTCTGATCGAATTGAACTTGGGCCTCTGATAAGTACAAGGGGGAGCATGTTCGCAAAGCGTAAGATAATTTTGAAACTCCTGCACAATTGCGTAAGAGGAGCAGTTCACATTGCGGATCATTAAGCTTGCTAATGGCCTCCATTAAAGATATGGTTTTAGAGACTCTTTTGGAAGCCAAGTCTCGACAGAAACCGTCATCCAAGCTGACAGTTATTATTATTATTATTATTATTATTATTATTATTATTATTATTATTATTATTATTATTATTATTATTATTATTATTATTATTATTATTATTATTATTTATTTATTTATTTTTTATTATTATTATTATCACTTTTATTAATAATAAATAGGATTTTTACAAGAAATTGGTGGGGAGCCGAGAAACTAGCTGGGCCCCCACACCTCTAACAATAGCAAAACCAATCCTATTAAAAATATGAACAGCAGCCCGTGCTCCAATGTCTTGAGTCGTAGAGAAACGTCGAATACGCTTTAGAAGAGTTACTGCATCTTTCTCAAGTTCTCCAAAAGAGGAGAAAGAGAAAGGGAGGAACCCATATCCGATATCCATACATTTGGCCTCATATCCATACATTTGGCCTCATATTATTATTATTATTATTATTATTATTATTATTATTATTATTATTATTATTATTATTATTATTATTATTATTATTTAATTATTATATTAATTATTATTATTATTTTTATTATTTTGTTATTATTATTATTTATGATATTATTATTATTTAATTATTATATTCCTATTATTATATGATTTACTTATATTTAATTATTATTATATTATATAATTATATAATTATTTAATTATTATTATACTTATCATTTAATAATATAATTATTATTTTTATATTATTATTATTATTATTTATTATTAATTTTTTTATTTAATTATTATTATTATTATTATTATTATTATTATTATTATTATTATTATTATTATTATTATTTTCCTGAATTAAATTACGTTGCGAGTCAACATAACATAATGACAGATTTCATTAATTACAATTTCAACACATTCGAATTCATTAAATTACAATTCATTCAAATTACAATTTCTTCCAAAGATTATAATTTATTCAAAAACATTATGTGAACCAATCGCACCCTAAGGCTACATGGCAAGGCAAGGTGAATACTCCACCTAGTGCTAAACTCACGCACGAGTACCTTGGCCCTATGAGAAAGTCACGCGCGAACCATTCTTCTCGAGGAGACTTAAGGTGATCTCTTCACCTTATTTCGTTTAAAAAAACTGGGCCACACATTCCTTCCTACCGTGACCTACCTTGCCCACAAAAAGGTGAGTGGGGGTAAAGGGAATTGAGAGGAGAGAAAACTGACGTGGCGTTGAAGTGTAAGGTGAATATTACTTAACCTTGCCATCCGGTATAGTTTTATACGATTTTTTTTCTCGCACCCTATATCACTTATCTCACAAATGCTTCCAGCGAAGCTTGAGCCCACAATCTCTTGGTTGGTAGGTAAATCACATACCGCTAGATCAAAGTTACTTGACCACACCAACATTTGAAGAGTAGGACTTTACTTGATTTGGTGTAAATATGTGTGATGGTGATTTCATAATCAGTTAAACGGTCAAAAAGTTGCACGCATAAACACATGGTATAAGCGAAAATTGCTGACATACCCCTGCATGGAGGGGTATGTCACAAAGTACCCCAAATCTGAGCCGTTTTCAAAAATACCCCATGATTCCCCTTAAAAGTGTACGCGACATTAGGGGAGGACAGATGTCAAGATTCTAGCTCGGGCAAATATATATATATATATATATATATATATATATATATATATATATATATATATATATATATATATATATATATATACATATAATGCATGTCGCGTATGGATATACGCGACACCTTTAAAACCATACGCGACATGCATATATTGGTGCATGGGGAAGGAGCATTTGCATGGGGAAGGAGCGTTTTGCATGGGGAATGATCATTTGACTGACAAAGTTACATGGAGGAGACGGATGAGGGAATTTGGAGGATATATGGTTGCATGTCGTGTATATTCATACACATAACCTAGAAAAAAAATACATCCATCTATTTGTGTATTGTCATTGTGATAGTTTTGGTGTTGTTTGGTTGTTACCGGTGGTGTATTGTTGGTGGTGCAGTGGTGGTTCAGTGGTGGTGCAGTATTGTTGGTGGTGTGGAGTTGTGGTGTAACATTTGTTGCTGGTGCAGTGGTAGCGCAGTGGTGGTGTGGCGTGGCGTTTTGGTGGTGGTCTGTGGTGGTGGTGGTGTGGTTGTTGCTGGTGGTCTTGTGGTGTTGGTGGGGTGGTGCTGTAGTTGTTGCTGGTGGAGTTGTGTCGTTGTTGTGGTGGTCTTGTGTTAGTGGCTGTTGTAGTTGAGTAGTGTGTCATAATGGCGGAATATCCGGTAATACTGAAATATAATTTTTTTTGTCATTATAATTATTGTTTATTTGTTACGTATATGTTTTGTAAATATATATTTATTATGTCTTTTGGTTATTTTAGGATTATCCTGCGCAAGTTACATGTAGGAGTAGGTTGTCTTTAATTCGTAACATTAGAAAACTGATATTGAACACCCCTAAGGAAAAAATGTTTAGAGAAACATGTTTTGGTTGGATGTTAGACATTCCGAATATGCAAGAGAGCAGGGTGTTAGTACACTATTTTTTATGCCACCAAGTTGCTTGCCAAGAGGGAGACACAAACACAGTTCCATTAAGATATCGTGTACGTACTCTTGATCGTTTAAGTGAGGTTGAAATTCAGTTTGGTAGGGAGGAATTTTGTCTAGTTACGGGTTTAAGGTTTGGGGTTGATTTTAGGGAGTCATATATGGAAGGCTCTAACTTATTTAGGAAACGTGTGTTCCCTTCTACTATTGATCCCAAACCTATACACGTTAGTACCTTGTTAGCAATGATAAACAAAGACGCGTTTAATAAGTTGAGCGACAAAGATGGGGTTCGACTTTGTTTGTTAGCTGTTTTGATGTTGGTGTTGGAAGGTACTGAGCATGGGAATATAGTAGACGGATTTTTGCTTAGGCTAGTTGAGGATTTAGATATGTGGAATGTCTTTCCGTGGGGGTCGTATGTATGGCCAACTTTGTACAATCATCTCCGGGATGCAGTATTTAAGCGTAGGGATAAGCACTTTTCCGCCGATAGGGACCCTACTAAACCTCCTAAGTACACGTTGAATGGATTTCTATGGGCTTTTAAGGTATGCCATTAATCTATTTATACAGTTCATGTATACATATAATTGTGGTTATTTTAACGAATTAACTTTTTTATTTTTATTTTTTTTAATTTTTTTTTTAGATTTGGATATTGGAGATGTTCCCCATGGGTGCTAGCCCTTAGTTTTTCCGTCATCATCAAGTGTTGCATCCCCGGTCCTTTGCATGGAGTTTTAATAAAGTGGTCGTTAGAGAAAGTATTGACAAGTTTTTGGACGACCAATTGAGGGTGAGTTTGAGATATTCAATTTTTTTCAACTATTATGAATTTAATATTGTTTGATTTTTTTAATGTCATATGTATTTTCTATGTTTTATTAAAGGTAAGAACACCGTTGCCTAGGCTTACACCGGATGAGTATGAGGAATTATCCGAGTGGTGGCATGACAATAACGCGTATTTCGAAGGGCATCCGGTCGCACCCCCGGTTATAGAGCCACAAGCAAACATGGATGATGAATTACCTCCGGCTGTGGAACAAAAGTTTGATTATTATGATGAGAAGATTAAAGAATATCAGCTAAAGATAGCCGAGATTGAAAAAATGGTAAACAGTTTCACATCAATTTCTTTTGAGTTTATGTATAAATATTATTGAAAGGTTGTTAATTGTTTCATTAACATTTTTAATGCAGCAAAACCAACTTCGCAATAAACAAGGAGTACATAGAGGATCAAGCTTTGTTGCAGATGAAAATGTTGGTTTTAGTGACTATAATGTGATTCAAAACACACAGGATTTTTTTTTCTTGTGTTTAGTAATTTTTAATGACGAAATGGTTATATACTAACATTACGTTATGATTTAATATATAGGGATTCCCCCAATCCCACCGTCCATTTAGTGGTCCACCAGATGAGTCTTTCTTTGATGGAATTCCTACACCGCCCGTTGTGTCTAGCTATCCATCCCCGTTTCCATCAACCGGACATGCTGCTACCCGTACACCAATGGGTTTCGCCTCGTTTGCCACTCCCATTGATCACCAGGCTGGTCCATCTTCCCGCCCTAACGATGCTGCTGACATCCAGGTAACATATTATTTTACGATTATTATTTTTAGAACTCGTCATTATTTGTAATTGATTACTGATTGTTTTTTTTTGTTTTTTTTTATTTTTTTATTTTGTTAATCTTTTTTCAGCATCCGATCGACCGACCAAGGAGGGATTGTCGTCCAGGTAAATATCAGCAATTTCCGTATACCCAACAGGGACCCACTACAATCCTCCCTAAGAAATGTGGAGCTAAGGCTAAACCAAAAAAGAGTACGGCGACCATTCCGCGATTTAACCTAGAAGAATTACCGGTAGATGATGATGATGAGGATGTTCTAGTTGTTGGTACAGCTGCTAGCTCACCTATGGTATTTTATAATGTTGATCCTACAAAGGTACTACTAAAAATGTTTTTAATTTATTAACATTTGCTTTATATAATTAATGAACTTGTAACCATATTGTATATAATTTATTTATTTATTTATTTTTTGTTTAGGTAAGGCGCAATAACTATGAAAGTTTGGAGGAATTCCTTTTGGAGCCATACGGGATATACCTTGATTGTCATCCAACAGGTTGGTGCTGGAAAGTAAGTTCTGGCAACATCTACTTCCGGGTGTATACAAGATGGGTACTGATCCGGGTCCAGTGGAAACACGTGGTTGGTTGTCTGACGATGTAAGTGTACTCTTTTAAATTGTTTGAAGTTTAGATTATTTAAGTTTCAAGAACATTAAATGGTTAGGTTTAAACTTTTGAATCAGCATATGAATTGTTGGATGGAGATATTAATGAGAAAATGGGACAACAACCAACTATGGACAGTGGCTAGATCATGGACGGCATCTCTTTCCCCGACCGTGAATGGTTACGTGTCCATGCTTTCGGTAAATCCGGCGCTTAGGGGAACATTGGATGGTGGCACACGTCCGTACCCGTCATGGGATGTAGTACGTTATGTAAGTAAAGATCTTTCAATGTATATTTGTTTTGTATAAATTACTCTTTACAAGACTTTGTAATTGTGTATGCATAAATAAACTTTATATGTAGGTGTTGATGCCGATGAACCCGACAGGGAATCACTGGGTCACAGCAATTATAGATTTGTATGATTCCAAGTTATTGGTTCTCGACTCTATGTACAGCATGGAACGTGGTGAAGTAATAAGAAAATTTGTATTGGCTTGGACCGAAGCTGTGAACACGTGTTTAGAAGAGCTGGGAAATTTTAGCAGGACATGACGTAGGCATTACAGTTTCGAGTTCCATTACAACAACGTACCATATCCTATCCCATAACAAGGAAATTCAAGCGATTGTGGGGTAATCACATGTTGGCTAATACGTGAGTTTGTTACGCGTAATTGGCCACCGAATTTTGATATGACTAATGTTGTAGCCTTTTTCTCCAATGTTAGATGTTCGCTTGGTAAGGTGTTTTATCTAAGTAGGTGTGAGGATACTAGTTTATGTGGATATGATTAGTTAAGATGTTGTTAGTTGTACGGTTGAACAGTTTGTAATGGTATATGTTGATGTATAAAGTTTTTTTTGTTAACTTTCATTTGATTTATTTTTCAACCATACACAGACACGATACAATAACCTTACATAGACACGAAACAATTAAACCATACAACGCTGTGTTTCATACACAGTAGATTGACAATATTATTCATAAACAAAGGGTATGAAAAGGTGCATATTCATCCACTAAAAACGGTATTCTTGTCGATAACCTCAACCAAGTTCCTTTCTGTTATGTTAAGAGCAGGCGGTGATGATTTCGAGGTAAAGACCGAAACATTACGAAGTACCAAAACAGCTCCGACTTTGAGGTATTTTTTATATTCCAGCTCTTCTGCAAGGACTTTGTGATGAATTGTACCAGCCATAGTCCCGGTTGGATCTTTTAGTGTACAGTTGAGGTCACCCAGCATGTTAGGAGTACAAGACTTGATAACAGCTACAACATGTTCAAGTTTTCCTTTTACACAATGCTTCTTTATATCCCCAAAACAGCCAGTTACGATGACACCTTGAGAATTAAACAGCTTATCAATCGCGCTCAACCATGGACCACTAGTAAAATGTTCATCCTCAGTGACGTCCTCATTTACTTTCGCTATATAATCCTGTGTTGGCACAACACAATATTCGGGGCCACCCTCTCTGATGTCTGCATTTTTTCGAAGAATGGCTCATTGAAGAATACAAGCCGGACCAGGTATTATCCAATCATCCTCGCTCATAGATGTTGACGAACCCGCAACATTATGTGTTGGGCGTATGTTGCGTAATTTTTTTGTTTTGGTGGAACGAATTGGGAATTTGTGTATCCGGTTTTCTTTTGTTGAGACATTGTGTGAATTTTATCTTTCTTTCTGTGAGTAGAATTGTGAACAAATAAACGTGACTACACACCAGTATTTATATGAGAAATTTAATGGAGATGTCATATCATTGTCATATTTCGTGTAATAAATTACACGTACCCGTACGTGTCATGCAATTGTCAGATCAATGTCATATCATTGTCATATTTCGCGTAATAAATTACACGTACCCGTAAGTGTCATGCAATTGTCAGATCAATGTCATATCATTGTCATATTTCGCGTAAAAAGTTATACGTACCCGTATGTGTCAGACACTTGTCAAATCAACTGTCTAGTCCGTGTCATATTTTGTTTCAAAAAAGTAGTATTCTTGCAGCATTTTCCGTATATATTTAGTCTTTACAAACACCTTGATCAATATCAAACCAACAAAATGAGTTCAGATTTTCAAAAATTCAAATGTGTTTTACATTTTGATAATACCGAACGAGGTGTGATTATGTATACTAATATCACTTACTCATGGTTAGATGAAACTGTACGTTCTAAGTTCAAGTTGGATCCCAGTGTTCCGCTTAATTTCAAATTCTCGCACCCCGCATTTGATGTTCGCATGGATATCACTGACAATGATGAGGTAAGTTTCTTTACTGAATTCGCTGCCGCGAATCAAGAAATGCCGCATCTTTATGATGCTAAAGCGAAAGCATTTGAAGAAATACCATCTTTTATGCCAAACCAAGAAACCCCAACATTTTTTTAACTTTTTTGAAACAAACACTAACCAAGAAATCGGGTATTCTGGTTATGAAGGCAACTATTTTTTAAATGAGGGGCCATCAAAATTTTTTAAATCAAATGATAATGAGATTTTTGAATCCGGTTTTAAAGATGAGCCAAATTTCACAAAACCAAATTCATCATTTGCTTTTGGGTCAGATGACGAAGTTAATGATGATGCATATGATGAAGATGATGTTTATGTTGGGAAAAACGAGAACCAAAAACCAGTCCATAATAAATGGAAAAATATTTTTTCACTCATGCCTGACGTTCCAGAAACACCACTTTACCAGTCCAAACTAGTAATTTCAAACGATGACCATATTGATACAAATATTTTCAAGGGAAAGTTTTTTGACATAAGAGATTTATTAGACAGAACAATTAGGATGAAATGTTTAGAAGAAGGTTACCAGTTTTTAGTAGAAAGGGCAGAACCTACAAGATATTATGTTAAGTACTATCATTTTAACTCATGCAAATGGAGAATTAACTCTAGACGCGTGGGAGATACACCGGTGTTTGAAGTTACAAGTTTGAATGATAATCACACGTGTGATAAAACAATAACATATCCTAACCATCGAAATGCAAATAAAAAAGTTATTGTCACAACCTAGTAAAAAAAAACCCAGGCACTATCACACGTATAAAGACAAATGAAGAAGGCGTTTTCGAGATGTTATTCGTTGCCATTGGTGTTTCTATAAGTGATATTAATTTTCATGATTGGTTTCATTCTTTTTTTGTTATTCAGATTGGTTTCATAATTTTCATGATTGGTTTCATAATTTTCATGAATGGTGTTTAATGTGTATTCAATTTTGTTATTCAGATTCGAACTTTCTTACATTGTCTTCGACCACTACTTATAGTTGACGGGGCACATCTGAAGGGTGTCTACAAAGGTACAAATTTGTTAGCAGTCGGCATGGATGGAAACAACCAAATTGTGCCTATTGCTTACGGCATATGCAGAGGGGAAACTGGTGAATGTTGGTCATGGTGGTTTTCATGCCTTAAAGAATGCATAGCCGATAGACAGGATTTAGTTATCATATCTGATAGGCATCCTTCTATCAGATTAGCTGTACAAAATGAATACCCATTGGCGTTTCATGGTATATGCTGTCGTCATCTAATGATGAATCTTTCTTTAAAAAGGGACACAACAAAGGCGCTATTTTGGAGGATATGCAAAGCGTATACACCTAACGAATTTGATAGCAAGATGCAAATACTCCTGTCCATTCAGCCCGAGGCGTTCCACAAGCTAATAGAGGCGGGTGTTCACAGATGGTCGAGAGCATACTGCCCACTAACTCGCTACAATTACTGTACTTCTAACAGTGTTGAGTCTGTTAATGCTTGTACCGTAAGCTCAATCGTCTTATTTGTTAGGTTGAACAACATACAATTGTGCCACCCCAGCAGTAGCAGCACAAGCACATTCAACAAAAAACATTACCTCATCATCCTCAGTAATGTCAATACGATAATTAAACGAAGCCAACTTACAGGACAAATTAATCGGAATATTTGGATCTAAATTGAATTTCTTCAACACCAACCCAACTAACTCTGAGTACGTCAAACCATTATACATAATGACACCTTGATGCTGATCATCATAATGTAACACACATTTAAACTGTATAATGTTAGAATCCATGGATACTGTAAAGAGAAGTAACAATTATGTGTATAGGAGAAATCATAGCTAGATTATAAAGCAATTGAGGTCAGACAATTTTTTAAAGGTTATGACACTTTGAAATGACAAGTCACTGACAATGTCGTGTACGCTTAAAAGTTTACACGAAATATGACACTTTGAAATGACAAGTCACTGACAATGTCGTGTACGCTTAAAAGTTTACACGAAATATGACACTCTGAAATGACAACTCCCTGACAATGTCCTGTACGATTAAAATAACTGGTTTTACTACACAATGCCACATATAAACTTTATGAGTAAGCTTTTGCATTTGCTTCTAAAGTCTTTTTCAGGTATTTTGTAGTGATACCACTATAAATTAAACCCAAACATTCCACACATAAACCAAACAGGTTTCTCTAAAAATTAAAACGAAACAATGTCACACAACAATTCACCAGGTAACAAGGGGGATGATAAAAATCATGTGGTGCATCAGCAAAACTTGGTGGAGCAGCAAAATAACATTGTAGAGACGCATCAGCAAAACATGTCGGAGGAGCAGCGAAAAAGGTTTTTGGATAACTTGGTGGAGGAACAAGTCTCAAAGCCTATAGAGCGGCATGAAATGTTGAATTTCGTAAGTAGGATTAGGGCTCTTAAAATTTACTATGAACTATTGAAAGAAACAAAGGATGAGACGAAAAGGGATGCAAGCAGGGAAGAGAGCTCTGGTTCTAGCCGGTTGGGGTGAAAGTTTAATGATTATGGTGTTTGTAATATTTTAGTATGTTGTAACCTGGTTTTTATTTAATGTATGGTATGGTAGCTACTTTTTACTCATTGATTGTAATAGTACCTTCTTTAATTCTACCAGTTCCTTTTTTATGTAATGTGAAATTGTAGTCAATGCAAGTATATTAACCATAACATTTATATTACTTGAAACAACTACAACAATAACATACGATACGATAACTAAGAAACAAAAATTCAAACAACTAAAAAACAATACGATAAATAAACATAAAACTATGATTCAATTAAATGAATCATCCGACACATATCCCTCGTGACTCGAGTAGGAGGCACTTGAGTCGTCCTCACTCGATGGCACAGGTGGAAGACCCCGAGCCCAACGCCTTTCTGCTCTTCTGTTCCTCCGATCCTGTTTTCCTTTGAGGTACGCCTCACGCTCCCTATTCTGACGTGCTTGCTCAGCTTCATGCTCCCGTAGCACTTCCATATCCAGCTCATACTGTTCGTCCTCAGTCAATTGACGAATCATGGGTTGGTTTATCTCTGGAAACATTACTTCTGGTGGAATGGCAGGTGGTGGGTTGTCATGCACTTGGAAGCTCGGAAATAAATCTTGGGGTGGAGTGGGAGGTGGTGGGTTGTCATGCACTTAGAAGTACTGCCACAGTTCTTGTGGTGTAAAGGCAGGTGGTTTGTTGTGTGGTGGGTTGTCATTCACGTGGGAAAACGGAAACAGATACGGTGGTGGAGTGTCAGGTGGTGTGTGAAACGAATCATTTTCAGGTGATGCATGGTTTGACATTGTGTTTGAAGAAGAAAACTCTGTTAGTATGTAAATTGTGTGTGTATTCACCATACAACAATACCTATTTATAGACCCAAAAAAGTGAACCGTACCTAGTAAACCCTAAAAACTGAACCCTAAACCCTAATAATAAGATGTAATAGACTTTTTCCATTCCCCATGCACCAATATATGCATGTCGCGTATGGTTTTAAAGGTGTCGCGTATATCCATACGCGACATGCATTATATATATATATATATATATATATATATATATATATATATATATATATATATATATATATATATATATATATATATATTTATTTATTTTTTTTTGCCTGAGCTAGAATCTTGACATCTGTCCTCCCCTAATGTCGCATACACTTTTAAGGGGAATCATGGGGTATTTTTGAAAACGGCTCAGATTTGGGGTACTTTGTGACATACCCCTCCATGCAGGGGTATGTCAGTAATTTTCGCATGGTATAAACATACGTTGCAAGAGAAATCTGTATTAACCTATAGAGTTACAAATAGCTTATCTTGAACTTCCTTGCAACTTGTCTAAAATTAAAGGTTATCATCTTTGCTTTGAGTTGCCTACTTTTCCACTATTTTTATGCAATTTTAGTGTCATATATATGCATTCATGACGAGGCCGTGAGTTAATCTGTCTGTTCAACCTAAATATCTGTTGAAACTTTTAAGATATTTATTTGCTGAAAAACATATAAATAACGTGACCTGAAAGCTACAACATACTGTAGTATATTGTTGACATGAAATGAATCAAAAATGGAGGGTCGAGGAAGAACATATCATACTCAACTCTGTTGATGGAGGATGAGCAAATAAAACCATTAGACAGATACAATACTAGCAACCTTACTATCTTTATCAAGCTTTTTAACGACGATGAGAGTTATATATAAACACCACCTAGCAAGACGCTAATGGAAACGCAGACACAATTACAACAAAGAAAGAGGAGTTTTTTGAAGGTCGCGCAAACATGGATCGAACTTAGTAGAGACTGGGCAGGTTGTGCCTGCCCCGCCCACCCAAAAAAAAAAAAAAAAAAAAAACTATTTGTCTTTTAATTTTTTGAGTTAAAAAATAAATAAATATATATATATATATATATATATATATATATATATATATATATATATATATATATATATATATATATATATATATATATATATATATATACGAGAGAAAATATTAGCTATAATTAATTGTAGTCAATTGGCTACAATTTTGTATTGTAAATGTGGGTCCCTGATTTATTTTGTGGGTCCTGATTTTTTTCTGTGGGTCTCTGATTCAATGCTAGTGTATTTTTTATGAAGGATTGTAACCAATTGGCTACAAAAATTATAGCCAAGCTATCCCATATATATATATATATATATATATTGAATGGCAAATTTATTAAAATAGAAAGAAGTTACATGAGAGATTTACAAGAATTGAGATAGAGTGGTACAAGGATTGCTAATCCATTCTATCCAACTGAATGAGACTTTTTTACATCTACCAGTGATCCAATTTAGCGACATTGATTGAATATCGTTGAAAATTAACTCCTTTTGCAGTCGTTTGAGGTTGAAGAGGACTTTGTTTGAGTAATTCCATAATGCCCATAGGGTTGTGTGGACCACTGCATCGAAGAACTTCCTTTGGTTTTGTAAAATAGTAAAATAGAAACATGATCAGCCATGGATAAGACTTCCTCGAGATTAGTGGGGGAAAAACCTATAATCTTCCAACACGAAAAAAACCGCCTTCCAGGTATCTGTAGCAATGGGACGATATACAAACACATGGTCCTCTGTTTCAATATCGTTGTCACACAAAGGGCATCTAGTTGAATCAAGATCTATCCCGCAACTGTCGATATTAGACCTAGTTGGGAGTCTTTTATTCGAAACACGCCAAGAAAGAATGTTTACCTTCGAAGGGAGAAGCTTGTTCCATTTAGTGTGATGATAGTTAGTGGTATTCGTAGATGCAGAGATCAATTTTCGCATGCTGTTAACCGTGAATTGTCTTGAAGCATCAACAATGAATTCCCAAGTGTCCATATTGTTTATGAGATGAAGGTTAAGAAGTAGGTTGGTTAGGTCATTTAGCTCTGTTGTTTCAGCTTGGCTTCTTGATGAGGCGAAAAATGAACCACTTTTAGGGGGTCATTTAAGCCCGTAATTGAATTTATTTGATCAAATATTGCCCTAAATCGTTCCTTTTGTGATTTTAGGTACTTTGGGAGAGAAATCTGGAAAAGGAAGCAATTCGGACGTTTTTGGAGCATAAAAGTGAAGAAAACGCCAAAGTCTTAATTTTCCTTGCTGGGAACAGTAGGTGACGGCGTCAAGAGTAACATCCTGACGGCGTCAAGAGTAAATTGCATGACGGCCCAGTGCAAACATGAAGGCGTCACATGAAGAGCGTCAAGAGTTAAACACGTGACGACCTGGAAGAAGCTAATACATGACGGCGTCAGATGTAGATCTAGGCAGTCCGAGGATTCTTTTGGCGGCGAGATGACGGCGTTACCTATTTGGTCTTGACGCCGTCAGCCTCAATTTCCTATATATAGTTTTCTAATTTTCATTCATAAAAAAGGGAAGTTTTGGAGAAACCCTAAGGCCTAACCTATTACGAATTTTACAGGTTTTTCAAGGGTTTTCAGCCCTTGAACCCTTACATGTGTAATTAAGATAAGTGTTCTTCTAATTCAATCAACATGTCTATGTGTTGGTTGTCTATATCTTGTGCTTATCTTAATTCCATCATGCTAGGCTAGATTTATCTTGTGTTTGCTTAGATCTAATGAAACCTAGATGTTGATTATGTGTTGATTACTTGTTTATGGTTGTATTGGATGAATGATTTCGATGTTAGGCTTAAGAAAACTGGCAGATCTCCAAATGGTAACATGCTTGAACGTCTTAGGAAACATGAACTGATGTGCACTAGGTTTTATTGGTTGTATTTAATGCATGAGTAAATTCTAATGATCCCATATTAGGAGCTTCTTAGCCGGCTCGACATAGGAGTGAAGTAGGCACTCATAGGATTGGGGAGTTAAGTGCGCCACCCCATGAATGGTATTAAGGAATACAATCCGTCATCCACGCAACTATAACAAGTAATTAACGTGTTAAAGATATCTAGGGAGTAGTGAAATCTAAGTAAACACAATTTCTCCACTTATTGCTCACAACCTTAGTTTAATTTAGTTTTATTTTCATTTTTAATATTTTATTTTGATTCCATCTTTAGTATTGGGTTAGTTGACTAGCAACTAATTCAGCCCAAATCCTTCAAAACCCGAGATTTTTACTTGCTTTCTAAAAAATATAAAAATACAAAAATAATCATCCCTCATCTCTAGAACTAGTATTTAGGTTTTCTAATCCTAGCGACACTATTCCCAGCTGAACGATCAATCCCCCGGTACTTGTCACTATACTATACTACAACGATCAGGTACACTGCCTGGTGGGGGTTGTAAGCTTCTCGAGATCCCTCGAGAGGTAAAGCCTGGTGCAATCCCTACGCATCAAGTTTTTGGCGCCGCAGCCCGGGGAATAGTTATTGTCTATGTTAGAATCTCTTTTTATTAGGTCTACTTGCTAGATTCCTTTCTAGTAAGATTTTATTTTTATTTTTAGGTTTTCTTTAGTCTATCTTATTTCTTCATGTTTTTGTTCGTAACTTTTCACCACCCGACATCATGGACGATGGGAACATCTTTGAACCCGTCATCCCACCACAACAAAACCCACCACTAGAACCTCTTAGGCCCCGAACCTTAGGAGAGTATTCCCGACCTAGCCACCAAGGCTACCGAAACACCATTGAGCTCCCCGGAGCCAATGTGACCCCCTTGCGATCCGACACCATCCAGTTGGTGCAAAGCGGATGTGCATTCCATGGACTTCGTTCTGAAGATCCAAACCAACATCTTAAGGACTTCCTTAAAATCGTAGATTCCATAGACTTAGATGTTGCAAGTAGAGAGACAATTCGATTACGCATATTCCAATTCTCTCTACGGGATCAAGCTAGTCAATGGCTTGAGCGTTTACCCGCGGGATCGATCACCACATGGGATGATCTCACCACTCGTTTCCTTGCTCAATTTTTCCCACCGGGGAGAACTACTAAGCTTAGAAATGATATCTTGATGTTCCAACAACGTCAAAATGAATCTCTTTACGAAGCATGGACTCGTTTCAAGGACTTACTTTAAAAAGTCCCTCATCATGGCATAGATCTTTGGCTCCAAGTCCAAATCTTTTATGACCATATCGATCTCTCCACGAGGCGAGCCATTGACCAATCGGCCGATGGTAAGCTACGTGATCTAAGTGCGGAACAATCATGGGAACTCATAGAAGATCTTGCTCTCTATGACAACGAAAGTTGGAATGATCCCCGTGATTTGAACAAAACGGTCAAGGCAATATCCTTGCCTTCGAACAACTTTAGCACTCCCGACCGTAGGATCATGGAACTTGAGGACCAAGTCAAGTTTCTCATGAAATCCTACGAAGCTCCTAAGCCTTCAAACCAAGTGAACAAAATCACTTCTTCATGCGAATTATGTAGTGGTCCCCATGACACTCGTGATTGTGTGAAACTCCCCGGAACAGCTTTTGCGGACTACGCATCCACGCGTACCGACGAAGCGGGAGATAAGTGGTACACTTTCAAACCCGAGCCAAACCCTTACGATGATTCATACAACCCCTCTTGGAAAAATCACCCAAACCTTAGGTGGAAACAAAATCAACCCAATTCTTCCAATCCGCCTAATCGTTATCAACCAAACGGTCCACCCTCCAACCGTACTTTCAACAACAATCCTTCTAAAAACTATGGTAGTACCAACAATCTTGAAGGATTGATGTCTAAATTCATGGCATCTCAAGAAGCTCGCATAGCTAGGTTTGAAACCGAATTCAACCAACAAGATAGACAACTTGTTGAAAGCCCTCAACAGCCAAGCGTTAACTACACCTAGGAAGGACACTAGGGACACCAATAGCGGAATCCAAGTTAAGGACCCCTCATCATCTAAACACGTCCACTTTGTCAATGTTGTCACCATTAAGCCAATAGAAAAGGAAATAGAAGAAAGTGATAAGGATGAAGTTGGAGTAGAAACCGAAACTAGGGATGAAAGTAGGGAAGTTGAGGTTAATAAGGAAAAGGAGTTAGAGGAAGTAGAAACCATAGAGAAGTACTTTAGTTAGTTGCCCACCAAGGAAGAACGGGAATACCATAAGGATTTATTCGATAGTCCCGAGAGACCATATATCCTTGGCACACCCCTTATCAAAATGGGAGACCCCTCTAACATCAACATACCATGCAACATCGGGCATATGCATATATAGAAAGCTTACATCGATCCTAGATCTCCCGTAAACATCATGACTAGGACCTATTACAATTGGGTGATGAAGAAACAACTTGATTTTAGGATGATGCCCAATAAGAATCTGATAAGTAATTTTGTAGGAAGAGTGAAGGGATTGCATGTGATTATTGGCAATCTCACTTATGAGATCGATTTTATGATAGTAGAAGACACTCGTCCGGTGATAGATGCTTGCTTAAGCCAAATAATATTTGGAAAACCATTTGTTGAAGCCACTAGGATGAGTTATGATCCGACTCTAGGGATAGTTAGATTCAAGGAAGAGAATGATGAGGTTGCCTACCAAATGCCCTACAAGATTGAGCAATACTGCCTCCTCTCTAATCTAGAAAAGGAACACAAGCAAGCGGCTTATTATAGGAATGATGAGGATAGACGTAGAGGAGTAGAGTATGTGAAAAATAGGATGCTTGGTTTCTACAAAGAATGCTTGCAACTAGGTCCGGAATACAAAACTGGTTTAGAAGACGACCTAGAGAGTGAAACCAACGATGAGGTCACGTAGTAACCCATGACCTTGAGTCTAGCTACAAGACTCGTAAATAAAGAAAAGCGCTTCTTGGGAGGCAACCCATGCTTTGTGTGATTTTATTTTGTTTGTTTGTTATTTGCTTCCGTATGCATGCTTTATTTTTATTGTTGGTAGATCATGTTTCTAAACTAAAAAGTGGAAATACTTTACTTTGTTGTTTAGCCTAGTCTTAACTCCACCTAAAAGTATTTTTGCAAAAGATAAGTGTAAGGGGAAACCCCAAATATGTTTTTAAGAAACAAACCGATCATGATTCTCCACAATATTAAGTGAACATGTATATTCGTATTTGTTAGAGTCAAATGCTTGTATTGAGTCATAATGAAGTTTTGCAGGATTTTCCAAGAAGTAGGACCAAGTTTTTCCAGAAATTTTCCGGAAATTTAACATAAGAATTTCTGCAGATCACTTCTGACGGCGTCACGAGTTAATCTTGATGGCGTCACGTGTAAAAATCTGGAAATTTTACCGGTTTTGTTTTTCTAACGGAGTCTTAAAGTTTTTGTTGAATTATTAAGTTTTATAATCTTCAGGAAATCTGCAAACTTCATTCCACAAGTATTATATCTTATTTTATTTTCTAGGATTTAGTAACTTATATAGATTGCCACCGATTTTATGCGAGGTTGCTTTGTTTGTTTTCTCAGGAATTACAGGTTATGTATGACAAGAAGATGATTTATATTCTGGAAGGGAAGCTTTGATTGTTCATTTTCTTGGAGGAAAATTTAACCTGGCCACCTTATTATCCATACCGAGCGAATCAGGGGAGTATTTGATTTCATTCTTTTTACTTTTTCACTTTTAAATTCTTTACTTGAACATTGGGGACAATGTTCATCTTAAGTGTAAGGGGAGGGTAAAATGATGATACCTTACAGATACACTTTCGTTTGAGTTTGTTTGTTTGATGGTAGATGTGTAATAAAACTATGAGAAATACTTGTTAGTGTAATTTTAGCGCCAAATTTAAAATTTTTTACAACATTTAGGTGTGAAACTTTAGCCATAGCAAGCGTCTCATGGATAGGAGATTGTATGACTAGCACATAACCGTATATTCAGAAAAATTTTCCACCCAAATATGTGAGGTTCGCCTTTATATTGATAGGAAAAGCATTTATTATTAGTGCTTATGAGTGTACCGGTAGCATTTAGATTCTAGAACTTGCGTTAGTGATGCATCCCGAGACCGCTAGTGAGACTACATTCGTGTAGTAGGATTTACTACATGATAAGAGGCATTAGGATCACCCTTGTGTTAAACCCGTATCATAATTACTTGACAATTTAAGTCATATTACTTGGCTAGTTAAGTCAACTAATTTTTCTTACACCTTAGCGTTGTACTCATTTTTAGTACACGAAACCCCTAGTACACCCCTCCGAGCCTATCTTTTCGTTTCTAACTTTAAGCATCTTACTTAAAGGAAGAATTTGTTACACTCCACTTAAATGTACACCCAAATCGCCTTAGCCTTCCGTGTATGCGCTCATTTTTAGTGCATTATTATTATTTGTTAAACCCTAAGTTAATTATCTAATTGATTACATGGTTACTAAGTCGAGTCATATCCTTGTACATATTGTTTTGGGACGATTGAGACTCATGGGTAAAGTACTTATTTTATGGAGTAATGGGGAAGAACATCATTTATTACCCCCATATATGCGTTAATCTTAAAAGTACTCCAAGTGTTTTGATTTTCTTAATTCGAGTCATTAGATTAGTTTATTGTAAAGTATGTAAAAATTCAAGTGTAAGGGGAATTTCCATTCCCTATGATGTATTATTTTGGATGGTAGGGTAAGAGTGTATGCAAAAAAAAAAAAAAAAAAAAAAAAAAAAAAAAAAAAAATCGAAAAATCAAGAAAAAGGAAAAAAAATAGATAAAGAAAAGAGAAAAAACATACGCACTACCATCCCTTTTCATTCTATGTTCATTTTATGTTTTTGTTATTTTTCATTTATTAGCTTAAGTCGAGTCTAGTCTTGGCTTAGTAACGCCACATTGTACATGTAATTAACCAAGATTGTTAACTCGCCACCAGTAAAGACTGCCTATATCCAACAAAACCGTGTATTTCATATCCCTACACCTAACGTTACAACCCTTTAACAGACCTCTTTGATAGTTTATCCTAGGTGCTTACGCCATGTGGTGGAGGTTTGATCCTTTCCCAAGCCTATGGTAATCTATTTTGCTATGACAGGTTGTGAGAGATATCTTCCGTTTACATATTGTAATTTATACTTTATTACACCCGAGAGATGTGAGTATCTAAGCACTATTTGTGAGGTGCTAGTATATGACCTCCGTGCTTGTCTTTGGTCTTTAGTGGAACGATTATTTGTTGTAATTACTTTTATATTAGTGTTAAATGACCCCTAACTTGTATTTTAAGTAGAATAAAAGCGCATTTGCTTGAGGACAAACAAATCTCAAGTGTAAGGGTATATGATGAGGCGAAAAATGAACCACTTTTAGGGGGTCATTTAAGCCCGTAATTGAATTTATTTGATCAAATATTGCCCTAAATCGTTCCTTTTGTGATTTTAGGTACTTTGGGAGAGAAATCTGGAAAAGGAAGCATTTCGGACGTTTTTGAAGCATAAAAGTGAAGAAAACGCCAAAGTCTTAATTTTCCTTGCTGGGAACAGTAGGTGACGGCGTCAAGAGTAACATCCTGACGGCGTCAAGAGTAAATTGCATGACGGCCCAGTGCAAACATGAAGGCGTCACATGAAGAGCGTCAAGAGTTAAACACGTGACGGCCTGGAAGAAGCTAATACATGACGGCGTCAGATGTAGATCTAGGCAGTCCGAGGATTCTTTTGGCGGCGAGATGACGGCTTCACCTATTTGGTCTTGACGCCGTCAGCCTCAATTTCCTATATATAGTTTTCTAATTTTCATTCATAAAAAAAGGGAAGTTTTGGAGAAACCCTAAGGCCGAACCTATTACGAATTTTACAGGTTTTTCAAGAGTTTTCAGCCCTTGAACCCTTACATGTGTAATTAAGATAAGTGTTCTTCTAATTCAATCAACATGTCTATGTGTTGGTTGTCTATATCTTGTGCTTGTCTTAATTCATCATGCTAGGCTAGATTTATCTTGTGTTTGCTTAGATCTAATGAAACCTAGATGTTGATTATGTGTTGATTACTTGTTTATGGTTGTATTGGATGAATGATTTCGATGTTAGGCTTAAGAAAACTGGCAGATCTCCAAATGGTAACATGCTTGAACGTCTTAGAAAATATGAACTGATGTGCACTAGGTTTTATTGGTTGTATTTAATGCATGAGTAAATTCTAATGATCCCATGTTAGGAGCTTCTTAGCCGGCTCGACATAGGAGTGAAGTAGGCACTCATAGGATTGGGGAGTTAAGTGCGCCACCCCATGAATGGTATTAAGGAATAAAATCCGTCATCCACGCAATTATAACAAGTAATTAATGTGTAAAAGATATCAAGGGGGTAGTGAAATCTAATTAAACATAATTTCTCCACTTATTGCTCACAACCTTAGTTTAATTTAGTTTTATTTTCATTTTTAGTATTTTATTTTGATTGCATCTTTAGTATTGGGTTAGTTGACTAGCAACTAATTTCGCCCAAATCCTTCAAAACCCGAGATTTTTACTTGCTTTCTAAAAAATATAAAAATACAAAAATAATCATCCCTCATCTCTAGAACTAGTATTTAGGTTTTCTAATCCTAGCGACACTATTCCTAGCCGAACGATCAATCCCCCGGTACTTGTCACTATACTATACTACAACGATCAGGTACACTGCCTGGTGGGGGTTGTAAGCTTCTCGAGATCCCTCGAGAGGTAAAGCCTGGTGCAATCTCTACGCATCACTTCTAATCCTCCTACACCATGCCTAAGACGGAAGGAACCCACATAAGGTTATTGAGGAAGAAGGTAGGTAAATGGGTGTGTTGGCTGTACTTGTGGAGTTTGTGACAACAGAAAGGTGAGGGTGGGAAAAATTAGCAGTAGCATTGGAGTTTTGAGGAATAGAAATTGTTCTTTCACAAACACGACTATTCGGATTTAACTCCGGGCGGTACAAATGTGGGAAAGTTTCTTGTAAAATAAATAATCATATATAGCATAGTGTATTAAGAAAATAAAAGTTTGGCCCTCCCAAACTTTGATGTATATATTTTGGCTCTCCCAATAAATTTATTCAAGTTCCGGTCGCTAAAGTAGTCGATCCAATTTCAAAAAGTTTTTTACCCATACTTTAAACCCTTCAGACAAGCTTAATATTACCTAGGATTGGGTCTTTGTTTGTTCTTTTTACTTGAAAACACATGCATTTCTATAACGTTCGCCAAAGATTCCAGCTGGTTTGGACCATGGCATCAAAGATAGAAGCAGGTGGACACCGGCGTGTTAGTGTGATCCACAAAAAAGAGAAAATCCGCAATGTATGTGGGAGGCGGTTCGTTATGAATACTCCACCATTTAAAAATATCCAACCAAGTATCGTATTCATATTATAACATATCATTGATAATTAGTCAATCAATCACATTACACTTTATATTTATTTTGTATTTCACGAAAGGTCTTTCATATGCTTTATTTGACAAGTTCCGGTCCAGTTTGAGCATTCAGTGTCCTTCCGCTCCAACTGTGAGAGGCTGTTAGTAGATCATATATTGTATATTGGGCCAAGCATATGTGTTGATTAAGTAAGAGGGCTTTTAATCGCAATGTAAAATGATCAAGATTTCAAATAAGTTTTTTGCTTTCCTATTCTTGATCCCCAAGATGCAACATAATTAAACATTACATAAACATTTATTGAAAAAAAGAATTGCTTGATTAATAAAAGTAAGGGGGAATTTCATTATATCCTTGCAAAAATCAAAAATTTCATATATATCCTTTTGATGCATTAAGTGCATTGTACTTTATGCATAAAAAACTAGTAAAAAAGATATATATGAAATTTTTGAAATTTTCAAGAATATATATGAAATTTTCCCTAAAAGTAATTACTGTAAATGATTTTCATATATATACGCCCATATGATCCATGGGCAAGGTATACTTTAAGTCTTCAATACATATCAACATAAAATAAATTGAATTGCTATTTGCAACATGCATGCACGTATGTGCAGAGGTGTCTCAACAATACTTTTTCTTTTATGCATAACTACACATCCCATAAACGCAAGTATTCCCTTTCTTGCATCTATTGTCGCATCCTCCGCAATGACGCTTGTCCTTCATCACGTTGACGCATTTTCCCTTGCAACAAATCTCTTGGTGCTTGCATTTTTTCCCGCAAAGCCCACAATTTTGTTTATCGGTCTTAACATTAACACATTTCTTATTGCAACAGTCTGGACCTGGGCTACCTTTAACCCGACATAGTCTTGGGTTCTTGTTGCATTTTAGCGAGACACTTGAGTGTTGGGCAAGGAACCGACTGGCCCCTCTTAGTAAACCATAAGTAGGCATAAGATCTTCGTCTTCTTCTTCGATTGGTGTTGCAGAAATGTTAATGGCCATAGCCATGACAATGATCAGGGCTGTGACGATTTTCTTTATGCTAGTATTCATGGTGTTTTGAAGAGTGTATATATGATGTTTATATCTTATAGAAGTTTGACTGGAATAATAAATGAGATTAACTAAGAAAGTATTTATAGGGGGAAATGTGATTGAGTTTGAAAATTGTAGTTGTCATGGTAGTCTAGTTCGAACAATAGTTAGGCACTTAGATGGTATTGTTTTAGCAAATGCTCCACTAAAAAGAGTCAAATTTTGACTTTGGATTGTATTTTTGCCTCTCATAAGTTTTTCGAAAACAAGACTTGTATGTGTATTAGTATACTTGACGATCACCCGTGCATAGTAATAGTGTATATTTGTGTTAATTTGTGAGTGTAATATTTTTTATTTATACACGGATGTGGAGTAAGTGAGAGTGAAAATAGTTAGTGGTTTAAATTGTAATTGGATATATAAATATTTAATAGATTACATTGCCAATTATAAAGGTATTTTGGTGTAACGACATTAATATTACTTAATTTGTAAGTTTTTAAGTTTTAAGTAAATGCGTTTTCTCTTCGTATATAGTATAGATAGATACTTAAAGAATATTGGATATATATGATGCATAATCTTGACCAAGTATACAATGGTACTTTTATGAAATGTATATTTATGTCTATCTGCATCTGTTTATATCCTGATTCATGGCTATCAATATCATTTATACATTTATTTTAAGATCTTGAGTTGCTTCGTCATATGACGTAGTTTGTTTTGTCTCTTAAGTAGTGGCTTAATGATGTCATTTAAGGCGTTTTTTGGTTTGCCTAAGGGTTTTTTTTTTTTTTTTTTTTTTTTTTTTTTTTTTTTTTTATTATTATTATTATTATTATTATTATTATTATTATTTTTTGCATCTAAACTTTTGTTAGTTGTTCTTTTTCCAATTGTGTGGTGTGGTTGTGTACTGGTATTCGGGCTTCGTTTAGGTTGTTTGGTAGAAGGTATGAGTGTTTAATTCTTTGTGCGGTTTGATGTTTGTAACTCTCTTCAGTGCTGCTAGGTACTTGCTAGAGCTCTTATTTAATATAATGTGCCGTTCAAAAATGTCTTATTAACATAAATTTGTCGTCCAAAAAAATTTATAAAACCATTTACTCTTGTTTAACCTTAAAACCGCTTCTTATACCTTAAAAGGTAAATCACCGTCGTTTGGTTACTATTACTTAGTACACTACATATATTTTATGAAAGAGTAATGATAGAAACACCTTATACATGTCTGATTAAACGCATGCATAATCCATTAACAATTTAACACATTACTCATGCATTTTCTCACTTTATATTTTCACGTGCTATTAACTAAGTGACTAATCAAATTAAAATTGCATATCTAAAGACACACGATTTCCCTAAGTCCACATAATAATATCTTCTTCAAACTGCAAGAATTAAAAATTGTTCAGAAATATGGTGTTACAGAAGCAAAAGCATAAATGTTTTTCACATGTTTTCTACGAGGGATTAGCCAATAGGCTGAGTGTATACATACAAATATATAACAGCATGTGATCGTTCAAACCTGCTGAGTAAATCATGTTTTAAGGGTTACCTTCAATTTTCATATTTCAACAAGGCCTAAAATTTGGTTTACCTCCAATTTTTCACCCTTTAGTTTTCGCCTACATGTGACTCAACCATGATGGACAAGTTTCCTGTGTTTTAACATATGCATGTTGACATGTTGTACATCATTTTAACACAAATATACCAATCCTTTTGAAGGATCCTTTTACCTTTCCGTAATAAATCTTATGTAAGCTTTTTTCTTAACGGCAATGAGAATTATAAAAAAACACCACCTAGCAAGACGCCAATGGAAAGGGAACCGCAACTACAACAAAGAAAGAAGAGTGTTTTAGGGGTCATTAAACCAGTGTATCCAACTGCAAAAAGGTTTTTAACGCGAGACCCAGTTATAATGATATGGTGGTTTGGACCAAGGCAGCAAAGAGAGAAACATAGGAGGCCGCCAGCATGTTAGTGTGATCCGCTAAAGATATCAAATCCACAATGTCCGATAAATGGTGTTTAATAAAGATCCACCTCTAAAAACTATCTAACCAAGTATCTACCGCTACTTGCTTGCTTTATAATGGGTGAAAATGTGAAGCTCCTTTTTTATTTTATCATCAGATGCTGGGTAAAAAACCGAACGGAGAGCTATACAAAGCACGCCCCATAGATGAACTTATCATACAATATCTAAAACTGATTTGTTAATCGTTTTAGATTGAATAGTATAATATCCTTCGTGGCAATTTGTCTCGGAAAATATTCTATAATATTCTAGTTTTGTAAAAGTTACAATATGTACGTTCTGTCAAAGCTAAGACTGATTTACGTAACATGTATTCGTTACAAATTTCATATGAACACAAATAAACTTTAGTATTTAAACGGCTGATATATCAAAAAGAACAAACTAATAAAGCTCTCACGAGAAGCATATACGTAACTAAATACATTCCAAAGAAGAGGCTATTAAATCGATTATAAATTGATCAAGATTACAAAAAAAGCTTTATTCTCTTCCTATTCTTGATCCTCAAGAACGACAATGCAACATATATTTATGCTCATAAGATTCATGAGCAACGTATGAAGATATAGTTTAACTCTTTAATACATATCAACTTTGTAATAAGATATAAATTGAATTGCTATTTGCAACATGCAGGCTCCATGCATGTATCTCAACAATACTTTTCTTTATGCATAACTACACATCCCATAAACGCAAGTATTCCCTTTCTTGCATCTATTGTCGCACCCTCCGCAATGACGCTTGTCCTTCATCACGTTGACGCATTTTCCCTTGCAACAAATCTCTTGGTGCTTGCATTTTTTCCCACAAAGCCCGCAATTTTGTTTATCGGTCTTCACATTAACACATTTCTTCTTGCAACAGTCTGGACCTGGGCTACCTTTAGCCCGGCATAGTCTTGGGTTCTTGTCGCATTTGAGCGAGCCACTTGAGTGTTGGGCAAGGAACCGACTGGCCCCTCTTAGTGAACCATAAGTAGGCATAAGATCTTCGTCTTCCTCTTCGATTGGTGTTGCAGAAATGTTAATGGCCATAGCCATGACAATGATCAGGGCTATGAAAATTTTCTTTATGCTAGTATTCATGGTGTTTTGAAGAGTATATATACGATATTTATATCTTATAGAAGTTTGAATGGAGTAATAGATAAGGTAACTAAGAAAGTATTTATAGGGGGGAAATGTGATTGAGTTTGAAAATTGTAATTGTCATGGTAGTCTAGGTTGAACAATAGTTAGGTAGTTAGATGGTATTTTTGTAGCAAATGCTCCACTAAAAAGTGTCAAATTTTGACTTTGGATTGTATTTTCCTCTCCATTATGTTTTTTGAAACAAGACTTGTATGTGTATATTAGTATACTTGACGATCACCATTGCATAGCGACGGCGCATATTTGCGTCAATTTGTGTATGTAATCTTTATTGTTTATCTATGGGTGTGGAGTTGGTGAGGTCGAATGAAGACAATTAGTGGTTTAAATTATAATTAGATATTTATATATTTAATTTAATAGTTGTGCTACCTTTTATAAGTAAAGGTATTTTAATTTAACAAAATTATCCAATTTTTTAACTATTTTAAGTTTTAAGCAGATGTGTAGTATAGATAAATACTGTAAAAATTGAAAGTTTGACCGGATATTAACTAAGAAAAAAAGGCATTGATTGTGACTATATATCAAGATTATTATGGGTTCCTTTAGGATATGATGAATAATCTTAACCAATTGTATATCACAATCTATAATATATTTGTCATACAATGGGGCTTTTATGAAACGTATATCTATGTCTATCTGCATCTATTTATATCCAGATTCATGGCTATCATTTATAATTCGTTTTAAGGTCATCATAAGCTCCGAGTTGCTTCGTCATATGGCGTAGTTTGTTTTGTCTCTTAAGTCTTGGCTTAATGATACTCTCCCGTCTCAATATTATTGTCCACATTTCCATTTTGAGATGTCTCAAATTAATTGTCCTCCTCTCTTTTTAAATAAAAACTAGAGAATATAATAGCAGAATATTCTCTTTGAGTGGTTGAAAATAAATGTGGCCCCACTTTTATTAAACCTTGTAAATCTTGTTTCCTGACAATAATTTTGAGACGGAAAAAGTATCATTTAAGGCGTGTTTTGGTTTCTCTAAGTTAATTTTTTTGCGTCTACACTTTTATTAATTGTTCCTTTTCCAATCGTGTGGTGTGGTTGTGTATTTGTGTTTGGGGTTCGTTTAGGTTGTTTGGTAAAAGGTAGGAGTGTTTCTTTGATTTTATGTTTGTAACTCTCTTCGGTGCCTCTAGGTTCCTGCTAGAGCTCTTTTCTAATATAATGTGCCGTTCAAAGAAACTTGGTCTTATTAACATAAATTTGCTGTTTTAAAAAAAATTATAAAACTCTTTACCAAAAACCATATATATAAAACCATTTACTCTTGTTTAATTTTGAAACTTTCTTCTGTTCTTATCCTTTAAAAAGTAAATCATCACTGTTTAATTGGTTACTATTACTTAGTACACTATATATTTTATAAAAGAGTGATGATAGAGACCAACCTTCAAATGGGACGCGTCCCACCCATTACGCCCCAATTGAAGAAGCATCTTCGCATGCAAAAAAAGAACTTGGTCTTAAATATTACCGAGTCGTGTGACAATGTTTGTGTGAGTGGTGTATATTTTTTGTGGCGTCCTCGATCATCTCATTACGGCATGTTGGTCATGAAGTTTTTGTAAAGAAAGAAAGCTGATATGAATTGGTGTCATCGGTCCAGAGTTTACGCGCACCCTAAGACACATGTCTAAACTCATGCATAATTTCTTAACAAATTTTCAAATCACTCGTGCATTTTCTTACTCTATATCTTCACTTTTGATTTTTTTTAATTGGCATCATCTTGTTCTAAGGCATGTTTCTAATCATGAATTCTAGGCATGACAATCATTTTTTTTTGAGAATGCACATGCTATTAACTTTTGCACAGGTCTAATATGAATTCCAGGATCGATATTAAGAACAAGAAAGACAAGAAATGATTCATTATATTACTAACAACGTAAATGGTTACATCGTATTATTAAGACACACACTAAAACGTCACAAATGACTCCTATATATAGAGTACTAACCGGTTCCATGAACCATCATGTCTTTTCATGAATCGGTGTAACTAACTTCTATAACTAACTTGTAACCGCCATAACTAACTTTCGGTTACTAACTAACTAATTAACAATATTGGTCCTTCGTGTTTCGTTATTTACAAATGTACCACAAGACTTATGCAATTATTGTGCAACATTTCCTCCCTAATTGTTTAAGTCTTGTTCTTCGAATCTTCATCGCATTCTTCCTTTCCACTGTCTTCGTCAAGATCAATGTCTTCCGGATGTTCCTGCGTCCTTTCTTTTGTGTCGGTCTTCAAACACCGCTTCCAACAAAAAGTGTTTTTCACCCCTTGTCTCTGCGTTAGTATCACTGTTTCCCAACAACTCGTTGTTAGTCCCAAGTTGTTTCTTTGCTTTCCTTGGCTTGTTATTGTTGTTGTTTTCCAGCCAATTCGTACACTAGCCACAAAATACCACGGCTTTTCTGTTTTGTTGTTTTATTTTTTTTCCGAATTGCCTCTCTACCCAACGAGCCAAAAACAAAATTTCCTTCTCGGTATACCACACTATCATGTTGCTTTCTTTCCTTCTTTGTGCGTTATTCTTGATCTCAGTTCCTTTGAAATCTGAGAATATTTCTACACACAAACCTTGTTCGTTGTTTCACAAAATTTCCTACACACAATCTTTGGTACCACGCCTTGGTAACCAAATCGAATCAAACAAACCTATGTGTTTCTGATTCTTGTTCCACCAAAACAAACCTATGTGTTTCTGTTCTCGTTGTTGTTGTTCTTGTGTCGCTTCGCTGCGTTTTCTACAAATAATCCTTGAGTACTCCTTTCTTCGTTCTACGTATACGTTTTCTTCTCCACAACAACGTTCCTTGCGCACTAGTCTCGCGTCTTATATCTTGCTTTGTATCTTGTTTTCAACCGGTTTCACAAAGTCTTTTTCTTCTGCGCTGCTCTTGCTTCTACACTTCTTTCAACGTCAAGAGTTTCCTTTTCTTCTCTTTGTGTCGCGTTCCAGCAGTCCCACAAAGTCCTACAATATTGTTTTCTTCCTTATTGTTTGTTGTTGCGTTTCCAGAAATCACAACAAACAGTCCACCAATTTCGTTTGATGCTGACGTTTGCAACTCCACACAAGTTTGATCATGCACTATCTCCCTTGCGTATTCCAATTGTTATTCACAGGTTCCACCGTTTCCTTTTCTTTTCCGACGTAACAATTGCTTCTTTTCTTCAGAATTGTTGTACCAACAACTCCTTGGTGTCGTCTTCCCTTCTAAGTCATTTGATCAGAATGATCAGAAGTAAATCAATTTTTTGTAATCTTGCAACCTTCTTTTCTGATGCCATTTCCCAGGTTTTGAACCTTTGGCTCTTGATACCAATTTGCACAGGTCTAATATGAATTCCAGGATCGATATTAAGAACAAGAAAGACAAGAATTGATTCATTATATTATTAACAACCTAAATGGTTACATCGTATTATTAAGACACACACTATAAAACGTTACAAATGACTCCTATGTATAGAGTACTAATCGGTTCCATGAACCATCATGTCTTTTCATGAATCGGTGTAACTAACTTCTATAACTAACTTGTGACCGCCATAACTAACTTTCGGTTACTAACTAACTAATTAACAATATTGGTCCTTCGTGTTTCGTTATTTACAAATATACCACAAGACTTATGCAATTATTGTGCAACATTAACTAAGTAACTAACCAAATTAAAATTGCATATCTAAAGACGCACGATTTCCCTAAGTCCGTGGAATTATACTTTCTACAACCTGCAAGATTTCAAAATTGTTCAGGAATGTTTTCTACGAGCGATTAGCCAATAGGCTCAGTGTATGCATACAAATAACAGCATGTGATCGTTTAAACCTAAGTAAATCATGTTTTAAGGGTTACCTTCAATTTTCATATTTCAACAAAGCCTAAAATTTCAATTTTCATATTTCAACAAAGCCTAAAATTTGGTTTACCTCCAATTTCACCCTTTCGTTTTCGCCTATATATAGACAACTCAACCATGATGGTCAAGTTTCCTGTCTTTTAACACATGCATGTTGTACATCATTTTAACACGAAAATACCAATCCATTTTATTGATCCTTTTACGTTTCTGTAATAAATCTCATTTAAGGTTTCTTTCTTAATGGCAATGAGAATTATATAAAAACACTACCTAGCAAGACGCTAGTGGAAAGGGAAGAAGAGTGTTTTGGGGGTCATTAAACCAGTGATTCCAAGTGCAAATTAGGTTTTTTGCGTGAGACCCACTTATGAGATATTCTTGATATCACTTAGGATAAGGTCTTTGATTGATACTTTTGTCTCGAAGAAACATGCATTTCTTAAACACCAAAGAGTCCAAATGGCGGTTCGGACCAACACAGCAAAGAGAGAAGCATAGGAGGCCGAAGGCATGTTAGTTTGATCCGCCAAAGATATCAAATCCACAATGTTTGAGAAATGGTGGTTAGTAATGATAAAAAGAAAAGTAAAGTAAAGTAACCCCAAATACCGTCTTCCACGGGTTATTGGTCCTAAAACCTAAGGTAGAGAGGCTGCTTCCGGTTGTACCTAAAGTAGAAAAGGACCTCCATCCTTTTTTAGGGAGTGAGGATCCACCGCTAAAAAGTATCTGACCAAGTATCTACCGCTACTTGCTTGCTTTGCAGTGAGTGAAAATGTGAAGCACCGTTTCGATTTTATCATCGAAACTGGGTAAAAAAACAAATGGAGAGCTATACAAAGCACGCCCCATAGATGAACTTATCATACAACATCTAAAACCGATTTGCTAATTATCGTTTCAGATTGAATAGTATAATATCCTTCATGGCACTTTGTCTCGGAACTGATTCTATAGCATTCTCGTTTTATTAAAGTTACAATATGTACGTTCTGTCAAAGCTAAGACTGATTTACAACATGTATTCGTTACAATTTCATATGATCACAAATAACCTTTAGTATTTAAACAGCTGATATATCAAAGAAGCATATACATTCCAAAGAAGAGGCTATTAAATCGCAGTATAAATTGATCAAGATTACAAAAAAGCTTTATTCTCTTACTATTCTTGATCCTCAATAACGACAATGCAACATATATTAATAAAAGTAATTAAATCATTTTCATATAGATACACTCATAAGAACCATGAGCAACGTATGAAGATATACTTTAACTCTTTAATACATATCAACTTTGTAATAAGATATAAATTGAATTGCTATTTGCAACATGCAGGCTTCATGCATGTATCTCAACAATGCTTTTCTTTATGCATAACTACACATCCCATAAACGCAAGTATTCCCTTTCTTGCATCTATTGTCGCACCCTCCACAATGACGCTTGTCCTTCATCACGTTGACGCATTTTCCCTTGCAACAAATCTCTTGGTGCTTGCATTTTTTCCCACAAAGCCCACAATTTTGTTTATCGGTCTTAACATTAACACATTTCTTCTTGCAACAGTCTGGACCTGGGCTACCTTTTGCTCGACATAGTCTTGGGTTCTTGTTGCATTTTAGCGAGACACTTGAGTGTTGGGCAAGGAACCGACTGGCCCCTCTTAGTGAACCATAAGTAGGCATAAGATCTTCGTCTTCCTCTTCGATTGGTGTTGCATAAACGTTAATGGCCATAGCCATGACAATGATCAGGGCTATGAAGATTTTCTTTATGCTAGTATTCATGGTGTTTTGAAGAGTGTATATATGATGTTTATAAGTTATAGAAGTTTGAATGGAGTAATAGATAAGAATAATTAAGAAAGTATTTATAGGCGAGAAATGTGATTGAGTTTGAAAATTGTTGTTTTCATGGTAGTCTACGTTGAACAATAGTTAGGTAGTTAGATGGTACTTTTGTAGCAAATGCTCCACTAAAATGAGTCAAATTTTGACTTTGGATTGTATTACTATTTTCCTCTCCATAAGTTTTTCGAAAACAAGACTTGTATGTGTATATTAGTATACTAGAAGATCACCCGGGCATAGCTACGACGGTGTACATTTGTGTCATTTTGTGTGTAATTTTTATTATGTATATACGGGTGTGGAGTAAGTGAAAGTAAATATAACTATTGGTTTAAATTGTAATTCGGTATTTAAATATTTAATATATTACAGTTTCTTTTATAAGTAAGGGTATTTTAGTCTAAAAATATTACTTATTTTTTAAGTTTTTAAATTTTAAGCCAATGTGTTTTCTCTGGGTATGTTGTATAGAAAGATACTTAAAGATTACTGGATATTATCTAAGCAAAAAAGGCATTGATGATGACTATCAAAATTAATATGGGTTCCTTTAGGATATGATGCATAATCTTGACCAACTATATATCACTATAATAAGTTTGTTATACAATGGGACATTTATGAAATGTATATTTATGTCTATCTGCATCTCTTTATATCACTATATTTATGTAAGCAACAAGAGGGATCTATGCTTATTAAAAATAGTTATTTTAATCACATAGAGCAAGGTTTTTAACCAATAAACCGGGCTCAATTACACCAGGCATAAAGCCCGTTTTTAAAACCGGGCTCTATGGCAATTCCTAATATAGTTCATCCCCTTTGTGTTTTCATGAAAAACTGGGCTCTATTAACCTTTTCAACCGGGCTCTATGTTCATTTTTGTAGTAGTGCCTGATTCATGGCTATCATTTATACATTCATTTTAAGGTCATCTTAAGCTCTTGAGTTGCTTCGTCATATCCTAGTTTGTTTTGTCTCTTAAGTCGTGGCTTAATGATATCATTTAAGGTTTTTTTTTTGTTTGTCTAAGGTAACTTTTTTGCATCTACACTTTTGTTAGTTGTTCTTTTTCCAATTCTCTGGAGTGGTTGTGTACTTGTGTTTTGGGTTCGTTTAGGTTGTTGGGTATAAGGTACTTGTTAGAGCTCTTTTTTGATATAATGCGGCGTTCAAAAAAGTTGGTCTTATTAACATAAATTTGCCGTTCAAAAATAAATATATAAAACCATTTACTCTTGTCTAACCTCAAAACTTTGTTTTGCTTGCTTCTTATCCCTTAAAAAGTAAATCAATGTTGTTTGATTACTATTACTTAGTTCACTACATATTCTGAAAGAGCGATAATAAAGAGACCTAAGATACACGTCTAATCATGCATATTTCATTAACAATTTGACACATCACTTTAGGCAAAGAGTCTATATGGTAATTTGGACCTACGCAGCAAAGAGAGAAGCATTGGAGGCCGCCGGCATGTTAGTGTGATCGCCAAAGATGTCAAATCCACAATGTTTGAGAAATGGTTTTTAATTCTGATCCACCTCTAAAAAGTATCCGACCAAGTATCTACCGCTACTTGCTTGCTTTGCAATGAGTGAAAATGTGAAGCCCCTTTTCAATTTTATCATCAGAAACTGGGTAAAAAACCTAATGGAAAGCTATACAAAGCACACCCTATAGATGAACTTACCATACAGCATCTAAAACCAATTTGTTAATTATAGTTTTAGATTGAATAGTATATAAGATCCTTCATGGCACTTTGTCTCGGAACTGATTCTATAACATTCTAGTTTTATAAGAGTTACAGTATGTACGTTCTGTCAAAGCTAAGATTGATTTACAACATGTATTCGTTACAAATTTCATATGATCACAAATAAACTTTATTATTTAAACAGCTGATATATCAAAAAGAACAAACTAATTAAGCTCTCACGAGAAGCATATACATAACAAAATACATTCCAAAGAAGACGCTTTAATTCCCAGTATAAATTGATCAAGATTACAAAAAAGCTTAATTCTGTTCCTATTCATGCAACATATATTAATAAAAGTAATTAAATCATTTTCATATAGATATACTACTCATAAGATCCATATGCAACGTATGAAGAATTGAAGATATACTTTAACTCTTTAATACATATCAACTAATTTGTAATAAGATATTTTTTACCCAAAAAAAACTTTGTAATAAGATATAAATTGAATTGCTATTTGCAACATGCAGGCTTCATGCATGTATCGAGCTCAACAATACTTTTATTTATGCATAACTACACATCCCATAAACGCAAGTATTCCCTTTCTTGCATCTATTGTCGCACCCTCCACAATGACGCTTGTCCTTCATCACGTTGACGCATTTTCCCTTGCAACAAATCTCTTGGTGCTTGCATTTTTTCCCGCAAAGCCCACAATTTTGTTTATCGGTCTTAACATTAACACATTTCTTATTGCAACAATCTGGACCTGGGCTACCTTTAGCCCGACATAGTCTTGGGTTCTTGTTGCATTTTAGTGAGCCACTTGAGTGTTGGGCAAGGAACCGACTGGCCCCTCTTAGCGAACCATACGTAGGCATAAGATCTTCGTCTTCCTCTTCGATTGGTGTTGCAGAAAGGTTTATGGCTAAAGCCATGACAATGATTAGGGCTAGCAAAATTTTCAATATGCTATTCATGATGTTTTGAATATATTGAAAATGTAATATATTATGTTTGTGTTTAATAAAGGTTTGGATGGAGATATGGATGAGATTAGTTTGTACATATTTATAGGGAGGGAAATGTGATTGAGTTTGAATATTGTGATTGTCATGCATGGTAGTCTAGGTTGAACAATAGTTAGGTATTTAGATGGCATTTTTGTATAGCAAATGCTCCACTAAAAAGAGTCAGTTTTGACTTTGGATTGTATTTTCGTATGCGTGTGCTTTTCAAAACAGGACTAATATATATTACATAGAAAAAGGTATATTATATTGCATTATATGTATATGTATTAGGATCAGTTTGATTGGATATAAACTAAGCAAAAAGGGCATTGATCGTGACTAATATAGATCTTTATGATCAAAATAGTGGTTACTTTAGGATACGAGATTTGTAACTTTATATCACCTAAAACTTGTCACTAGCCACCTTTAAAATAACATTTTCCAAAATAATAGACCGAACATCTTTATGTGATATAATTAGAGCTACAAATACATACCATTACTTTTTTTTATATATTTTTTGTAATGCACATGTTGTTAACAAACTAATTAGTCAAACTTGCATTTCTAAAACAACACGGTTTCCTTAAGTCCAATGAATTCTATCTTCTTCAAACTGCAAGAATTCAAAATTGTTCAGAAATGTGGTTATAGGAGCACTTAGCTACAAGAATTTTTTTTGTTTGAATTCTATTTTTAGAAGGTCTGACTTTCGAAAGCATGAATGTTTTTGGACATGTTTTCTACGAGTTATTAGCCCATAGCCAAAGTTTCTCATGTTTTAGGGGTTTGCCTCCTGTTTTCATATTTCAACAAGGCCTAAAATTTGGTTTACCTCCAATTTCACCGTTTTAGTTTTCGCCTATTGACAACTCAACCATGGTTTCCTGGTTTAACACATGCATGTTCATACATCTTTTATCACAAAGGATATGAATCTACTTTGGATCCTTTCAGTTTTCGAGATGAATCGACATTTGCACTCAAATATTCATCTTATCTAATAAAATCACTTAAAGATATGAATAAACAAAATGCCTAATGAATTTTATGATAAAATGAACTTTCATTTAAACACTGGAATTTTTATAAAATGTCACAAGCATTTTATATATTTCACAAAATCATTTTTTATAATTAAAAGAAAATGTTTAATATATAATAAATATATGAATCAATAATTGGTTGTCTATAGTTAAACATTGCAACTACCCTAGCCTAGCATGTTCACTCGTAGCTGTATTCCACTAAAGGGTTATTAAAGGGTGTTTGAAATTGTAACAAAAAGGGTCAAAAAAAGGTACTTACAATACTATGCAATTAAAGGGTGTTTGAAATTGTTTATTTAAGCTGCTCATCAGCTTATTGCGTTTTAGAATGCAAATGAACACTTGTGCGGAATTTTGAGGTTACAAATATAATGACTATAGATCTAAATTGAAATTTGTATGCCTCTTTGACAAATCAACATCATTACATTTAAACATGAAAATCAAAATATTTGCAACAAACCTTTTTCTTGTATCTATGCGAAATCCGAACTCGGGCAGTGGAGACGGCATCACTTTTGCTCTGCGTCAGTTCGTTGCTGGAAACTTCTTTGTCTCTTCTACATGCTTCGAGCTCCCAAATGCCGGACAATGATACGAATGCCATCTCTAAAAAAACATACCAAAAATTTCGCATCAGCGTAACTGATGCAGCCGTTAACAAAACAAAAAGCATTTCGTTAATATATCAATTGAGTGTATTGGAAAAACTTTTTTGAGTACTGCAACAAATAATGTGTTTCTTGTCATCTATATGTGGATCACAAATTGTGTTTACAATTACTATTTTTTTTTCGTTCTCATCATTATAATATTAGATAGCTAGCTAACTTTAAAGTTTGCTTCAAAATTTGTCATGGCATATCAAAAACTTCAAGCTACAGAACTATAAAGTTAACATGTATGTATTGAATATTTCAGTAAAATGAATTCCATAAACATAGAACACGCTTACTCATCTTCTTAATGAAATATTTTTACAAAATCGGCAGTGGCGGCAATTAGCATGTGCAAGTGGTGCAACCGAACCGGGATCCCCTCAGTAAGGGGCCCTCAATTGAGTATACATTCATTAATATTTATAGTTTTATACATAAACGTTTTGAATTTTTAGTGTCTTTGTTAAATATTACGAAAGTTGAACCGGGCTATATACAAAAACTAGAAGACAAACTTTGGGTCATCTACAAAAAGAGTGAAAATTTTGGATTATTAGGGCCTCATTTGTGATTTCGCATTGCCCCCCCCCCCCCCCCCCCCCCCCCAAATCGATGGGACGGCCCTGAAAATCGGTTGTGTTGAAAGAAAACTGTATTAAAAGTAAGAAAAATTATAATGTCGGAAAAGGTAAATTGGTAATTTACCTGAATCATGCCAAGATGATCTCACGGGTTATTTCCTTCCCAAGGTGTTTCATCTTGCATGCTCCATATGTCTCGTGGTGTTTTCTGAGCTTTTGCTACCAATGCATTTAACGTAACTTTATATTCCGCATATTCTCTCTACAACCAATATAAAAACAACTATTAAATTTTTACACCAAGTCTTAATATGATTATGCTATAATAATAATAAAAAAAAAAAAAAAAAAAAAAAAAAAAAAAAAAAAAACAAAACTTACTTTCATTGCTTGTTGTTCCTTATCTTCCAATTGGTGACACATATGTAAACACATTCTTTAAGCTTTACGTCAAAACACTACCACGCCTACTTTAAAAAAATACATAAAAAATTACACCATATATATTTTAAAAAAAAAGTACCTGATCTTAAACGGTTTGCAAAAGTTCAATAAGCCCATGCGCCAGCCAAATAAGCTCAAACAAACACCCCTAAAGAAATACTTTAAATTAACCAGTTCTTTTTAGGAATCCTAATCAAAAACCAAGTAAATTGGATACGTCAATTCAATAACTACTGATGGCGATAAAAGAACAAAAGTTATACCTTTTCCTCTTTGGCGAGCATCTTGCTTCCTTGGAAGAAATCCAAGGGAACCATGTCTCGAGTGCTGACAGTTCCTGTGCGGCATTCTTTCACTCCTATGCCTTGATACATACATTAAAAGTCCAAGTCAGCACATAGACCAACTCATAAGCCATGTTATGGAGCCTATGAATAGACTTAAAAGCAAGCTATATAAAACTATAAGTGACGCTTGATGATTGAGATCTTGCATACGTTAAATTTATTCAATGTTAACTGAAGCATTCAATTTTAAAAACTAAATAAATATAGTTTTCTATCATCTTGGACCCAATAAGGGTGATATTCCTTAGAAATCAAAATCCTGTAAACTAATAAAGTGAATAACATGTATAGATAAATTATCATCATTTTAACGTTTTGTAAGCAATCAATTACAGAATAAATTATGCACTCCAAAATAACACATTTATGAACTCATCTTTACATAAGAAATAAATAAGTTTAATTAAAAAGTAGAGACAATAATATCAAATCAGTAAAGTGGCAAACTGATAAGGCAAAAAGTGTTACGCTTTTAGAGGGTCATTTAAGCCCTAAGTTGAGATTATTTGATCAAATATTGCCCTAAATCGTTCCTTTTGTCATTTTAGGTACTTTGGAGAAGAAATCTGGAAAAGGAAGCATTTTTGACGTTTTTGGAGTGAAAAGTGAAGAAAACGACAAAGTCTCCAAATCAAGCTGGAAATAGTATCTGACGGCGTCACGTACTGCATGTGACGGCGTCACTATCATCCATGTTTTAATAAAGATAAGTCTTCCAATAATCATTCAATATGTCTATGTGTTATTTGATTCTATCTTATGCTTGTCTTTACTTTAACATGCTAGGCTAGGTTTTCTTTGTGTTTGCTTAGATGTAATGAAACCTAGCTATTGATTATTGGTTGGTTTTTGTTATTAATTGTATTGGATGAATGATATCGATGTTAGGCTTAAAAAAACTGGCAGACTTCCAATTGGTAACATGCTTGAATGTCTTATGAAACATGAATCGGATGTGTACTACGATTAATTGGTTATATTTAATGCATAAGTAACTACTAAGGATGCCATGTTAGGAGCTAGTTGTCTGCTCGACATAGGAAGAGGTAGGAGCTTATAGAGTTAGGGAAGATCGTACACGGCCCTACGAATAGTATTAAGGAATATAACACGTCATCCACGCAATTGTAACAAACTAATCAACTAGTAAAAGATAGATAGGGAGTAGTGAAATCTTAGTAAACATGTTTCTCTCATTATTGTTTTTTTTCCACATTTTATTTTCTCGTTATTTATTTCGTTGCATTTGTAGTTAATTGGGTTAGTTGACTAGCAACTAATTCCGCCCACTCTTCCAATACCCGAGATTTTTACTTGCTTTCTAAAAAACCATAAAAATATAAAAAGAATCATCCCTCACCTCTAGACCTAGTTTAATTAAATTTAATCCTAGCGAACACTATTCCCTGTGGAGAACGATCAATCCCCCGTACTGTTGGAATTATGATATCATGACAATCATATAAAATAAACCAAACACATCAAGTGAGCATAGCGGAAGCAATTACAAGATCATATAATATGTAATTAATTAATCAAACATAAAAGTAAACATACATTTGTGATTCTAGCCCGAACAAGAATCAAATGCAATCTTCAAATCAAGAACCCTAATTAGGGTTTATGTGGATTATAAGAATTACCCCTTACCTCTTTTGTAATTCAATCCAAGAATCAAACAATAGTATGTTTGATTCACGTTCTTGTACACACGTACTAATTCAAGTAAAAGTTTATGCAAGTAAATTAAACACAAAACTTTTAGTTTAAGAAAATTGAATCCCTAAGATGGGATTGTTGATGGATCAATTTAAGACAAAGAGAAGGAGAGAAAAACACCAAGATTTGTGTGTACAAGTTATGAGAAACAATGAATCTTGGGTTTGTATTTATACTAATGAATACTTGGAGCTCAAGGCACAAAGGAGGTGGAATCCTCCCTTGGCCGATCGGTCATACATCCCTCAAGGGGATTCTGGAACCTTCTCTTGTTTCCAATTATTCATAAGTATTACTTTCCTAATCTTCGTCTAACGGTTGTTAGTCATTCTCCGTTAAATACTAACGGTCGTTACTAGTTTTGTTTTATTAATAATTACATATAACATTTATAAATAATTATTCTTTTACTCTTCATACGTATTGTGTGCAATCCCGTGATCTCGAGTTCGATCCTAACACACAACAATTATTATAGTGTCTATAAAACCAACAGCTCCCACTTATACATATCATAATAGTGTGATCATATCAGTTAGCGTCTTGCAACACGCCGATGCCTCTAGTACAACTCGAGTAAGGCTCCTGGAAAACCTTTTAATGATTTCTCATTATTATTATCCCTTTGTTTCTAATACCACGTTAATAAGGATATGGATCTAGGTCATTCCTTATTTAACCATTCTGTTTCTCGTCGTTAGAAATTGACAAGATTACCAAATCTTCCGAACCTTTCAAGAAAGACCTTGGGCGTGGCCACGCAAACACCTTGACAACCCTACGAGGGGCCAGCAGTATTAAACTTCAAAAATTAATTTGAATGAACAAATTCTATATTGACTACAAGCAAAACACATAAACTTTGTAACACTTCCGAAAACAACCCTTATGACTACCAGTTACTTATAGCGTTAAGTTGTTCCACAAAAATGTACTACATTCATGACCGTTATCTTGTATCTCAAGTCTAAGGATAACTTCTAATAATTTACTTAATGACAAGATCCATAAAGTAACATCATATAGTCGGGATTAGTCCTATATTCAGTATCATCGAATATTATCTGAAATGGCATGACTACGCATCAATATACTTTAAGTATATTATACCAACCTTCAGATTTGTCTTAATTTAATAATATTCCCATATTATTAACTGACAACGGACAATTTAAGAATAACATTTATTCATGGATTTAAACATGCAAAAATAGGACAACAATAATTAACAATAGAAATAAACATACCAACATATTTTATTTCATTAAAATAATAATTGTTTACAATATCCTTTATCCAAATACTAATCACAGTTATGCATGAAACTACTAGCTAATTTAAGCCCAATTCCATCGGCTAATTTATTAAGCTTTTCTTTCGCCAAAGCCTTAATGAATGGATCAGCTAAGTTATCATCTGTGTGAACTTTCAGCAGATTTATTTCACCTTCGTTAACCTTTTCACGAACAAAGTGATTCTTCCATAGAAAATGTCTGGTGCCTCTCATGACTCCAGATTCATTGGCAAATATGATTGCAGCAGAATTGTCACAATACATATTAATAGGTAATTCAATTGAAGGCATAACACCAAGCCCTGAAATGAATTTCCTAATCCAAACAGCCTCCATAGCAGCTTCTAAAGCAACAATGTATTCAGCTTCTGTCGCAGACATCGCAATTGTACTCTGCTTCTTGCTCTTCCAGTCTACTGCTCCTCCATTGATAACAAAGGCATAATCCGTCTGAGACTTCGAATCATCTTTATTACTTTGAAAGGACGCATCACAGAAACCTGTAACACCAAGTTCTGCAGCTGGTTCTCCACCATATACCAAAAATATATCTTTTGTATTTCTTAAATACTTAAGAATATGCTTAACAGCAATCCAATGTTTTTCACCTGGATTATGTTGAAATTGACTGGTGATATTTTGAGCAAACGCCACATCTGGCCTTGTGCATTTTACCGCATACATAATAGATCCTACAGCTGAAGCATGCGAACCACCTCAGCAGGTGTTGAAGCACATAATTCATCACATAAGCCATGTTTCACTTCCATCGGCAAATATCCTTTCTTAGAATTTTGCATATTGAACCTTTTTAATATTTTGTCAATGTAAGCATGATGTGTGTCAAATTATAGTATATAATTATTTTCCGAAGAAATACTTGTGAAAGTATTTCCCGGGTCGTTCTCCCAACGAAGGGTCGAATGGAATATCCGAATTATCGATTTGGGAATCGTGTAGTGTAAGTGAATAGTGAAAAAGTGATTTTGAAATCAAAATATGAAATGAAATTATGAAATATGCACAAGGTACAAGCTATATATGCACAAAAGTCAAAAACGTGAAAACGGAAATGCAAACATAATTATAAAACGTAACGTACGAAATAAAACGCGACTTTTATTCTAAAAACAATCCTACGAATGTAAAACAATTTTCTAAAAATCTTAAACTATTAAAAAGAATTTTAAGAAAAAGAAAAATATGTTTTTGAGTTTTTATTTATTTTCTAGAATTTATTTCCTATTTATTGAATTAAAAAGTAATTAAAAATAAAAGAAAAGGTGAAAAATAATGGAAAAATTATGAAATCTATTCTAAAAAATCTAGAATTTTATAAAAGAATTTTCTAAACTATTTTTGTATTTTTAAGAGCTTTTTCTGATTTTTATTGGATTTTTGTTATTTAAAAATGATTTATAATGAAAAAATATTAAGAAAAATAGTAAAATAACTTGGAAAAATCCGGAAAAATTCCAGAAAATCAAAAATAATATGGAAATATTGCAGAAAAATTTTGGATTAAAAACAATAAGCAGAAGTGCTTATTCAAGCTTAAACAGCTTATGGCAAGTGCTTATTTATAAGCACTTGCCACAAATCTTAACCAAACTGATCAAATAGATGTATAATGCTTCAATAAGCTCAATGAAACTCAAAAATGAATAGAGATAAGCAAAGAAATACAGAATGCAAGCTATAAGCAGTCAATGCAAGCTAATGATAAGCAAATAAGCACTCAGGTTAAGCCAGGAACTCAAATCAGAAAGGAATCACTTAAAAACAACTAAAGTAACTCAGAAGTGACAGAAAATCAACAAGTACAAGCTAAAATGAGCACTAGCAGTCATATGATCAAATTCAGGAAACTAGCTCAACACCTAAAAAGCTGATACAATAAGCTACTATTAAACAATTCTAAACTAGGAAATTGAAGGTGTAAAAGCTTCACTGTACTACTAACTATCCAAGACAAACAATTACTCTATCATAACCTGCTAAATTCTACTCTAAATCATACCTAAATCAGCAAGCTGTTAAGACTAAATTGAAGAAGCAGTTGACTAATTTATTTCTATATTACTTTGACTAAAGCTACTTTCTACTGATCACATCTATTCTAATAAGTAATTTTAAGCTACAATTAATCTATATTAAGCTAACTATGTTTATTACACAACTACAACATCAACTATACTAACTGATTCTCATTTTTAACCTAACTGATGAGCTATTTGAAATATGATTTGACTTTTTATACAAATGAACCACTGTTTTTAAGATCTAACTTCCTATTATTACCTATAAGAAACTTATTTAAGAGAACAAATCAGCAAGCAATCTACTAATCTATGCTATAACAAGTTAAGCCAAACACCCCTGAAATGACAGTTACACTATAAAATGATGCAATGTTCTATAAACTACCAACCTTATGATCAATCAAACCTTACTAACTCAAATAGAAACTGAATCAACAAATAAACTATACTAAATCCAACTGTTTCACAGAAAACAGAAATTCAATGCAGCTGAAATAAGCTATAACAGATATCTCAGGTAGACTACTCAACTCAAGAACAACTACTAATTAAACACCAATGCAACAATAACAATAACTACACTATTCAACTCAATGAAACAGTAATCATAATTATACCACTAAAATCAGACAATTAAACTAAAATTAAGCTAAAAATCAAGAGTTTACCAACTAAATTCCCCCTCAGCTAGAACAGAGGGGGTTCCCTTTGCTTGCCTGTCTTTTGACAGGCTGAGTGCTTCCCAATCTCACTCAAACTTGTCCAATTTCACCACAAATCAATACCAATACCAACTGTTGACTTTTGTTTGACCAAAGCTTCAAATGAACATAAACTGTTAAAGACTAAAACAACAAACTCTCCAAAGCTAGAAAACTTATGATAAGCTGTATATAAGCTACTGAAAAGCTAAACTGAAAGCTGAATCAAACAGAAACTATTTTTGTGTTTTCTAAATTCTGATTTTCAATAAACTTTTGAATGAAATTAAACTTGAACTTAAAAGTAAGATAGACTGATATGAAATAGCTGATAACAAAGATATAAAAGCTGATTAAAAAATAGTAATAACAATAAGATGAAAAGATTAACGAGAAACTGATTTCATTGAAAATTGAAACATTATAACTAATCTAATATATTACAGTCAAAAGAAAATTGGGCAGAGTTTTGCTATCCTAAAAACTCCACACTCATACAAGCTACACTAGCATTCTATATATATAGGAGAGGAGGAGGTGAGCTCACGGATTGCCATGTTGGCAATCCGTGTGAGGTTGTGTTTGTTTGGAGCAAATCTGAGCCGCTTGATCATAATCCATCAAATCCCATCTAATATCCACCCTTTGATCATAATTAGTGACACGTTCCATCAAATCATAGGCTGCCACGTAGCATATTTGTGCTTCTTTTTGACTCTGACACCATCTGACATCACCCTTGAGCTTCTAGAACACCTCTGAATTGACCCAATTACCCTTAATTTTGGTTATTATTGGGATTGGGGGATTAGGGTTCATACGTGAACAGTGAAAACTAGGATTGGGGTTAATTTAGGTGGAGGGAAATAGTACGGGGTAATATTTATTTTACTTATGTTGACTTGGGGTTGACCGAGGGATGTATGGAGTGGTGTTTGACCGGGTATGGAAATGGGCTCAGGGTTTTTATTGGTGATTGGGCTTTTGGATTTGGTTAGAAGTGGGTATTGGATTAGTATTTTTTTGGACTTGGATATTTATCAGATTTTTAGAATGTAACATTCAAGGACCAAATGTGTAATAATATGAAAGTGCAGGGGCTAATTTTGTCTTTCTTCAAAAGTATAATCCAAGGACTATTTCTGCCAATTGATGATTCTTCAAGGGTAAATTCTGACAAATTGAACTCAAATATAGATCCGGACTTGAAAAATAGCTTTCCCGACCTCGGCTTTTGTCCTCTTTTCCACTCCCGTGCTCGTGTTTGCTGTTTTTGTCACTTTTATCCATATCCGTACCTGCATCCACATAAACACAACATATTTGGCATTTTAAAGTCGGCTTTTGGTCGTTTTGGTCCGGTATTTGGTAAAGAAAAGGTGTGTAAATTAATACACACCAAAGCACTTTGACTTAATCCAATTAACCGCCTTAATCTATCTCTATAGATTTTGATTCCCAGAATGTATGCAGCTTCTCCTAAATCTTTCATAGAAAAGCACTTTCCAAGATATGCCTTAACTTTTTGCAAACTTGGAATGTCTTTTCCCATGATCAATATGTCATCAACATATAAGATTAGGAAAATTACATTATCACTCCCACTAGCTTTGTGATACACACATGGCTCATCAAGATTCTGAGTAAATCCAAACTTTTTGATTTCAGCATCAAATCTCTTGTTCCATTATCGTGATGCTTGCTTCAATCCATAAATGGATCTTTGAAGTTTGCATACACGATTTGGAAACTTTGGATTTTCAAACCCTTCTGGTTGTGCCATATAGATGTCTTCATCTAGATGACCATTTGTGACAACCGGCAATTTAGGGAGCTATTTTGAAAACCCGCATTACGTTAAAGTTCATTTATAATTTTTATTTAAAATTTTTATTCACAACGAACTTGTAAGACCAATATTTATGAATAATTATATTTTATGACGTTATGGAATTCGTGAATTATTTTAATAATTCATTTTGATATTATGCTCGGTGATGTATTCTTAAATTCTCACTTGGTACTACGTTGACTCCGGCACTAGGAAACTGAAAAGTTTAAAAACTTACGAGTTTTAATACGTTGGACTTTTAGTCACGTACTTATTATAAATTTCGGTGGAATAATATATATAGTCCGTCAAATGGTGAATATAACGAGCTTTCGGGGACGTTTAATATTTTATTCGTAAGTTTTCACTTACGTAAGGGGACGTTTTATTAATTAAACTTGGAGGTAAAAAGGTTTGGTGTGCAAATAATAAGAAAATTTAGTTGAGGGACCTAAAGTGAAAATATCCCTTAATAAACCCTAACCCTACCCTTCACAATATCATTTTTCACTCAAAACTCACCCACTCCCTCTCCTCTCTTTCTCCACCGCCGGCCACCCAAGAACCGGCCACCACCGCCGCACACCACCGTACACCGCCACTCCCAAAACACTCCCCACATCATCCTTGTTATTTTGTGGCGATTCACGCGCCCAAAAACCACCCTCCCCACCTCGTTCTAACACCACCGACGCCACACACCTCACCACCATCATTTTTCTTGGTTAATTTTGTAGATCCACGGGTAAGTGTGCACGAGGTGCATCGATTTTGTTGAAAAACGAACCCAAACCCACGAATTTATTATAACTTGGGTCGGATTTGGAAGAAATGGATAAAAATAATAATGGGTTTTGTTAAAAACTTGTTAAATCTTGGTTTGGTATCCGGGTTTTGAAGTTTGGTTGGGTTTTTGTTGCATGGTCGACCCCTAGCCGAGGTCTCACCCTCGACTTTATTTGATTCCGGGTCGTGGTGGTTATCTTTGACCCGTTTTCTTGATTGTTGACCACATTTGGTCCTAGTGATTATTTGATTTTTATTGGTTTGATCTTTAGTTGGTTTTGGATTGATGTTTGGTGTTGGTCGATTCATGTTGGAGGCGAAGACCCCATATGGGTCGATTTGTTTCTTTTGGGTCGAGCTCTTGTGAGCTAGCCGCGACCATGATGGTCTCGGGTGGGACCCACGTGGCTCTTAGTATACGAATTTGACTTGGTATTTGACCCGAATACGGTTAATTTTTGAGGACCGTTGTTGATGTCGAAATATATATATTTCGGCTAAATTTATTTTTATGGTTATTATTTGTATAAATTGTTGGTTATCATTATTATTGTGGCTTATTGGATTTTGAAGCGGTTGACGAGTTATTTTGGACTCGTGGTATTATTTGAAGAAGTGTTGACGAAAAATGGTTTTGGGGACCGATTGTGAGACGGTCAATTAGATTGATGGAGATAGGTTAGTCGGGTGCCGTAGTCGGACTCTATTGTTGTAGCACGTGGATTGGGATTGTGTTGGACGGAGATGCATTTATTTTTATGGCTATTGCTTATTACTTTGGACTTGGACAATGAGCCGAGAGTCATGACTCGGACATGTGACCATTTCGTGTAACTCGATAACTATTTACAATTAAAACATAAATAATAAAACTCGTAATAATAATTATTAGTAATATAAACGTTTATATGAATATGTAGATGTGAATAACGGATATATAATTATATAAACGCGTATATTAATAATAACAAAAATCACGAGTCATATTATAAATAATACGACTAAATATATATTAGGCTACGAGAGTAGCGTAATATTATTGGAAGTATTATTATTATAAAAATGCGTTATAAAACGAGAAACTCTCGACGATTACTAAACATTAAATAAAATATCATTTATATATATATATATATATATATATATATATATATATATATATATATATATATATATATATATATATATATATATATATATATCTACATTATATATAACAGGAGGCATTTGAAGGAAATGCCCAGTCATTGTCCAGTCAATGCCCAGTAATTCAATTTCAGCCATGTCATCAGCCATGTCATCACATAAGCAATTTGAATGAAATGCCATCTCATTGCCCAGTAATTCAATTTCTGCCATGTCATCAGCCAAGTCATCACAATCTGTCCATGTAAGCAATTTTTTTTAAATTTATTTATTTTGCAAGTTTTTAATTAATTTCGAAAATTTCTATATTACATAAAATTTTAATATTAAGCGTGTGTATATATTAATTATATTACATAAAATTTTAATATATTTGTGTATATTACATAAAATTTTAATATTAGCATCTATTTGTGCAATGTTCGGTTTTTGTTATATTTTCGTGTTATTTTTTGTTTTTTTTAAAAATACCATCTGTTAGGAGTCGAACTAAAGACCTTACATGTGTTATGTGGTATCTTAACCACTGAACCACCAAATTGTTTTGTGGAAATTCTATAACTCCAAATCTATAAACTTGTGCAATTAATTATTTTTGCTAATTCACATATATCTAATTCAATTCTGCATTTACAAAACCATTAAATAAAAACCTTATGCGCTTCAATTGTGAGCCTCTCCAGAAAACCCTAACGTGCTTCTTTAAGGTATTAGAGAACTATTTTTTATCGAGTTGATATGTATATATATTGCGTTATTATGTATTGCATGGAAGATTTGAAGACAAGTTTTCTAGCAGATAAGCAGCTTTACGATACAGATTTTGATGATTTTGGGGAGGATGTGTTTGAAGTTCCCAAGGTTACACCACTTATATTAGGCAATCCGGCTAACCCTTTAAGCATATCTCAGTGTTTAGATGCAGCATTAGATCATCCACAGTAAGCAATATTCTTAGTCTGTAATATGCGTTTATTTGGTTACTGATTAACTGTGAATTGGGATCTTATGTCGGTTTATTGTATTTGCAGAACTACTGGCAGAGGCTTTGTGTGTTGCTTCATTGGACAAGGTTATGGTATATCTCTTTTAGATTTCTTTCTTTTAAATTTTTGGGTTTTTTGGTTCTGATCTTTATCATATATATTGGAATTATCATTCACAATATCTTTATCATTGTCATGGGCAGCCAAGAATTGGTTATCATTCTCAGATGCCTACCATGCATATTGATGCTTCGACTGTCGGTCAAATACGGGTGCCTACAGTGGATGGTTATTCCTCCACGTTTGTAAGAAATGACGTTGTTTAACAATCTTGGTCATGCAATATCCATGACATTCAGTCTAAAGGTAAGGGAAAATTGTGTAAAGCTGACGTCCCATCCTCTACTGCTGTTCCTGGATGGTCCAGTAACAACGCTGCTATCAATATTAACGAGTGTGGTTAGGCCTCTCTTTATTAACAATTTCTTTCAAAAAAAATTTCTTTTGTTGTTATATTTAAGGCAAAATCTTTTGGCTTATGTCTTATTCAATACTTGCACTGTTATGAATTTAAACCATTGTTGCAGGCATGAAGTATGTGCACAAGATACTCGATTTTGATACTGCTGTTGTTCGGGACAACGAAATTTTTTATCCATAAGTCGGTATGCCCTGTACTTATGCATCCGTATTATTAACAAATAGAATAATCAGTCACATGAAAAGCATGGGACTCATGTTAATGGCAGTTTGTACTAAAAAGAATTTATACAAATTTGCAGCAACAAACTTTGGAATGACCATGCTTGATTTTGCAGACGGTGTTGTTAGGAATGTCACCATATCCTATTTTGAAAAAGTTGCACGCAACACACCGAAAACCACATCAATAGATATAAAAGAAAATCATATGGTAAATTGTCAATTCAACAATGTAACGTGTTTATTTGTGAATAACTATACATAACTAATATTCATATTAAATTCTTTTTGGGTTACAGGTGCAATACCCCGCCATCTTCCGTTGTCTAATCCGAAAATAATAAACGCTCGCGTTATGCAAAAAAAGGTTATATATTAAGTGTGTTCTTTTTTATTTGAACCAGCTACAATCCATACCATTTATTCCCTTTAATATTTCATCCTTCAATTAACAGGAATGGATATGCAAATCACGTCCCATTGATATTGGTCCTCAGAAACATAGTTTGGCATCATTATTATCTGGTGAGCTATTTATGTTACACTTACTATTAATAACATTCGCTTACCTGGATATTTTACCTGGAACTAGATTCAGTGGAAGAGCAGTTACTATTGGCCAGTCATTCTGTTGCAAATGACTCTCCCACACGACGAGTTTCAGCCACCCAAGAAATAACCCGACCACTACTACTGCATAGAATGCTCATCTACCTGAAATCAGTCCCAGCAAATCTGCTGCACAAAATGCTCACCCTATGCATTTGGGACATGGTAAGCTGAATCCCGTAAAAATGCATTTTCATTTATGCAGCCTATTGTAGGGCAAAGTTTTGGTTTGCAGAAAGATTGGGTCACTTTTTTTTAGTCATTTATAGAAGGGGTTTGACTTTGGCATTCGACTCTGATTATATGATTATTCTATCGTTTAAGATGGTGTTTCAGATTGGTTATTGCAAGCCTGAACCACGTCACTGTATTGGATGTATCACGATAAGGTTATTTTAGCTCTTGGATATGTTGTATTCAATCACTATGATATATCACAACATCCTTATATACTTATTTTCTGTACTAGATAGACGCGCCATTGGATCCAACAAAAGAGCTTTCTAGGTACGTATACTAGCTTGCTGCATCGAAGAGGGGTTTAGGATTGCTTATTGTTTCTGTTAATCTAAATGTATCAACACTTGGAATGGCATGGTTTTGCTTGAAACTTGGTAATTAGTCCAAATGAAAGTAAAAAGAAAAGGCAAATGGATAGGATGTGTGTTGCTAGAAATCTCAGTCGCAATAACTGTATCATGTATGGTGGTGGTGCAGTAGAAACTTCATGCTCGATTGCAGTATAAGCCCCTATTGATAAATCTCCTAGAGTTGAACAGGTTCCAACATTTATCTTAAAAAAAATATTCAAATTTGGTTCTCATTTATATGAACATGTACTAAATGTTTCCCATTTTTTGAACAGTATACCATCACGCCTTTTGCTGAAGCTTTGTATGCTGTACCTATGGTTCTTGCGGAGAATAGTGGTTTGTCACCCATTGAAACACTATCTGAAGTAAAAGCAAAGGTAACCCCGATAATAACTTTTCTTATTGTTTTACTGATAACCGAGTGAAAGATTATTCAGCACACGCGCACATTATAGACGCCCTAGAAAAATACTAACAAAAAAAGGCCACAAAATAATAGTGGTCCCCGAACCAGAAGTTGAGCTGTTTATGAAGGTATAGTCACATGATATCATACTACAAATACTAAAAAATCCTTTTACAATCATTGACAAATAGAAAATCATATCATCTTGACTGCTTAGATGAGTCTGCTTGGATGAGTCATCTACCAAATCTAAAAATTTTAGATGTTGTAAGCGTCTTACACCAAGTATCAACTTCTTTTATATGTCGACTAATGTGCTGATCTGAATTATTAGTAATATAATATCTTGGATATATATCAGTAATGATTCTGTTACTCATAGAAGTTCTACCGTTTGTTTGATTATGTCACTCAACGAATATGAATGGTCTATCCCATAATATTTTGGCCAGTACTCTTGGTTTTTGTACAGCGTGTGCATATCAGTCCTTGGCCTACCTCATTGGTCTATCTCAGCTCATACGATGTGAAGGTGGCCACAAGCATCATTAACAGATGTGACTTACTAAGCCATAAGCTTTATAATTTGTTTAATATTTTTATTGTTCTTAATTTCTTTTTTCGTTTGTTATGCATATAAGTAAAATTACATATCACATGGAAGCAGCTACCAGTTGCTGTAATCATGTTCTATTTTTTGGTTATAGTTACAATACTTATTTTTGATGAAAATGGGACACGACACACTGCTACAGATTTGCTACAGTATGCCAACCCCAAAGGGTTATCTGTTCTTTTACATGCAGTGATGTAACTGTCCACAAAATTTTATTTAAGACAATAGGTAAGTTGCAACTTTTGTTACAAAAAGTATATATATTCTGGAACATTTTTCACCTTTACACTGGAGTGGTGTTTGAAGATTTATTCGGGAATAACCATCAAACATATCTAAAAGGTGGGAAGAAGGATGAAATTCTATCTGCTGGTGCACTAGCAAGCCCACAACTTTTGATTTTGAGTGACATAGGTCCAAGAAAGCAACTTGATGCCCTTAAGATTAAAGTTGTACTTGAGAAACCTTAAGGTCAAGGTATGGCTGATAACCTGCTGAACGCAGTCTTTATTCCTTCTCCTATTGCAGCCTATCCATCCGAAGTCCAAATTGTTGGTATCACACAGTTTGGTCAGCCATGGTAATCTGATTTCCTGCTTCAATTCCCGTTAAGTCTAATATCAGAATACTAAATACTAATTTTGTGATTGTTGTTGCCTTTTTAGGTATGCCTACACAAAAAACAAGTTTTCGACCACTTTACATGAGTGATTGGCGACAAGTTCAATAGGTCGGGCTGGATTTAGTTACGGGTCAGATTGGGTTATTTTGATGTTGGTCAAAATGGGATTGGTTTTGTTGAGCCCAGACATTTTTTGTTCAAATTTTTTTTCTTTATTCATAAATTTTTGTGTTTCAGATATGTACATAACTCGAATAGCCCATTCGCAAAATAATATTTTCGAAAGCATACCATGATAGAAATAAATATAAAGGTGTCATCTTTTGTCAGGTCATTTTCTTTTAAAGAATACCTTGAAGAAGACTTCAAATGAGCAAGAAAAGAAGGAAGGATAGTTAACGTGTCATCATAGGCTCATCGAATTACATACAACAAAGGAATAAACTTTGAAAAATAAATGATGCATCAAGGTACACAACTGAAGTTCATTGCACATGTTCACATCATTAGAACATGGTTGAATGCATCGTTTAGTGCATATCCTTAACTTGCTTCTTCTGTTCTACTACTCAGTTACAGCTCCATATAAGCCTATGGACAGTCAAAGCTGGCCAACATACTGCACGCTAACGAGCTAACAAGGCAGTTTAAGGTACTTCTATTTGAATATGTTATATTTATCAGCATATTGCTATAAAGCTTTTTTAGCTAAATTCTTATTTACATAATATTTAAAAACCAGGACGATAAGGGGAACTTAACTGCAAACTCATTGCATTCTGGTGCCATTGCAACCATTCTTTTACGCCATCGTAGCTTTCTTGAGGGTAAAATTCAGATATTTTTTATAACTTAATCTCTAATTTTAAAACATTTTCTTCTAACAATATATCTATATTTCAGTTTCTCAATTTTCCAGGTAGACTTTCGTGATGAATACTTTTACCCGGTCCTGAGGTAACCCTGACAAGCACACTTTATCTTATAGTTAATCAATTTGTGTAATTGTGTTACAATTTATGTGTAAAGTGGACCAGGTAACTAAACATCATATTAGCCTTTAATGTTTACAAGCACATGAGTGTATGATTTGTGGAATATGGTTGGATTTAGCTTCCTTAATGATTGCTTTTGTTGATTTATTTCTTTCTAAAGCTTCCGATAGAGGTTGTTATCTGAATAGTGTCATCGTTAAAATGCAATGTCTTTTTCTGCCTATATTATCAAGAGAATTGTGAACTTTTCACTTTATTGTTATAGATCATACTCAGTCTTTTATTGGCATAGTTAATTGAGTTAATGAAGTTGCAGGTTGAATTTCGTTTTATTTATAGATAGATATTGGTACTACGAGCTTCACAACTGACCCAAACATTGCATCCTAGCAAGGAAAAATTATTTCTGAGTGGCCTATAGGTTAGTACGGTCCTTAATATGGTCTACGTACTCCGTGGACATTTATACACTTGCTAACCTTTGTATTCATAATCAACCTTTACTTTTTGGTGCAGTCATCTCTTAACGGATGAGCTTCAAATATTCAAGAGAACTCCAGGCGACCATTTTCTCCATCTTTCTCAACTTACTCTGGTGCACCATCCCCTAATTTCCTTCAAATTGGTTAGTATATTTGACCGATAGTTATTTTCATTGGTAGTTCTATTTCTGAAATCACTTGGTACCCTTTATATGTAATTCAACAACCTCTTGGCCAAGAGGTCCTTGGTAAGTCTCTTTTTAGATCAATTACTTAGGCTTACAAATTATTTTTGTTTACATTAAACTACATAGTCAATGTTATTCATATTACATGTATGTATTTAAATATCTTAAAAATAACTCATAGCATTTGAAGTATTATTGTTCAGGTATTTTAACAGCCTAATGTGTTAAATTCCAAAGTATAATGAGGCTTTCGTGTAACGGTACCTGTATGTACGTTAAGGACCCAACCAAGCTAGGTGGAAATATAAGCTTATGAAAAATAGCTAATAAGCCTAAGAATAAGTGTAAAGTTATGAACTTATTTAAAGTGGTAAAGTAGCTGTGCATTATTACATTTTTAATCCGACACGGCGACACCGGCCCGAAATGACTAACTAACTTAACTAAGTATATGACAACAGATGTGAAATATTGCTTTGACAATAACCATGCTTTTTAGGAATTTGAATTGTAGAGGGTGTTTCTTTTAGCTTATTCTAGGCTCCGGAAAAATGGGTTTATTAAGAATAAGCTGAAACAAGCAAGCTCAAAATTAAGCCCAATCATAAGTGTCAGTGAGAGAGAAACACAAACTTCTTTTGGGCGCAATATGGGTAGTGGTCACTTTGATTCATATATGGTATAGTCTGAACTTTGAAGTCGATTATTTTAGACTTTAGACTCTAGAATCCTTTATATATGATCCGTTTGCATTTAATTGTATGGTTTAGGGTTAAAATGAAAACGAATGTGATATACTACTTTTTAGAAAGTTGAAGCTTAAGGGGTGTTTTGTTTAGCTTATTTATAAGCTTATCAACTTACTTTAGCTTATTTTTAGAATTATCAGCTTATTTGTTTCATAAGCCACAAATATAAGGATATGAAAAGTAAGCTGATAAGCCTAAAGCTATGGGCTTATTAAAAGTGGTAAAGTAACTGAATTATTCGGTTATTGGTTCGCTTTTGTCTCAAATGAATTCGGTTCAGTTTTGGTTTATTTTTTAAAAAGCTCAAACCGAGCAAATCGAACCAAACAAACCGCAAGGGCGCAAACCAAACTGATGAACCAAGGTGAGAATGTTTGATGTGATATCTTGAGAAAGCTAAAAATAATTGTATTAGTACAAATCTGGAAATTACAATAAATAGAAACTTTGCAGCGTAAGTATAACACTTTAATTTGCTAAAAATGGAATGGCATGAATGCCTGCAACCTCCCAAGTCTTTTTACTTGAAGGAAACTGTATTGTTATTTCTATATCACAGTTTTATATGATCATATATAAAATTGTTCCAAAATTAAACCAAGTGTTGACAAGTTAGGGTGACCCCTTTTGACCATAGCCTAATTTGAAGTGATACTGATCTAACCATCCAACCCACGTGTTTTACCACCTCTAATTGAATTCGTACTACATTTTCTATTAAAGTTTCAGAATTAATGTGATGAATATTTTACTACATGAAGCGGGTGAACTGAACAAGTATATGAGCTCTTGAGTCTTTTCTTCTCCTAGCCGATCCAACATATCTAGATACTAGAGTTGTTGGTGCCAGGGCCGTTATTTGCGCTGTAACTTATGTGGTGGCCGTTATTTGAAGCAAAAGAGACCTTAAAAGGCTATTGAAACAGTGACTTTTTGCTGACACCATTTTGTTCATAGCTTTCATCTATTAACCCGGCACCTACATGCTCCTTCTTTATAAAGCATTCCATCTGCATGCTTACGACACCTACATGGTCTCAAAAACATAATTATCTCAGAGTTATTGCAAGCCGATTTGATACCTGCATATGCTAGATGATATTATATGAAACAATGTCAGATGTAAGTCATGAGATTCATTTTTTACTTGGTGTGTGCGCAAAATCATTTTAAGGGAGATGGCGGGCTTCAACTTTTGTAAGATTAGGACCAACATTTTACACTCAAACCCTTTTAACACTTTTACTTATTATTCCTATGTTCGGTGACGTATCCATTGGACATTCTCATATTATGTTTAGCAGTTGATCTCAGTTATCAAACGATGACATATGTAATCATGTAAGAAAGATTCATATCAACTGTACATGTTCATAAATTGAAGTTAGGTATTACTATAATTTCATATTTGATTAAAAATGATCCAAGACGAAGGAGTATGATCTCTATATGACGCCTGGACCTTCTCACATCAGAATAGCCGTACAGATTATAGCTAGGTTGCATCAACTTTTACGTTCATGACTTGTGATCTTATCTCCTTCCTTTATCATTTATTTAGAAGTGTCAAAGTGATCAAATTTTATACAACAAGAACAACTTGCAACATTGACAATAAAATATTAAACCATCAAAGTCAAAAGGCATGTATACATTTGAGAATAGATGGTTAAAGAAGTCCTCGCAGACAAGTTTTTTGCATGACCTACGGAACGAAAATGTTCATATTTCTGAACCAAACTGCAAAAGATCATTATTTACACGAAAAATAAAATAAAATAAGCTAGATCTTTGTTTATAACTAATTTTCAGTACAAATACTCATCATATGAAAAATGTGCGTGCAATCTAAACTAAGGTGGACTCATGTATATAATTTTCATTATTAGTTGTTAATTTTACAGAGTATACAAACTAATTATGTAATCAAACTTGGATTATCATCATTACTAACATTTAATGAACGTCAAAAATAATTTTTGAAATATTAACGAACAATCTTTTCTAAGTACCAAGTATAACATAAGTAGAAAGTATTATTGAATGGCATTTTGCTTGAATAATGAAAGATAATTTATCAGCAAAAACATAAATACGATAACTAATTATAAACCAAAATCTAAAACCATAATTAAAAAAAAAATAAATTTTTTTTGTTCTTAATCAATAATAATACAAAATTAAAAGTTTTAGAAAAAACTCCATACGTGCACGGGTCTTATAGGATCTCTCCAGGGGCTTCATAATCTACAAGGTAGTTTCAGTGTTCCCAACATGGCGGGCACACTTGGATCAAGAAATCCAACAGCCAATGGCATTGGAGCAAGTGATGGCTAAAGAAGACAATGAAGATGAAGTTGATGATGATGTTGCTGATCTTGAAGACCGAATAGTATGTTTTGTTTCACACTTTACCTTACTAACTGATTATTAAATTACAAATAACAAATAAGAAATAAATTTTCTGATTTGACAAACTCATGAGTAAATGGGTTCATATGAACCTTTATTTGAAGGTAACTCAAAGGCCCATATATGCTTCCCCTTATTCCCGATTAGGCAATTTTAGTGAATATGAGAGATAAGCTTAGTACTCCATTTTTTCATTTAAATTGGAGGTGCCAATATGTATAGTTCTTTTGAAATTAGTTGAAATGGGTCGGGTTTATATCTTTTATATGAATATATATTTCTTTTCATTCATAATGCATTCAAAAAATAATTTAGTATGTTTAAAGTTTATTTTCATTAAGTTACTATTTCCAATCATATTTATAAGTCATGCCCGCCCATCGGGCGGGCTTCAAAATCTAGTATATATATATATATATATATATATATATATATATATATATATATATATATAACGAGGAAAACTTATCGAGTTATGCGGAGTCGTAGTCACACGAGTTCAGGTAAGTTTTATTTGTGACTTTCGTGTTGTCACGGATATATGACGATTAATATAAGTGTTTTCTATAACTAAATAACTACTTAACCGAAGGGTTGAACCGGGTTATTTGGCTATACGAAATGAATATATTAATGGGCATCGTATCCTACGACGCCCATAGGTTGTGGTATATGTAAAGGGTAATAAATTGCGAATATATATATCGGGGAATCTGGCCAATTTGACGATGTATATAAGGAATTTATTAAACTACGATATATACCATATAGTGTTTATGTGCTATGTGCTTTAGGAATGGGTATAATCTTGGAACGGTATGTTACGTAAATAAATATGAGGTTTATCAAATCGACGGATTTGATAAACTTCGGCGATTTATTTAAATGATATATTGGGCTAATATTAGATCTATAGTTTATCTTTATTATTCTTTGTGTGACCTTTTTGGTTTGTTTTGTGTCGACCCCCACCCGTATGGATACCAAACGTAAATACATCAAACTCTTACGAAATGCATTTTCGGAAAATAAAACGGATTACGCTTGGGTTTGGGAATATTTTGAATTTGAGGAAATGATGTCTGAACAAGTTGATATTGTTAGGTCGTGCCGAGTCCGTAGTTGCTGTTTTGTGAGTTACTACACATCTTATTTCTACCGACTTCTTCTTGCTATTTTCTGGACTTGAGGTGAGTCATAGCCCCACTTTTACTCTTGAACTATGTTTTCAATACTTGGAGTGAGAAACGTGCAAATTATTTTATGTGGACTATTTATCGCTTCTATATTCTTTCTAAAACTTGCTATGCGTATAGACTAGGATGTTTTGTCAGCTTTAGTCACATAATTTATGTGTACTATTCAAGGTTGACTTATTTGGTTATTGTCAGCTTTAGTCACACGGATCGTGTGTACTATTCAAGGTTGGCTTATTTAGATATTGTAGTGTGCACCTATAGGTTAATGATACTTTGGAGGTCATCCGAGTATTTATTGGTATTGCGGGGGTTACCCGAATATCTATGTTGGAACGGAGGGTATCCGTGTGTTAGGATTGGAGCGGAAGGTATCCGCAGGCTTTTAGTGAATCCTTAGTCTAGCTAGCAAGCGTTTTGCGTATATGTCCACTATATTGTTAGATGAATTTAAACCTATGATCTCACCAGCGAAAGCTGACTTTTAGCACGTTTTCTCAGGTAATTAAGTCATGATACGGATGCTTGGAATGGAAGGCTCGGCTAAGGCTCTTGGTTTATGGATCTATTTTTCTAAACTCTGATAATTAATTATGGACCTACTGTTATGTTATTTTGGGCCTGACTGTGAATGATGTTGGGATAAATGTAAACCTTAAAACCCCGTTTTGGTTGCGTTTTTATTATGTTTACTTTATCTCGTTCTATTATGTCTTGTGTTGGATACCAATCCCCGTAGCACCCCGAAAGCTTGTTGAGACTTCCGCTGTATCGAATTTTGGGGGGTGTTACACCATTTAAGAAAGCGGTTTTCACATCCATTTGCCATATCTCATAGTCATAGTATGCTGCTATAGCTATGAGAATCCTTATAGCTCTTATGTCTGCTACAGGAGAAAACGTCTCCTCGTAATCGATTCCAAAAGTTTGAGTAAAACCTTTAGCAACCAGACGAGCCTTATAAGTGTGTACATTTCCATCCATGTCAGTCTTAATCTTGTAGAGCCACTTACTCCCAACTACCTTGGCACCAGGAGGAAGGTCTACTTCTGTCCAGACTTCATTATCATGCATGGATTGTATTTCCCAATTCATAGCAGCTTTCCATTTTTCCTTTTCAGGACTATTAATGGCAGCTCTATAACTAGTAGGTTCATTAAGATCCCCTAGTAAATTTTCCTTAGCCTCTACATTAAGACATATACAGTCAGGAGCTTTCACAGATCTAGAAGATCTGCGAATGGGAACTACTTCAACTTCCGGTGGAGGACCCAGACTTTCTGGTTCTACAGGAAGTGTGCTAGTGTTTTCTGAAGGTAATGCATTATCTTGATCATATTCTAGATCATATACTCTCCCACTGACTTCTTGAGATACAAGATCACTTTCAAGAAAGTCACCATACCTAGCAACAAACACTTTGTTCTCTGGTGGGTAGTAAAAGTAGTAACCCATTGTTTCCTTTGGGTATCATACAAAAATGCACTTTACAGATCTTTGTTGGAGTTTATCTTGTGAGTCACGTTTAACATACGCCTCACAACCCCAGACCTTTAAATAAGACAAGTTCGGAGCTTTTCCAGTCCACATCTCATATGGTGTCTTATCAACCTTCTTTGTGGGAACCATATTTAAAATACGAACAGTTGATTCAAGAGCATAATCCCAAAAAGACAAAGGAAAATTAGTAAGATTATACATTGATCGAACCATGTCCAACAATGTACGATTCCTTCTCTCAGATACACCATTTTGTTGTGGAGTATATGGAGATGTGAGATTCTGGACAATTCCATTTTCAGTTAAGAAATCTTTAAAATCTTGACTAAGGTATTCACCAACTCGATCAGAACGAAGAGCTTTAATCTTCTTTCTTAATTGCAACTCTACTTCTGCTTTAAAAACTTTAAATATTTCAAAAACCTCATGTTTATGTTTAAGTAAATAAACATAACCATAATGGCTGAAATCATCTGTAAAAGTTAAGAAGTAAACAGCACATCTCCTTGACACATGTCTAAGTGGTCCACATACATCAGTATGTATCAAACCAAGTAGATCTGAAGCTCTTTTCATATTGCTATGAAAAGGTTTCTTAGTCATCTTCCCAGAAATACAAGACTCACACTTATCAAATGACTCATCCACTAGTTATAATCCCCGCGCACGCGCGAGTTTTTTTTAAAATTTTTTTAATCTTATATTTTTATTTATTAAAAAACAAATAATTTAATTTTTGTTTTGTTTGATTTATTATGTTTAATTATAGTTTTTTATTATTAAAGATAATTATTTAAAAAATTTAATCTTATTATTAATTGCATCTTATCTATATTTTTTGTATTTATATTATATTTGTGTTATAAATAAATATAAAATGTTACCTAATAAGAAAATAATATTTTTTTTAAATAAAATTATTACTAAAAAAAGAATGAATCCATTTTTTTGAAATGAAAAATTACCAATAGAGGTTTTGTTTTAATATATAAATATATATAAGATTTAAAAAAAAAAAAAAAAAAAAATGTTACACGCCTAATAGGCTAATAAACTTATGTCGGCCGAATTTTACCTAAAGCTAGACTACATGCATGATCTCACTAAGTATGGTAAGGCCAATCAAATCCCAAGATTTTCTGCTATTCCTTGGTTAAACACATCTCTTTACACGGTTTCCTCTTCTCTTTTATAACCATATACAAAACACACAAAAAAATAATAATAATAAACCTATAAAAACCCTAGACAAAAACAAGTCGACTGCTACAATTTTCTGGGTCCATTCTGTTCGATTTCAGCGTGCAAAAGGAGGGTTTCATCGTGATATTGGTGGTGGTTCGATCGTGCTTGGACGTGGGTAACTTCTGGTTCGACAAAGGGGTGTTTGTTCGTGGGTTTATAGGCGGTTCGAGGTTGGTTTTTGGCTTGTGTTCGATTGGTACAGCTTGATTTCGATCCTGGTTTGTTCTTCGCATCATTATCCAAGGGTAAAACTTTCACCTTGTTCTATACGACTTGAAGGAAAGATACGAATATTGAAGGGCCAATATAAGATATAAAGGGGAAAAGAAAACATAAGTTGGTCGGTGTCATCTTATTATATATTTTCTTATTCTTACTTGTCGATTAAAGAAGCCGGGCCTTCTTGTCTTTTTATCTACAAACGATCGTTGAAGTTGCATGTAATTAATTTATCGGTAATAACCTTCTTGAGCTTAATCTCGGTATGTATTCAATTAATTATTCTTATTATGTTGGTAACATTAGCTAGTTCTTACATGCGTGTTTGTTACTAGATGGATCCATCTCAACCGCAGGCTTTCTACAATGCTGCAATGGGAGGGGCAGTCTTGAAGACATCAACCTTTACGAAGAATGTTGGTTTTGGAATACAAGATTTTAGCCAAAATATCCTACTAGATGGGTTGAAATCATTACCTTCTGCATCAAAAATCAAACCTGACATGTCAACACCTTGTACGTCAGAAATCAAACCTTGCCTGTCAATACCTTGTACGCCGATACCTGAAGAATTTGTAAGTCTATTGTCAACGTCCAAATTATTATTATTTTTTTTATGTATAAAAATTTACATGTACTGGTTTTTTAATACAGAAGTGGACACGTGATACATCAACTGGAGAAGTAAGTCTATTACTGTATCAATGTATACAATATCATGTTTTTTCATATATAAATTTACACACCGGTGTATATACAGGAACGTCGGGAATTAAGAAAGTGGGCACGTGCAGAAATAAAAAAAACGCAAGATCCTGATGTAAGTCTGTTAGTATTAACCTACACCTTAATTTGGTGTTCTTTACATGGTTGTCTTCCATAGCACCTTCAGTGTTTTTACATTGTTCCACAGTCTCTGTAGTCCATTCTGTATTTACATAGTTACAATGATGGCACTGGTCTTGTAATACAGGAACGCCGGAGATTGTTAGATTGGTCATGTTTTGTAAATCAACCAATCATACGTTATAATCCTCCTCACGTAAGTCTATTATCAACGTTCACAATATCATGTTTTTCTACTATATATATATATATTTACACAGTTAGGATGATGGTACTGGTTTCGTAATACAGGTATCTAATACATATCTCACACGGTGGACACTTTCTACATCAAACGACACAGATCCTCAAGTAATACAGGTATGTAATAGATATCATGATTTCGTAATACAGGTATGTAATAGATATCTCACAGAGTGGGCACATTCTACATCAAGAATCCCAGCTCCTGATTTAAGGCTATTAGTTTTTCTTTAAATATGAATTTACAATGTTAAGCTCATGGCACTGATTTTGTAATACAGCGACTTACGAGATCGTTAATTTGGGAACCTTTTAGAGCAAGAATCCCAGCTCCTGATGTAAGTCGATAATTAACATCCACATTATTATTGTTTTCATTTGTATTATTCATATTTAAATTAATATATATACACACTCACACTGTTAAGACGATGGCACTTGTTTTGTGAAATAGGAACGTAAAAGATGGAGCCTTCAAGAAGAAGTCACAAAGCCATTTGAAATTGCAATGAAACGTCTTCAAAGAGAAATAAAGCAAAATGTACCGGAAATCAGCTACCCCGGTAGATACCCTGACTTAACACAAGAGCATAGGATGTATACATCTAAAAGGGAGCCTGGCCATTACGAATGGTATGTGTTGCTTCTGATATATCTTTGTGCATTTTTACTTTCTTTGGTATGTAATATATACATTTAGTTTTTTCTTGTGAATAATGACAGTCGAAATGCCTTGTGGATATGGGCTGAATTAATAGATTGCCTAACATTAAGCAAATTAGATGAAGGACCAAAATATGTTGGGGAGGTATATATATATATTTTTTCATTGTCAATCATGGTTTTTGAATATACTAGAATTTTTTTAACTGTAACTTTATGTTTCATGTGGTATTTTATTATTATAGAAAATCAAAGAAAAGTTTCCAAAGGAATCATATGACATGATAGAGGGAAGACCCTCCATAAATGGACTTGGTTTTGTAACTATAGAGTTATCAGGGAAATGGATTGCTAAGGTATCTTTTTTTCCTTTTCCAACTCTTTTAAAACATGCAATACAATTTTCATTTAGATTCTTTTTTATTCCTTGCAGAGCATTCATAAGATGCTAAAAGATGGTATAGACATATGGGCTCCAAAACTTCCTGTAGAAAGGGTAATAGTAGCCCATCCCTCATTGGGCGTGGAATGGGGTGTGGATTTAATTCGAATGCTCCCCATTGAATACACGCTAATGAGTATACTTGAGTATTCAAAAGTTGATGTGACCATCGGTCATCCTATGGACGGGCTCAAATCTTATGAAGTACATATTCATCCTTGTTATATTAAATTGCTTTCTATTTACATCTATATATATTATATGAAATTACATTTTCTGCGTGTTTTCAGTGGGATGGTGTTTGGGCTTCAGAACTACTGAATAAATGGTTTCCGTGTGAAGAAAGATATGGAGAGGTGGTGACAAAAGGAAGAGTGCCTTTTATTCTTCCAAAGAGAGATTTCGAAAATGCTTACAAAGATATATTTGCTTTGTGGTACTTTACTTGCTAAGTTTATCAAAACATATTATCAATTGGCTAGCAATAGACTTGTTTTTCCTGTAAATTTATTGTAAATTGTAAACAGTGTTACGTTTCACCAATGTAATATGAATAGTGGCTTTCAAACTTCTGTGATATGTAGGTATGGACTTCACGAGCACAAAGCAGATTGGATAGTATATATGACTCCTGTACGGAAACAAGTGTATATTGAAATGTGCTTAGCTGTAAGTAACTTTCAAACAGCAGCATAACTTAGTTGATAACATGTTCAAAATAAAGATGAAAATTTGAATACTTATCTTTTTTACAGGCTGCTAAACTCGAAGGGTGGATCCCAAGTGATAGGCACAAACCCCCTAGAACAAGGTATGCTGGATATCGATCTTGCACTAGTGAACTAAAAGAAAGGTTGTTATTCCACGCTAAAAATTGTTGTATGGGGGTGTCGAAAGGTATACAAGACATTGTTCATTTATTTATTTTTTATTTTTTTTTCGAGAAAAAATCATGTGATTAGTGAATAAAATTTGTTACAGAAATCACTCAACTTCCTTTCATAAAACAATCTAGCTTTCAACATGTTTGACTTGTTTCAACCCTTTAGAGATAAAACATGTCCCTAATTATCAGTCCATTAAATATTCCAATGGGATCGATTTTAAAATAGCTGAATTTCACTTTTTTTTTTCCTTCTTATAAGGCGAGGCTGCTAAGTTGCTTGGGTATAGTGTCGAAGCAGTTTTAGATTGTGTCTTCAGGTAATGCTTCTATCATAGTTTTTCCCTATCAAATTTTTATTTCCAAAGTTTTATTATATTGAGATTAACCCATTATACTCATAAAACGAGATTCTTACTTTTAGGCGAAATTTCATACTTATTCATAATTTATGCTTTGCGTTTTGTGTTCTTAACAGGTATACATCTTTGATGAACCACAGATTGGCCGTTTGCACGTTTGACATGCAGATGTTTAATAGAAAGGTATTTTTATAATGTTATTCCATTATAAATGATGTTATGCTATTGTATTCTCATTATCTTCCCAAATTCTTTGATAAATAGGGAAATACGTTCATATATCTACTTAATACACGAGCTCAAATTCGTAGGATTACCATTGAGTATCGCAAAGAAATCTATGAGTTAAAGAAAGTAAGCGTTTCTTTTTCGCTTCAATGTTACTAGTTTTCTCAGACCCAATTTTATTGCTTCCTTGTTCTTGAATAATTTGAACGAATATATATGTTTGCAACAGTCTTCAGAGTTAATATTGGAGAAAGACAAAGGATGGGAGAAAGGTGAAGAGCGTGTATTGGGATTCCATTTACTCGAATATACTGAGGTAAGACAATATTGCAATTAACTTTTAATACTATGAACGTACATAGACCTAATTGAACTTAGAACATAGTTAGAACTGAATACTTGGTTTTATTTCCCTAGGTTACTCTAAAAGATTATAGTTTCTTCTAAAATGCTCTTGAATGTATGATTGATTTAAGTTATCTAGCCCCATGATATGTAGCGTGATAAGGAAATTTTGAGAATAATGAAACAAAGAATTACTGTATCCCAATTAAAAAACCTAGTTCAGCTTCTAACATGGCACAACCATTTGGGTTGAATATAAAGTAATAATTTACTTGCCTAAATGAAGACATTTCACAAGCGTAGAAGACAAAAATGAAGTGAAAAGTTTGATTTTTATAAATTTTCTAATTGTTAATATGATTATGTAAGTTATATTATTGTATTAATACTCTTTAACTTTCTTTTCCAGGCTCTCAAAGAGTCTTGTTTATCTGTCATGCCACACATCTTGTGTGAATACCTATATGATTTGTGTAAGAAATTTAACCGTTACCATTCCTCCATGTGCAAGGTATACTCACTTACATATGCATTTTCTCATACAATACTGAATTTAATTTCCGATTTTGTTAAACCAAATGTATTTGATCTTTAACATTAAAAAAAAGGTAAATGTGATGATTTTTCTGCCTATAATGTATTTTGAAAAGCAAATATTTACTTAACAATGTTCTATTGAATTTTATTTCTGGTTCTCTTAAACCTAGTTAATAATCTATAAACTTATTTAATGAAAGACATGTGATTATTTATGTTGGGATTTAGCATAACTTTCAAAGTTTTGGCAGGATGGGTTTGTTGTGGAGACAAGCACATTATTGCTGTATGAGGCAACTGAAGTGGTAATAGAAAAATGCTTTCATCTTTTGGGGATCCTTCCGGTATGCATTATTTAGTAGATTCTTCTTTTAATTTGGTTTCTCGGGTCATTAGACTACCTTTTGCCTATAAACAGTGGATCGTTTTACTCTCTCTCTCTCTCTCTCCTGTTTTTTTTCTTTTTTTTTTTTTTTTTTTCTTTTGAAAGGAAGTATTTAAGATTTATTGAATGTTTGGGGTTTGAGTTCTCTAATTTAAATTGGTTTGGGTGTATTAAGATAACAATAAAACTCTTAACCATGCTATTGAATCGATTCATGTTTAAATAATTCACTATGAAGAAGTAAAGTATGAAACGATTTTTCAAAACCGAGTCAAGCTTATATATGTAGAAGTATTACGGTAGGTTAAAAAAAAGTTAGCCAGAATTCCACATCGTATAACCAGTTTTTACCCTTTTTTGTGTAGGGATCCTCGTTATTTGGGTATTCAATGACCCAACTGGTATCGGGATTACTATTTTCGGCCGTGGAACGACCGATTGATGTAAACGCTAGGTAACTACCGGTTTTTATATTGAAAAGAAACGATATTATCTATACTGAGTTTATTTATTTTCATGCAATTTAAGTCAAATATTGGGTTGTTTGCATAAAGTCACCTTTCCGTTAAAGGTTGGGTCGTTTTGTACTCTGTAATTTTAATCTAGCGTATAAATACAATCAAAGTTATGTATATAACAAATTTATTAGTTTTTATTCAGTTTCGAAAGATTAGTCTTACGGTTCTTGGGTTATTAAATGACCCAAAAACTTTAGAAAGCTTTTTAGTGACTGAGTTTTGACGCTTGTAGGTATATCCTTTTTTTGTTTTGTAAATTTGAGTTATTAATAGATATATAGTTTTGTTGGATCATTCACACTTGGAATTGAAATTTTTATATACAAATATGGATTTTTATAATGTTAGATTTCATAAAAAAATCGCTAAGATCAACATAAATTAGTTGTTGCGAAAGGTGACTATGCAGGATCATGTAGTAGTAATATTTTGTTTTTCTAATTTGTAGTTGCTGTTTTGATTTTCATCAGGGATCTAACTAGAAATTTCCGATTTGAGATGGTCTGTTTTCGTACCAGACCTCAAACACCACTATGGTTGGATCATGAGGGTGAGCTATTTGGGCTAATTTCAGTATCGGACAAGATTGTACCGTCCTGGTCTCACTTCTTTGAGACAGACGTTACTCATGTTCCTTTATTCAACCATGATTGGCGTAATCCGATAAAGAATCTCGATAGCAACTGTGTATATCTTGGCAATCCCGGTTCTGGTTATTCGGTTTCATTCTCTTACTTCATTGAGATTTGTGCGGAACTCTATGTTACTAACAAGAATGAGTGTTACCAGCTTTGTAATCACAAGAAAGAAATAGACCTGTCAAGTTTTTGGGAAAATGCAGATGGTGTGTGCGGTCAACTTACTGTTAATGCTAAGCATGGATACGCAACAATGTATTACATTCTACTAAAGGATGCAATAGATACCGCATTGAAGGTTAAGTTTATAACAGAACCGAATACCCCTCCTCGTCGAGTTCGTGGATATTTACAGGCTTATTATGGTGATGAATTTCTATATAAATGTCAATCTGGATCCATATGTAAAGAGTGCTACATGGCGGTACTCTTCCGAGCCGCGCCTTCTTATGAGCTAAAGGCTGGCTATATTCCACTGAATAAATCTATACTAGCCGTGCCAACCAAGGGCTCACTAATAATTAAAGCATACTTGCAGGATGTTGATTCTAAGAAAGTGATTATAGATGACACTTCCAATTTCAAGCCACTAGATGGTAACAGTAATACTATTACCGGTTCGGAAGGTTGCTCTTTGAGTGTAGAAGTCTCTTGGAACTACACATGTCGATATCTTTGATATCTATCCGGTTGTATGTTGTGCTATTTGACAATCTTTTGATGGGTCTCATGTTCAAAGTGAACACATGAGATGTCGTGTTGGTAATATGAGCAATCGAAAAGCGGGCCATGGATTTACTGAAAAATGAACCCTTGCTTCTACTTGTGCCTTTAATTGGCAACATGACCTTTTGAACATAAAGATCTCGATCTTTTTTAATGTTAGTATGAAATATATCAATTCCTTTGCTCTTGATTGGTTCTGTTTAATGTTGGAATATAATCTTGCTATGATAAAAAAAACACAGGTATGAATAATAAACTTGCTATTGAATTGATTTAAACTTGCAATATTTGTTATTGATATATGATTTGGAATGAATTGTTTACAGAATTCTTGCCCTATATATACTTGTTGAATCGTTGCCTTCATGCCAAGCGACACACCGATTCAATAAAAGTAAACGACATACCTATTCTATATAACGGTTTATACCGTTTTATTCTTATGGCCCAGCCCAAACACAATTTTGGTTTATACTGAAATTTACTTAATACATACATATACTATTCTAATTTACAATTTCTAACCAAACTATAATAAGTTTAGTTTAACATCCAATACTCCCGTCTTCAACTTTCTTGACTTGTCTTCACAACAATGTAGGTTCATTGTCGGTTTCATAAATGAGATGTGCTTGTTTCTCCTTGTCTTTCTTCTTCCATTTGGTGCATTCCTTTGCGAAATGTCCATGCTCACCACATTCATAACACCTCATTTTATTCTTGCTTTGTTCTCTTTGCCTTGTATCTCTTTCTCGTCCTTTTCCTACTTTGTTAAAGTTTCTTCCTCCTCCTTGATTGCTTGAACTTGCCATCAAAAGTTTATTTTGATAATTTTCTTCATGTTCGTCTTGACTTTTGAGGCGTTCTTCAAAAGTTATTATTCTTCCCATTGCTTCTTCAAATGACATTTTATCAATCTCGGAATATTGCTCAATAGATGCCACGATCGGTAGAAACTTCTTTGGAACGGAGTTTAGTAATTTTTTGACGAGTGTTTTGTCTTTAAGAGTTGAACCAAGACTTTTAAATTTGCCTCTTATGCTTCCCAATTTTCCGGCAAAGTCGCTTACGGTTTCGTTGTTTTTCATTTTCAAAGTCTCCAATTCGCTCCTTAAAGTTTGTAGCCGTGCTTTTTGAACTCTGTCCTCTCCTATATATCGTACTTTAATTGATTCCCATACTTCATTTGCTTTCGAGTATTGTGCAACTTGCATTACAATATCTTCCGGCAATGTTGTGAGGATCATTGCTTTTGCTGTATGCATCTTTCTTTCATCTACTTTTTCTGTATCTTCAAGCGTTTCCCAAAGACCATATGCCTTCAATATTGTCTCCATCATAATTGCCCATGTTGTGTAGTTTGTTTCGGTGAGTTTTGGACATTGAAGTGTTATGTTTTGATCTTCATGCTTTGTTGCTTTCTTACTTTGCGTACTTTCTTACTTGATTTGAAACAAAAGTTTCTCTTACTGGTTGAAACACTGAGGTTTCTCTTACTGGTTGAAACACTAAGGTTTCTCTTACGGGATGAAACACTAAGGTTTCTCTTACGGGGTGAAACACTAAGGTTTCTCTTACTTACTTACTTTGAAACGTTAAAGTTTCACTTACTTACTTACTTTGAAACGCTAGAGTTTTGAAAAACAATAGGTTTCTTTCTTACTTTCTTACTTTAAAATACTAGATTGTTGCTTACTTACTTACTTGTAAACACTAAGGTTTCTAAAAGTAGGTTTCTTAAAAACGATAGGTTTTTACTTACTTCTTACTATGTGAACCACAAGGGTTCGGTTTTACTTCTAGTTTTGTATTTTTCTAATATAAAAGAATGATTTTGTTACTTAAAATAGAAAATATACAAAAACTTAATCTTACTTTCTTACTTTTTTTACTAATACCAAACAATTAGATAATTACAAAATAATTAATCCTCAAATAATCTTCTTTTTATTAATAATAACTTAATCACTAAATTTCTTTAAATTTATATAATTCTAAAAGTGAAATATATAAAAGTCAAAGTATGAAGACTTATTGTTGTTGTTGTTGTTGTGTCCTCTTGTGATAAAAGCTACTCCCACTTTTCTTTCTTATCTTCTGGTTCTCAAAAATTAGGACAGACGATTGCCACTTTCTTCTTTCTTATCGACACCCAAGACACCAAAAACAGATTCCCACTTCACACAATTAGGACAAAAATCACGATGCTTTCTTATTTCTCCTTCTTTCAATCGATCAAAACTACCCAAATCCCGCCAATGATTTCTTTCTTCTTCCTCTTTCTGATTAGATGACGGTTTTGTGGTGGGTTTATGATAATGATTTCGTTCGGTTTTCGGGATGATGGTTTTCTGAAATTCTGGTTGCGGATGGTGAAGAATGAATCACACCCGCTTCTTTCTTTCGTTCTTGCGGTTAATTCTCGGAATCGATCTTGCTGTTGATTCCTTCTTTTCAATCGATCGTAGCTTGCACTTGTTCTTCCCTGGATCGATTAACCTGGCTCTGATACCAATTGTTGGAATATAATCTTGCTATGATAAAAAAAACACAGGTATGAATAATAAACTTGCTATTGAATTGATTTAAACTTGCAATATTTGTTATTGATATATGATTTGGAAAGAATTGTTTACAGAATTCTTGCCCTATATATACTTGTTGAATCGTTGCCTTCATGCCAAGCGACACACCGATTCAATAAAAGTAAACGACATACCTATTCTATATAACGGTTTATACCGTTTTATTCTTATGGCCCAGCCCAAACACAATTTTGGTTTATACCGAAATTTATTTAATACATATATATACTATTCTAATTTACAATTTCTAACCAAACTATAATAAGTTTAGTTTAACATCCAATATTTAATGAGTGTACTGAAGGTTTGTATGAAATTTATATGTTTGTGCTGAACTAATACATATGTTAGTATGATACAAGGGGCCTGACATGCTAAATGAGAGTCGAGGATTAATAAGAATTTGCTTTATCATATCTTTTGTATTGTGTTACTCCGTATATAACTTCTATTACATCTTGTTTGACCTTGTTAACAAAAATAAAAGCAATATGCAGGCGTTATTCAACAAAAGATGCCCAATCAAAGTAATCAGGATCTTTTGGCTTCGGTACTGGGGTGAGAATAATATCATCGGATTCAAATGTCTTGCCTTTTCTGATGTAATTTGTTGCCAATGTTAGTGATAGTGCGGTCTTTCTTAACCTTGTTATATTCTTGATTTTATCGTTAGAGCACTCGGTAACCTGCCTTCCCCACCCGAGTCATACCTTAACGCACCCGAGTTAAGGGGTGCGTTAACTTACCGCCACCTGCGTTAACATGGTGAGTTATGGTGTTAACGTGCGTTAAAGGGGGAAAAATTCATTCAACCCCCTTGTAACCGCTATAGTTATAACCGTTGTTGTAAAACAGCTATTAAAAAAAAAAAAACATTTTCTTACCCATTTTATTACCATTATAAATACCCATTTCACCCATATTTTATTTTCACACTCACACAACTCAGATTCAACCTATATACTTCCTCTCTATAAGAAAAAGAATCAATCAAAACTTTCATATTCACAATGGATCCGAATGAAAATAACCAAGAAGGAAGAAGTTTCTCTGATATAGATGATGAAACTGGCATGGAGTTTAGGATAGCGGCGTTCGAGTATCATCAAAATTCAAAACAACAAGAAGAAGAAGCAGCAGCTCGACCACGCATCCCGCGTACACGCATCCACCGTGAGTTTGAGGTTTCCGAAGAACGTTTGCGTAGCGACTACTTTTATCGAGGGTGTAAGTATACGAACCGAAATTTTCGAAAAAGGTTTCGTATGAGCCGGAAACTATTTCTACAAATAGTTGAAGGTATTCAATCTTATTATTCCGATCCTCATCCAGATCATTTTAAATTCATGAACAAAGGAATTGATGCTACGGGTCGACAGAATATTAGTAGACTTATGAGCTGTACAGCTTCCATACGCCAATTGGCATACGGAAACTCACCCGATGCGTTTGATGAGTATACGCAAACGGGTGAGCGTACTTCACGTGAGTGTCTTGATAATTTTAACAAGTGTGCTATGGATTTGTTTATGCCGGAGTTTTTAAGAAAACAAACATGGTCCGACGTATAAAAAAATTACGAAAAACAGGAGAGTGAACATGGTTTTTCGGGAATACTTGGTAGCATTGATTGCATGCATTGGGAGTAGGGGTGTTATCGGGTCGGGTTATCGGGGTTATCGGGTTTTTCGGGTCGGGTTGAGTCGGGTTTTGAATTTTTAAAAAGTGACCCGCAACCCGACCCGATTAAGAATCGGGTTATCGGGTTCGGGTGGGATTCGGGTCGGGTTATGTCGGGTCGGGTGATTTGGGTTATCGGGTGACCCGATTAAGTAACAATAACTTATGTTTATCAGTGGTGTAGTAGTTATTGCAGTAAACACAACTCTGTAATAAGAGCCAATATATCACCATTGCTGACACCATTCATTATATGTTACCAATACGTCATCCCAAGGTGCTTAAGAGCCATGGAATTTAATGAGTCCAGTTCCGTTATCGCTTCAAATATATCAATCAATATTATTCCAAAAGTCATTGTACTAGTAGTAAAATAAGAAAATATTGGGGTTGGATAATAAAGTTGGTATGCATGTATCTTCCTTATAACATGTCTATTCATCGACTCGTAGTTACCACCGATAGCAATATTGAATGCACATTTTCAAGCAAGCGAGTAAAGTTTTTATAAATTATTGTTTGGAACTGAGTTACAGAAAAAACTGAAACTCAACAAACTTTGTGATATAATGCATATTGTTGCACAAGTCTTTTAATCCTATACGTAAAATGTCACAACATTTACCTAACGATTAACTCACAAGAATGACTGTAAATGCTTGTTCTATCTAAACAGACTTGTGTTTATTGCAGACTTGGGCTTCTAAAAAGTATTTACGAAAAAATGGAAAAGTGATTTTCGGGTCTTATCGGGTTGACCCGATAACCCGATAACATTATTTTTTTAACCCTAACCCGACCCGATAACACTATCGGGTTATCGGGTTCGGGTCAAAACAACCCGATTAGATTTTTTGACCCGACCCGATAAGCCTTATTGGGTTCGAGTTCGGGTCGGGTCAACCCGACCCTACTGACACCCCTAATTGGGAGTGAAAAAATTTTCCGGTTGTATGGCATGGGCAATATGGTATCGGTTTTAAAAAATACCCAACCATATTGCTTGAAGTTGTTGCTTTGCAAGATTTATGGATTTGACATGCATTTTTTGGGATGGCGGGGGCGAATAACGATATTAATATTTTAGATAACTCTCCGTTATTCGACCACATTCCTGCTAACGAAGCCCCAAGAGCACCTTATATGATAAATGGACACAGGTATGAACGGGGTTATTACTTAGCTGACGGAATTTACCCACGGTGGTCAACTTTCGTCAAATCCTTCTCGGAAACCACTGACGACAAATAGGGGTGTCAGTAGGGTCGGGTTGACCCGAACCCGAACCCGATAAGGCTTATCGGGTCGGGTCAAATCGGGTCAAAAAATCTAATCGGGTTGTTTTGACCCGAACTCGATAACCCGATAGTGTTATCGGGTCGGGTTAGGGTTAAAAAAATAATGTTATCGGGTTATCGGGTCAACCCGATAAGACCCGAAAATCACTTTTCCATTTTTCCGTAAATACTTTTTAGAAGCCCAAGTCAGCAATAAACACAAGTCTGTTTAGATAGAACAAGCATTTACAGTCATTCTTGTGAGTTAATCGTTAGGTAAATGTTGTGACATTTTACGTATAGGATTAAAAGACTTGTGCAACAATATGCATTATATCACAAAGTTTGTTGAGTTTCAGTTTTTTCTGTAACTCAGTTCCAAACAATAATTTATAAAAGCTTTACTCGCTTGCTTGAAAATGTGCATTCAATATTGCTATCGGTGGTACGAAAGGATGTCGAATATGCTTTTGGTGTGCTTCAAGGACCTTGGGGTATACTACAACAACCGGTACGTGCACGGAAAATTGTCAAGTTACGTAGAATAATGTATACTTGCATTATTGTGCATAACATGATTTTAAAAGATTAAAAGTTTGCGCTACGTGATTATGCCGAACTATGGGTGGATCCGACACCATGTTTTAGCCGAGACAGGTGGGTCGACAGATGTGAGACCCAACGTCGCATAAATAGGGAAATACGTGACGTAGATATGCATACTTAACTCTAATAAGACCTTATGGAACATGTTTGGCAAAAAAGTCTACAACGTCAAGATGAAAAAGAAGATTCCGATGACGATGACGATGAATAAGTGTTTGTAATATTTATGTTTTTAAATTTCATATGTTTCGTATTTTTTTTCGTTGTATTTTTTTTCTTGTTTTAATTCCGTATTGTAATATGTTTAAGAATTAATATTATGTTTTAAATAAATGAAGTATTTGTTAAAGTTTGGGGTTAAAATTGAAAATAATTGAGGTGAAGGTGAGTTAAGTTGAGTTATAGATGAGTTATGGTACCATGGTGTTTTTTGGTGAGTTAAAGTTAAAAGGTTAAAGCTGATATGTCGCTGACGTAGCGGTGAGTTATGTTATAACTAAGGGGCAGGTTACCTTATGCTCTTAAGGTTCTCGTGGTTATAATTCTCTTTAGCCTTGAGCATACCAACCAACTTTCGCCTTCTGTAACTTTTCCATTCTGACTGCATGTAACAAGCAGCCCACTGGTGCGAATGAACTCTAAATGTACTAAGTCCTCTGAAGAAAGCGCATATACTTCCACCTCAGAAACAGACGTGACGATCCGTGTGAACAATGGCAGGGTGTGTCTTGAACGTGGGTCCAAAGCCCACGTAAGTAGCTCCTCACCACAGAAGTCGCCGGGACCAATCTGACATTGGTTCCAAAAATTAGCTCGTACTCTGTGTTGTAGGAATCTAGTTGACCATGCATTCTGAATAGCATTTCATTCGTGGGGTCTCCCTCATGCAATAAACATGTTCTAGATGTCCATATAACGGGCAATAGTATTTGGCATATTGCATCCACTGGTCGCTCATCCATTTGATCAAAGAGTGGAACCTATTCAAGTTAATTTTCATATTGATTAAAGATATTTATAGCCATATGTAAAAACAAAGACATATCATATAATTAAACTCACACGTCTAACTAGTTCGATACAGATATAATGCTTGATATCTCTTTTGACATCCAAAGGAAGTTCATCAATAATAAAATTGACACATCCCCTCACCCAAGCAAAACTGATCGGAAATAAATAAACCCTAGGGGTTTTCAATCCTACTTCTCGAACAAAAGCAATAGTGCCTCATTTGTTCGTTCGTGAGTTAAGCACTAGCATCCTAGCGTTCTTGTACAACGTGTAGTGTGTGTTTCCCTTAGAGACAACTTAACTTTGTTGTTATAAGGTTTTCGTGAAGATCAAGATCCAAGAAGTCAAGAAGAAGAATAAAGAGGATCACTCGTCTTTGTAATTCGAGTGATAAAGGTTAGTAATTTTATGTGTAATTACTTGTTAACTCATATACATCAAGCTAGATTCATCTGCGGCATACTCGTAGTATAATGGTTTTAAGCTTGTTAAATCCCAACAATGGAATCACGAGTCACCGTTTGATGTTATGGGGTACATCACTTAAATAACGTAAAATTGACCTAAATTTTTTTTTTTTTTTTTTTTTTTTTTTTTAGTTTTCTTAAATCTTTTTTACAAACAATTAGGGCTATTTTTCTAGCTTAAAATTTTGACCCTAATTGTCCTAAAATTGGTTTTTTCAAAGAAAACCCTATGTCGTGTTAGTTTATGGACGATATTTAATATGTGTATGTATAGAATCGAACTCGAGACCACGAGATTGCGCACTTTATGTATGAAGAACTAAAGTTTAATAATTTAATATAAAAGGTTATATTTAATTATTAATTACATAAAATGACTAACGAGCGTTAAATAATTAACTAACGGTCGTTAAGTATAAAAGAGAAGAACTAAAGTGTAATTAGAGGTTGGGAAGGTTCCAGAATCCCTTTGTGATACCATAACCGATCGGTTGGGATTGGGTAGCCCAATTCAACCCTAACTTGTCCTCTAAGTTTGTTACACTATATAAACAAGGTAAAGGGTTCATTGTTTCATAACTTTTGTACACACAATAACCTAAAACTTGTTTTCTCCTTTTTGTGGTTTTAGGTCGATCGAACAAAAACCCTTATAGCGGTCGATCGGTTTTGGTGGACAAGTTTTGGTTTTTTCAAAGAAAACCCTATGTCGTGTTAGTTTATGGACGATATTTAATATGTGTATGTATAGAATCGAACTCGAGACCACGAGATTGCGCACTTTATGTATGAAGAACTAAAGTTTAATAATTTAATATAAAAGGTTATATTTAATTATTAATTACATAAAATGACTAACGAGCGTTAAATAATTAACTAACGGTCGTTAAGTATAAAAGAGAAGAACTAAAGTGTAATTAGAGGTTGGGAAGGTTCCAGAATCCCTTTGTGATACCATAACCGATCGGTTGGGATTGGGTAGCCCAATTCAACCCTAACTTGTCCTCTAAGTTTGTTACACTATATAAACAAGGTAAAGGGTTCATTGTTTCATAACTTTTGTACACACAATAACCTAAAACTTGTTTTCTCCTTTTTGTGGTTTTAGGTCGATCGAACAAAAACCCTTATAGCGGTCGATCGGTTTTGGTGGACAAGTTTTGGTTTTTTCAAAGAAAACCCTATGTCGTGTTAGTTTATGGACGATATTTAATATGTGTATGTATAGAATCGAACTCGAGACCACGAGATTGCGCACTTTATGTATGAAGAACTAAAGTTTAATAATTTAATATAAAAGGTTATATTTAATTATTAATTACATAAAATGACTAACGAGCGTTAAATAATTAACTAACGGTCGTTAAGTATAAAAGAGAAGAACTAAAGTGTAATTAGAGGTTGGGAAGGTTCCAGAATCCCTTTGTGATACCATAACCGATCGGTTGGGATTGGGTAGCCCAATTCAACCCTAACTTGTCCTCTAAGTTTGTTACACTATATAAACAAGGTAAAGGGTTCATTGTTTCATAACTTTTGTACACACAATAACCTAAAACTTGTTTTCTCCTTTTTGTGGTTTTAGGTCGATCGAACAAAAACCCTTATAGCGGTCGATCGGTTTTGGTGGACAAGTTTTGGTTTTTTCAAAGAAAACCCTATGTCGTGTTAGTTTATGGACGATATTTAATATGTGTATGTATAGAATCGAACTCGAGACCACGAGATTGCGCACTTTATGTATGAAGAACTAAAGTTTAATAATTTAATATAAAAGGTTATATTTAATTATTAATTACATAAAATGACTAACGAGCGTTAAATAATTAACTAACGGTCGTTAAGTATAAAAGAGAAGAACTAAAGTGTAATTAGAGGTTGGGAAGGTTCCAGAATCCCTTTGTGATACCATAACCGATCGGTTGGGATTGGGTAGCCCAATTCAACCCTAACTTGTCCTCTAAGTTTGTTACACTATATAAACAAGGTAAAGGGTTCATTGTTTCATAACTTTTGTACACACAATAACCTAAAACTTGTTTTCTCCTTTTTGTGGTTTTAGGTCGATCGAACAAAAACCCTTATAGCGGTCGATCGGTTTTGGTGGACAAGTTTAAAACCCTAAACCCCCCCCCCCCCCTAAAAAAATTAATGCCTTAATTAGCCGACCCACTAAGCCACATTGGCTTCTTGGGCTCTTTTGGACTTTTACTAATAATTACATGTCCATTACATTTAAATTATTTAAGTCCGTCATTTAATTACGCGTTTAACTGTTAACTAACGATCGTTAAATCATTTCGTGAATTATATTATAGGTGAGTTATTTTATATACTAAACTTTTCTCTTATACCAAAAGACTCATCTCCACCCTTCATCTAAAAAGAAATCAATGGTTGAGATTAAAAGCATTTAAATATTTCACTAATATTTTATAATCTAAATATCTCTTAAACCGTTAATCGCTAATCAAAAATAAGTATTCCATCACGAGGAGCATTTAATTATCTTTCTATAGGCGTGCACTTTGATATACTTTCGACCAAAAAAATCACTTTTTCATGTTTTTTCGTCATTTTTTTGTTTCTTTTCGTTGTTAAAACTTGAATAAAAGATCACTTGTGATCAAACACTAATTTGAATATTCTATTAATATCACATGTGATATTATTGTTAAATAACATAGGATATGTAATAAAACCATATGCGATTTAACACAGTATCACATGTGATTTTATTACATATCATATGTGATTTAACACTAATATCACATGTGATTTTATTTGTATATTCAAATTAGTGTTTAATCACATATGATTTTTTCATGCAAATTTCAAATAACGAAAAAAAACAAATAAAACGTAAAAAAAGTGGAAAGAAAAAAGTTGTCGAAAGTATATCAAAGTGCCTATCTATAAAAAGATAATTAAATGCTATTCGTGATGGTATATTTTTTTCGTTTAACGATTAATGTTTTAAAAGATATTAATATTTGAAGAAAAATGATGAAAATGGGTTTTTTTTTTTTTTTTTTTTAATTGTTGTGATTAATATTATCTATTAAATTAAATAAAGATGAAGTGTTTAGATTGATTACTTGGTATGTGAATAAAGTTTGGTATGTAAATGATCTTTAATCATTATATTAACACTAGGCGAGTACCCGTGCATAGCAACGAAAATTCCTAGCGACAGATAATTCACGATATGCATTGTGGAAGTGTTTAGTATAACGTTCAAAATATAACATGAAAATATCAAAATGTAATTGGTAACATGCGATAATTCAACGCAAGCAAAAATTCTTAACATGTATCAAAGAACATATAAAAAAATTTAGTGAAACTGAAACTAAAACATTGCATCAATTATGAGATTATAACTAACATAACATGTTACTCGTCGCGTAAAACTTCATGGTACACGACATTTGAGGTTCATGTTTTTATACAAGTCCAATAGGTCTTGAGGCACTTTGATACAACATTGTATATGTATATATAATTCTCCAAGGAAATTCTAAGGAAATAAGCAAAACCCGAGTTGTAGTCCCGTGAATGAGTGAATGGAATCGTGATAATCGATTCGTGAAATCGTGTCGTGAAAAAGGTGAAAAAGGTGAAATTGTGATTTTAAAACTAAAATTATAATAAGAAACTAAATTCAATACTAAACGTACAAGTTACTAAAGCACAACTAATCCAAATTGTAAAACGGATTATCAAATGCGAATTTAAAACGTAACGTACGAATTTAAAAGTGAAATTTAATGAAAAATTATCCTAAAAATGTAAAATAAATTTCTAAAAATCTTAAACAACTAAAAATAATTTTTGAGAAAAAGAAAAATATTTTTTTGACTTTTTATTTATTTTCTATGAATTATTTTCTATTTTTGAAATATTAAAAGGAATTAAAAATAAAAGAAAATGTAAAAATAATTGTGAAAAATGCAAAATAAGTTTTGAAAATTCTAAAATATCTAAAAAGAATTTTATAAAATATTTTTGGAATTTTTCGAGCTTTTTCTGATTTTTATTTTTATTTTTATTTATTAAAAAGTATTAAAAATGATTAAAAACTAAAACAAAATGAGAAAAATAGTAAACTAATTCAGAAAAATATGAAAATTTTAGGAAAATTCTAAAATATTAACTGAAATCTAAGAAAAATTTGAAAAGTGGAAAATAAGCTAGAAAAAATGCTTAATGAGCTTAAATAGCTTATAACAAGTGCTTATTAATAAACACTTGTAACCAAATTTTATGAAACTTTTACAGAAGGTATAAAGTACTCAAATAAGCTCTAAAAACTAAAATTAGGTAAAAAAAAAAAAATAACACAGAAACACTACTAATGAATGTTAAGCAGTTTACCATAAGCTCAAGCAATAAGCATAAGTAAGCCAGAAAATCAGATTCATTGAAATTCACTAAAATCAACTCAAAACAACTTAATTCAACCATTAAGCTCAGAATTGCAAACAAATAAGCACAATTGCAGGTCTAAACTTCAAATCAGCAAACCTGTTTTATACACTTATTTTGCAGGCTCAAATAAGCAGTCATAATAAGCTCTAGATTGCAAACTAATGGGGGCAAAAACAACCTTGTACTACTGAGATTCTAAAGTACCAAAAAGCCCTTTGTGAAACTACCAATTGCTAGTCTATTTGTTCCCTAGATCAGCAGCTTGGTGATACATGTATGCTGATGTAGTTGATTATTCAATTGCACTTGCTAATTGACTAAATCCAATTTCTATTGCTCAATTCTACTCCTAAATGTTATGATAAGCTACTATTATACTAAATTAAGCTATCTAATACTAATTTGCAACTACTACTACAACTATGCTAACTGATTTCAATTAATCTAACAGTTGACTAATATTAAATCTAATTTTGACTATTTATGTAAATACCTACTAATTTTATGTATCTACTAACCTATTTATACCTAGTATGAACTATCTAAACTATTGAAACCACTAAGAAACAGCTACTACTCACTAAACAGCCCTATTCCAAACACTCTTTAATGTAAGAGATTTAAACTATTATGAAGTAACAATGAGATTCAAGCCACAAATCTTACACTTAGGCTTATAATATGATCAAATGTACTGAATTAATCACAGATCCACAGAGCTAAACATCATTAACCACAGAATCTCATATATGCAAATTCAAACAGTTTAATCTAAACAGTCAATGATATATGATCAAACTAACAATTTAAAAGCTAATACCAACCAAATGCACTCAAATATGATCAAATCTATCTAATGTAACAGTAAACTAAAATCTAAATCAGATCTAAACTAAGCTACTCATATAATGCAATAATAAGCTTTAAAATGAAACAAAAAGACTTACAAAATGAACCTCAGCTTAACAGAGGTGACATTTGAACCATAGCCTATCTTTGGATAGGCTAAACTCTTCCAAAACTTAGTTTAAACTATCAATTTCACCCATGGATCATCATCTTCATTTCTGTTTGACTTTCATTGACTTTTGATGAATTGGAAATATGGAACTGATATAAGTTGAATTAAACACTCACAATAGCTATTAAGCTAATATGAGTTCTATTATACTACTAAAAGCTTGATTGCAAGCTGAATTTAAGTAAATGAAAACAAATTTTTTATATATTTTTTATGTATTTCTGATTTTTAAACTTTTATGGAAGTAAAACTTAAGGATGAAATAAAAACATTCAAAAACTTGTAAAAACTTATTAGAAACTGAGATGTAGAAGTAACTTGAAGGTAAATAAAGGAACGAGTAAGTAAATGAAATGGAAACTAAATTTTATTAAAGTAAAACTAAAGTTTGATTACACTAAATAAAAGAGAATGATTACAACTACAAATGAGACTAAAATCTAACATAGCTTCGCTACACTACTACTACTACACACCAAATGAGTGAGGGTAGAGTCCTTTTTTATAACCGTGAGGAGAGAGGGGATGAGGATGCACAAGCCACGCTGGCAATCCGTGTGGTGTGCTTCCTCTGAGCTAATCCACACCCTTAAATCCGTACCTAATGATTGAAATCTATCACAGCCGTTAGATTAAGCCTTGATGAGGTATTTGGACCAATGATAATCTGCCATGTCATCCCTTTGTACTTCTTTTTGCTCTGACACACACCTGACATCACTAGTGAGCTTCTAGAAGTACTTGATTGTACTAAAATACCCTTAATTTCCGTAATTAAGCCGGAATAGTAACTAGGGTTCATGTAAATCTGCTTTGGGTAAAATTGGGGGGCGGGAAGGGGTAAATAATATTTTAATTGAGTTTGATTGTGGTGAGGGAGTGTTTGACCGAGAGTGAGTGGGCCGGGTTTAATAAGATTGGGCTTGGGGTTTTTATTTTTGAACTTAGACTTGGCTTTTGGACTTGGACTTATGTAATTGGTTTGAACTTATAAGATTTTTAGATTTTTATGCATAAAAATGTACAAGGACCATTTGTGTCAAATCTGATATCATGAGGACTGAAATTGCCATCTTCTTTAAATGTGATCCAAGGGCTTTAGTTGTAATATTCTGATTCATTGAGGACCAATATTGTCACTTCTGTAAAGATATCTTCAAAGGACTATTTTTGACAATTTATGAAACTTCAGGGACTGAAATTGAACATTTCTTCAAATTTCATCCAGGGACTATTCTTGAAACTTTAAGATTTCCCAAATATTTCTAAGCTTTTCTTTGACTTTTTGGACCCCAGCTTTGACTTTTTTGACTTCATTCCACTCACGTGCTCGTTTTTGCCGATTTTTCATTGTTTTTCGTCCTTTTATGAAATATCCGTACCTGCACATTCACAATCACAAAAACACACTTTCTTTGGCAATTTGAGTTAGTTTTTGGATTATTTAGTCTAAATTTGGACCAAAAAAGGTGAGTGAATAAGCACTCACCACACTTCTGCGGCCATCTTTTCTCCATGGTATTAGACGCATCGCTAAAGTTCAATACAAGATTTTATTATTTGCATGGGATGACAACCTAGTAGTCACTGTTTATATTTAATTGAAATAGGAAAAAGAAAGCTATTATCTGATTTTTTTTAGGTGTTGTTTGGGATTTTTTTAAGTGCTTGTATGCTAAAAAATAAGAAATTAGATAAGCAATCAATTAAAAGTAAGTTTGCATCCTAAAATTTATATTATAGACTCTATAATACAATAAAATCCATCGATTACCTGTTTCATTTGATTTCCTCTTTCATTTTGAAGTGAATGTAGTTAATATAGTTTGTTGGCCCCTGTTTGTATTTAGAGATGGTAAAAACGGGTTAGAACACATAACAATACTGAGATAAGAAAATGTCTTAGTTACATATTTACAATGATAATTGAATTTCTAATAAAGAGATTTTGGTGGTTGCATGCAATAATAAAACACGAACCATTTCCCTTTAAGTTACAATATTTCAGTTTTATTTAATCTATTAACAGCTAAAACATAAACCAAATCAACCATGTATGTTCTTGCCACCTCTAGTTCTATATCTTAGGTGGTATCACCTTTGTGTTCATGGGTTCAAATGTCGCTTCTCCCTGGTACTTATTGTAGAAAATAATCTTCAATTTGGTGTGATTTAATGAACTGCTTTCCAAAGAGTATTGCAGTTGCTGATTTTTTTTTATTTTTTTTTTATTATTATTATTATTTTTTTTTTTTTTGTGCAGTTGCTGATCTTAAGGATGCCTACCCAACTGTCATGGATGTTTTACAGGTATTTCCTACATGAGTTTGCAACTGCGCATTATGGAAAGTCTATTTACTGCTTCATTTTATTAAGTTTAATATTTGCCTTTTTCAAAGACCAAAGGGGCCTGGATTTTTTAGTTTTGCTACTTAAAAAATATTGTACAGTGAGATTGGTGGAATCAAAATTACAAGCTTAATCTTAGAGTAACTAACTAATTAACTATCCCAAACGCCTACTCTAGTTGTAAAACTTTAGCAATATCTGTTAAAGTGTTGCTATAATATTTGATTTATCTATTCCATGTGTAAATTTACTGGTCAATGCATATAATTTTACGCGCCCAATAGCTACACATGAAAATATCACAATTACAAGCTTAATCTTAGAGTAACTAACTAACTATATCAAACGCCTACTCTAGTTGTAAAACTTTAGCAATATCTGTTAAAGTATTGTTGTAATATTTGATTTTGCTATTCCATGTGTAAATTTACTGGTCAATGCATATAATTTTACGCCCAAGCTACACAGGAAAATATCACAAGAATTCGAGATAGAGATAACAATTACTACAAAGAAATTGGTATCATATGAGAGAAAGCCTAATATTGAGCTGTTATGACATCTAATTAAATACCTGATCATTTGAGAGAAAACCTAATACTGAGCTGCTGTGAGCCACGAAAAAGACATGTTTTCAACTTTAACGGGTATCGGCTTTCAATCAAACAGACTTGTTGATATAAATAATGCCTAAAAACATTATTGATATTTCTTGATATCTGTATGTTTTGATAATCACATAATGTAAAATCATTAAACATAAACTTATTTCATAAATAAGTATTAAAGAGCCTAATTTTTTAGTGATACCAATGTAAAATAATTCTCTTTCATTTGGATATCTAATAGGTTTAGGAAAGCAAATTTCAGTTAGATAGAGTGGCTTTGCATCCTTGTAACGCCCTATTCACTTTCATGCAATTTTCTTGCTCTTTGCTAGTCTTATAATTCAATTTTTATTTTATTTAAAAGAAAAAACCACACACACACAAATAATACCAAACCAAATTCGTGAACTGTTATTTACTTGTTCAACTCATCCATTGTAACACATGCATGAAAATACATCAATTTATAAATGAAGATGTTCAAGACTCAAAACAATGGACTTCTGTATATGTATATATGATGAACATAAAGCACATTCATCTTTGAAGTTTTCTTTTTCATACACCAGTTTATTTGCTTATGTTATCTACTGATTCATAAAAATTAATCACTTGTTTCCAGTATTTTTCCTGTTTATTTTCTTAATAATACAAAGTTAGAATAAAAGATATATGGATTAAGTAAAATATAGTTGATTTATTCGAATAGTGCATGTGTGGAACTTGAAGAGTGAAGAAGCCGCGCGCTTATGCATAATTGCACATCCCGTAGGCACAAAATTCTCCATATTTGCACTTGTTATGACACGCCCCACAGTTTCTCTTATCGTAATAGATATTCTTGCACTTCCCTTTACAACAAGTTTCGTTATACTTGCATTTCATTCCACAATACCCGCAATTGTTGCGACTTGTCAATACATTTACACACTTCCCTTTGCAACAAATCTCGTTAGACGCACATTTCTTCCCACAGAACCCGCAATTCAACCAATCTGTGTCCACGTTCACACATTTGTTATTGCAACAATCAGGATTCACGCTCCCCCTTGATCGACATACCTTTGGGTATAGTTTACATTGGTAGAACGGGTTCAAAGCAAGAAGTTGAGTTCTAGGGCTCGTATGAGGGTTAGTGTCGGATAAGTTTACGTCAAGAGTAGTAGTTTTGTCATCAAATATGGATGCGGAAAGAGGGGTGACTAATAGTGAATAAGCAAAAAGGACTATTAGTAACCCCATGGTTGATATAAGCTAGAAGGATGTTTTGGTTAGTTACTTAATTGGTTTGTTTGGAGAATATGCATGGGGTTTATAACTTTATATAGAGGCATATTATGCTTAGAATGGAAAGCTTGAGTTGCAAGTTATGCTTTCTAGGGTACATGTATTCAGTCTATAAGAGCAAATCTTGGTTAAATGGAATATAAAAAAGAGTTGAAATTTGCATGTGTGGTGTTCAGCATCCCCAACATAACAAGAAAGCTTGTAACTTTGAGTTCCAATCAAGAACTAAGATTTTGGGTGATACCAATATACCATCACATCAAATGTTAACCAAGAGAATCCATACAACTATGATAATATATATATTGAGATAATTATATTATACAAAAATATATAATGAAATTGTGGTGTGTTTGATCATGTGTATTATGTACAATTTTCAAAAAGGTAGCTAAAAAATGGGGTCTCCTTTTGTGCCTACGTCTGCAAGTGTATCTACCAGTTTAATGTTAAAGGAATATCAGATTTCATGTTACGTCTAGAAGTATCAAAGTTAAATGTTGTAAGTCAAAATTTAAATAGATTTTACCGTGAATTAAAAATAATGAGATTATACGTCTAGATAAATTGCGTACAATTTTGTGAGATCCTTGTTTCAAACTTGAGCAACTCAAATGTGTATCTCATATGAATGGCTTGTTAACTCAACAATATTGGGATCTGCAGAACCGATTTACAAATGGTTTAAATCGGTCTGCACGCTTGTTGATGTGGAAGAAGTTTGATTGTTGACGCCTTAATGAAGTATTTTTAATGTTTTTTGGTTTTGGTTTGGTTTGTTCGGTTTCAAATCTGCCCTTGTACACAAACCTAGTTGAAAGTGAGCAGATAGAGAGACCGCGTTGAGAAAGTAACCTGACATGTTTCGCACTGCGTATTGCTAATACATCCCATGAAAAGTGTGATGCATTGTTAGAAGGTAGTCATTTTCACCAAATGACATTCAGACTACAGTACCAAGGGATTGAGGGTCTAGGACAAATCCATAATTTAAGGCGTGCCACAGTTTCCGAAACAAATTAGGTAATCGTTTTCAAAACGCGATGGTAAACTATAAATACCACTAGTATAACTACCAACAAATCTGGTAAACTATTATCTTTGTGAACCATAATCAGTCTAGTTAAGTTTAAAGATACACAGAAAACCCAAAGCTCGATACTTGAGCAGGATCAAAGAACAGCAGTCTAGCCCACAAAGCCCTGTCAACTATAGTAAGATGTTTAACTAAGTGTGATCAGTAATCATGAGATTTTACAACGACATCAATAATATCATGGCCTAATGCCGGTTATACATGGGTATATCGAATCCGTCCCAGTATATGAAGGGTAATTTTGCGCAACGCGCTCATTTTCTAAGGATACATTTTTCAACTATAACTGTGTATACTCTGTATATCTTGATATCCAATCTGGATAAGTGAGCCGTATAAATAATTAAGTTATGCTATTGAAAAGTACAAGGGGTTGTTGAAGCACCGATCGAACTCATGGAGACGTCTGCAGCAAGTCGAAGTTTATACTCCTTGGCTCATAAGGCGCATGGCCCCATCTCTAGAGAACTTCCGAGCAAACAGAAAACAGGGGACTGATATCGCATTACTGTGACACCACTCTCTTCGGTGTTCAGTCTCATAATACACATTGTCTATATCCTACATAATGAATATACGAGTACTGTAAATTATATGTACATATGTGACCTAAAAACAGAAAATGAAGGGAAAATGGATATTAACCTTGATCCTTTTTATTTGTTCAGGGTTGGAACTTGCATAATTATAAGTTACAGGATGCCAGCTTCTCGTTTCCATGTTTGTGGCAGACTGGATCCATGAAGTGTATGTCACCGTTCGTCTTTCGAGCTCTCCCTCCAGATCATGCATCTTAGAAAACAAAATTTCACAGGAACACAAAAGACACGATAAGGATCCACTGGAAAAGAAAATAAGAATTCATACAAAATGAAAATGATGCTTACTGCGAGTAATGTCTGCACATAATGCTCATCAGGGATGCAGTTATGTTGCTTCTGAAGTCTCTGCATAACCAACAACAGTCGCAATTAAGTTCTAGGCCGAGCTACAGTACTGAATTCAGGAAAATTTGTGATACGGTATACTTACAAGATTTTGTGTTCCTTTACTTGCATCTAAGGGTGGGCGTCTCTGCAAATCATCAAATGAATAATGTTACTAATGGATGAAAACATATAGAGCTAGAATGATTTCCTTTTCATGTCTGAATTTTGGGTGTCCTTGGCTACTAGATCAGACAATAAGAAATCAGAAACTAACAAGCATTTATCTACAACATACAAAGACGTACTACCTTGCATAGCCTCTTGAAAACTGGAAGTACGACATCATCATACGCCACAACTTTTGCATGGCTTCGAACCAAAGCAATCCACTGAAAATTCAATTGAAAAACAAAGCAATGTTAAATTACGTTTAAGTTGTGATTATTTTCAGGGTTATCAAATGAAAATATTTGTAACCTGTGAGCCTTTTCGCCATTTCCTTTTTGGTATCACAGAAGACATCCTAGGATTGTAGCGACCTTCTTTCCTATCAAGAAAGCTAAAACACAAGAAACATAAACCCCAGATCACAACACATCCCATCACATCGACTGATTCTATGAGGAATTTTGCATGTGCAATTTGTAACGAATTATCTGACTATTTCAACTGCAAGTCGCATTCATCAGTTTCTAGTGATTTGCTGATTATTTAGGGATCAAGCAATGAATTTCCAATAATCAGTTTGACAAAATCTGCAACAATACTAATTAAGGCGGAGTACGATTATCTATATGCCCTTGTTTATCAACTAAAATAAAAGGACCAATAACAACACAACAAGAGCAATACCCAATATCACCAAGACGATGGGCAGAATTAACAAGTGATTTTATATGACAAAAGAATGACTAAGCCATGTGTCAGTCATTGAATGGATTAGGCATATGTATCATTAATAATAGGAATTCACGGAAAGTGATCATAGCATCATCAAACAGCAGCGCACAACTTACTATTACAGCTAGCTTCCTAATCACGATTATTCAACAATTAAAAACGCACATCCAAACACCCCCTATAACTAACAAACATATATTTTGCAACCTACAAGAGACTAAAGAAAGTGCTATTACCTGTCCACAAAACTTTTGGACGAGCCCATCACATAGTTGTAAATGTAGCTAAAGTTATAGAGCGGAACACAGCTGCACGAATTATAAAAAAATGAATGTCATCATATCCAACCCCTTGCCACAGAACCAGACAATTATGACAGTGAAAATGAAGATATATATACCTGTCGGATAAGAGAACAAAGCGTCTGTTAGCCGGATTCTCAAGCGCTGCTCGAAGCAGCAACCTTTCGGCTTGAATCATAGTGGATTCGCCCCAACCTACCTGCATAATCACCACTACAAATCATTCCACAAAATATAAGACACAACTCAAAAATGCTATTCAATGTTTACAAAAAAGAAAACCAAATAACAAATTCATCACCTTAATACTATTGGTTAATTGCTTGTTATAAAAAAAGCTCGACCGCGTGGTGGTCTCATCGAATACGAAACCGGGCTCGGAATGAACGTAAATGGAGTAATTAGCTGCATCAGCATTCTGCACAAACGTTATTTAACTGTCGGAATGAATATTATATGACTCTCTGTTTATCTATGTCGATTCTACAGAGAAAGTGAAAATTGTACTAATTACATTCATCAAAATATAGGGAAAAAGTAAAACTATAAGGAGGTGTTTGGGTAAGCTTATATGATTGGCATATCGACCACCAGTGATTTCATATCCGGTCAAAATCTTGGCTAATTGATATGAACTTATATGACTCAAATAATCCCAAACCAAGTATTTAGCTAAGTCATTGGTGACCTTATGAGTTTATATAAGTGGTTTTTGCTAAGCCTCAAAATTGTGGCTTATTTAACGGGGATTTTACAGTCAATTTCAAACACTTTAACTTATGAGCTTATTAACCCATGTCTTTTTTGACCATTTAGCAACATAAGCTAAACCAAACACTTAAGCTTATTAATAAGCTAATGCAAACACCGAACATGTACTTATATATTAATAGAAGCCATAAGCTTTAGCTCAATTCATAAGTTTAGGGGGTGTATGTTTCGGCTTATATAGCCGGCCTACGACTTATTTGATTTTGGGCTTATGTTTCTAAAACTGACTTTTTATAGTGTATTTTGAAGCTTTTTGGCTTATATAAGCTTGTTATAACATAAGAAACTTATATAAGCCGAAAAGATTTAAAATAAGCCACAACGAGTGAGGTTATGAAACATATGCTCAAACTGCATAACCCGGTTATACAAGCCGAAACAAACACCCCCTAATACAAAGGCTTAAACAATTATAGACTAATGCTAGTTTAGGCCCGTAATTTGTGTTGGTATTATATTTTGAATATAAAACTATTATTATCAACCAACAAAAATTATAGTACAGTGTAATGGTCGCATTTTTCATACACTGGTGCGAAGAAGGATTGCCATAGGAAATCAAGAGGCAAATCACGCCGAACCAAAAACATGAAAGCAATTTGAGGGTTTCCATCAAACACTTTATCATCATCATCATAAACTGGAAACCGATTAAGCATAGACTAGAGCTGAGCAAAATCAATCAAAAACCGAACTGAACCGACAAACCGAGCTGAACTGACCTTATTCGGTTCCGTTTTTGGTTTTTTTATAATTATTTCGATTTTACTCGGTTCACGTTTTACCCTTAATCGGTTTTTGGTTGGGTCGGGTGGGGTTTGTGCAGTTGCTCACTGCTAGCATAGACAAACACCCCTAAGGGTAACTTTTACACTTTAGACGCCCACAAACATGTCGACAATGACAGATAATTTCACAAAAGTTACCCTTATTACACAAAGGTGAAAACTTTGTTTGATCATTTTGATACTTTTTTTTTTTTAACACCAACTAACTATCTCATAATATTTGAACGGGAGACTATGTCACACGTCCTAAGCAATATTTCAACCCACAAGGCCACAACTCCATTATTATGTTGGGGAGCTTCGTACACACCAAGCTAGGGATACGATTGGTAAAAAAGGCTTATAATAAATTAATAAGAAATTGGCCTATATTTCGCAAAAGTTACCCCTTATTGCACAAAGAATGAAAGGTGATTTTTTTTTTTTTTTTTTTTTTTTTTTTGATACCTCAACTCAACTGCCACTAACTATCTCACATTATTTAAACTAGAGATTTAACACGTCCTAAGCAGTACTTGAACCCACAATCTGATTACGGTAAGGGATACCATTGGCCACATGCCCTTTTTCTAATAGTTGATATCTCAAATGCATTTTTCTTAATCTGTGCGAATATAAAAAGGCTAACCTCGAAGAAAGATTGCCAAAGGAAATCAAGGGGCAAATCGCGTTTAACCAAAAACATGAAAGCAATTCGAGGGTTTCCATCAAACACTTTATCATCATCATCATCATCATAAACTGGAAGGTGAGATCGGCGAGATGAATAAGTCTCATCATCATCGTCGTAGTAAAACTGGATTCGAAAGAGTGTTACGAGAAGGAATATGAGGGTTAATAAAATGATGGTTTTCCAAATAAGCCATAGATTATTATTTGAGGAAGATGATGATGATGATCGTTTCATTTTATTATTATTGTCAAGTCAAGTTGAACATGTTCATATGTCAAATGAATTAATTGATTTATGAAAGTGTGTGTGTTTTGTACTTTGTGAATCTCAAAAAACATCAAGTCATGTTTACTTGTTTTGTCTTTAAGTACAAACCGCCCACCAAAGTTTCACCTACCAACATTTTACAAGTGTTCCTCCGGTTTTACTACTCCACAGATCCACTTCACTTTTATGAATTTGGGTGACGGGGTTTCGTGGGTTCCGGGTTTATACGGTATGTATTGGGGTTTGTATAATTTGATTAAAACATCTTATTGTCAAATCATAGAAAGTCTTAATAACATAAACCTTTGGGTTAAAAGAACGTGTAATGGATTTTTATTTTTAATTAAATCACTAAAATTTTGAATTTTTACTTTTTTTTATTATTCCGTTCGTGTAAAATGATCATTTTACTCATCGGTATCAATATATTTATATTGATATCGAAAGGTAAGATGGTTATAAAACACACAAAAAAAAACACAAATTTAATTTTTTTGTGTTTTATTAGATAAAAGAAGTCTAATATACAAAATTATAAAAAATGATAATTTAGAAATATTTTCATATGATTAACCCTCTAAATTTTCAATAACCTTAGGCCAAAACTAGGTACAATGGTCATCATTCTCTCACACCTTTCACCTCAACAATATATATGCAGGTATCTCAACAATTATATATATATATATATATATATATATATATATATATATATATATATATATATATATATATATATATATATATATATATATATAAATAATAATAAAAAAAAACATTGTAATAAGATATAAATTGAATTTCTATTTGCAACATGCATGCACGTATATATATGCAGGTATCTCAACAATTACATAAAAAAAAAAAAAAAAAAAAAAAAAAAAAAAAAAAAAAAAAAAAAAAAACACTTTGTAATTAGATATAAATTGAATTGCTATTTGCAACATGCATGCACGTATGTATATGCAGCTATCTCAACAATACTTTTTCTTTTATGCATAACTACACATCCCATAAACGTAAGTATTCCCTTTCTTGCATCTATTGTCGCACCCTCCGCAATGACGCTTGTCCTTCATCAGGTTGACGCATTTTCTCTTGCAACAAATCTCTTGGTGCTTGCATTTTTTCCCGCAAAGCCCACAATTTTGTTTATCGGTCTTAACATTAACACTTTTCTTCTTGCAACAATCTGGACCTGGGCTACTTTTAGCCCAACATAGTCTTGGGTTCTTGTTGCATTTTAGCGAGCCACTTAAGTGTTGGGCAAGGAACTGACTGGCCCCTCTTAGCGAACCATACGTAGGCATAAGATCTTCGTCTTCCTCTTCGATTGGTGTTGCAGAAAGATTTATGGCTAAAGCCATGACAATGATTAGGGCTAGCAAGATTTTCAATACGCTAGTATTCATAATGTTTAGAATATATTGAAAATGTAATATATTATGTTTGTGTTTAATAAAGGTTTGGATGGAGACATGGGCAGAGATAAAAGGGGTGCACAAGGGGCAGGTGCCCCCTAGCGAAAAAAAAGTGTAGTGTAAATTTTCGAAAGTATTTAGCTTTTTCGTAATTTGCTCCCTTAATTACCAATTTATATTGTAATTACCATGACAATCACAATGTTCAAACTCAATCACATTTCCCTCCCTATAAATACGTACAAACTAATCTCATCCATATCTCCATCCAGGGACGGAGCTAGAAATTTTTTGTGGAGGAGGCACATTGATAAATTTTAATCTTTGTTTGGCAGACATAATTTATAAGAGATTCTAAAAAAAATAATCTTCCATAATCTCTTAAAACCAAAGGTTACTTCATGTAGCTTATAAAAATAATCTCTTTTTATAATCTCCAGCACCAGCACCAGTTCCAGCAACAGTTACTGTTGCCAAACATACCCCTACAAGATTTTTTTTAGAAGGTTTGACTTTCGAAAGCATGAATGTTTTTGGACATGTTTTCTACGAGTTATAAGCCCATAGCCTAAGTTAATCATGTTTTAGGGGGTTGGCTTTTTTTTTTTTTTTTTTTTTTTTTTTTTTTTTTTTTAACTTTGGTTTCCGACCTTTTGGTCAACTAATCCACAAGGTTTAAACCCACCGCCACACAAACTCAAATTGGATAAAACCCTCCTTTTTCAAAAGGTTGGCGTTGCCGCTGTTTTCATATTTCAACAAGGCCTAAAATTTGGTTTACCTCCTATTTCACCCTTTTAGTTTTCATCTATTGACAACTCGACCATGGTTTCCTGTTTTAACACATGCATGTTCATACATCTTTTATCACAAAGGATATGAATCCACTTTGGATCCTTTAGAGTTTTCGAGATGAATCGACATTTGCACTCAAATGTCCATCAAAGAACCTAATTTTAGCGAAATAATTCTTTCAGTTGTATATCCAACTAGCTTATAGACCCGTCAAATTGACTGGTTTTTAGAAGAGATCATGAAAAAAAATAGTGTGTAAACAAAATAACGGAAAAAAAAAACGAAAGTAATAATTTGAAAATGAGTTTAAGATGGGATAACAATGATGCAAAAAGATAATAATGGCTGCTACACCCGGTGTCGGCGAGATCGGGCACATCGGGTGGCAAATCAACAATAATAAACTGTTTTGTGCAAGTTTGAGATAAGATAACAATGATGGAAAAAGCACCATAACAGTTTTCCTTTTTTCTTCTTTTCTTTCTCAATCAATTAACAAAAGAAGAAAAGTGTGGGCCCAAAGGAATGAATGTCCCTTTTTTGGTATGGAGGACAACAAATAATAAGATATCATTTCTATCTTGGAAACCGAATCCCACTAAACAAACAACATTACTCGCAATGATTCCATTACTTGATTTTCATTCACGTGTACCAAACACACCCGTAGTAAGTTATGAGAATAGTAATATTGTTTTCCTATTATTATGAGCATTTTATCTACATTAAAAAGTGGAGTTTTGAGTGGATATATTTATTGTTAAATAATTTACAAAGTCATCATTGCTATTGTAGGTGATTAAAGGTAATCAATTTAACGAACCACTGATCGACGGTTAGATGATCGATTGTTGACAATAAAAATTATAATGAGTATTCCTTGTTACAGAAGTTGCATATTGGAGAATAATCGTAAGGACATTGCAGGCTCAAGAACCTTTGATACATTTTACGTTTAAAGGTTGAAACAACGTTTTATTTTGGCGGATCAACAAATATAAAAGTTGTGGTAAGAGATGTTAAAAACTTAAAACAATAAAGCATATCTATACTATCTATAAAACAACAAATATAAAAGTTGTGGTAAGAGATGTTAAAAACTTAAAACAATAAAGCATATTATACTATCTATAAAACAAAAATGGTAAAAGTGAAAGGTGAAAAGCCAAGAAAGTAAAATGTTGAAAAAATTAAAAAGGAAATGTTGAAACGATTAATTATGAGCAAATGAGAAGTTGAAACAAAAAAAATGAAATATTGAAAACATATGTTTAAAAAAGAAACTATTTAATACACATCGAAAACCAAATTGATCCGGGACGCTGGATTGACCCGGTTTAATTTGACCTGTTTTTTAATCGGAACAGTTCAACCGGTTGAACCACCCAGGTCAAACCGGGTCTCAAACTTTTATTATTTTTCATTTATAACTAATAATTTTTTTTTCACTAAAACTATTTGCTGCTACATAATCAAGTTGGATCAACTACCATGTGGTCTAGTGGTGAGTGCTTAACTTGTTTAGTGAGCCACAGAGAGAGTAGTACCGGATGGGCGACCATCTGGGAAGTCCTCTTTGACCACAGGGTTTGTTGATACTAGGCAATGAAGAGGAGACCCTGTAAGCCATTAGCTGCGTAGGTTCGAATATGAGCCGGCCCCGGTTTTCATCCGGCCGTTTCTCCAGCGAATTATAATCGTGTGGAGGCGGTACGGTTTCCCGGCGGACGCCGTTAATAATCCTCACTGCGCCAGCGTGGACCCGGTTAAGACAACATAGTCTGGATATGTGGTGGATGAGAGCCTCCCTTGAAGTAGGTACGACTCTTCTCCAAAAAATGAAAGTCACCGTTAAAAAAAAAAATCCATAATCAAGTTTGTATGCACGGGTGACGTTGCTTTTATTACTGTTTAATGGGCTACTGAGTTATTTGTAAAATTGAAGCCCAAGCCACCCGTTACTATTATCTTAAAACCCAGGCCCATTATCTTTTCTTAGTTCTTCTTACAACATCCATCATCAACAACTATCATTTTAGTTGAAACCCTATTTCCAGAATTCCGGTCACCGGCGGCGGGGTAAGGCTCTTATTGTTCTTGTTTGTGAATTAGGTACTTTTGTAGTTATAAATATGGAGGATGAGCAAGTGTTAGATTGTGTAATGCCTTTTATACAACAAGACCACCTTAATTCTTCTGTTTCATTAGTCTCTAGGAAATATTATGATATCGATACCTTAACGCGTAAACACGTAACTGTTCATGTGCATTTCGCCCCTGACCCCGAACGTTTAACCCGTAGATTCCCCAATCTCGAGTCCTTAACACTTAAGTCTTACTCCCGTGGATGGGACACCGTTGACGAATGTACTATTTCAGTCACCCCGTGGTTTGAACGTATAGCTGTTGAGTTTAAGCATTTGAAATCACTTTCTATTCGGAACATGGACGTGTCTGTTTCTGATCTCCAACTCTTGGCCAAAACCCGAGGTGGTGATTTAAGGAGTTTAGATATTCGCAGGTGTAAAATGTTTTCAGAGGAGGGTTTATTAGATATTGCTAGGTATTGTATTGATTTGAGAAGTTTGTCTTTAGACGAGAATCACCTAGATGGTGAAGCGAATGGGAAATGGTTACATGAGTTGGCTTTGCATAACACGGTTATGGAGTCGTTATATTTTCATGCCCCCTTTATGAGCTACGATTTGGAAGATGTTACACATATTGCAAAGAAATGTAGCAAGTCTTTAGTATCTCTAACTACTTTTCCAGACTATTATTTAGTTGATTTCAAAGAAGTCTTTAAGCATGCTAAGAAGTTGGATCATTTTGGCATCGGGTTTATTAATAAAGGTTGGGACTTTAGTGGTTTTGAATTCCCCCCGAATATTCGTGGTCTACGTTTTCTGCAGTTGCGCAAAGAGCAATTCCCTTTTCTACGCCCTTACCTCAATCAACTACGGGAATTGGATCTCGAATGTGGAGATCTTAAAAAAGATTGCCAATGTTACTTTTTTAAGAGGTGTCCCAGTTTGGAAGTTCTACGTACCATGGATATATGTGGAGATACTGGGTGTCAAGTTATTAGTAAGTTTTGCAAGAAATTGCGCAAACTTACCCATCGTGGCTGGGTGACTCAAATGGGACTTGTATCTCTAGCACAAGGTTGTCCTAATCTGGATTATTTAGTGGTTCAACTCTTATACATTTCAAATGAAGCTCTCGAGTGTGTAGGAACTCATTTGAAGAATCTGCGTGATTTCCGTATTTGGTTGAGTAATAAAGACGGTATAACAGATTCACCACTAGACAATGGGGTTCGAGCTATGCTAATGGGTTGCAGCAAACTCGAGAGGCTGGATATTAGTAATTGTTTTGGTCGATTGACGGATGTGGGTTTGGGATACATTGGGAATTATGGTCATAATTTGAGATATCTCTGTCTATGCAATACTGGAGAATCTGATTTAGGGCTTTTGAAGTTATCAAAAGGGTGCCCAAAATTAAGAGAGCTTAAATTGAGTGGTTGTCCCTTTAGCGAGCAAGCAGTTGCCACTTTTCCGTTCAATATATTTCCGCTTCGATACGTTTGGGTTGAAAAACGTGTACTTACTCGTCCAATGGTTTCTGCTGAGGTAATACTGCTCAAAGCTTGACTTGTAATCTGCTTTAAATTATTAAATTAAAGAGGTTGTATGCATTTTTTTTTCCCAAAACACTTTCGTCCATTTTTTTTTTAATTATTTACAAAAGGTAAAGCGTTACTTATGATGACAAAAACAATATTATTGCAATAATGGGTAGCCTGTGCATTAATTGTTGTTACTGAGGGTGGTGATAAAGGATAGTTTGCTCGGTGTAAGTAACGGTTCGAAACAGCTTTTATAAAAATACATTATTAGAAATTTAATCTGGAAATTTCTGAGAAATGATTTGATAGGGTGTGTGCATTAGAAACAAACTTTTGGACAGTTCTGACATTTTCGACCCTGTTTCCTTTTTACTTAAGCTTTTGACCCGTTTGAGATCAAACCCAACTCAAATGACCCATTTTTATGAAAATTGGTTGAAACTGCTGTTTAGAGTGTGTGCTTGGTGGCTGCCCTTCATCTTTATCTACGAGTGTTTAGTTTTGTAAATTAGGTAGGTTGAAACTTATTTTCACTGTATGTGTGTGTTAGGTACTGATTATTAGTTAATTTTGTGCTTAGTTTTGTAAAATATTATAAAAAAATATGTTACTATGTGTTAGTTAGTGATTTTCTGTTATGTAATATAGGTAGGTTGAAACTTATTTTCAGTGTGTGTGTGTTAGGTAGTGATTATCGGTTAATTTATCCTCGAGAGTTTTATTTTGTAATAATATAGGTTGTGTAATTGATTTTGGCAGTGTGTGGTAGTGATTTTGGGTTACTTTTTGTATATGATTTTGACTGTGTGTGTATTGTTAGTGATTATCGATTAGTTATATATGTGAGTGTTTAATTTTGTAATGTAGGTTGTGTATTTGAATCTGAAAGTGTGCAAATGTGTGTGTGTTTGGTAATGTTATCAATTAATTATATCCGCGAGTGTTTTTTTTAGTAAGATAGGTATGTATATGAATATGACTGTGTTGTGTGTTAGTGAATATCAACTGTTATGATGTGCGAGTATTAAAAAATTTCATATGCGAATAATATTTGACTTAGTTATATAGGTTGTGTAATTGAATAGGCCTCCGTGTGATTATTAATTATAACTTTATTGTGTGTCTGTCTTTTGTAGCCTAAACTTAAAAGCATAGGGGGACCAGACTCGGATCTTTTCGAAAGGGCGCTCGAGAGGGCGCGTGCTGTCGCGAAGCGAGTTGAGGTCTTGAGAGCCATTCAGGTAAAGGATGTTATAACTTATAACCATAGTGATAAGAAGTGTTTATATTTGTTATTGTCTTATTATGTGTTTGTTAATTGATGTATGAAGTTATTAACTTATTATATGATTGTGCTGCTCTGGATTTGGTTTGATTGTGTTGGTTATTGAACTTGTGTGATTTCGTATTATGAGATTTTGTGGTGTGGAGGGACTGTGAATGTAGCATTTTATAGTGTGAGATTTTATAGTTCTTGAAAATTGAACTTAAGATGGCTCTTGACATAGTCCATTTGTAAAATGACATCAGCTATTCAGCTCTCATGATTTTCTTTTGTTTGGTCTACATATAATAGAGACGGAGTTTTGTTCTGTAGTTAAAAGAAACACAGGAACAGTTTTTTTTATCACAAAAGAAGTTTTCATGAACATATCACATGCTTAAAAGAACCTTAGGTGTCAATACATGTTTTTACCTCTTTTCCATGTCAATATAAGCTGATTTTTAGAACACATGAGTATGTTATCTAGATTATAGCTCACATGCTTGCGGATTACCTTGTATAGTGTATGTTTTTATCACTGCAGTATCCATATTGTAGTTCATATTCTTCATTCTAGTGGGGTCAGGGGTGTTTTTACTTCCTTTATACCATGTCAAGGTGCTGATAACATTTTTTTATTTATTTCGCAGAGTGAACATGATGAGCTAGAGGCCAAGTTTTTTGAAGAGCAAGCTGCACTAGAAGCAAAATATCATAAACTATATGCATCATTGTATTCAAAGGTGAAGAGATATGATTATGTAAACTTGCATATTTAGTCATTGCCTTATTGTTTTATTTCTTTATTAGATAAATTTCATGTTGAATATGCTGGTTTTTCGATTGCTTTATTAAGTAGACTGTATGTTGAATAGGTAGACCGTGCTTAGTCTTAACAGGTGGGTAGGAGGAGGTAGTACAGTGATTTAATAATATTATTTTATGGGATCGACAATTCTGACATGTGATTTTTTATGACACAACCTGCTGATGCCACTTCATTATAGGAAGAATAGGAAAATCGAGGATTATAATAGGGAAGGGAATGCTCACAGCTCATTTCACTCGAACTGAATATGAGTGGAATTACAATATTACATACATGATATAACATAGCTGCAATTCAGCTACATGAGCACACGCTTCTAATCCATAATTTAGAAAGAAAAAAAATAAAAAAAAATAACAAAACAATTATAGTGCAATGCTTGTAACCAATGTTATGTTCTGGCCCTAGAATGTCCTGTGAGCCTTGAATGACAATAGCCTCTCAAAATAATCAATTAATGTGTAGTCTGTTTAGTCATGCGCCATTAAGCTTGTTGCTGTTAGCATGTTCTACAAACATCTAATACGTATACTGTCCAGCACTCCAGCATCACCAACTACGCGTGGTTGTAAAACAATCGTGATCTCTAAATTTCTACAATGGGTTTGTTAGTTTGTTAACAAATGTGTCACTTTGTATGCTAAATCATCTTATATCATAACTGCAGAGATATGATATAGTGACTGGGGCTGTTGAGGTTGATGGAGCAAAGGAGGAAGATGCAATGGATCAGATAGATGATACAGGTAAAAAGAAATACTGTATTTCGCTCTATTATATGAGTCTTTGAGCAATATCATCATGTTACGTCTATTGTTTCTTATATTTTGGAACTTCCGGTCATTGACAAGTTCCTTCATTATCTCATATATATTTGCAGAAAAGGGTGTGCCTGAGTTTTGGCTAACTGCAATGAAGCATAACCAAATTACGGGGAAAGAGGTAAGATTACTGTTTGAATAACCTGTACTTTTGTTGCATGCGTATCATGATAGTACAGCTTGTTTATTGACCCTACTAATTTTGATTGTGGTTTCTAACAGATCACAGAGCGAGATGAAGAAGCTCTGAAATACCTGAAAGATATCAAGTGGTGTCGTATGGATGATCCCACGGGTTTTAAGCTTGAGTTTTTCTTTGATGCAAATCCATTCTTTACGAACTCTATTTTGACAAAAATATACCATATGATTGATGATGACGAGCCTATTTTGGAGAAAGCAATCGGGTAACCATTTTTCTCTTTTGCTGTATTTCACAGGATTTAGTAGGGGTGTAATATAGCTAAGCTCATGTTATTTTGACACTTTGCAGGACAACCATTGAATGGCTACCTGGGAAATGTTTGACACAGAAGATCCTTAAAAAGAAGCCAAAGAAGGGATCAAAGAATGCTAAACCTATCACAAGGACTGAGGACTGTGAAAGTTTCTTCAACTTTTTTAGCCCACCAGAGGTGCCTGATGATGCAGAAGAGATTGAAGAAGATATGGTAAGGTCTTGCTAAAATTGAATACCGGAACTTTTGATTTTCAATAGACGCAGCAAGTTTGACCCATTTACTGATGACTGGGTCATCTGGTGTTGTTTTTCGTTTCGAACAGTCAAATAATAAAAAAATTAAATGGGTACCCAGTTAACATAATTACAATTTTGGATTATCGTTACAGTTTTTTTTAATCAAAATTAACATATTTGTATAGTTTTTCCATTTTTAATTTTTGTTTACGTCTTTGGGTTATCATTGCAGGCTGAAGAACTTCAAAACCAGATGGAGCAAGACTATGATATCGGGTGAGTATCGAGTAATTTTATTTGTTTGACTTGTTAAAGTCAGGATTGGCTTTGTACTAGATGCATGAATCAATGTGACACCATATCTGTTCTACTTGTGTTGCAGTTCAACTATAAGAGACAAGATAATCCCACATGCTGTTTCATGGTTTATGGGTGAGGCTAATCAGGAGGACTTTGGAGGTTTTGATGATGAGATTGAGGAGAATGATGATGAGGATGAAGAAGAGACCAAGACCAAAAAGAAGGTGACATTTTCTTGATAGTTTTTATGACTCACAGGTTGCAATTTTTAAACATTTAGTTATGAGTGGGTCGATTTTGGTCATGTTTTACATTTAACGGGTAGAAAAAGTAGCTAGTTCTGAAAAATGGCAAATAGGTTAAGAAGTTGCGCAAAGTTTATTTGAGATCATAAAGTGTTTTGACCAAACTAAATACCCAACCCGTCTATTTTGCCACCTTTAATGTTCTTTTATGCTTCGCTTTTGGGAACATGCTAAATCATTGTTTATAATTTGTTTCATGCAATCTCGCAGTCATCTGGATCCAAGGTAATTTAACTTCAATTTGTGTACATTAAAGTCATTGATGTTGATTTCAAAGAATTAATCTTACAAGTTGTTGCCGTGAACTGCAGAAGGGTGGCAATACAGTTGCTGTTGTGAAGCCGAGAGACCTCCCGAGTGCAAGCAGCAGTAGTAGCCTCTGATTGGATTAAAAAAAAACTCGCTTTGTTTAGGTGTCGTTAAGTTGCCATGTTGAATAACTTAAAGGGTAAAATGTGTTAGGATGGTCATTTTTCTTTCCGGATCATGCTTGGCATTCTCTTAAGAAGGTACCTTTTTTTTTTTTTTTTTTTTTTTTTTTTTTTTTTTTTTTTTTTTTTGGTGCCAAGCATACGGCTTTCCAAAGTGCTAGGAGGAATTTATTTTCATGTGGATCAGGATAGTAGTAATATTGTTTGGATGCTTCAGGAGAACATTATGCAATTAATCAAAAAGATGAAGAGCATTTAGCACAATGCACACCCTTCTTGTCTATCTTCAAAGTCTTGCCGTTTTGTTTAAGTTTACTTTTTGACTTATGCTCCTGTACCAAAATTAAACCATGACTTCCATCAACAAACACCACCCATTATCAGTGATTAAAAAATTAACTTGGATCCATTTATTATATTGCTACTTCGTAATAATTGCATTTAAGCATCAATTATCCTAATAGCTTTATTTTTTCAAGAGATAAAGGGTGAAAAGCAAACCACACGAATGGTATATAGTGTAGCGTATATCCCACATTCGCTGAAGAATCAAAATCTTTGCTAAATAGATGATGTTGTGAAAAGAGTTCTTAAATTTTTGACCTTTCAAGGTTGCGTTTAGTTGGAAAACAATTTCTTTCAATTTATATTTCTTGTTTTGTAAAAAAAGGAGGGGAGTTTTATCTCCACAAAACAACTGAAAATTTTGAAAACGCGTTTAATTAGAAACTTAGTGCATAAAATACAGATGAACAAAACTTCGCCCAACTTTTTCACAGATATTTGGAAAAAAAAATAGTGATTTTGAGAGAGTGATTTTTTTTCTTTCTTTTTCAATATATTTTAGATAGTAAAAATACATTGTAATACTTGGAGGAAGAAGAAGAGTGCACATTGTGTCAGATTGGCATAACCGTGTCGAAGAGTCGTGATTGTCAGCGTTACTCTTTGTTTTAAAACGAAGAAAATATCGAATGCTTAAGCTGAATCTGTCGATGGCCAAAAATGATCCTGTTCAACTTCAGGTTCTAGTTATTTCCTAAGGGTTATGATACAGAAAACTTACTAAAGTTTACAAAAAATTTGTCCTAAGGTAATATAGTTTCATTTGGTGGGTGAGTATGGTGGTGATGGTGGCCATGAATTGGTTTGGTAATAATGACGGTATTGGTTAAGCGACTATGTTGGGTGGTGATGATGGATGGTGTTTGGTTTAAATAATGATGGTCGGGGTTGGTGACGTCGGGTGGTGGTGGTATTGGTGGGTGAGTGGGATTGGTTGTGGCGTGGTGGTGGGTGGTGGGTGCGGTTGGTGGTTCGCGGCGGTAGTGGGTGGTGTTGGTCGTGATGGTGGTGGGCCGGGTTGGTGGTGGCGAAGGGTGATTGGAGGTGGTGTTAGTGGCATTGGACTTAAAATGTAAAAACTGTTAGACCCATTTCCCGGATACAATGGGCCCCACTCTACATGAAATTGACTAAGAATAATGTGTTTGACTAAGTGGATAAATGATACTTGAGTAAGTTTGACTATGACTTTTATAAGTTCACAACGCTTTACGTGATTGGCTAGTCAAACCGGTAGTCAAGCTATAAGTATTAAGAATATATAATGTGGTTTAGAAAGTATTATGTGTCACTAATATAAAGGAAAAGAAGTTGAGGGACCTAAGTTGACAGAATCCCAAGATAATACTAGAACCAATTTGTTTTAGTACTAGAACCACCTTGTTCTAGCTTGGAGGGACTAATCTTGCCAATTCCTTAAACTGGCACTAGAACTAACTTGTTCTAGTACCAAAACTGAATTGTTATAGTACTAGAAGGGCTATTCTTTCCAAAACCTCAAAGTAGCACTAGAACCAACTTGTTCTAGTACCAAGGATGAATTGTTATAGCATTTAAGGGACCAAAAGTGCCATTTGGGGAATAGCTTTGAAATGAAGAAAGGTCAAATTAGAAACAAGGTTCTTAATAATTCTTCATTTTATCTAAGAGTATGTGTGGGTGTGTGGCGGTTATAGATAGAAAAAGGAGGGAAATATAGAGGTCTTGATAATTAAGTGTAGAGATTAAGGTCCAAGTTTAAGAGATTAACCTTACCCATACTCAAATGCAAGTAAGTAATCCTTATCTTAAATTAATTGATGAATTGAAGAATTAGGGTTCTTGATATCAATTAGGGGAATTGGGTAAAAAGATGTTTAAAGGTTAATTAAAGAAGTTATAGTACTTATGGGATGAAATCTATTTAATTTAAGTTAGTATTTTAATATTGGAATAATCATATAATCAATCTATGATTATGTGATGATTAGTGATCTTTAGAGGTAAGTTGATATACCTCTAATGACAAAACTGTTCTAAAACTTTATGTATTTTGAAAAGGAGAAATAATAGTCTCACATTATTTTTACAAAATAAAATCCTCACACACAAGTGACAAATAATTTGTACCAGTAAAATTTTACTAAATTTTTATTTCTTCTGCACAATACTTATAATTAAGTGAGACATTTACGTGTGTGCTCTATTAATGAAAAATGAATAAAATATCACTATTTATAAAAAGATATTTAATTTGAAAAGAAGTGAATATGTGATAATAAAAAGATTGTTATAAGAGCAGATGGTGTGGGCTCGCCATCACCTCACCATGGTGACATGGCTTGCTCTTCATAGCTAGCCACCACACCAGCTCAACTCCTCAAATCTCCTTATTTGAGTGTTGTTCGTCTGCACGATGAGACAATTACTTGTACTTCTTGTCAGACATTTATTTATTTATTTATTGAGAGTGAAAAATAAAATAAATTAGAAAGTAGTGGGCAGCAAATGTAACACCCCCAATTCATGGTTGCAGCGGAATTCAAACTGGGTGTTACTCGACGGCACAATAGTCACAATAATAGAAAACGAACTCCAATTGAGTCGTTTTAAAAGATGTATCATTCAAAATATATAAATATCAGAGATTACAAAATGAGGTCCCAATTGGTTCCATGTTTACACATCACATTAAATGAGTTTTTGAATGATAATAAAATTTATAGCCCTCTTGAGTATCCGTGCCCTTCCGTGCCATCCTTGATCGTCATGAACCTGAAATACATGCTTGAGAGGTCAACACAAAGGTTGAGTGATATTCATAGAGTTTGTTTAATGTTTGAACACAATATGTTGGTAGTGTGAACTATAGACTCACACCAATGTTTGGAAAACAAAGATGGGCCACGTTGTTATACGCCCGGAACAGTTATTATCAAATACTAAGCTTATGACACCAAAACGTTAACGGGTACCAATATCAATCGGCGGAGTTATCCCGGTAGGTACTTTGCCGTCATACCTAATGTTTCAAATATTAATGCATTTGTTTGAACTTAGTCAAAACAAATGGGATTCGTCAATCCCAATAGGCCTATTCACAATATTCGCGCTCACTTGCAAGTAACCCTCGCAAGTGATTAAATGGTTCATAATAAGGGATCTTGGTTTGGCAAGGATGTTACTTAGTGATAATAAAACATGGTCGAATAGCATACAGTAGAAAGCATTGTGTTCGAGTAGAAAAATAATAGCATGTATTCCCCCCAAGGGTTTGTAAAACATTGAAGTAATGTAAAGTGGGGCTATGAACTCACCTTGAGTTGGATGATGTAAAATGAGAATGATGGATATGCCGTAAGAACTTCTACGAGCAACCTAGAATAATTGTTGTAACTTAGGTTTGGAATAATGTCTAAGGAAACATAAACATGCCAATATATATATCTTGCACTTAGTCCTTGATGTGGTATGATGTATAATGTAAGTCTTTGAAAGAAATGATTCATGAAACATGCATGTTTATATATCGTTTACTACCGTTCGGGCCGACATAATTCAGAAGTCATGTTAGTAAGCGTTCGAGGAGCCAGGACACTTTAACTCGTAAATCCACAACTCAACTCGACGGCTTACATAATGAACTCCTCACATGAGGCTCCCTACTATTGTAGTAGTTGATGAAATATATAGATATAAGTTTTGATCCGAAAAGTTACATGTCCGATACTTGAATAAACTTAGGAAAGTTTATTTGTACATGAAGATTGTTATTAGGGGTAGTTTCATAAGTCTTGTATGACCATTTTTCTTTGTAATATCTCATGGTTCCTTTAAGTGAAGTAGATCCAAATTGCTTGTTCAAGTTATCGCCTAATTCATTGTTTCATGTTTACGCCTATGTAAGTTGGTATGGTCATTTCGTCATGGCCTAGCCATGACCTTTGGTCCTTGTTCCAAGGTCATGAGACACAACCTTGGCTCTAGCCATGGTGGTGGTCTTGATTATAGGTCATAAGACCTCTTGTTCCTTTCAAAGTATAACCATAATCTAGTGACTTTCGCCTAAAAATGGGCTGTTTAAGAATTTGAAGAATTTATCACTCGGAAAGCGTTTTCAAGGCTCGAGCTTCTTTGTTCCTGAACGAAAACGTCGTTCCGGACAACTTTCGTGTTTTAACTTTTTGATAAATCGGACCAGAAGTGGGACTTTCAAAATCAAAATTTGATCAGAATGCTATTTAGGCAGTTTTGCCGGAAATCTTTGGTAACTTCAAATGGGCGTAACTTTTGACTCGTATACTCGTTTTGGGTGGTTCAAATTGCTATGGTTTCCTTGTTAAGTCCTCTACTGTAATATGTAATGATCAAATATCATATTTTTACCACTTTGATCAGGTCTTACCAAGAAAGTCACTAGTTTGCTTGTTATAGTAACTTGTCTTATGAATCATGTACAATAACTTGTTTTGCTCACTTTTATACATCATGGATGATAAAGTCTTTTTAGTATATGTGTGTTTTCCGAAGAAATACCGGTGAAAGTATTTCCCGGGTCGTGTCCCAGCGAAGGTAGAATGGAATCTCAAAGTATCGAATCGTAAAAACGTGTCGTGAAAAGTGAAATGATAAAAGAGATGTTGTGATTTAAAACTACGAGTATCAAACGTAAACTAAAAGGCAATAATCAAGCATATAAAACAAGCATGTAAAGTACCAATAACGCAATCTAATCTAAAATCAAGCACTTATGGAAGCTAAAAATTACTAACTAATCTAAAAATGATATATGAGAAATTTGTTTGCTAAGTGACATGAAAAGTTCATTAAGTGTGGACTAAGGTTAGATGACGAATTATTTTCCTTAGACAAGACTATTTTCTCACAACGTTGGTTTATTTTGAAAACAATCCTTTAAAAAGAAAATAATTACTAGATGTGTAATTTGATTATTCTCCGGCTTTTTCCCTTCAAATAATAAAATCGCAAATCTAAATAATCTCGCTAATTATTAATCACAATCCTTTTTTATTAATCCACACTTAAATCACAAATTCATATCACTCAACAAACACTAATAAACTACTCGCTAAACATACCAATCAAACTAATAAAAACAAATATTCCAACAAACATGATTAATAAACTAATTATATAAAAGTGAAAAGGAATAGAAAGTAGAACCCGATCTAACGCGACGAGAATAATAAACCACCCGATTTTATAAACTTGACAAATTATAAAGTTTATTTCTTTAATAGCTTTAATATCACCAAATAGTAAATAAAGTTATTGACTTTAATCACTAATTAGCTTTATAAAAACTAAAAAAGCTATAAGCTTTATTAATAAGTAAGCTTATAAAACCCTTAAGCTCCTCGCCTTATGTTGAATGTGATGAGAAACTAAGAAAAATCACAACTTTATGCAACATTAGTACAATTAAGCTCTTGAATAAACTAAATCTAGATTCAATAAGCTATAGAAAAGCTAATCAAATCTAGACAAAATAGTAATAGAACCAAAAAGCTAGAAAGCTAATAGATCTATACTAGTTATGAATCAACCAAAGCTAAAAAGCTAGATTGGTTAGAAGATAATAAGAGATAAGCTAAAGAGATGAAAAATATTAAGCTAATTTGATTTATTTAAGAAAAAGCTTTTAAAATAAAAAGAGATTAAGTGAATATAAGCTAAAATTTATTAGATCTAATAATACTAAAGAAGTTATGAAAAGAGATTAAGAAATAAAAAAGTGCTTATTGAATAATCTAATATAATAAGCTTCAAAAAGCTATTAAGCTAAAATAGATTTTTAGATGGAAAAAAATAAAAAAATAAATAAAAGAAAGAGATGAGAAGAAGAGGTATAATAAGCTAAGTTGGATTATTAAGAGAAAATATTATCTTCACTAAGAAAATAAAAGTTGATTACAAATAAGTACTTGAGATAAACTAAAATTACAATAGAAATTAAGCTAAAACAATATAAGAAAAATAAGCTAAAAACTACTCCTATAAAAAACTACTGCTACTAGAAAAATACAAAATAAGTGTGTGATGTAAGAATAATGAGGAGAGAATGATTGATAAATGATTGAATTTGTGGTATTTATAGCCAAAGTGGGTATGTATCTTGTCACTTTTGCGTCTTCGTACATGCATTCATCACACCCTCTCAAGCATTCTCGATCCTTCCAAAGTATCCAATCATTGCCAGCACATAACTGCCATGTGGCGAGCGATTATTGGCTATGGTGCGTCATCAAGTGGTACTTGGCAGCTATTCATTGGATGAGGTGAATGTGAGAGGCTGCTGAGTGGCTGTGTCAAAGGAGCTACGCGCCCTTGTGATTTAATTTGGAAAGTGGAGTACACATCACATGTGGGTAACTGAATTTGCTCTTCTACTTCACACGTGGGTTTCATGTGGACCTTCACGCTGGACTGGATCTCTTTAATTTGCACTTCAATTTCATTTAATTCTTTTCTTTTTCGTCGTGTACCATTTCAAAAGAGTAAATCCACATGAATTATTACCTTCCCCATCAAATTCATTTTGTTCTCTTTTTGTCGTGTAACCGAGATGCACAAAGGAGAATAAAAGATCACGTGCCATCTTGTAATTTATTTTAGGACTTTGAAGCTCACGTGCCTTGCTTTTTAATAGAAACCTCGAAGTTGCAATTTATACTCCGTAAAAAGTAGCTCCATCATTCGCTGGTCCCAAATTTGCATTTTTATTTCTTTGTTGTCGTGTACTAGCACAAGAGGAAGGCAAAAAGAACGAACCACATGTTTTCTTCATTTTTGTTGCATGTCTCATGCGGATGAATGAGAAGATAGCTCAATTCATTTCTTCATTTCATGTGCCACTCTAAAATACTAATTTCCATTTCGTCTTTGTGCGTTGGTATTCGCATCGTTAAATCAAAAGTGCCACACGTGCCCTTCCATTTTGCAACCTTGCAATATTATTTTCATTTGTTTGTTGAGGAGAAAGAGCAAAAAGGAATCACGTGCCATCATAAACTCATTTCATCATTTAATACTTGGGCCTGCATCCATTTTTATATTTTCTTTCTTTGGGCCATGCAAGTAAATGGGCTTGAACTTGCTAGTGGTGCTTGCTGGGCCTAGTATTGCGTAAAGTGCCATCTTTTCATTTACTTGGGCTCCGATTAGTCTTCGTTTAATCTTTAAAAATTCCGTCTTATGCCTCGATGCTCCAAATAAAATTAACATTGAACCCGTAATTTCATGCTATTTCCAAATCTCGTGCTCGTCTTTTGTCCATTTTTCATATCCGGTACCTGCACATGCACAAACACAAAAACAAACATATATTTGGCATTTTTAGCTAGGTTCTTGGTCTTTTTGGGTCCATTTTTGGTCAAATAAAGGTGTGTAAATTAACACACACCAAAATCCCCCCGACTAAAGTATTGCCGTGTCCTCACGCAATGTGCTCAATTCACGCTTTAGGGATAAATAATTTCAAAACTCGTTCTACTAACTTTGAAAAGTAGCAAGGAGGTTCAAAAGAGATTAAAAAATCATTTATTCCCGCAAACGCTCCGTTTTCTAAAATTTTTCCTTTATTCCACTTTATTCTATTTTTGACTTTTCATACTTTAAACTTGTGACGATATGTTGAACTTTCATTATTTTTGCAATAATTATTAGGGTCATCGAGTAGAAACACTTCTATTTAAGAAGTGACCATACGGATAAAAATCGTCATCCTTGATTTTTCACGAGTCCCCAAACTAAGCTTGCAAACGAGATCACAGCTTATCTACAAATTAGATGCTAACACTACTCATAAAAGTTACTTGTGGAAACTCCTTACTCCCATATCCTAGGTTTTGTATCTCAATATTTTATTTTGTTGAGAAATGAATTGCTTCATATTTTCTCGTTTCGATAACTTTTTAGTCCGATAGTGATACCTAAGTTAAAACGATAAGTAGTTATTCATTTTCTCTTAAGAACCACTGCAATAGAAATTCGGTCCACATCAAGAAATTTTGGGGTACATACAATATCAAGGATATAAGTTGCGGAGTACGATCACGTGCACCTCATGTGACTGATTACTAATCACTTATCACATGCACCTCACGCGCCAACAACTTATTTACATACATAAGCTCTTATTCATACAACTTTCATCTTTCATTTTTTTTCATTTTTCACTTTTTTCATACTTTTCATTTTTTTCATACTTTTCATTTTTTTTCTTTCTTGACTTTTTTCTCAACATCAATGGAAGCTTATCGGGTAGCTCCAAAACCACATAGATAATCAACTTTTGACTTTTGATTTTTTCACTTTTCGCTCTTATTTTTGATGTTCCTTGATATGTACCCAACTTCTAAAGCAAAAATTCTCTTAAGAAAACAAAGAACTAAATATTATTCAAACCGAAATACCACTAATTAACCTAGAACATCTATTTATATATTGGTGACGTTTCTGATGGGAGTAAAAAGCCACAAGTACCTCCTATGAGCTCTAAAGAGAACCACTACTCCACGTTTAGCATTAAACTTGTAAATAAACTCTATCATTTCTCGCTCTTCGCAATTTAAGATTCTAAATAATGAAACCCGCGAATACTTAGCCGATAATCAGCCACGCATATATAAAGTCAGTTACGGAAACTTGCAAATTCTAGAAGAAGAATTCGCGTTTTCTAGCTCCTTATGTAAAAGACTAGCGAAAGCTTTTAAGCTGCGCATGTATAAAGTCAAGTACGGGAACTTGCAGATTCTTAAGAAAGAATTCGCATTTTATAGCTCCTGGTGTACAAAACTAGCACAAGCTTATGTGATTATCATTGGTTAAGGGAACAAGCTAAGGCTCAACACGCCCGGTCAAGTCAAAATATTTATTCCTACTCTCGCCAGCAAGAAAGTCAACAAGGTGTCAAAACACTTATTCAAACTTTATTATATTTTTGCACAACTTTTTCTCATCTTTTTCTCATTTTTTTTTTTTGTGCTTTTCCATGACTTTTTCATCAAAATTTTTGTAATTTTTCAATTTTTTCAATTTTTTTATTTTTGGTGGAAAAACGGAGTTGCAAGAGTGCACGACATGTGAAAAATGCAAGGTAAAAACCGAATCGAAAATTCACCCTCCCCCCGACTAGAACGAAACATTGTCCTCAATGTTTGATGGGTTAAGGCAATCCTAACAAAATTCTAGGCCGTTTATTAATTATGCCAAAGAAAACGTTAGTCGATAAGATTTAACGGATATAGGATTTCCAAGTAGCACCGATGAATGAGACTCCAAGTGAAGAGATAACGAGCACGAAAGTCATCATAAATCGCGGATAATCCTGAACAAACATCACAAACAACCACGGAACACAAGAGTAGAAGAGGCACCCCCTCCTCACATTAGGTGTTAGAAAATAGAAATATAAGAAGATGAGATTGGATAAGCATGGGTTGCCACCCACGAAGCGCTTGTTTTTGTTCTCCGAGTCACATGAGCTTGACTCGATCCCCGAATTAATTCGTCCTTGGGGAAAGCAGAGAAAACGGCCACGTGGCACAAAAGATACCAGGGTCAAATATGGTATCCTCACTCCCGGTGGAGTGATGGATAAGAGAAACCACACCAAACGTTACGAATGGTAAGAACGTCATAATAACAATCTTGAAAAACTCATCTTCATCAAAAGAAAACTTCATAATTATAGAATTATGATTCTTATCAATTAAGCTCATTTGAAAATCTTTTCCGGGTGGGAGGGATGGTAAAAACTTTTCATTAAAACTCTCATTCTTAAGAACTCCACCCGGATCATGATCAACATCAAGATCAAATCTGAAACTTTCAAATTCCGGTTTAGAAAACTTTTCCATTTCACATTCAGATTCGTCAAAACAAAACGACTCATACTCCGAAAGAGAGATAAAAGCATGAGAAGTGGTACTGCCACGACTCGTCTCTTCCGAGTGATCGATATCAAAATGAAAAGCTTCATAAGTCGTATTAGAAAAATAAGGACGATAAATGGGATTGCCACTTATCTCCTCAGTCGTATCAAAGGTAAAACTCTCAAAGTCAGGTAAAAATTCTTCAAGCTCGGGCTCCATAGGATCGTCATCGACATATTCGATTTCTCCACACGATATAGAATCGTCATCTTCAGAATCGGAGAATATCTCATCATGATCATTCGGATTGTCAATAGGAGGTAATCCACACTCCCCCGCCGTATCAAAATCATATTTCACAAAATCGGGTAAAGAATCCTTGAGCTCGGGCTCCAAAGGATCTGACGGCTTATCTACAACAATCTCGGTTGAAATAGAATCATTAAGAGAAATATTGACTTTTTCCAAAACGGGGTCACTTCCCTCAACCGGTGTGAGAGAAGGACGGGAAAAGTCAGGGATGATAGATTCAGAAGACGGAGTGGGATTGCCACTCGAAGAATCGATGTCATGTGTACAAAATAACGCGTTTATAATCTGCCTATGGCCCTCCAAGAACAATTCTTCCATACTTTTAGTTCCATCATCTACGACGGGTGGAATATGATAAAATTTCCCACGATGATAAACCGAAGACATAAATGAGAATGAAATAGATAGAGGGTGTGAGAATTATACGGATAAGAGGATAAGAAGATTATTTTTGTTTTTGATTTTTCAAATTTTTATATTTTTATAGAAAATATATACAAGATAGAGAAAAACTTAACAAAACACGATTTTTCAACACGAATATTCAAAACTCACGTCCACCTTCCCCGGCAGCGGCGCCAAAAATTTGATAAAGTCTTTTTAGTATATGTGTGTTTTCCGAAGAAATACCGGTGAAAGTATTTCCCGGGTCGTGTCCCAGCGAAGGTAGAATGGAATCTCGAAGTATCGAATCGTAAAAACGTGTCGTGAAAAGTGAAATGATAAAAGAGATGTTGTGATTTAAAACTACGAGTATCAAACGTAAACTAAAAGGCAATAATCAAGCATATAAAACAAGCATGTAAAGTACCAATAACGCAATCTAATCTAAAATCAAGCACTTATGGAAGCTAAAAATTACTAACTAATCTAAAAATGATATATGAGAAATTTGTTTGCTAAGTGACATGAAAAGTTCATTAAGTGTGGACTAAGGTTAGATGACGAATTATTTTCCTTAGACAAGACTATTTTCTCACAACGTTGGTTTATTTTGAAAACAATCCTTTAAAAAGAAAATAATTACTAGATGTGTAATTTGATTATTCTCCGGCTTTTGCCCTTCAAATAATAAAATCGCAAATCTAAATAATCTCGCTAATTATTAATCACAATCCTTTTTTATTAATCCACACTTAAATCACAAATTCATATCACTCAACAAACACTAATAAACTACTCGCTAAACATACCAATCAAACTAATAAAAACAAATATTCCAACAAACATGATTAATAAACTAATTATATAAAAGTGAAAAGGAATAGAAAGTAGAACCCGATCTAACGCGACGAGAATAATAAACCACCTGATTTTATAAACTTGACAAATTATAAAGTTTATTTCTTTAATAGCTTTAATATCACCAAATAGTAAATAAAGTTATTGACTTTAATCACTAATTAGCTTTATAAAAACTAAAAAAGCTATAAGCTTTATTAATAAGTAAGCTTATAAAACCCTTAAGCTCCTCGCCTTATGTTGAATGTGATGAGAAACTAAGAAAAATCACAACTTTATGCAACATTAGTACAATTAAGCTCTTGAATAAACTAGATCTAGATTCAATAAGCTATAGAAAAGCTAATCAAATCTAGACAAAATAGTAATAGAACCAAAAAGCTAGAAAGCTAATAGATCTATACTAGTTATGAATCAACCAAAGCTAAAAAGCTAGATTGATTAGAAGATAATAAGAGATAAGCTAAAGAGATGAAAAATATTAAGCTAATTTGATTTATTTAAGAAAAAGCTTTTAAAATAAAAAGAGATTAAGTGAATATAAGCTAAAATTTATTAGATCTAATAATACTAAAGAAGTTATGAAAAGAGATTAAGAAATAAAAAAGTGCTTATTGAATAATCTAATATAATAAGCTTCAAAAAGCTATTAAGCTAAAATAGATTTTTAGATGGAAAAAAATAAAAAAATAAATAAAAGAAAGAGATGAGAAGAAGAGGTATAATAAGCTAAGTTGGATTATTAAGAGAAAATATTATCTTCACTAAGAAAATAAAAGTTGATTACAAATAAGTACTTGAGATAAACTAAAATTACAATAGAAATTAAGCTAAAACAATATAAGAAAAATAAGCTAAAAACTACTCCTATAAAAAACTACTGCTACTAGAAAAATACAAAATAAGTGTGTGATGTAAGAATAATGAGGAGAGAATGATTGATAAATGATTGAATTTGTGGTATTTATAGCCAAAGTGGGTATGTATCTTGTCACTTTTGCGTCTTCGTACATGCATTCATCACACCCTCTCAAGCATTCTCGATCCTTCCAAAGTATCCAATCATTGCCAGCACATAACTGCCATGTGGCGAGCGATTATTGGCTATGGTGCGTCATCAAGTGGTACTTGGCAGCTATTCATTGGATGAGGTGAATGTGAGAGGCTGCTGAGTGGCTGTGTCAAAGGAGCTACGCGCCCTTGTGATTTAATTTGGAAAGTGGAGTACACATCACATGTGGGTAACTGAATTTGCTCTTCTACTTCACACGTGGGTTTCATGTGGACCTTCACGCTGGACTGGATCTCTTTAATTTGCACTTCAATTTCATTTAATTCTTTTCTTTTTCGTCATGTACCATTTCAAAAGAGTAAATCCACATGAATTATTACCTTCCCCATCAAATTCATTTTGTTCTCTTTTTGTCGTGTAACCGAGATGCACAAAGGAGAATAAAAGATCACGTGCCATCTTGTAATTTATTTTAGGACTTTGAAGCTCACGTGCCTTGCTTTTTAATAGAAACCTCGAAGTTGCAATTTATACTCCGTAAAAAGTAGCTCCATCATTCGCTGGTCCCAAATTTGCATTTTTATTTCTTTGTTGTCGTGTACTAGCACAAGAGGAAGGCAAAAAGAACGAACCACATGTTTTCTTCATTTTTGTTGCATGTCTCATGCGGATGAATGAGAAGATAGCTCAATTCATTTCTTCATTTCATGTGCCACTCTAAAATACTAATTTCCATTTCGTCTTTGTGCGTTGGTATTCGCATCGTTAAATCAAAAGTGCCACACGTGCCCTTCCATTTTGCAACCTTGCAATATTATTTTCATTTGTTTGTTGAGGAGAAAGAGCAAAAAGGAATCACGTGCCATCATAAACTCATTTCATCATTTAATACTTGGGCCTACATCCATTTTTATATTTTCTTTCTTTGGGCCATGCAAGTAAATGGGCTTGAACTTGCTAGTGGTGCTTGCTGGGCCTAGTATTGCGTAAAGTGCCATCTTTTCATTTACTTGGGCTCCGATTAGTCTTCGTTTAATCTTTAAAAATTCCGTCTTATGCCTCGATGCTCCAAATAAAATTAACATTGAACCCGTAATTTCATGCTATTTCCAAATCTCGTGCTCGTCTTTTGTCCATTTTTCATATCCGGTACCTGCACATGCACAAACACAAAAACAAACATATATTTGGCATTTTTAGCTAGGTTCTTGGTCTTTTTGGGTCCATTTTTGGTCAAATAAAGGTGTGTAAATTAACACACACCAATGGACATGAATACAAGACATAATATAGCACAAATAATATGTAAATAACATGAATATGATTATTTAACAAGAATCATGTTAGGGTTTGGCTTACAACTTTAGGCTTTCAAAGATGAAAGGAAAGTAGCAAGTAAGGAAAAGGACTTTGATAGACTTGCTTCAACCCTTTTTCACTTCATGCAACCTTTCTACCCTTGGTATTCTTGAAAGAGATGTAATGAAAGTTGAGGTGAATTGAGTGGATTTAAACTCAAGAGAAATCACCAAGTATTCTAGGGTTTGGAAGATTTTTGGTAACTTATGATCAAACTAGGGTTTCTACTTGAAGAAGCACTTGAACCTTGCAAGAAATTAGAAGGAAATGAAGCTAAGAGTGAGTGGTTATGGTGTTGGAGGTGCACGGCATCAAAGGGGGATGGGGGGGCTTTTATAGGGTCTTAAGGAGGTTACTTGTGTTGACTTGTCAACCATTGATCACCAAGTTTAACACTTGTATGCAATCTAAGGCACAAGGAAGGAGATCAAGCCACCCAAGGGGTGACTCCCCCCCCCTCTAAGTCGGTTTGGAGTGGATAGGAAGGGATGAGTTGGTCTTGGATGATATTATCCAAGTATTGGATGAGTTTTGACTCCGGGAAATGCCAATCGTAACTGATTAAGCCTCAAAACGTAAAACCGGGTGTCGTAAAATTATGGAATTTGAAATTATTGTTAAACATGTCCATATAGTCCATAATAAAATATAAAATGAGTGGTAGGTTCTATCGGGTGCTAAAACCCTGCTAAAAACTGGAAACACGGGTCTAAAACGCGTAATTCGCGTAAAACGCTGAACTGGAAAACGTAAAATTCCAAAACTTTTGGAATTGTCATAAAATGATAGAAAATCATATTTCTATTGTTTATAATGTTTTATGAATATATCGGGATGCTGGAAGGACGTTTAAACCTAAAAGTAAATCTCGGACACGGCTTTGTGATTTTTACAGAAATGATCCGACGAGCGTCAAACTCTCGGATTATCGTTAAAATAGTTTAACTTACGAGAATATGAAATAAAAATTTCTGAGATGAATAGTGAAAAGTGAATAGTAAAAGTGAATAGTAAAATTTCGGGAATAAAAGTTAACCTGAAATTGTGAATTGTTACAGTCTCTACCCCTTACGGGGAACTTCGTCCCGAAGTTCTTTGTGTGTCATATGTTGGAGTGGTGTCGATAAAGATGTGTGGTTACTTATGAGGACCAAAGTCTGGAATTACTAGTGATGTAGTTTGATTTGTCTCAGAATATGGTGTGTCAATAGAGATTGATAACATGGTTGAATATCAGTAGAGATCCATATAATAGTCGAATATCAAAGAAAATTGATATAGCAGTCGATTATTAATAGAAATTGATATAGTAGTTGTACAGAAATTGATATAGTTAAATATCAAAATGGAAATTGATATAGTTGTCAAGTATCAATAGCAATTGATATAACAGTTGAACAACAATAGCAATTTACATAGGAATCCAATAAATGGAAATTGATATAGTAGTGGAATATCAATGAAAATTGGGATAGTAGTTGCAATCATAGCATAGTAGGTAATCTGTTGTTGTACCTAGTGTTTATTGACTTCATACATATGTTATTTCGGATACAAATAAGCCCACTTGTTTATAATTCTTTATTTACATAGAGAGGCATCCCAAACAATGTAAATACGGAATTATAAACTTATGGTTCGGCGATTTACAATTTCTTTATTTAAATGAAAAGGCATCCCAATCCATTCAAATAATTACAAATCATCCTACTTAAGAATTCCCAACACAACATTCACAATTAGCCGGTGAGTTACAAGGTAGTGTATTACGAGATGACACTGGTGTAGCAAAAGTACAAGATGAATATTCAATCTTGTAAAGCTGATAAGGGTGCTTGTGGTGTAACTAAGGATGATTTGAGCTTTAAAAGTGCATCAAGATCTGTTAATGAGCTTGTGTTTGTAACGGTTGTGAAGATAATGATGTGATATGTTGATGAACAAAAGTGTGTAGTGTATGCTTAACATTAATACTCTTAGGTATAGATGTTGAGTTTGCTTTAAAAATCTTAAGAGATTTTAAAGGTTTATGATGGAATGGTATCCTTAGGACCTAAACAGGATAGTACTTCTACAGGATGAAGAGAAGATTTGATAACTATCCCAGATAGTAGTTCGGATTATCTCATAAATGAAAACTTTCAAGAATGAAGTTAGGTAGTACAAATAAAGTGTTAAGATTTCGCTGAGTGGTAAGGCACTATCGTGTCTCTAGATTGTTTTAATGTATTCTGGTGGTTTATCGTGTTCATGTAGGAAATCAATCTAAACATAACCCTAGTACAACTATTCTCAGTATTTGAAAATTCTAAGTCGAATATAGTTAGTCAGACTATATTCCACTGTCCCTAGGTTAAATATAGGTGACTAGTCTATATTTTAGCCAAGGTTCGATAAAATTTTCAAATACCTAAACTAGGTATACTTTTGATATGTCCGTTGCTTTCGGGAAACTGTCCACTAAACAAAGGCGATGTCAAACCCTTAAGTTGCAAGTCCCGTCCATACAAGACTTGTAACGTATGTTTTCATATTCCATTGCATAGAAGGTAGTAAGGGTAGATACGTATGGAAAGGAAGTTTTAAGTAGTTCTAAAATAGAACATACTTGGCCAGAATCACGAACTTTTAATAATGAAGGTTTCATAAGAAAACTTTGATGAATGTAGAGAAAGTTCAGCTTTTGTCGATGATGGATTAGTTTGTCCTTTAGAAATCTCATATTTCTTGTTTTGAAATCGATAGATTGTGACGGGTTTTTGATATCATAAGAAATGATATTGATGATGTGATGGAATAATTCTAGAGACCATTTGCACAAAACACAATGTCTCGGAAGTAGGTTAGACCATTGTGCAATTCACAATGTCTGGGAAGTAGGTTAGGTCATTGTGTGACTCAAAACATTTGAGAAATGATTAAGACCATTGTATCATACAATGTCTTGGAAAATGAATGAGACCATTGTATCTCACAATGTCTTGGAAAATGAATGAGGCCATTGTATCTGGCCATTGTATCTCACAATGTCTTGGAAAATGAATGAGGCCATTGTATCTCACAATGTCTTGAAAAATGAATGAGACCATTGTATCTCACAATGTCTTGGAAAATGAATGAGACCATTGTATCTCACAATGTCTTGAAAAGTGAATGAGACCATTGTATCTCACAATGTCTTGAAAAATGAATGAGACCATTGTATCTCACAATGTCTTGGAAAATGAATGAGACCATTGTATCTCACAATGTCTTGGAAAATAGGAAAGACCATTGCAATTAGTTACAATGTCTTGGACATATAATGTTGGAGTAGGAACATGATTGGGAGAGTGTGGCTGTGCCGAAATGCCTTAGAATAGGCATACACAGATATGTTTAGTCCATTGTTTAGATAAATGATTGAAAATAAACTGAGTTTATATATCAATATACTTATATGTTCATGTAGCATAAAATGTTTAGTGTGTATATATCAATATACTTATATGTGTTCATGTAGCATAAAATGCTTAGTGTGTATATATCAATATACTTATATGTGTTCATGTAGCATAAAATGCTTAGTGTGTATATATCAATATACTTATATGTGTTCATGTAGCATAAAATGCTTACGGGGAAATGCTCAAGTATGTTTAGGGTACATATATTAATATGCAATTATGTTTGTGTAGCATAAAAGATCTACGGGGAAATGGTCAAAAGGGGTATATATATGAATATACTAATATGTTTGTGTAGCATAACATGCTTACTAAGTCCATAATCGTCTGGAGGATGGAAGACACGAAGAGCGGAAGGCTATAAAAATGTTTTTTCTTGTATGTGTAGTTATAGTTTAGGTCTCAATTAGACCCGTTTCTCTATAACCATGGCTCTGATACCAATCTGTAACACCCCCAATTCATGGTTGCAGCGGAATTCAAACTGGGTGTTACTCGACGGCACAATAGTCACAATAATAGAAAACGAACTCCAATTGAGTCGTTTTAAAAGATGTATCATTCAAAATATATAAATATCAGAGATTACAAAATGAGGTCCCAATTGGTTCCATGTTTACACATCACATTAAATGAGTTTTTGAATGATAATAAAATTTATAGCCCTCTTGAGTATCCGTGCCATCCTTGATCGTCATGAACCTGAAATACATGCTTGAGAGGTCAACACAAAGGTTGAGTGATATTCATAGAGTTTGTTTAATGTTTGAACACAATATGTTAGTAGTGTGAGCTATAGACTCACACCAATGTTTGGAAAACAAAGATGGGCCACGTTGTTATACGCCCGGAACAGTTATTATCAAATACTAAGCTTATGACACCAAAACGTTAACGGGTACCAATATCAATCGGCGGAGTTATCCCGGTAGGTACTTTGCCGTCATACCTAATGTTTCAAATATTAATGCATTTGTTTGAACTTAGTCAAAACAAATGGGATTCGTCAATCCCAATAGGCCTATTCACAATATTCGCGCTCACTTGCAAGTAACCCTCGCAAGTGATTAAATGGTTCATAATAAGGGATCTTGGTTTGGCAAGGATGTTACTTAGTGATAATAAAACATGGTCGAATAGCATACAGTAGAAAGCATTGTGTTCGAGTAGAAAAATAATAGCATGTATTCCCCCCAAGGGTTTGTAAAACATTGAAGTAATGTAAAGTGGGGCTATGAACTCACCTTGAGTTGGATGATGTAAAATGAGAATGATGGATATGCCGTAAGAACTTCTACGAGCAACCTAGAATAATTGTTGTAACTTAGGTTTGGAATAATGTCTAAGGAAACATAAACATGCCAATATATATATCTTGCACTTAGTCCTTGATGTGGTATGATGTATAATGTAAGTCTTTGAAAGAAATGATTCATGAAACATGCATGTTTATATATCGTTTACTACCGTTCGGGTCGACATAATTCAGAAGTCATGTTAGTAAGCGTTCGAGGAGCCAGGACACTTTAACTCGTAAATCCACAACTCAACTCGACGGCTTACATAATGAACTCCTCACATGAGGCTCCCTACTATTGTAGTAGTTGATGAAATATATAGATATAAGTTTTGATCCGAAAAGTTACATGTCCGATACTTGAATAAACTTAGGAAAGTTTATTTGTACATGAAGATTGTTATTAGGGGTAGTTTCATAAGTCTTGTATGACCATTTTTCTTTGTAATATCTCATGGTTCCTTTAAGTGAAGTAGATCCAAATTGCTTGTTCAAGTTATCGCCTAATTCATTGTTTCATGTTTACGCCTATGTAAGTTGGTATGGTCATTTCGTCATGGCCTAGCCATGACCTTTGGTCCTTGTTCCAAGGTCATGAGACACAACCTTGGCTCTAGCCATGGTGGTGGTCTTGATTATAGGTCATAAGACCTCTTGTTCCTTTCAAAGTATAACCATAATCTAGTGACTTTCGCCTAAAAATGGGCTGTTTAAGAATTTGAAGAATTTATCACTCGGAAAGCGTTTTCAAGGCTCGAGCTTCTATATTCCTGAACGAAAACGTCGTTCCGGACAACTTTCGTGTTTTAACTTTTTGATGAATCGGACCAGAAGTGGGACTTTCAAAATCAAAATTTGATCAGAATGCTATTTAGGCAGTTTTGCCGGAAATCTTTGGTAACTTCAAATGGGCGTAACTTTTGACTCGTATACTCGTTTTGGGTGGTTCAAATTGCTATGGTTTCCTTGTTAAGTCCTCTACTGTAATATGTAATGATCAAATATCATATTTTTACCACTTTGATCAGGTCTTACCAAGAAAGTCACTAGTTTGCTTGTTATAGTAACTTGTCTTATGAATCATGTACAATAACTTGTTTTGCTCACTTTTATACATCATGGACATGAATACAAGACATAATATAGCACAAATAATATGTAAATAACATGAATATGATTATTTAACAAGAATCATGTTAGGGTTTGGCTTACAACTTTAGGCTTTCAAAGATGAAAGGAAAGTAGCAAGTAAGGAAAAGGACTTTGATAGACTTGCTTCAACCCTTTTTCACTTCATGCAACCTTTCTACCCTTGGTATTCTTGAAAGAGATGTAATGAAAGTTGAGGTGAATTGAGTGGATTTAAACTCAAGAGAAATCACCAAGTATTCTAGGGTTTGGAAGATTTTTGGTAACTTATGATCAAACTAGGGTTTCTACTTGAAGAAGCACTTGAACCTTGCAAGAAATTAGAAGGAAATGAAGCTAAGAGTGAGTGGTTATGGTGTTGGAGGTGCACGGCATCAAAGGGGGATGGGGGGGCTTTTATAGGGTCTTAAGGAGGTTACTTGTGTTGACTTGTCAATCATTGATCACCAAGTTTAACACTTGTATGCAATCTAAGGCACAAGGAAGGAGATCAAGCCACCCAAGGGGTGACTCCCCCCCCCCCCCCCTCTAAGTCGGTTTGGAGTGGATAGGAAGGGATGAGTTGGTCTTGGATGATATTATCCAAGTATTGGATGAGTTTTGACTCCGGGAAATGCCAATCGTAACTGATTAAGCCTCAAAACGTAAAACCGGGTGTCGTAAAATTATGGAATTTGAAAGTATTGTTAAACATGTCCATATAGTCCATAATAAAATATAAAATGAGTGGTAGGTTCTATCGGGTGCTAAAACCCTGCTAAAAACTGGAAACACGGGTCTAAAACGCGTAATTCGCGTAAAACGTTGAACTGGAAAACGTAAAATTCCAAAACTTTTGGAATTGTCATAAAATGATAGAAAATCATATTTCTATTGTTTATAATGTTTTATGGATATATCGGGATGCTGGAAGGACGTTTAAACCTAAAAGTAAATCTCGGACACGGCTTTGTGATTTTTGCAGAAATGATCCGACGAGCGTCAAACTCTCGGATTATCGTTAAAATAGTTTAACTTACGAGAATATGAAATAAAAATTTCTGAGATGAATAGTGAAAAGTGAATAGTAAAACTGAATAGTAAAATTTCGGGAATAAAAGTTAACCTGAAATTGTGAATTGTTACACCAAATAAGTAAATTGGGGTTAGTTATAAGTGAGAGGGTTTGTAAACAGAGGTTCGTTAAAGTGATGTGGCACCCCGTGAGCCTCAAATGATGAGTTTTGGTGTCAGTGACGGTACTAGGGGTGTCCCGGGGACAACCATGGATTTTCGTTGCGTGTGTTAGTTTTGTTAAAAAAAACCTTGATTTTTTTTTTTAAATGCACTCGGTCTTTAAACTTAACTTTGTAGTATTGTTTAGCTTATTCTACGTGCATCTGGTCGTTTTGTGTCCTGATTCCGTCTCTGTTTGGTATATCACCACACCTTGCTCTAAGTATTTTGTAGAATACCAAATCATTTTTCCTAACTAGTTTACATATTTTCTCTGTCATACAATATTAAAAAGGGGAAACATGCTAAATGTATAAGCTTTTCGCAAACCAACTTAACGAGTTACTCATTTCGTTTCATAACAAATGTTCACTACAAAAGTGACACGGTTTTAAAAAAGTTATTGTCAACCAATAAAATATTATTTTCAAATTTAAATTTACTCCGATTGGTTAAAATTAAAAAACAAACATTTGTTTTAAAATATAAAATTAAAATAACAAGATCGACATTTAATATGACATAGAGAAATTACAGTAAATTGCATGAAATATTTCTTGCATTTCCTATCTCAACATTTTATAATATTCAATTTATTCTTCTTTTTTCCTTTTGTTCAAAACTTACAAACTCAACTTCATGAATGATAACTTCTTTTTCTTTTTTGTGTACATGAGTAAAGTTTCTTGCTATTCGTATCCAAAAGATCCACCCTCAATTATGATGGCTTATGGTACGCTATTAAGAGTTCTAAACAAGTATGTAAATGAATATACTTTCTAACCATTGTCTACTTGTATGGATCAAGATAAGCAAACTCAAGACTAAAATTGCTACCGAATCAGTTCTTGTAAATCGGTGAGAGCTTGGTGCATAGCATGCAAGACCATCTTCTTTATCTGCCATAAAAAGATTCACTTCTCGTTTATTTTACCAGAAAAAAATGATATGATGGCATCAAAATGACGTAAAGTGCAAAATTATGTTACCTCAAGTTTGTCCTCTCTGACCCTGTGATCTCTTGGAAGCTTGCGAAACTCGTTCGTTAGTCTGATGCATTCTTGTATGTTTTCTGGAGAAACAAAGTCTACCGCAACCTTTGTACAAGACTGCAAATAAATCAAGAAATAAATGAGAGGTTCGGAGGGTTATTTATATGCATTTCCACATTAAGCACATATCTACAATTTTATGTATATAGCTTTGGGACACTAATTTATATAATCAAAATACTTATTTAGATAATCAAAATAATTCTCATTCTCAAGAAAAGTTGAGATACAAAAGCAACTATGGTTTTAATTTGTGTTTGAAGGTATTTTAGTGGTGATTTGTGTTGGATAAAGTAGAAAGTAAGATAGAAAAATAAAGAGAGGTGGGGTACGTAGGATCAAGGTTTATTTATAATAAGGGTTCAAAAATAGGTAGGTAGTGAGGAGGGTTCATAAGAGATTGCAATTTTTTAAGAGGGTTCATAAATGGGAAAAAGGTTCAAGTGGGTGAATAAAAGTTCAAATATTGGTCACAGTGAGGTTCGCAAAAGCTTTGTAAATTCGTGGTTATTTTGCAAAATAGCTATTTTTATGGGTTAATTTCTCACCATTTTAGTTTAAAGAGAGAATTACATGTGCATTCTTTCTTAAAGTTTAATAATAATATTGTATAAATATCTTTTTTAATTTTGTAATTACATTAATGTCATCAATATACTTCTTAAACTTTTAAATTTTAGTATACATCCAAAAATCAATTAAATCATAATTATATTGATTTTAAATTCTGAAACTATTATTTACTGGTATCACTTATATTGGTCATAATTATATTATTCATGTAAATTTTTTGGCCTCGAGTAATAAAAGAACTTGATGACGTAATTAGAAAAATTCGGAGATATATATGAAGGAACATTGTCATTCCTAATTGGAGGCCCAGTATATATATATATATATATATATATATATATATATATATATATATATATATATATATATATACACACACACACACTGGGCCTCCAATTAGGAATGACAATGGGGCGGGGCGGGTATCCCCATCCCCAAACCCGATTACAAACGTCATCCCCAAACCCGCCCCGATCCCCATTGGGGATCTTATCGGGGGGCCCCATTGGGGCGAGATGCTCCCCAAACCCGCCCAATTCCCATTGGGGTATTATCGTGTTGTCTTTTTTGAGCGTGATGCTCCGTCATACTTGTTTCGTTCCCCGTTTACTTTTATTTTACACTATTAACGATATAATTTTATGGAATAACTTGAAGAATCGATAACCCGTTAATAATAAATTAAGCATTAAAATAATTCACAACTTTTTTAAAATATTCTAACATAAAACTTCTATCATCACAATTTGAAATATTATAAAGATAAAAACTAAGAGAATTATATTTTTAGAACCTAAATACTAACACAATATTTTATGTATATACATATACGTATATGTATAAATATATTTTGGGGCCGGGCGGGGATCCCCGTCCCTGCCCCAAACCCGATAAGAATCCCCGTTAAAGCCCCGAAACCCGATAAGCATGCCCCGCCCCGCCCCGCCCCAAAAAGTTCGGGTTTAGAGTTTCCCCGTCGGGTTAGGGTTTTTTTGCCATCACTACCTCAAATGATGAAAGAATATGTTGATTTTTGGATATTATAAGAATTTAAAAATTTGTGAAAGATATTGATGTAATTACAATAATTTGAAAATGATATTGATGTAATAACAAAAATTTATGAATAATATTGACGGAATTACAAAAATGAGAAGGACATTGACGTAAATATAATTGCTCCTAGTTTAAATTATTATTTTACTTAATGATTTGCTAACGATAACCCATTATAGTTGAGAGAAAAATTATCATTATATACCCACATATTAATGATATTATCATTAGATGTAAAATAAAAAATATGAATATTATCCCAAAAATGTGGAATCGGGTTTTCCTTGGGGTAGGGGTAGGATCTGTTTAAATTCTACCTCCCCTTATCTTGCTTCGGCGGGATTGGGTTTGTTGTTGTTGTTTGTTGTTCAATCGGATCCAATACATGTGATCACCTAAATATTAACTTTCATAAATGAAGTTTACATTACATGTTTACAATGAAATCGTTGAATAGTGTGTGTATTCTCATATAAAATAAAGTAATAATACATCTACGTTCGTTTTACATGAAATCTCTACAATCATCGGTTGGCATTCATTGGCAGTTTAACCTTAAATTTTTTCGCAATGGTTACTTCCCTAAACATTTTATGCTACATTTAACATATAAACTTCATTGCAAAAATCTCTTGACTTCGTATTTTTATTAAGACTTTTTAAATAGATTCTTTTTTCTACCCGCACAAAATTGTAAAATCATGACCATAAAAAACATCTAAGGACTATACCATTGCAATAAATGAATAAATATTTAAGGTTAAACCATAAATTGGTGAAAGTCTTGGGAGGTATTGTTGGAAATCATTGTATAGAAGCTCAGAGTGCGGGTCTTGAAAGATCAACTAGATGTTTAGCCAACTATTTACTGAATTTCGTTCGTTCTCTATTTGAATTATGCAACTTGATGGATGTGACTAGGGCACCGATGATTACTTTGATGTGCCGAAATCTTGTTGATCCTTCTTGATTGCCTAATGATAAGCTAAAAATGCTTATTTCCTTGAATTTATTTCTCGTGAGGTCTTACGGAAGTGAAAAAAATTATTTTTCATTATAGCCCAGCCCGAATATACAAGAAATATATCTTGGTATATTTCACATATTCGGAATGAATCATTAAATGTATCTTCGTTAAACATCATTGTAGATGACGTCGGATTGATACATTCGAGTATGCAACACCCATAATTGTATGTCAAATCCAAAGGTTGGTTGTAGCATTAGTGTTGGCACCACATGACCACTACAAGTCGCTTGTAGCATACATGTTGGCACCCGATGCCACTTCGAGTATATTGACATCTCCATGCTCCGGGGGTGAAAATTTCCAATGTAGTACGATTTAAGGAGTTGTTTTTTCTAGGCTTATTTGATGGGTTTATGAGCTTTTTGAAAATTTCATAAGCTCATAAGCAGTGTTTTGAACCCGGGTCGACCTGGCCTGGTTAACCGGTTCGACCGGTTCCGGCCTAAAAAGCGTGTCAAAAAACCCGATTTTCTAAAACCGGATTAACCGGTTAGACCCGTCGGGTTTTGAGTGACCCAGGTCAACCCATTTCTCGAACCCCGATCGGGTTTCGTTTTTTCAAAATTTTTTAATAAAACACGGGTTGACCCGGCAGTCGAACTGGTCGAAAAAATAAAAAATAATAAAATGAAAACCATGTTGACCCGGCGGTCGAACCGGTTGACCCGAGGCCCGGTGACTCGACCGGGTCGATTTCGAACCCGGTTTTCAAAGCATTGTTCATAAGCTTAATTTTTATGGCTTTATAAGCTTGTGAACTTTATAAGTTATAAGCTCAAGTAGAATAGCTTACAAGCCCACAAAATGAGCTTATTAAATTTTCAATAAGCACCCCATCAAAAAACCCTTTGACAAAACACCTCCCATTAGATGTCATGAGCATTAACCCTCCTCCTTAGGCACCTCCAAATACCTTTATCGACCTTCAATGGCATTATCCTCCTTTACTTTTACGCGTGCCATGAGCTAATCGTCAAATTGCGGCAATGCATTTTCATAATCATGAGCATTACACATCCTTCGCGATTAGAGATGCCTTGTAAAATTTTGTAGTAATAAGTCTTGTACTAAATCCATATTTTGTTTGAATATGAAAGGATATATTTTATTTTGATACAAGTAATCTTTTAAAAAAATAATTTCATGGATACGCATCTTCTTTCACCTTTAACTCATTTTGGTAATTACACAAAATTTTGGAAGTAACGTGTTTAATGTTCAACGAGTAATGTTCTGATATCATTGATGAACTTGGGTTTCTAGTGTTTTAAAGGCCCGTGAATAAGAGCATAAGATACCATGGCTTGAGCCATTTTTATTTTTTGTGTCATAACGTTACCTCAACATTCTCCGTCATGGCTTGAGCCATTTCCACTTTTTAAGACCCACCATTTTATTTTCTTTATTCAAATAGAAAATGCAAATTATAATACAAAAATAAAAAATAATACGAAAATTAAAAAATACATTAAATTATGAATAATCTAATTTTCTTGTTGATGTTGTTGCCAAATATGCTCAATAAGATTTCGTTGAAGACTTGCCAATTTGCAGGTATGTTTGAACTTAGAGTCTCATCAAATGCATCATGTGTTGTGTGAGGGAATTGCATTTCATAAAATGACTAATACTCTTTTGACCCATAGCAACGGGCCGGACTTTAAAGAATTTAAAATGGTCGGGAAGAGGATCAGAAGTATATGTTTCAATACCTTTGACTATTTCTAAATATTGTTTACGGCTCATACGAAATCGATGTCTAAAATAGTACTCCAGAGATATTTTGGATAATCACCAAAATATTCGTCGAACAAATGTTGTTCAGCAACATCACATTCACGGTTTATCGGATTACGGGTATGTGAACTTTCAGCTTGTTGCTGCTAATACTGAATAGTGTGTAATCAACAAAATGTCACTCAAATCTTCGGCATCGGATGCATCAAAAAAAGAATCATTACTAGACATTTTTGGTAGAAAGTGTTTTTTTTAGAGAAAGTTGAGTGAAAATTGATTAAAAAATGGGTAATATATATAGTTTTTAAAAAGGTTAATTTAGAATTTAATACACACACACACACACACACACACACACACACATATATATATATATATATATATATATATATATGAAAAACTAGCCGTTTTCAAACGGCATTTTTTTTTGGTCTTCTCAATCTCACGCAAGTCAAATACCTCGCGAAATATATGGCACGCGCGCGTGCCCGGGGGGGGGGGGGGGGGGGGGGGGGGGGGCTTGTAGCATGGCATGAGGGTGGCGACGCCAAAAGAGGTGAACAGTTCGGAAACAACGTGCAAATGAGCCACGATACCGTGTGCTCTAAGAGTGGGTAGTGGTGATCCTTATGTGACCCTCAACCCTACCACATCAACTTTCTTTATCCATAATAATTTTATGACCAATTTGGTGCCACATCAAATTTCTTTTTTCATAACAATTTTATTACTAATTTAGTGTAATAAGGAGACTTTTATGTGACCAAGGACACCAACATTTTTTTTTTCACTCTCACTTTTTTTTAAACATTATTAAAATTCCATTAAAAATTAAAATAAATTACATAATATTTCAAATAAAAATGAAAATATTACAATAAAAATTCAAATAAAATGACAAATTAGTGTTCATTGTTCGATACCAAATGTGTTACACTAAATCAGCTCTAAGACTTAAATGAGTTGTTTTGTTGTGTACATCTCTAATAACTTGTTGAATTTCTTCAGGCGATCGTACGAAACTTCACAATGTTACTCCTCTTGACAAAAGACGGGAGAGATTGCCCTCCCTTTGTCTTTTATAATAATATTATGTAATATGATGCATGTTCTCTTTAGGACGCCAAACACTCATTCCACATCTTTCCTTGCTGTTTCGTGTGCGTTCTTATACCTTATTAGCTTTGTATTCGACTGTGAAATGGGCTTAACAAGAACAGACCATTATGGATATATCCCGTCAGTAACATAATATCCCTATTTATAAGTCTTGTCGTTAGCCACAAATGGAACCTCTGGTGTTTTCTCGCCTTTGAGATCGTTGAAAATAGGCGATTGACGTATAACATTCACGTCTTTGTTTGCCTTGGAAACACAAAAGAAAACATGTCAAATCCATTTGACGACCAATTCGTACAATCAATGCTTTCTAACATCCCAGGAAACCTATGTTTATCCTAGTGAAAAGCATGAGAGTTTTTCGACATCAGTTTGTGTAGGCCGTCGCGAAAGCTCTTTTCCATATAAGTCCATAATAGTCTTACAGAAAGCTTGGAGAGCATCACGGGAAGTTTTCGCACCCATTTGCATATATTCGTCTCGAGCATCAGGAACAGTGTCGTATGCCAACTGACGAATTGCATAGGTACACTTCATCAGTAGAGAAATGCCAACTTTTTCCGTGCAATCACTACTTTGTTGAAAGTACGGACAATTATCTGTTATTTCTCAAACAATGCGTGTGAATAGTGATCGACTCATTCGGAACCGCTTACGAAATAATTTATCGTGATACATCAAGTTTTTAGAAAAGTAAGCGGCCACTAGACGATCATGAGCACCGTAACGATCTCTATCTACCGAGTTTTGTGGGGTTTTTTTATTGTAGAAGTGGAAGCTTGGACAACCCCATAGTAACGACACCTGTTAAAAACCCTAGATCGGTGCTATTAACTTCATCTTCATCATCCGATGATGTAGAAAATAATAGATCGGAAGACATTTGTTTTAGATGAGAGTGTATAAGAATGTGTTTAAAAGTTTGTATAAAAATAGAGAAAAAATGGAATATCTATAGGGTAAAGTATTTAATTTTTTAAACAATTTTTTGAAAGCAATACTGGTAATAAAAAAAATAAGAGAAAGGGAGAGGGGGGAGACAGAGAGAGAGAGAGAGAGAGAAAGAGAGAGAGAGAGAGAGAGAGAGAGAGGGAGGGAGGGAGGGAGGGAGGGAGGGAGGGAGAGAGGGAGAGAGAGAGAGAGTTTGATTTCCATTTACTCGGGAACACGTCCCTTGGTGGTCGTCATAATGTCTATCGACGCGTTGGCTAGTCCGACTAACCCTCGACCTTCCCATTACATCCGGTCAAAGCTAATATGTGTGGGTTTGAAATCACGACATATTCTTGTAATATGATGTAAGTTCTAGGGTGGGTCTTTAGCTCCTCACTAGGAGCCCAACTAAAATTTTTTTGGGTAACCATGGTTTCCAACCTTTCAACCGACTCATCCATGGGGTTTGAACACACCACCACACATATTCAAACTAGGTAAAGCCCTCCCCTTGCAGGCATTGAACGTTTGTCTTTCCAGAAAAAGAACTAGGACTAAAAAGAGACCTTGCACATGTTATATGCAGTGGTGATAACAGGTAAGTATGGTAAGAAGAAAGAACAGATGAACGGGAAGAAAAAAGAGCCATAATTTTCAAGATTTTAACTCGATTAAGCCATTAACACTGTCATTAACACATGACCTCATATAATTCAAAGCAATTCTAGCCACAGATGTGCAACTGTTCCTCTCAATGATAACGCATCGCAAAATGGAAACAAGGAACTGAAACTTGAAATCTATGGAAATTCAAATGTTGGCCCATAGAGTAGACACAGGTCATGAGAAAGGGATACATAAAGTAGCTGCAGAGCTTGAGCCAAGAGGAAAGCTAGTCGACATGTCTAAGAGTAAGAGGGAGTAGGAGGGCTTAGAGAGAGGCCGCAGATTAAGACGTAGACATTTTCAATAATTTATATGTTATTAAGTAGCATAGGAAACCTATGCCTTGCCATATTGTTAGGATCATATTTAAGGGTGGTAGGTTTTTTACTTTTTGTATATTTTTTTTTATATATATATTTTTTTATTATTATTGTTATTAAAAAAAGAAGGAAAATAAAAGAAACTTACTTTGAGATTTCGCACTTGGTGTGGACATCCAGCAGGAATAAAAACTGCCTCACCCACATGTTGTTCAAATGTCCATGGTTCCACACCTAAAAGGTTCACATCTCATCAGTTGTCACACTTCATGGAAACATATGACAAAAACCTTTTTTCTCTCCGTCTAAAGATGCTATTCATTGAATAAAATTTTAACTATTTCATAAAGTTGGTCATTTAGCTGATCTACAAGCAATTTGGATAAATACTGACCATATTCTTCTTTTAGCTTCCTTTTATGCTCCAATGTCAAGTAAAAGGCTTGATCATGAATAGGATTATAAACCTACATAATTCATTAAAACGTCAAGGATTATCAACAAAAATATTCAAAATTCTGCTAGTTACTAATTACCTCATAACCATAGATTACAAGCCAAAATATCATGAAAGTATGAAACAAACTATAGAAAGTACTGAAAAGAAAACATAAGATTGTAAACTGCACGTACACGTACCTGATTAACGGGACAACCAAATGTGTGTCGAAATTCTCTGAAATGCTTCAACAGATACTCTTCTAACATTTTCACATCTTCCCTTCTGAATATGTCCCAAAGAGCACCTCCAGTTTCCTTTGCATGTTTGTCATATCCTCGCCCATTTGAGGTAGATTCCTCCTTATAACCACCAAAATCATTGCCACATTCAACAAGATTTTCTCTTTCATCCTGTCTCTTGTGACTTCTCTTTAACTTCTCAATTGCTAGCTGCTGCTCGCCACTAACCGGTACTTCTGTGGTGTGTGTCAATATATTAACCTGAACAATTCATTACACATATCAAAATCCATACATGACTTTGAAGATATAATACTACATATGGGACTGAAATCATACCGCATCTGACATATCACAATGGAGTTTGGTCACAGAATCGCCTCTACCAAGTTCTTGAGCCATTCCATATGCAATATACGTTTTCGGACCTAAATCGGGTTTTAAAACAGTTGAGGGTAACTTCACAGCAAGATTCAGAAAACCCACCCGTGGATCAGTGTATTCCCTGAAAGGCAATGCACTGATGAACTCATCACAATGGCGTGGCAGAAGATCTTCAAACTTATCAGATGGAGGAAAGTCTTTTAGTTTGAGCATCTCGGGCCATGAATTGAGATATTTTCTTCCTTCAGTGTAGCCTTTGAAAAACTTCCGAGTACTAATTTCAACCTGAATATAAAGAGTACATTTGTCAATTGTTATGGAATGACAAGAAGTAATCATCAAAATATGAACTGAATCATTAAAAGAATCCGAATTACCTCACAACCAGACAAGCAATCAATAGTCTTGACTTCTGACATCTTTGAACTGACATTAGGATCCACATGTTCACACAATGCCCGCCACATCACCATCGGCTCCCAGCTTAAACCACTAGTCTGCTCTAAAGCATGCCTGAAAATAACTGGTTCCCCTTTAGTCCAGTGGTGACGAAAACGGATAAGGTCATCTCTTGCCAAGACATCTTTGGATGAAGGGCAATATAGGTAATTATCATCTGATTCTTCCCTATTAGCTGCTCTGAAGTATGTATCGCCGCTTCTTTCCAATGAAATCGACTCAAGATTTGGTTGTTTGATTTTAAATTTATTCAATACATATTCTGCTCGTGTTTCCAACTTTGAGATCCATCCTTCTTTTAAGATACGCTTGAGCTCCAATAAAGAATCACCACATCCACCAAGTTCTTTTGGAGGACAAAATAACATCCTGTTGTATCCAGCTACCCATTTAGTTGAGGAACTAGGCTGGCTAGTTGGAATATTTTCATAAGTGTTGGGTAATGGATCTCCCCCATGAATATAGTCATACCCTCTATCGTGGTACCCAAAATCTACTTTTGTTTGATTAAGAGGTCCGTTCTTCCTTATATCACGACAGCAGGTAAGACAGAGCTCATATGAACATTTTGGGCAACTTCGATGAAGATCAATGATTGATGTTGAGCAGTGATTGCTGATCCAAGAAAATCATGGGCACAGGATAAGGTCTCAAGAAAAATGTAGTTATTCATATAAAGAAGAAGATACTTGTAAAAAAAATACCAATAGATGCGCTCATTATTGTAACAGTCGGCCTGCTCAATTTTTATTGAAGACAGTGATACCCCTACACAGAAAAATAGATTGTTTTCACTAAGCTGAATGTTGTTTATAAAATGAAAAATAAGATTTCCTTTCTAATGATTACCTTTCGCACGTGTTTCCACAACTATCTCCTTTATTTGTTCTTCACGAATTTGTTTTATAAAAGGAAGGAATAAGTTGATTTGATAGTGAAGATGCTGCAACTTTACATCATCATCAAAGTCTATATTCGGCATCTGTTTTACAACAGTATCAGCATTAGAATGCAACCACGTCATGAATTAAATGCAGATATTCGTGTATGCAGAACAGATTATTAAGTACAAACCTTAATGTTTGACTGTAAGCATAAGTTGCAGTTGCAGTTTCCTCGACAAAATGGGCAAAGGTCTGAAACTTCTTCTTCCTGCAATTGAGGATACCTGAATATTCAAGAAATACATTTGATTAACAATCTAGCTGAATGACAAATAAAACTGGAACAAAAACGGTCAACAGTCTGAAAAGGGGGAGTTAAGAATTTACCATTGCTTGATGCACTGGATACAATAGAACTTTTCTTTACACTTGGTGCAAGGAACAACAATATTTCTATCAATTCTCTTACACTGGTGACACTTAACTGGCTCCTTTCCAATTTTACGATCCTGATAAGAATCATATTGTTGCAATCAACGGAAACAAATGCCCGAGTAAACATCTGGAATTTAAAAAGTAAATACGTACCTTAATCTTATTAGGACTACTAGATGTGTTGTCTGAATTAGCAGAACTAGTTTCACCACTATCCCTTGGCCTAGTTTTCAGCTTAGTATCATTTGAACTGCTACTTCTACTACGGTTAGATTTCACAAAAATCATCCGTTTTCTTTCTTCAACGGAATTGTTATATATCCCTCTCTTAATTTTCGGACTTCCAGTTCTGTCAACGCCATTCAAGTTACCTATTGACCTAGTATAAACATCTTCATCTCCACTTCTAATATGAGCTCTATTTTCGTATTTTCCTTCATCTTCAATAATTTTGTTTTTAGTAGAAATGGTCTGACGCCTTCTCCTTTGATCTTCACACTTTCTTCCCATTTGTTTTGAAGCATGAGACCTTCCTGATGAGAATGGAGTGAACTCGTCATCGTCATCATCATTCTCACTATCCTCATCAGAATCACCAATATCATTCTCATAATCCAAAGGCGTTTTCTTGCTTAAGGAGTGTTCTGATCTCACATGCACCGCTTTGATTCTGCGCACCCCACTTTTCTTAATCAAGCTTGTTTCCTTTGAATAATCAGAATAACAATTCCTTTCATGAAAAACTTTTGTTTCTCGATATGGAGCGTCTCTCTTGATAGGAGTTCTAGCCCTTTTTATTGATGACCCTTGATAGTCCTGTTTACGAGATTCAATGAAATCTTCAATCTTTCTCTTTCTTCCAATGCCAGGATCACATTTTGAGTTTCGCCTTGCTTTTAATTCATTATCGGAATATTTGCTCAGCCTATTTTCGTTGGGATATAGCACCTCCATCTTCACTGCCAACACATGATAATACAGATAAACATTTAGACAAAAGAAGCATCCTAAAGTCCTGTTTCGTTTATCAGCTTTTGCACACAATAACAGCACATTAAAGGGGATTACAGATCCATAGATAATCTTTCAACTATTCACAATTGTAGAAAACAACAATTGTAGTGATATCGGCTGGCTAAAGCATGTTGCTAGGAGATGTCACAGATGACATCAGTGTACTAATTCCCAATACAGTAACAGATGTAACTAAAGCTTTCTTATGATATATTCTGAAGAAATGCCACTAGCAAGTGCCTTAGTACCATGACCAAATCGACTTAATCTTAAATTTACGATTATCATAGAAATTAAAACTAACAAAACTTGTTATTGTGACTAGCAATACATTTATGCTATGCAGCAAACAAAAAACTCTGATAAGCAAATGTTGAATTAGTATACATATATATAATAGAAGGGTGTTTGGGATTGTGTTATATAGGGGATTATTTTGTTATTACATCTGTCATCGCAAAAAATCAAAAACAGTGTTTGGATAACCTTTTGAAAAAACTGATTATCACCGATAAACAATGTAGTTACATCGGCTGCTAAAAGCATGTTGCTAAGACATGTCACCGATAACAACAATGTACTAATTCCGAAAACAGTAACAGATGTAACTAAAGCTTTCTTAAGCATACATTATACAGAAATGTCACTAGCCAGTGCATCAGGGCGATGATCAAATTGACTTTATCTTAATTTTACGATTACCATAGAAGATAAAACTAACAACACTTGTTATCAAAACTAGCAATGCATTTATGCAATGCAGCAAACACAATACTGTTGTAAGCAAATGTTGGATCAGTACACAGGGTCATTTACAACTTTCACTAACAAAGAGTTTTAACCAATTCAATAGTAATACTTTAAGAGGGTGTTTGGGATTGCGTTTTCATAAGAGATTACTTAATTATTGCATTTCTAAACGCAAATAATCAGAAACAGTGTTTGGAAAACCATTTCAAATAAGTGATCATCTTTTTCTCCTAGAGGGTGTTTTGGATTGCTTATTTAATCTGCTTATCCATAAAAGCGGTATTCCCATCCAGACACGTTTTGCGTGTATCTGCTTATTTTTAAGCAGATAAGCAAGTTTTCACAGGTTATTTCGTATTGCTTATTTGATACTACTATATTAAAATACGCAATCCCAAACATCCTCTTACTCTGTGTGCCTAACTCATTCTACTAACCAACCCGATAAAAAAAAATACCAATCAAATGCCACATTTATCTTTTATAAATTATTTGGGGGTGTTTGTTTAAGCTTATATGTGGCCCTATATTATTTTATTTAGTTTCGGCGTATATTTCATAAGCCCAAAATTTGTTACTTATCTCGCGACTTACGCCTTATATACGTTTGATAAGTCTTAAAATAAGCCGGAAACTCCATAAACGGCTTATACACTTTGTACAAAATAACATAATCTCAAATTCAGGGGGTGTTTGTTTCGCCTTATATAGCCTGCTTATGGCTTATTTCGTTTTCGCCTTATGTTTCATAAGCTCACTTTTTTTTGTGGCTTATTTTGAGATTATATAAACTTATCATGTCATCATGACATGATAAGCTTGTATAAGGCAGAAAATGTCAAAATAAGCCACAAAAAAAGTGAGGTTATGAAACATAAGCCGAAAACGAAATAAGCCATAAGCCGGCTATATAAGACGAAACAAACACCCCCTCAGCTTAAACAAATATAAACTTGAATCAAACAGTATGCGATCATCTATCTTTTGTAAATAATCAAAAAAAGAAATAAAACTTACAGAAATTGAGGTCATGAATGAATCAAAAAAATGTATAATCAAAACCGAAATTTATAAAATTGTATATGTATGTATGAATGTTCGTTGGATGCACCTCCTAGCTACCAAACAATGAAAAAGTATTTATTTAACCCAATTAATACGTCTTTATTTATAACTATTTTGGTCATGCGTTTTTAATGGGCTGGATAAACATTACTATTGCTCTTTATCTTTTTTCTATTTTTTGTAATAAAAGGGGATTATTCTCTCTATTTAAACCTCCATTTTGTTTAAGCATTCAATATATAAAAAAAATACATTTATGTTTGGAGATTATTTTTGGGTGATTTTGGTAAAAGTAATAGTAGCAGTGAGCAGTTATTGAAAATAGCAGATGTGAGCAGTAGTTGTTTTTCTATAGTTGTGTGACTATAATCAAAGGCGGAGCTAGTAAGGTGAGTAGTGGGTGCCAAGTCGCCTCAAATCAACGAACTTCATTCATGATGTTTAGATTACAAGCCGTTTTTTACGTTTAGCCTTACAAAATTAAAAATAAATAACTTAAACAATAAAATACTATAGACTAATTTTTGAAGCGACATATATCGTCGTGACTTTTTGCGTTAAGCAAGGCCGGCCCCTCCCTCTCTTTTTTTAGAAAGTCACCAGACCTTAACTAAAAATCTTGGCTCCGCACCTGGCTATAATGTGTAAAACAGTTAGTAAATGCTCAACGCTCATAGTTGATACTTCATGAGCATTCGGAAAAAGTAAACTAAGCTACTTGCAGCTTGTTGCTTGTCAAATGAGCATTAAATGTCACAACACTCACCGTTTATAAATGCTAAATGCTACATGCCAAACACATATTGAGTGCTAATTACGTAAACACGGTGAAAGTCGCCAAAAAGTGGCGGAATGCTCTCGAAACCAATTCACTTGAGTGAGACAGGGGAGAGTGAAATTTTGTATGTAGGGGTGAAATCCGTAAATATACGAAGGAAGGCCAAAAGCGAAGGCAGCTCTCTAGGTCCCTACCGACGCTCGGGTGCGAAGTGTTGGTTGTTATTAGTATAACGGTTCCCAGATTAGGGTTAAGATAATCAATGAAGGTACCGGATATTCACTTGAAATCGTGGTATCACTTTCCAATAGAAACTATTCGACCCTATGCCTGGGTTACACGAATATCTCTATGGGATAAGACCAAGTGATGTTCTTGCTTTAGGCACAAACCAAGAACCAGATGCGTATTGAAGTGTTTAGGGTTTCGTCTTCTCTCTCTCCATGCAGAATGATGTGACCTCTATTTATAATAGAGAATACTCAAACCCTAGCCCATGGTATTATGTATAATTAACGGCCCATTAATTATAACATAATAATTTCCATAATAATAGGGATCAGTGGTTAAAACCTAGCAGCAGAATTGCTGATGCTATCAGCAGATTCTCACTAGCAGCAGAATGCTATAAGCAGCAGAATCAGCTAGCAGCAGAATCAGCTGTCAGCAGAATCCTATCAGCAGGATCAGCTAGCAGCAGAATCCTAGCAGCAGATTCACAACACTAGCAGCAGAGTCTGCTAGCAGTACTTTGATCAATACATAACCACTATTGAGTCAGGGAATTCAATGACCAAATGGGTGTATACTCCATACCTCCAAACCCATTACCAGGTGTGAATTGATCCCTCAAGAGCACTAAATTTTCCAACAATCCTCCCCAAATTTAGTTCTCTTCCTTTGCATGAAAAAATCAAACACAAACCAAAACAAGTGCATAAATGAAAATATCCTGAGGATTGAATTTCCACATTAGTACATATACTTTCAAATATTCGAGAATCAGGGTGTTCTAAGAATTGAACCCTTCAACCCATTTGAATACCTGATGATAAATACACATAAGTTTTCAAACACTTAAATACTCCTGACACTATACAAGCCATGTGTCCATATCCAATTCATAAATGTTGTAAAAGCTAAAAGCCCAAAGCTTCCTGAAGCGGCAAAACTTCAACATTTACATAGGTGGTTCATCTTTAATTCATGCTCCTGCTTAGCACTTTTTCAAAGAAAATTAACCATTAAGAAGTGAAGACTTCATCCTCCTTTCAGCAGGTAACAAGCACAACCTTGGGATGTTTGTAATACATGTGCTTCAGTCCACTAAATGATCAGCTTTCCACATTGAACTCAGCTTCCAAGTTTCCTTAGAAGGGAGTTGGGTATCCTTGCATTGAGCGACTAAGTTGGACTTAAACCCATCCCTTTAGCAGACTTCAAAACCAAGTCTCTAGCCAAACCCTTCGTCAAGTGATCAGCTAAGTTTTGTTGAGATTTAACAAACACTATAGATACCACCCCATTCATGATAAGCTCACGAATCATGCTATGCCTAACACCTAAGTGTCTAGACTTCCCATTGTACATCTGGCTATAAGCCTTTGCCAATGTAGCAGCACTATCACAACGGATAGAAATAGGTGCTATAGGTTTAGACCACAATGGAATCTCAAGAAGCAAGTTTTTCAACCATTCAGCTTCTTTGCCAGCAGCAGCTAAAGCCACAAATTCAGATTCTATGGTTGAACTGGTAATGCAAGTTTGTTTCTTGGATGCCCAAGAAATTGCACCTCCACCAAGTAGGAGTACCCAGCCACTAGTAGACGAATTGTCTTCAATGTTACTGATCCAACTTGCATCAGTATATCCTTCTAATACTGAAGGATAACCAGTATATGAGAGACTATAATCCATAGTTCTCTTCAAATACTTAAAGACCCTCTGAATTGCTTGCCAATGATGAGCACTAGGATTACTAGTATACCTGCTCAGTTTACCCACAACAAAAGCAATATCAGGTCTTGTACAAGTCATGGCATACATCAAGCAGCCAATCACCCTAGAATACTCAAGTTGAGATACAGCTTTGCCAGTATTAGGCATTAGCTTCTCACTTGTATCCATAGGAGTACTCACTGGAGTACAATCAAAGTAATTAAATTTCTTTAACACCTTCTCAATGTAATGAGACTGAGATATAGAAATTTTGTTACTTTCATGTTTAATCCTTATGCCAAGGATAACATCTGCCTCCCCCATATCCTTCATGGAGAACTTTGATGACAAAAATTCTTTTGTAAGATCAACTTGATTTTGGTCAGTGCCAAATATCAACATGTCATCAACATATAGACAAATGATGACTCCTTTACCAGATTCATCAAATTTGCTATATACACATTTGTCAGCTTGATTAAGTAAATAACCACTAGACAAAACCACTTCATCAAACTTTTGATGCCATTGCTTAGGTGCCTGTTTTAGTCCATAAAGAGACTTAATCAGTTTACACACCTTGTTTTCATTGCCAGGCATGATGAAGCCCTGAGGTTGGTTCATGTAAACCTCCTCATCTAAATCACCATTCAAGAAAGCTGTCTTCACATCCATCTGATTAATAATCAGATTGTGAATTGATGCCAAAGCAATTAGCAATCTTATAGTACTGATACGTGCCACTGGAGCATAAGTATCAAAATAGTTTATTCCTGACTTTTGTTTAAAGCCTTGAATAACTAATCTTGCCTTGAACTTTTCAACAGTTCCATCTACCTTCATTTTCTTTTTGAAAATCCATTTGCTACCTAAAGGTTTGCAACCAGGTGGTAGATCAGTCAACACATAAGTGTTATTGCCCATGATAGAGTCCATCTCATCATTAATTGCTTCTTTCCAGAAAGCAACATCCTGGGACTTCATTGCTTCTTCAAAAGTTTTGGGATCATCCTCCACAATGAAGCAATAGGAGTATTGGTCAGAGACCTCACTCCTTGTACCTTCAATTAAGTATAATTGAAACTCAGGTCCAAATGATTTTGGAGTCCTCACCCTATTGCTCCTTCTGAGCTCAGGTTCAGGTTGTTGTTCCACAACCTCAGCAGGAACCTCATTAGCAGGAACCTCATCAGCAGGAACCTCTGAAACACCATTGTCATTGGTTCCATTAGGAATCCTTTGACTTGGTCTAGGGATAGATGAGAATCTGTTCTCATCAAAGATTGCATCCCTTGATTCAATTATTGAGTTAATTGAAACAGAATCATTAGGTTCTATAACATAAAACCTATATGCCTTGGAATGCTCAGCATATCCAACAAAGATGCATTCAATGCCTCTTTCACCCAAAGTTTTCTGCTTTGGATCAGGGAGTCCTACAACAGCCCTACAACCCCATATCCTAAGATAATTAAGGTTAGGTTTCTTTTTAGTCCAAAGTTTATAAGGGGTAACTTTGTTCCTTTTGTTGGGAACCCTATTTAATAAATAGCAAGCTGTTAACATAGCTTCACCCCAGAATCCTTGACTCAGCCCTGAATAGGACAACATGGAATTAACCATCTCCTTCAGCACCCTGTTTTTCCTTTCAGAAATACCATTTTGCTGAGGAGTATAAGGGGCAGTCGTTTCATGGATTATACCAACAGACTGAAAATACAGAGTATCCATGTACTCACCTCCCCTATCAGTCCTTAATCTTTTGATCAGGGAACTTTGTTGCAATTCAACTTTAATTTTAAATACTTTAAATTTATCTAATGCTTCATTTTTAGAATGTAATAAATAAACATGACAAAACCTAGAAGCATCATCAATAAAAGTCACAAAGTATTTCTTATTCCCCAAAGAGGGAGTAGTATGTAAATCACAAAGGTCACTGTGAATTAACTCCAAAACTTTAGTTTCACGTTTTACTCCTTGAAAAGGTTTCTTAGTTATCTTGTTCAACATACAAGTTTTACACTTTTCAGTGTTCACATCAAAGGCTGGAATTAACCCATCCTTAGACATATCTTGCATTCTTTTAAAATGTACATGGCCAAGTCTTGCATGCCATAGGTTTGAATCATAAAGTTTAGATGTAAATATAAAAGCAGAATCAATATTATCATGAACAATATTAAGTCTGAACATTTGATTACATAAATAACCAAAACCAATAAACACACCATTTTTAGACAAAACAAACTTATCAGATTCAATAACCTGTTTATAACCACAATTATTTAAAACACTGCTAGAAACCAAATTCTTTCTAATATCAGGAACATGTAAAACATTAAATAAAGAAACAATCTTTCCAGAACTAAACTTCAAATCAACACATCCTTTTCCATGCACCAGGGCAGTTGACTCGTTTCCCATATGAAGAATAGAACCATCATTCATTGACTTATAGGTCTTGAACCAGCTTCTATCTTTACACACATGAATTGTTGCTCCAGAGTCAACCCACCACGCAACATCATCATCCTGCACAAAGTAAATATCAGATATATATGTAACATAATAAATCTTAAAAGACTTATTAAACACATTCTGACCTTTCAGAGAATTGGTGTTACCATTCCCTCCACTTGTGCCTGATCCATTGGATTTGTTTCCAACTTTACCACCCTTGCAATCTTTCCTGAAGTGTCCAGGTTTCCTACACTTCCAACAAGTCACCTTAGGTTTCTTGTTAAGATCAGATTTGGTGTTATCTTGATGTTTACGCTTGCCCTTGTTGTCATTGTACTTGGTGGAGTTGTTATGCTCCACCATATTGACAACTGATGGACCAGTAGCAGTGCTACTCTTTGGCTTGTCAATGTCTTGAGCTTTGAGAGAATCCTCAATGCGCAAGTGACTGCCCAACTCAACAAGAGTTAACTCCTCCTTCTTATGCTTAAGCATATGTTTGAATTCTTTCCAAGAAGGAGGTAGTTTATCGATGATACAAGAGACTGAAATAGCCTCATCCATGTTCATCTTGTGTTGTGTGAATCGACCAAGTATACTAAGAAGTTCATTGTATTGTTCCATGACAGGTCTAGAATCAACCATTTTGTAATTGTTAAAATTACTTACAAGGAACTTCTTACTTGATGCATCCTCAGCCATATATTTGGCTTCCAAGGAATCCCATAGTTCTTGAGAAGTTTCAACATTCTGATAAATATCAAAAAGAGAATCAGACATACCATTGAGAATTAAACCCCTGCATATGTAGTCATCATTCTCCCACTTGCTCCTTGCCCTCATCTGATCCATAGTAGCATCATCTCCATGATCTTCTGGAATCTCAGTCGTGAGAACATACACCACATTCATACTTGACAATAAGAAGTGCATCTTCTTTTGCCACCTTCTGAAATCAACACCTTCGAACTTTTCCAGCTTGGAAAAGTTAGCAGCCATTTGTCTCATAGCAGCAGCCATTGATTATCACTAATAGTTTCTATTGATTGTTGGTTGTTATTAGTATAACGGTTCCCAGATTAGGGTTAAGATAATCAATGAAGGTACCGGATATTCACTTGAAATCGTGGTATCACTTTCCAATAGAAACTATTCGACCCTATGCCTGGGTTACACGAATATCTCTATGGGATAAGACCAAGTGATGTTCTTGCTTTAGGCACAAACCAAGAACCAGATGCGTATTGAAGTGTTTAGGGTTTCGTCTTCTCTCTCTCCATGCAGAATGATGTGACCTCTATTTATAATAGAGAATACTCAAACCCTAGCCCATGGTATTATGTATAATTAACGGCCCATTAATTATAACATAATAATTTCCATAATAATAGGGATCAGTGGTTAAAACCTAGCAGCAGAATTGCTGATGCTATCAGCAGATTCTCACTAGCAGCAGAATGCTATAAGCAGCAGAATCAACTAGCAGCAGAATCAGCTGTCAGCAGAATCCTATCAGCAGGATCAGCTAGCAGCAGAATCCTAGCAGCAGATTCACAACACTAGCAGCAGAGTCTGCTAGCAGTACTTTGATCAATACATAACCACTATTGAGTCAGGGAATTCAGTGACCAAATGGGTGTATACTCCATACCTCCAAACCCATTACCAGGTGTGAATTGATCCCTCAAGAGCACTAAATTTTCCAACACGAAGCATGGGGAGCGAACAAGATTAGATACCATGGGTAAGTTTAAACAATTCGAGGGACAATTACGCAAGAAATAAAAACAGGGGGTCAAAATTCGTTGCACCTCTTGCAAGGAAAAAGTATTAAACAATTAATACGTCTTTATTTATTTATCTATTTCAGAATGTAATTTTTCTTTTTCTTTTTTTTTTTTTTTTTTTTTTTTTTTTTTTTTTTTTTTTTAACTAATTTGGTCATGTGTTTGTCGTGTTTTTAAAGGGGTGGATAAACATTATTCGGTAGTCTATTTGGTTATTAAGATATCAATCCCCGATTATAAGATTTTACGATATAACAATGTAAAAATAATCCTTATCTTGCATAAGATTTTTACAAACTTAAGATCTTATAAGATGTCGATCTTAACCATAAGAATTTAAGATCCAATCAGGTCCACAAACTAAAAAACCCCAAAGTTAATGGACTATGTATTATAGATTTGTAAACTATTAGGAAAATGACATTTGATTAGAGTGTGATCTTAAGATTCCGATCTGATTTTACAACTTTGATTTTGCAAAGACGAAAACAATTCTAATTAAGATTCTGATCTTGAAAACTTTATTACTTTTTAGTGCACCTTATTATTATTGTCTAAAAAGTGTTTATTTGTTGTAGTTAAGCATTCCTTAATCAACAAAATAGCATTAAATGAACTAAGATATTTCATAATTATACATATTTATTCGTTTTAAACATGGAATGTGATGTTAGACATGATATATTTGGTGTTAATTGATTGTTGATTTTTACAATCCATGAGGTTGTTGTTAGCAAAACATTAAAAAAATTATAGTTTCCTATTTTACCCTTTTAAAACTTTTCATATCATACACTTTGCTTTTAATTAATCTATGTTGCATATCAAATATCACTGTGGGCTTGGATCACTAACTACTAACTCGCCGTTCAAAAAAATAAAAAATTATTGATAACTTAAAAAATGAATAATGTTGTTAGACTAAAATACTACTCTGTACTATTTATAAAAGCCAACACTATCTACTAAATATTTAAATACTTAATTACGATTTAAAACACTAAATTTTTCATTGTCATTTACTTCACGCGCATATATATATAAAAAAGTTGTACATAAATATCGTCGCCGTTATACACGGATAATCGTCTAGCATTTTAAATACATGAGTTGATATGACAATTTGTTAACTTGAATAAACATTTATTGCAAACAGCATAAATTGTAGAAAACTTACTTGGAGTATTTCCTTTTTATAAAAGAAAATTATTATACTCAAATATCTCTATTTAAAGCTCGCCATTTAATACATTATTCTTGATTTAATATGGATCTTAGAAATTTATTTCTATGTCTCAACGTATTTAATTGAAGGTCATTTTACAATTACCTTTTATAAATGTTTATTTGTTGACATAGACTCGTTACTTTTATTTTTTTATAATTCCTTTGGCAAGAAATTAATTAATTGGTTTACTAAAAGCTGAAAAATTAGTTATTTTTATTAATAAAGTAGGGGTAGAGAAATAGTTGATAATTTATTTATTTGTTTAGTAGAGTTATTTATTTATTTATTTATTTTCAACAAAATAAAAATATGTAAATATAACGACAGTGACATGTCCTATATTTTCTTAAAAAACAATCTTAACATGTTTAGTTGAAAAATACTCCGTAGTTAATAATTTAGAAAATAATAATTTTTACTCGAGTTTAAAAGGCATAAGGCCGTTTGGCCACCGGTACCCCATATTGTGTGAGAATATACCTTAATCAAATTGTTGTAGATTCAAATATTGTTTATGACATGTAAAATATATTTTTTTATGTGTATATTGTGAGATAGTTATTCATTCAGAAAAAATAAAATAAAATAAAATTCTAAATCCAAAGAAATAAACCACCACCAATATGGCCTAGTGGCTTTCCTCATGAGAGGTCTAAGGTTAAAACCTAATTAGGTACACATCTTAGAGGTAGTCAAGAAAATGTTCAAAATATGTCACGAGTATAACCAAAGAAATAAACCACCACCAATATGGCCTGGTGCTTTTCTTATGAGAGGTCTAAGGCTCAAAACTAATTAGATAAACAACTTAGAGGTAGTCAAGAAAATGGTCAAAATAGATGACGAGTACACCCTAGTTAGGCCTTGTACATCTAAGTTAAAGACTCGTCTTTTTCAGGTAGACTAAACATGAAAAACCTTATTCGTTTTACCCATGATCCCGTATTCAAAGAAATCAATGTTAATTATGTTTAGTTTTTCTTATCTAAAGAGATGAAGAAATGGTTGGATGACAGGAGAAGACACGTTGAGTTCTAAGTTAGATATAAAGTGAAAGTGGAACTTGTGACTTAACAATTCAAGTCGTTGAGAAATGTGCACAAGGTATTGATACAGTGATTGAAGGCAGGATCCCTAACATTGGACATGTATGGAAGGTGTTGTACGGGCCTCAACTGTCCCAAGTTAAAGATCCACATGGTCTTTTATGTCATGTGAATTTTTCAAGCCTTGTCTTGAATACGATCAACACCTATAACATGGGGTGTCCAAACGTGAACCAACAACAGTTGCGACATATTGTTGATCGTGAAGGTAAAGAGATTTTGTTGAATTAGACGGTACAGAGATGAGGCGCGCCAAATTGCATAGAGTAGAGAGATGAGGCACGCCAAATCTCATGAATGGCACTATGTTGTAGGTTAACTACTAGTGACTTGTGCATGATGTTGTGTTAGTTGTGTGAGTTAAACATATACGAGTAATTGAAGTATTGCATCTGTTGTGGACTTTGTAGATGTGGCATTTTTTTTTCTTGTTCTTGTAATAAACAACGCTTAGGCTGGCGACAGTAATGCCATACGATCGACTCATGCGATCGATCCATGTCGATCGTCTCTTTTGTGGAGATTCGGTCGAGGCAACACAAACGGGACAAAAGGTCGTGTAGTGGATCGACATTTCAAAAACAAATTTGAGTACTTTTTTTTTTAGCCGTTAGGATTTAGTAAAAAAAAAAAAAAAAAAAAAAATCTTTTAAATACCTTATTATAAATACACAACATAAAACACACTCCAATTCACAAACCTCATTTTAAACATCCTCTATATTCAATCACACCATGAATTCTTTCGATATCTTTTTTGCCAATTCGTCTTCGGATGACGAAAATGAAGTTAGTACCGAGTATTTGATGTTTGCAGAAGATTGTTGGGAGGCTTATCAAGCGTCACAACCTAAAGAAACCCGAAACCAAGTTACTAGGGATCGTTTGGGTGCTCATAACCGTTTAGTTACTGCTTACTTCTGCGCTAACCCAACATACGGCGAAGAACAATTCAATGATCGTTTCCGAATGAGCCGAAGACTATTCACACGAATTGTTCGAGAGGTAACCGATCATTCACCTTATTTCCAACAAACTCCTAGTTGTGCGGGCTTACTTGGTATTTCTCCATTGATGAAAGTTACTTCGTCAATTCGTCAATTGGCATACGGAGTGAATCCTGATATGCTAGACGAATATGTGCAAATGGGTGTGTCAACAATTCGTGAGTGTCTCTATAAATTTTGTGAGGTTATCATGGAGTTATATGGTACAGAGTATTTGCGAAAGCCGACGGTTACTGACGTTGACAGACTCTATGAGCATCACTATCGAGTTCATGGTTTTCCTGGCATGATAGGCAGCATTGATTGTACAGATTGGCCGTGGGAGAATTGCCCACATGCTTTAAAAGCTCAATTTTGTAGGGGTGACCACGGGCAAACTCCTTTCATTTTATTGGAAGCGATCGCCTCCCAAGATTTATGGATTTGGCATGCGTTCTTTGATGTCGCCGGGATGAATAATGATGTAAATGTTTTACGTGCATCGCCTATTTTCAATGATCTCAAAACAGGGAGAGCACCGGATGTGGAATTCTTTGCTAACGGTGTGCCTTATAAACGGGGATTTTATCTTGCTGATGGGATATATCCGGAATACTCTGTTATTGTGAAGTCCATTAAACATCCAGGGACGCATGATGAAAAACGTCAATTGTATAAGAGGATGCACAAAGCAGCAAGAAAAGATGTGGAACGTGCTTTTGGTGTACTAAAGAAGAAGTTCCTAATGATTAAACATCCGGCTAAAGGATTTGACAAAGAGCGTCTTGGACATATAATGTACACATGCATCATATTACATAATATGATAATTCAAGACGAAGGGCGGGCAATATCTCCCGAATTCTTTCCGGGAGAGCAGCACCGTTCTTATGACCCTTTAAGAACGCATGAGGAATCGCTGGAAATTACCAGGGAGATATGCAACAAAACAACTCATCTTAACCTCAAAGCCGATTTGGTGGAAGACATTTGGCATCGTCATAATCCAAACTAGTTTGGTCGTTTTAATGTAATTTGAATAAGTGTTGTAATGTTTTTTATTTTATTTTAATTAATATGTAACGTTTTAATTATTAATGAAATTTGAGTTTGTGTTAAAAAAAAAAAAAAAAAAAAAAAAAAAAAAAAAAAAAAAAACTGAACTAGGTCGCCCTTACTGGGGCACTGAATCATCTGCAGGTCGCTGGAGAGAGAAAGCTGACGTGGCAGGAAAAAGTAAGGGGATTGAATCCCCTTACTGTGGGTAGCCTTAGCGTTTATTTTCTCTTTGTTCTTAGATATATCCAGATGAATATATGCAAAAGATTGCCATGAAAGTTTAAAAGTAAAAAAATGCTAATCTAAAGTGTCAATGTCACGATGAGCTTAAGACCCAATTCAAAAAGCTAAAGTGATATAGCTTGAAAAATAGCTTTCAAGACTTGAAATTGTAATTCACAAAACTAATCTTAGAAATAGATGAGCAACTCGAGACGACTTAGTAGCTTCGAGTAAGAAATTATTAATTAGAGGAGTGGGTGTGGTCTCGTCACAGAGCCTCGTCGTCCGACGTGGAGCTCGTTGGAGCTCGCCATGGTACCAGCTCCCCCTCGTCGTGGCTCGCCGTTCACCACCTCCTCGTCTGCACGACGAGGTTTGTTTTCTACCACTCGTCCTTTTTTTTTTCTTTTTTTTTTTTTTTTCTTTTTCCCTTTATTGATTTTGTTAATGTTGCCTCTTTCTTGGGTGAAGATCTGTTAAAAAAAAAAAAAAAAAAAAAAAAAAAAAAAAAAAAAAAAAAAACCGGGAGGAAGATATGTTCAAAAGAAAAAAAAAATGGGAGGAAGAAGAAGATGACGAATGTTACACTTTTGGTCATTCGAGTTTACCTGAATGTTACACTTATGTTTAGTTATTTGGTTTTGCATGTATATTTGTTTGGTTTGGGCCTTAAACTTGGGTTCAAAAGTTTGGGCCATAAACAAGAAAATCAAGTACTAAAACTAACATAAAACTAGTTTTAGATTTTATTAAAATTGTTTGTTAGTGATTTTTTTTAATTAACTTTTTTTTTAATAATGTTTTATTTAAAGAATGAATGAAATTTTATTTTTAATGAAATGAATTTAGTTTATTTAGAAATTTGAATAAAAAAAAATAAAGTTGTAAGTGGTGACTCCAAATGAGTAAGTTGAGGTTAGTTATAAGTGAGGAGAGGTTAGTTGTGAAGAGGTGTTGGAGTGATGTGGCACCCGTGAGCCCCAAATGAGGAGGTGAATGCTAGTCACCACACTCCCTCCTCCTAGTGTCAATAGAAGCAGCAAATAAGTTGAATCTTTGATCACTATTCAAACATAAATGCACTATACTGTATTCCTTTACTTGTGGTTGTTTTGGTAATCTTTTGACAAAAGCACATTTTTACCCTTTTATCTTTGGACAACGCATATGTTTTTACTTTATCCATCTTTTCGTTTCCTTTCTGATTTTTGTTTCATTAAACTGAAATGAAAATCTTTAAAAAGAATGTTCTCAAATTTTAAATTAATTCTGAAAATATGCAGAATAAGTACTATGTTTAAACTTTAAACTTTAAAATATTTACATGATTTAAACAAAAAATGGGTTTAGAAGACAAAAACGTCAAAAGGATTAAAAGCCATCCAAAAGATATTGTTAAGGCACCACACGATTCAGTTCAAAATTTATTTTATTGATATCATTAGTTGAGTTCAATATAAACTTTACATTTTCTAAAAGCCCAATGAACAAATTTTAGCCATTTATTTTATCATCAAAATAAAAATAAATAAATAAATCACTTTAGAGGTTAAGGATTCGATCCTTACCCATTACAAGGCCGGAGGTCTTTTTTTACATTTGGTAGAACCGGAAGCAGTCTCTCTACCTTAGGTAGGGGTAAGGTTGTCTACGTTTCAACTTCCCCCATACTCCGTAGAAGACGGTATTGGGACTCATATCCCGTGAAAGAATGTATTGGGAGTCACTTTCGTTTACTTTACTTTCTACATTTAAAAAGAAAAACAAAAAAGAAAAAAAAATGCTAACAGTAAATAGTTAAGCGACAAAAAATACATAATCATGACGAGATTTTTTTAATCTTTCAGTAGACAAACACTTCATACAGACTCAAACTAAACAACTCGACAAGCAAACTCGACAATTAACCGAAACAACTCAAACTAAACAACTCGACAACCAAATGAAACAACCCGTTTACTTTTTTTTTGCGGCTACCTCCCGCTTTGCTTGAACTCGCACCATCTCTTCCTTTCCTTGCTCTCATTTCTTTGAGATATGCAAACGTAGCTTCAAGACCTGTTATTCTATTTTCCAGATTATCAACAACAGCAGCTTCATCAAACGTGCTTTCAGCTTCATCCTCACCTCCAACAGCAGCAGCTTGAGCTTCAGCAGCACGTTGAGCTTCAGCAGCATCTAGCTCTTCTAAATACTCTCTATAGTATGACTTTTTCCTCAACCATACCAGAATCCGGTCTCTCTGCCACGGTGCACAGTTTGCATACGAACCATATTCATCAAAAATTTCAACTCCCCAATGATTTATAATTTCATTATACAAGAGCTCGTGTGATAAAGCCTTTGCCCACTCCTATTCCGGTGTTAAACCATCCATTGTTATGTGTGTTTTGTATTTTTTTGCCGAATTTATGATTTAATATGTGTTATGTGTATGTTATAATATATATTATAAGTTTTTGGAAAAAAGTTGCAGTTTGGAGGAAAATTTGGCGTCTAAACTTTTAGCGAGGACATGTCTCCGCCAAAAGTTAATGTTCTTCACTGGATACTTGTTTCAGCGGGGACATATCCCTGCCAAAAGTATTGGCGGGAATAATACCCGAGACAATAAAGTGCAACTATTTTGGTCAAAGTTAGTAAAATATCAAAAATACTTTTGGCGGGAAAAGTAGGCGTTGAAAATGCAACTATTTTGGTCAAAGTTGTGATATACCAAAAATACTTTTGGCGGGGACATGTCCCCGCCAAAAGTTGGCGTTGAAAACGCAGTGGACGGTCAGCGTGAATTTGTGCCAGCTCAGCACATTTTTTGTCGTTTAGCGACTTTCGGCGAGGACACGGGCGTCGCCGCCAAAAGGCTCGTCGCCCGTCGTCCTGTTTGTTAAAATTTGTTTCTGAAAAAATCACATGACATATGATTTTGAAATAACAAATCACATGTAGTTTTTTCAGAAGTAAATTTCAATACTCACAAGAAAAAATCATAAAAAAGTTCATCGAAAGTATATAGAAGTGCCCCTTTATAAAAAAAATAATTTAATTCTCGTTATATTATGTTTGTTAAAATTTATTTCTGAAAAAATCACATGACATATGATTTTGAAATAACAAATCACATGTAGTTTTTTCAGAAGTAAATTTCAATACTCACAAGAAAAAATCATAAAAAAGTTCATCGAAAGTATATAGAAGTGCCCCTTTATAAAAAAAATAATTTAATTCTCGTTATATTATGTTTTTTTTTCGCGTAACGATTAATGTTTTTTATATATACGGAGTACTATATAAGAAGGGTAATAAAGTCCAATCATCTTTCAAGGTATTATTGTATTATCTGGTTCCAACTCTACTCCATATTTTGTACCAACTCTACTACGTATATATGACAGTCGTACTTTCGTAATAAAATTACTTTGACCAACTTTTGAACGATGTTAGAACGTGCTTTTCTGCTACAAATCCAAGGACGATGATATCATCATTTTTCTCTTTAAAAACCCTAATCCACCATCCTTCTTTCTTATCATCTCTTTCATTATTTACAGCAGTGCCAAATATGTCTCATCCTCAAAGCAATTACTGTTCACATTGTCAAATGACTGGCCATAGCGTCAACAGCTGTACTAGCCAGGGTAATGCGAGCGGCAGTAGTGTCGCTGTCCCCGCACACCTGCGTGGTTATCACCCTAATCAGGAATGTTACAAATGTTTACAAAGGGGTCATCATATAGGTAGCTATTGTCCCCACGATAATGTTCCAGAGCCTAATGTACAATGTAAGGTATGTAACAAGGTGGGGCATATCGCTTATCGCTGTAAACTACGTTGTTCTTGGTGTGGCAAACGTGGTCATACGGGTGAAAAATGTAAGAATGTCAAATGTTATAACTGTGGGCAAGCTCATCATCCACTGACATGTCCTACCGCAAGATGATAGTGTTACATTATGTGTTTTATATTTTTTCATCACCTGTTATTAGTCAAATGTAGCTACAAAACCACAAGGTGATTAGTGCCGCATATATATATCAATTATATTGACACTAGCAATTATACTATAACATAAAAGCCTCGAATTATGTTGACATCAACTAATTACGTCATTACTTTCGCGGTTTGTTTGCAGGTGTTCGGGTAATAAACATGTTGACTTGATAGCTGGAGCCTTTTGGGACAAAAGACGCCATGCAACCATGAGAACATATGATATGTTCATCAAGAATAAAGACACTAGTGCACTGTTTCCATTTGTTATTTAGTTGAGAAAAATTGATCCAAAGTTGTCTGCTTCTTTTTCTTTATGTTGTTGAAGATTGTTAACTCAATTAACTATTTATTTTGGAAGATTGACTGGTTTCTGTCAAGATATCTCATTAAAACATATTATTAACACTCGGGCATGTTTCTTTTTTTTTTTTCCTGTTTACAAAATGTGTCTTTTTGTAGAATCTATCTATTTCAAGTTAGTCCTACATGAACAAAAGATGTTTCTTTTTTCTGCTTAATGACCAATATTAATAATGTAAATTACTGCTTTACCCTTTTGTCTTGGTGTTGAAAACAACTCAGTGTGTACATTTTCTTCTTCACCAATCAATTTTCTTGAATAGTAAATGACTAAATTCCTACTCACACTACATTGTATTGTGTTTTTGAATCTGTTGACGTCTTTTTGCAAATATACAGTTTATGAAATCCCCAATTGAATCCGAATATAAAAGAACAAAATCATAGAAAGCCTCAATTGAATTTATTCAAGTTAACCCATGAAAATAGATGACTAATTAATCCATAAAATCTACAAAAAGAAACAACATGTGTCCCGGTATTTTTTGTAACAAAGTTTAATAAAAACCCAAGAGCAATGTAAAATTATTTAGCTTACCTTAATTTAAAACATTTCTAACAATGTTCAAAAACATATCAGATCTATAAATTTGAATCGCCTGGAAAGCTGGTAGGGTTTGGTGCGAGCTGTGGGATGAACAAAATCAAATGAAAAAGCAATAATGACAATCAAACACAAAAGTAAATTCACCAGTTGGCACTGATCGGGAAAGTCTTCCGTGGGAAGGAACATACGGGGGTGACTGGTGATGGTGCTAAAAGAGTTTATGTGGTGAAGAGGATGGATGAGTGAGGTAGGAGAGATAGGGGTTAGGGTATATATGTCTAATGGGATTCTGTTTGTGAAAGGGGTTGGTTTTGTTAGTCTTCCACGTTCAGGATCCCACTTTAGAATAAGCTAAAAGGAAACAATACTTGAACCTATTTGTATAATGTTTTGTTAGCAGTCAGCCCATTAAGCAAAAAGTAAACATGGTTTCACTAAGATTACTAGATAATATGGCATATGTGATGCATGGGTTTTGTTTTTTCTAATAGCAAATAGAGCTATATATAACGTCCTATGGCTTCATTGTGTGACTTGAACCATTTTGCACTGTTACAGAAAGTGCTATTAGTCACGCCAAAAATGTGTGACAATATGCATATAGGTACACACGTTTTTTTTTTTGTGTGTCACTAAAGGTCCCGCCACCATTGGTGGCATATGATCACATTGTTGAGTTTGTGGCATTTTCTATCGAAAAAGAGTGACCAAAACCCCGAATATGTGTGACAAATTAGGCACAAGTTTTGTTGGATTAGTCATTATCAGTGACCATAAACACTTTATAGTCACATGAATGTTTTTTAAGAGTAACTATTTTTCAGCATTTGGCCACATAAATATATAATATATGTGACATTTGAGATGATTTAGTCACACAATGAGTGTTATTTTTTTTGGAGTTAGTCACATATAATTTAAAACAAAGTGGCCAAAAGTGTTAATAAGTGTGACCATATGGTGTTTAAAGTGAAGAAAATGTGTATTTTGTGTGACTATTGTTCATCAAATGGCTACTTAAATTTTATGTTTGTGTGGCCTTTTGTAATATTTAGTCACACAAAACATCTTTGTTTTGGGTATTTAGTCACATACAATTAAGCATAAAGTGGCAAAAAATGTTAATAAGTGTGACTATATGTTGTTTAAAGTGAAGAAATGTATATTTTGTGTAACTATTGATCATCCAATAGCTACATGAATTTTTTTTGTGTGACCTTTTGTAGTATTTAGTCACACAACGAATTAAACACACAGTGACCAAACGTGTTAATAAATGTGATTGTATGCATCTTTTAATCACATTTAAAAAATCAATATATATCAAAATAAATTCAAATATATATCAAAACAAATTCAAAGACAATAAAACTATAATGTATATAACTGAACCACTAATACATATCATATAAGCAATACTAACTATATGAACCAATAGTATTAACTTATAACTAATAGTTCTAACTAATACACTAGCAGTACTAACAGTTGTAACTAATACACTAGCAGTTTCAACGAGGACTTCATGTTCTTCGTCTAACCTTTTTATCTTTTCTCTGACTCATTAAAGTAACTGAAGTAGATGTAGTACTTCTTGTGGCAACATTTGCCCTGCAAAAACACAACAAACCGTCTAAAAAAGATTACTACGTATATGTTTAGGTTCGGTGATAAGCCATTGTATTTATCACTGTTTTGCAAGAAGAAAAAAAATACCCTCTATTTTTGTTAATTAGTAGCAATGTCACTCTTTATACATAACTAATCACTGTAAAAATAGTTAAAGAACTGATAGAAATAAATCACATGAAAGGCCATACCTCTTTGTGAAATGCCCTACTATTAAAATTTGGCATACCAGGAAAGGTCTGTATATCACACTAACATCATGGAGATGATCAGAGCTATTCCAACAATAGAGTTGAACAGTTTCCTGTTAAATTCTTGATCTGAAATCACATCATATGAAATAAAGTTTAGTATCATCACAGGCATTTAACATACAGAACCATAACAAGTGAAATTTAAGCATTACCCATATTCATCTTCCTCCTAAATTACAGATTTGATACATTAGACTTTTAAACAGGCAAAGAACAAGAACAATGGTATAATTAGGAAAGTGATAATCAAACTACCATTTTATCAATTTCATCTAGCATTGCTTCAGTGTGTTGCATAAACATCGGTGCATTAAAATCTTCATCGTCAATAATACTGCAGTCTTCATTATCAGTCTCATCTGGGATTATCTGAATTTTTGGCTTCTTTCCCTATCAAAAAACAAGTATGAGTTTCTTTAACGAAAAGTTATATAGAATAGATGGTAAATTTGACCTACTTCTTAAATGGGTCGATTTGGCTTATACTTGAAATTGGTGAAATCTTAATAAGCTTTGCTATAAACCATGCATTCACAGCCCTAATGTATACAACTCTATCACCTTCTTAACAGATTTAGTTAGATAAGATTATGCGATTATTTTAATACAATAAAATTCAAATAGTTGACAAAAAGTATGGATAGATCAACCCCCACCGAAGATTTAAACAAGCAAACCCAACACTCACGTTAGGCCGGTGTGGGCTACAGACAACACAACCAAGCGGACCCGAGCTTGGGCCGTGTTGGTGAACTAACGAGCCACAAGCCCAACACCCAAGGTGGGGCTGTGGTGACATAAGACCAATCCAAATACCACCTTCAGGTGGCTGTTGGCGTGGGACAGAAAAACAACACCAAACACCCCTTTTGTGCAGAAAAATCAGCAATGAATCGCACCATTTAATGAAAACATGAAATAAGTCACAAGTCTTGAACCAAACTGAAATGGGCTCGTCTAATAAGCCTTACGAGTTGGCTTGTGATAGAAGATAAACCAAACACCCCTGGTGGGTCATACAATAATGTTGTGCTCGGGTCACACCACAACGAGGCTGTTTTACTAACTATAAGAGGTACGATAGATAAAAGCGCATACCTCAGGTAATGGCAGTGACGGTTTGATAACGTTTTGAGCACTCACATCCTGCAGCAGCAATAACATTAGCAACTTATCAGTAATTTGGTTTAACGTATTCAAACAAAAACTTCTTATGACACAATCTACAAACATCAAATGCCCAAAAAGAATCAAGTTCCAGAATCTTACAAAAAACCAACAAAAACCCATAAATCCTCATAAACGATAACTAATCTTTATAATAGAAAAACCATCAAATAACAACATCCGATAGAAATTACAGTATGAATCACTTAACTCAAAAAGATTCAATTTTTCATAATCTTCTACATAAACAAGAACCGTTATTCTTTTTTAAAAAACAACAGCAACCAACTAATGAAATTACAATCTTTAATCACCAAACACAAAAAGAATAAAATTTTTTATAAAATTGAAAAAACCCATTAATCAGTAATCATCAAATACAAAAACCCATAAATCAAATCACAATCTTTAATCACTAAACACAAAAAGATTCAGTTTTTAATAATCTTTTTTATAAATTTCAGAAAACCCATGAATCATAATCAAAAAGATTAATCACTAACCTTGAAATATTTGAAATCAGTAACACATAATCAACCAAAGATCAAACCCTAAAATCAATCAATGAAATGATTATTATTGGAGTAGCAAAGAAATTAACATGAAATCGGGACCGGGTGTGATAGAACATATGCGAGTGTGGTGGTGGTGGTGCGAGTGTGGTGCGAGTGTAGTAGAAGAAGAAGAAGACCAGATCTATGTGAAAAGTTGAGAGGGATATTTTGGATGGTTAATGAAATATTGATGAATTTTAGAAGGAGGGCAATTTGATTTTGGGGAAAAATTTAGGCGGGGCTTGTGAAAATTTGAGAAAAGGGAAATTTTATTTTGAGAAAAACTAAGTGCTGTACATGTATATGATTTAGTCACTTTTAAATAATGTGTGACAAACTTAACTATATGATTTAGTCACTTTTAAATAATGTGTGACAATATGATTTAGCCACAAACACAATTACTTCATGTGACCATATATGGATTTTGGTCACACTGTTCAATTGTGTGACATATATTTGTCACACACGTATATATATATAATGTGACTAATGTTTCAAACTTATTTGTATCCGTCATACGTCCCAAATTATATGTGACTAAATAATCAAAAAAAAAAAAAAATTACAAGATACCTCTAGTCACGAAAATATTCGAATGTGTGACTGTAGCCTGACGAAATGGTCAGACAAGTCAGATCAAGTGTGGCATTTAATTTTATTCTGGTACATTTAGTCACACAAATAAGTTACTGTGGTCGTTCGAAATCTCGCATGTGTGACGAAATCCCAGATTTGTACTAGTGTTGGTCGCGTTAATTACCGGTTAATTGTGTTAAATTAAATCGTTACTTTGTACTTTTAAAAATAAGTTGAATCCAAATTAAATCGTAATGATCATCAAAACCGTCATCCTTGAAAACCATACGTATGTAAGCATTCTGAAGGTAGCCTTTTAGGTTCGGCCTAGGTTCCCTAACTAAATCAAGAGTGTCTTTATTCATTGCTTCCTAAAAACACAACACAAAAAAACAAGTTTAACTGATAATACTTGAAACCATATTAGTTGACCTTTTAAGATATTTCCTAAAAACAATTACCGATACGTTCCAAATACACTAATAGTTTACTAATTCATACCCAAAATATTCTCTTTCAACAATTAGTCTTATGTCGTGCGCAAATAATGGTGTTTGCGCACTATTTATTTTTCAACGGTCCAGATCAATACACATCTTATATTGTACTACAGAAAAAATTAATTTCTGTGAACAAAAAATGATGCTTGCAAACCAAATAATAGATGCAGCTTTATGACTTTGATCATACTCCCATCCATTCATGTCTTTCGACTTTACCTAAACTACCGATTTTAATGCTCATTTCCAACAACTCTTATTAGTTATGGTGTGCAAGAATCCCTATGAGGTGTTCAAGTATCATTGATTTAGAAATTAATTATGGGGGTTTTGCTAACCACAGCCCATAGGGTTGTCATTAAAGTTATCATTTGTGTAAAGATAGCATTCAATGAACTGATTATTTTCAACCATGCCATTATAAGTATAGTATGTATTGATAAACATGGAATGCTTAGTGTTTATTAATTGTTAATCACAACCCCATGGGTGATGGTTAGCAAAACCATAATTAATGTGCTCCATCAACTCTTATTAATTATGGTGCACAAGAATCTCATTTTGTTCATCAATATAAGGTGTTCAATTATCATTTGGTTTATTAATAAATTATGGTGCTCTATGATGATGAAACTTTTTTCTTTAAAAGTTGGTGTGCAAAAAATGTTGCGCGCGCACCAAAATAGACAAATCTCATATACGGTGGCCTTTTATGAAAATACACTAGTAAATACGATCATTTATCCAAATCACACTTTCCTGTTGGAATTATATAACATGACATTCATAAATATAAATAATTAACATCAAGTAAACACATGCGGAAGCGTAATAACAAGATCATATAATATGTAATTAATTAATCAATATTAAATAGTAAACATACCGTAGTGATTCTAACCCGAACAAGAATCAAGTGATGCAAATCTTCAATTCAAGAACCCTAATTAGGGTTTGTGTGGATTATAAGCATTACCCCTTACCTCTTTTGTAATCCAATCCAAGATATAACCAGTAGTGTGGTTATATCACGTTCTTGTACACACGTACTAAAACAAGTTAAAGTTATGCAAGTAAAACAAAACTTAAACACTTTTGAACTTCAAAAAAATCCGACTCCTATAGGGATATAGGTGGATCGATTTTTGCAAGAGAGAAGAGAAAGAAAAACACCAAGAACTATGTGTACAAGAGATGAGAAACAATGAATCTTGGTTTTGTTTATATAGAGTTAATAACTTGGAGCTCAAGGCACAAAGAGGAGGTGGAACTCCCCTTGGCCGATCGGTTACATAAAAACTTTCCTTTTCTTCATCTAACGGTCTTTAGCCTTTTTCATTAAATGTTAACGATCGTTAAGTGTTTTAAGTTTATATAATAATTAATATAACATTTATATATAATTATTAATCTTTAACTTTCATACATAAAGTGTGCAATCACGTGATCTCGAGTTCGATCCTGACACACATCTATTATTTTATCATCTATAAAACTAACAGCTCCCACTTAGACATATCATAATAGAGTGATCACATCGATTAGCGTCTTGCAACACGTCGATGCCTCTAGTACAACTCGAGTAAGGCTCCTAAAAACCTTTTAATGATTTCTCATTATTATTATCCTTTTGTTTCTAATACCACATTAATAAGGATATGGATCAAGGTCATTCCTTAATTAACCATTATGTTTCTCGTTGTTAGTGATTGACAAGATTACCAAATCGTCTGAACATTTCAGGGAAGATCTTGGGCGTGGCCACACAAACACCTTGACAACCCTACGAGGGGCCCAGCAGTATTAAACTCTAAAAAATAATTTGAAAGAACAAATTCTATATTGACTACAAGCAAAACACACAAACTTTGTAACACTTCCAAAAACAACCCTTATGACTACCAGTTACGTATAGCGTTAAGTTGTTTCACAAAAATGTACTACATTCATGACCGTTACCTTGTATCTTAAGTCTGAGGATAACTTCTTATGATTTACTTAATGACAAGATCCATAAAGTAAAATCATATAGTTGGGATAAGTCCTATATTCGGTATCATTGAATATCATCTGAAATGGCATGACTACGCATCAATATACTTTTAAGTATATTATACTAACCTTCAGATTTGTCTTAATTTAATAATATTCACATATTATTAACTGACAACAGACAATTTATAATAACTTTTATTCATGGATTTAAACATGCAAAAATAGGACAACAATAATTAACAATAGAAATAAACATACCAAAAATAATTTATTTAATTAAAATAATAATTGTTTACAATATCCTTTATCCAAATACTAATCACAGTTATGCATGAAACTACTAGCTAATTTAAGCCCAATGCCATTGGCTAATTAATAAAGTTTTTCTTTTGCTAAAGCCTTAGTGAATGGATCAGCTAAGTTATCGTCTGTGTGAACTTTCAACAGATTTTTTCACCTTCGTTAACTTTTTCTCGAACAAAGTGATACTTTCGTAGAAAATGTATGGTGCCTCTCATGACTCCAGGTTCATTGGCAAATATGATTGCAGCAGAATTGTCACAATACATATTAATAGGTAATTCAATTGAAGGCATAACACCAAGCCCTGAAATGAATTTCCTAATCCAAACAGCCTCCAAAGCAGCTTCTGAAGCAGCAATGTATTCAGCTTCTGTTGCAGACATCGCAATTGTACTCTGCTTCTTGCTCTTCCAATCTACTGCTCCTCCATTGATAACAAATACATAACCCATCTGAGACTTCACATCATCTTTGTTACTTTGCCAGGACGCATCGCAGAAACCTGTAACACCAAGTTCTGCATCTGGTTCTCCACCATATACCAAAAACATATCTTTTGTATTTCTTAAATACTTAAGAATATGTTTAACAGCAATCCAATGTTTTTCACCTGGATTCTGTTGAAATTGACTAGTGATATTTTGAGCAAACGCCACATCTGGCCTTGTGCATTTTTCCGCATACATAATCATGTAGCGCAAACTTTTGATCTTTTAAAATCATGTTATGCAAAATAATGCAAGTATACAATATTCTACATAACTTGACAATTTCCCGTGCACGTGCCGGTTGTTGTAGTATACCCCAACGTCCTTGAAACACACCAAAAACACGTTCGACATCCTTTCGTGCACTTTCTTGCTTCACTTTAAAATAAGCATGTTTGTCGTCAGTGGTTGCCGAGAAGGATTTGATGAAAGTTGACCACCGTGGGTAAATTCCGTCAGCTAAGCAATAATCCCGTTCATACATGTCTCCATTTATCATATAAGGTACTCTTGGGGCTTCGTTAGCAAGAATATGGACGAATAACGGAGAGTTATCTAAAACATTAATATCGTTATTCGCCCACGCCATCCCAAAAAATGCATGCCAAATCCATAAATCTTGCGAAGCAACAGCTTCAAACAATATGGTTGGGTATTTTTTTAAAACCGCTACCATATTGCCCTTGCCACGCAACTGGAAAATTTTTCCACTCCCAATGCATGCAATCAATGCTACCAAGCATTCCCGGAAAACCATGTTCACTCTCATGTTTTTCGTAAATTTTTTGAACGTCGAACCATGTTGGTTTTCTTAAAAACTCCGGCATAAACAAATCAATAGCACACTTGTTAAAATTGTCAAGGCACTCACGTGAAGTACGCTCACCCGTTTGCATATACTCATCAAACGCATCGGGTGAGTTGTCGTATTCCAATTGGCGTATGGAAGCTGTACACCTCATAAATGTACTAATACTCTGTTGACCCGTAGCATCGATTCCTTTGTTCATGAATTTAAAATGATCTGGAAGAGGATCGGAATAATAAGATTGAATACCTTCAACTATTTGTAGAAATAGTTTCCGGCTCATACGAAACCTTCTTCGAAAATTTTGATTCGTATACTTACACCCTCGATAAAAGTAGTTGCTACGCAAACGTTCTTCGGCAACCTCAAACTTACGGTGGATGCGTGTACGCGAGATGCGTGGTCGAGCTGTTGCTGCTGCTTCTTCTTGTTGTTCCAAATATTGATGATACTCGAACGCGGCTATCCTAAACCCCATGTCAGTTTCATCATCTATATCAGAGAAACTCCTTCCTTCTTGGTTATTTTCATTCGGATATATTGTGAATATGAAAGTTTTGATTAATTAATTTTTTTTTTCTTATAGATAGTAAGTATATAGGTTGAATTTGAGTTGTGTAAGTGTGAAAATAAAATATGCGTGAAATTAGTATTTATAGTGGTAATAAAATAGGTAATGTTTTTTTTTTTTTTTTTTTTACAACAACGGTTATAACTATAGCGGGGAGGAATGATTTTTTTCTTTTTTTTTTTTTGAATTACGCGTCCTAACTAGCCGTTACAGGGGGTTGAATAAATTTTCCCCCCCTTTAACGCACGTTAACACCATAACTCACTGTGTTAACGCACGGTGTTAACGCAGGTAGCGGTAAGTTAACGCACCCCTTAACTCGGGTGCGTTAAGGTATGACTCGGGTGGGGAAGGCAGGTTACCGAGTGCTCTAACGATAAAAGCAAGAATATAACAAGGTTAAAAAAGACCGCACTATCACTAACATTGGCAACAAATTAAACATCAGAAAAGGCAAGACATTTGAATCCGATGATATTATTCGCACCCCAGTACCGAAGCCAAAAGATCCTGATTACTTTGATTGGGCATCTTTTGTTGAATAACGCGTGCATATTGCTTTGATTTTTGTTAACAAGGTCATACAAGATGTAATAGAAGTTATATACGGAGTAACACAATACAAAAGATATATTAATCCTCTACTCTCATTTAGCATGTCAGGCCCCTTGTTTCATACTAACATATGTATTAGTTCAGTACAAACAAATAAATTAAATTTCATACAAACATATTTCATACAAACCCCATGTATTAGTTCAGTACACTCATTAAACAGAACCAATCAAGAGCAAAGGAATTGATATATTTCATAAATTATTAACATCAAAAAAGATCGAGATCTTTATGTTCAAAAGGTCATGTTGCCAATTAAAGGCACAAGTAGAAGCAAGGGTCCATTTTTCAGTAAATCCATGGCCCGCTTTTCGATTGCTCATATTACCAACACGACATCTCATGTGTTCACTTTGAACATGAGACCCATCAAAAGATTGTCAAATAACACAACATACAACCGGATAGATATCAAAGATATCGACATGTGTAGTTCCAAGAGACTTCTACATTCAAAGAGCAACCTTCCGAACCCGTAATAGTATCACTGCTACCATCTAGTGGCTTGAAATTGGAAGTGCCATCTATAATCACTTTCTTAGAATCAACATCCTGCAAGTATGCTTTAATTATTAGTGAGCCCTTGGTTGGCACGGCTAGTATAGATTTATTCAGTGGAATATAGCCAGCCTTTAGCTCATAAGAAGGCGCGGCTCGGAAGAGTACCGCCATGTAGCACTCTTTACATATGGATCCAGATTGACATTTATATAGAAATTCATCACCATAATAAGCCTGTAAATATCCACGAACTCGACGAGGAGGGGTATTCGGTTCTGTTATAAACTTAACCTTCAATGCGGTATCTATTGCATCCTTTAGTAGAATGTAATACATTGTTGCGTACCCATGCTTAGCATTAACAGTAAGTTGACCGCACACACCATCTGAATTTTCCCAAAAACTTGACAGGTCTATTTCTTTCTTGTGATTACAAAGCTGGTAACACTCATTCTTGTTAGTAACATAGAGTTCCGCACAAATCTCAATGAAGTAAGAGAATGAAACCGAATAACCAGAACCGGGATTGCCAAGATATACACAGTTGCTATCGAGATTCTTTATCGGATTACGCCAATCATGGTTGAATAAAGGAACATGAGTAACGTCTGTCTCAAAGAAGTGGGACCAGGACGGTACAATCTTGTCCGATACTGAAATTAGCCCAAATAGCTCACCCTCATGATCCAACCATAGTGGTGTTTGAGGTCTGGTACGAAAACAGACCATCTCAAATCGGAAATTTCTTGTTGGATCCCTGATGAAAATCAAAACAGCAACTACAAATTAGAAAAACAAAATATTACTACTACATGATCCTGCATAGTCACCTTTCGCAACAACTAATTTATGTTGATCAGATCCAACAACACACAAACTACGATATCCCTTCTCCCATCCCACCGGCCATACACCCAGAGGCTGTTAAAAGATGGTTTTGAGTCATGTTTGTGTCATTTGAAAATCTTAGCGATTTTTTTTATGAAATCTAACATTATAAAAATTCATATTTGTATATAAAAATTTCAATTCCAAGTGTGAATGATCCAACAAAACTATCTATTAATAACTCAAATTTACAAAACAAAAAAAGGATATACCTACAAGCGTCAAAACTCAGTCACTAAAAAGATGGCTTTCTAAAGTTTTTGGGTCATTTAATAACCCAAGAACCGTAAGACTAATCTTTCGAAACTGATTAAAAACTAATGAATTTGTTATATACATAATTTTGATTGTATTTATACGCTAGATTAAAATTACAGAGTACAAAACGACCCAACCTTTAACGGAAAGGTTCAATACTTTATAAACTCCTTCCTTCTTGGTTATTTGACTTAAATTGCATGAAATTAAATAAACTCAGTATAGATAATATCGTTTCTTTTCAATATAAAAACCGGTAGTTACCTAGCGTTTACATCAATCAGTCGTTCCACGGCCGAAAATAGTAATCCCGATACCAGTTGGGTCATTGAATACCCAAATAACGAGGATCCCTACACAAAAAAGGGTAAAAACTGGTTATACAATGTGGAATTCTGGCTAACTTTTTTTTAACCTACCGTAATACTTCTACTTATATAAGCTTGACTCGGTTTTGAAAAATCGTTTCATACTTTACTTCTTCATAGTGAATTATTTAAACATGAATCGATTCAATAGCATGGTTAAGAGTTTTACTGTTATCTTAATACACCCAAACCAATTTAAATTAGAGAACTTAAACCCCATACCTCTTCAATAAATCTTAAATACTTTCTTTCAAAAAAAAAAAAAAAAAAAAAAAAGAGAGAGAGAGAGCAAAACGATCCACTGTTTATAGGCAAAAGGTAGTCTGATGACCCGAGAAACCAAATTAAAAGAAGAATCTACTAAATAATGCATACCGGAAGGATCCCCAAAAGATGAAAGCATTTTTCTATTAGCACTTCAGTTGCCTCATACAGCAATAATGTGCTTGTCTCCAAAACAAACCCATCCTGCCAAAACTTTGAAAGTTATTCTTAATCCCAACATAAATAATCACATGTCTTTCATTAAATAAGTTTATAGATTATTAACTAGGTTTAAGAGAACCAGAAATAAAATTCAATAGAACATTGGTAAGTAAATATTTGCTTTCTATTCGATCAGCAGGCCACTAACTTAGCAATTCTTTCAACATTATCGGCAGAAAAATCGTCACATTTACCTTTTTTTTTAATGTTAAAGATCAAATACATTTGGTTTAACAAAATCGGAAATTAAATTCAGTATTGTATAAGAAAAAGCATATGTAAGTGAATATACCTTGCACATGGAGGAATGGTAACGGTTAAATTTCTTACACAAATCATATAGGTATTCACACAAGATGTGTGGCATGACAGATAAACAAGACTCTTCGAGAGCCTGGAAAAGAAAGTTAAAGATTATTAATGCAATAATATAACTTACATAATCATATTAACAATTAGAAAATTTATAAAAATCAAACTTTTCTCTTCATTTCTTGTGAAATGTCTTCATTTAGGCAAGTAAATTATTACTTTATATTCAACCCAAATGGTTGTGCCATGTTAGAAGCTGAACTAGGTTTTTTAATTGGGATACAGTAATTCTTTGATTCATTATTCTCAAAATTTCCTTATCACGCTACATATCATGGGGCTAGATAACTTAAATCAATCATACATTCAAGAGCATTTTAGAAGAAACTATAATCTTTTAGAGTAACCTAGGGAAATAAAACCAAGTATTTAGTTCTAACTATGTTCTAACTTCAACTAGGGCTATGTACTATCATAGTATTAAAAGTTAATTGCAATATTGTCTTACCTCAGTATATTCGAGTAAATGGAATCCCAATACACGCTCTTCACCTTTCTCCCATCCTTTGTCTTTCTCCAATATTAACTCTGAAGCCTGTTGCAAACATATATATTCGTTCAAATTATTCAAGAACAAGGAAGCGAGAAAACTAGTAACATTGAAGCGAAAAAGAAACGTTTACCTTCTTTAACTCATAGATTTCTTTGCGATACTCAATGGTAATCCTACGAATTTGAGCTCGTGTATTAAGTAGATATATGAACGTATTTCCCTATTTATCAAAGAATTTGGGAAGATAATGAGAATACAATAGCATAACATCATTTATAATGGAAGAACATTATAAAAATACCTTTCTATCAAACATCTGCATGTCAAACGTGCAAACGGCCAATCTGTGGTTCATCAAAGATGTATACCTGTTAGGAACACAAAACGCAAAGCATTAATTATGAATAAGTATGAAACTTCACCTAAAAGTAAGAATCTCGTTTTATGAGTATAATGGGTTAATCTCAATATATAAAACTTTGGAAATAAAAATTTGATAGGGAAAAACTATGATAGAAGTATTACCTGAAGACACAATCTAAAACTGCTTCGACACTATACCCAAGCAACTTAGCAGCCTCGCCTTATAAGAAGAAAAAAAAAAAGAAGTGAAATTCAGCTATTTTAAAATCGATCCCATTGGAATATTTAATGGACTGATCATTAGGGACATGTTTTATCTCTAATGGGTTGAAACAAGTCAAGCATGTTGAAAGCTAGATTGTTTTATGAAAGGAAGTTGAGTGATTTCTGTAACAAATTTTATTCACTAATCACATGATTTATTCACGAAAAAAATAAATAAATAAATAAATGAACAATGTCTTGTATACCTTTCGACACCGCCATACAACAATTTTTAGCGTGGAATAACAACCTTTCTTTTAGTTCACTAGTGCAAGATCGATATCCAGCATACCTTGTTCTAGGGGGTTTGTGCCTATCACTTGGAATCCACCCTTCGAGTTTAGCAGCCTGGAAAAAAGATAAGTATTCAAATTTTCATCTTTATTTTGAACATGTTATCAACTAAATTATGCTGCTGTTTGAAAGTTACTTACAGCCAAGCACATTTCAATATACACTTGTTTCCGTACAGGAGTCATATATACTATCCAATCTGCTTTGTGCTCGTGAAGTCCATACCTACATATCACAGAAGTTTGAAAGCCACTATTCATATTACATTGGTGAAACGTAACACTGTTTACAATTTACAATAAATTTACAGGAAAAACAAGTCTATTGCTAGCCAATTGATAATATGTTTTGATAAACTTAGCAAGTAAAGTACCACAAAGCAAATATATCTTTGTAAGCATTTTCGAAATCTCTCTTTGGAAGAATAAAAGGCACTCTTCCTTTTGTCACCACCTCTCCATATCTTTCTTCACACGGAAACCATTTATTCAGTAGTTCTGAAGCCCAAACACCATCCCACTGAAAACACGCAGAAAATGTAATTTCATATAATATATATAGATGTAAATAGAAAGCAATTTAATATAACAAGGATGAATATGTACTTCATAAGATTTGAGCCCGTCCATAGGATGACCGATGGTCGCATCAACTTTTGAATACTCAAGTATACTCATTAGCGTGTATTCAATGGGGAGCATTCGAATTAAATCCACACCCCATTCCACGCCCAATGAGGGATGGGCTACTATTACCCTTTCTACAGGAAGTTTTGGAGCCCATGTGTCTATACCATCTTTTAGCATCTTATGAATGCTCTGCAAGGAATAAAAAAGAATCTAAATGAAAATTGTATTGCATGTTTTAAAAGAGTTGGAAAAGGAAAAAAAGATACCTTAGCAATCCATTTCCCTGATAACTCTATAGTTACAAAACCAAGTCCATTTATGGAGGGTCTTCCCTCTATCATGTCATATGATTCCTTTGGAAACTTTTCTTTGATTTTCTATAATAATAAAATACCACATGAAACATAAAGTTACAGTTAAAAAAATTCTAGTATATTCAAAAACCATGATTGACAATGAAAATATATATATATATATATATATATATATATATATATATATATATATATATATATATATATATATATATATATATATATATACCTCCCCAACATATTTTGGTCCTTCATCTAATTTGCTTGATGTTAGGCAATCTATTAATTCGGCCCATATCCACAAGGCATTTCGACTGTCATTATTCACAAGAAAAAACTAAATGTATATATTACATACCAAAGAAAGTAAAAATGCACAAAGATATATCAGAAGCAACACAACATACCATTCGTAATGGCCAGGCTCCCTTTTAGATGTATACATCCTATGCTCTTGTGTTAAGTCAGGGTATCTACCGGGGTAGCTGATTTCCGGTACATTTTGCTTTATTTCTCTTTGAAGACGTTTCATTGCAATTTCAAATGGCTTTGTGACTTCTTCTTGAAGGCTCCATCTTTTACGTTCCTATTTCACAAAACAAGTGCCATCGTCTTAACAGTGTGAGTGTGTATATATATTAATTTAAATATGAATAATACAAATGAAAAAAATAATAATGTGGATGTTAATTATCGACTTACATCAGGAGCTGGGATTCTTGCTCTAAAAGGTTCCCAAATTAACGATCTCGTAAGTCGCTGTATTACAAAATCAGTGCCATGAGCTTAACATTGTAAATTCATATTTAAAGAAAAACTAATAGCCTTAAATCAGGAGCTGGGATTCTTGATGTAGAATGTGCCCACTCTGTGAGATATCTATTACATACCTGTATTACGAAATCATGATATCTATTACATACCTGTATTACTTGAGGATCTGTGTCGTTTGATGTAGAAAGTGTCCACCGTGTGAGATATGTATTAGATACCTGTATTACGAAACCAGTACCATCATCCTAACTGTGTAAATATATATATATATATATATATATATATATATATATATATATATATATATATATATATATATATATATATAGTAGAAAAACATGATATTGTGAACGTTGATAATAGACTTACGTGAGGAGGATTATAACGTATGATTGGTTGATTTACAAAACATGACCAATCTAACAATCTCCGGCGTTCCTGTATTACAAGACCAGTGCCATCATCGTAACTATGTAAATACAGAATGGACTACAGAGACTGTGGAACAATGTAAAAACACTGAAGGTGCTATGGAAGACAACCATGTAAAGAACACCAAATTAAGGTGTAGGTTAATAACAGACTTACATCAGGATCTTGCGTTTTTTTTATTTCTGCACGTGCCCACTTTCTTAATTCCCGACGTTCCTGTAGTATATACACCGGTGTGTAAATTTATATATGAAAAAACATGATATTGTATACATTGATACAGTAATAGACTTACTTCTCCAGTTGATGTATCACGTGTCCACTTCTGTATTAAAAAACCAGTACATGTAAATTTTTATACATAAAAAAAAAAAAAAAAAAAAAAAAAAAAATTGACTTTGACAATAGACTTACAAATTCTTCAGGTATCGGCGTACAAGGTATTGACAGGCAAGGTTTGATTTCTGATGTACAAGGTGTTGACATGTCAGGTTTGATTTTTGATGCAGAAGGTAATGATTTCAACCCATCTAGTAGGATATTTTGGCTAAAATCTTGTATTCCAAAACCAACATTCTTCGTAAAGGTTGATGTCTTCAAGACTGCCCCTCCCATTGCAGCATTGTAGAAAGCCTGCGGTTGAGATGGATCCATCTAGTAACAAACATGCATGTAAGAACTAGCTAGTGTTACCAACATAATAATAATAATAATAATTAATTGAATACATACCGAGATTAAGCTCAAGAAGGTTATTACCGATAAATTAATTACAAGCAACTTCAACGATCGTTTGTAGATAAACAGACAAGAGGTTTTGGTTTTATAGAGGAACCACCGACCTTTTTTTCTTAAAAAAAAGTCATAGTCGGTCCTTCGATTTCCAAACTGGGCTTTTTGGTGTTGTTATGGGCTATTATGTTATCTTTTCACCAGAAGTCATACCCAAATAATCCACTGCTTACGACTTTGAGGGTGTTACCAAAATACCAAGCCATAGCCTGATCATTTGAAACCCGGAAAGATACCCGAGCTGAGTAATCCTTCCAGTAAGTTTGAGCTAAGCTCACCTTGAAGCTTATATTATAAGTCGATTGAACAGCATTTTGGCCAGATGTTCACGAATGTGTGATCACAACATTGATCATATCTCACGTACTTTTGATGGGATTTTTTTAAGTATAAAGCAAGCGGTTACTTCCACTCCTGTTCTCCTTGCACTCCCAATTCTCACTATCGGCCGGGTTACATATCTACTGTAAGGGCTGACTTGATCCTGCGTTTACTAGATATCCATTACAAATACGGACGTAGGAAAGTGTGATTTGGATAAATGATCGTATTTACTAGTGTATTTTCATAAAAGGCCACAGCATATGAGATTTTGTCCATTTTGATGCGCACGCAACATTTTTTGCGCACCAACTTAAAAAAAAAAGTTTCATCTTCATAGAGCACCATAATTTATTAATAAACCAATGATAATTGAACACCTATATTGGTGAACAAATTAAGATTCTTGTGCACCATAATTAATAAGAATTGATGGTGCACCATAATTAGAGTTGAAACTTTCGAAACAGGTCAACAGTAGGTTCTATGTTCCGACTTAGGCAAATGACCTCGAATGTAATTACTTTATTCAAGCCTAAAGGAACTAGCTGGGAGATGTGCGCTTTAAAATGTTTTAGAACCGCTAAAAGGAATGAGGAAAAGGGAATCCTAACACCTGAGAATTCAAAAATCATAGTGTATATACCAATCACATCGTCTGGAAGGTCCGACATTCGAAAGTCAGCATCGGGCAAACGAGGATTTAAGTCTGAGGGAATTTTGATCTGGTTATCAACTTGTCAAGATCGGTATTTCTTAACTTAGATGTATGAATATGCATATCTCACTTAGCCATAACAAAATAAATAGGAGCTAACGAATACTTTCGGTCGAAACAAACAATCCCTCACCTCTGGACAAGTCAAAAATCTGGACGAAACAACTCCCGGATCAAACCTTTGAGGTAAGGGTGAGTATCGGTCCCGGACCGGACCGACAAGACCGAGGACCGAATTAGCCAAAAAACCAAGACCGAGGACCGGACTGAATGTGGTCGGTCCGGTCCGGTCTCGGTCGATCTGGTCCGTTCGGGTCATTTGCTCAACCCTACTTTGAGGTACCTACAAAACAAAATATATATAGAAAATCAAGTTATTATTATAAAATTATGTATGGGCTCATGAGTTATATCTATTCATCATATTCTTTAGGAACAAGTTAGGGTTTAGACTATTACCCTTATAAGTACATCCATTTGTATCCTCCTGTATGTATCATTCAATAATAATTCCTCTCTTCTCTTTACTCTTGTTTATTACTTTCACAATACGTTATCAGCACGATCTTTGCTCTAAGAAAAGAAAAAAAAAAGGTAAAAAAAAAAAAAAAAAAAAAAATCTTTCGGCGTTTACTTGTTCATCTTTGCTATGCATCTATTTTTTTTACTCTTGCTTACTGTTAGTATACATTAACATATTGCAACATTGACCACTCAAAGTTTGAGGTTATTTACTCTTGTTTACTGTCTCATATACATTAACAAAATTAATAAAATGCATGACCCTTTTAACTGTTAGTATATGTTTTTTAATCTACGTAATTTATAAATTAGCATGACCCTTCAAAGTTCAAACAAAATTGTCTATTCTTGCATAATCAATATGCTACGGATGGATACTTTTGCTTTATGCAACACTATGGAATATATTGTAATCGATACTCTATATTCTGTCTTGTTTCGCATAACAATAATGAATAGTATGTTATAGTTCGTTATTGATCTCTATCGTAATTTACAAGAACAATTCATGTTCTATAGTAATTACATAAAGAGAATTGCATTTTTTTTCTTTTACTTTCATGTTCATCTATTGATACTCTTTTATAGTTATAAAGAATAATAAATGTTCTTTTGTGACTACAAAGAGATAATAAAAATAATATAACATCATGTTATGTTGAGAAAGAAAAAAAAAGAAAAAAAAATATATAGAACCTCAAAGTTCTAATATGGTTCTTTCAAGAATCAATATAAAAAAAATCATAACCTTATGATATGACTGAAAAAAAAACCCTAGTCATCGTTCTCTATACAATGTTGATGATACTATCTTATATGGATTTGTGATCGATGCTGCTGTTTGACATGGTAGTAAGATGTGGACCGTCCCATCAAGGGGACGTGGTTCCTTGACTCAGGGTGTTCGAATCACATGACAGGGATAAAGGGGTGGTTCGTGCACCTTGATGAACACTATCAAAATACAGTAAGGCTGGGAAACGACTTAAGGTTGGAAGTAAAGGGGCTGGGTGACATAAAATTTGAGGTTGGAGGAAGGGTACACATCGTAACGAATGTGTATTACATACCCGCTTTAACCTCAAACCTTCTCAGTATCGGTCAGTTGCAAGAAAAGAACCTCACTGTGACCATTCGACGAGGGGAGTGCAAGATCTATCATCCAACTCATGGTCTAATCATCACCTCACTGATGACGAAGAACCGTATGTTCATTGTATGCGCCAACATGCAACCCTTCCAACCAGGGTGTTTCAAGATAGAAGAGGATAGTCCAACATAACTGTGGCACAGACGTTATGGCCACGTGAATGCAAAGGCAATCCGGACCATGCAGTACAAGAAAATGGTACGTGGTTTGCCTCATGTGACTGGGAAGACGCAAATCTGTGAGGTGTGTAACCTTGGGAAGCAGCAACGGGAAGCGATTCCAAAGATGAGCTCGTGGAGGGCAAAAGAGAAGCTTGAACTCATCCACACTGATTTGTGTGGACCTATCGACCCACCTTCTCAAGGAGGAAAGAGGTATGCATTAGTTTTCATTGATGACTATTCCAGAAAAACATGGGTGTATTTTCTTGCTGAGAAAGCTCATTGCTTTGAAACTTTTAAGAAGTTTAAAGCACTTGTTGAAAATGAAAGTGGGGGAAAGATTAAGTCAGTGAGAAGCGATAGGGGAGGGGAATTCACCTCAACTCGCTTCAATGAATTCTGTGAAGAGAATGGGATTAGGAGACAACTCACGACGGCTTACACGCCACAGCAAAATGGAATCGCCGAGCGGCGAAATCGAACTATAATGAACATGGTCCGATGTTTGCTTGTTGAGAAGAATTTACCAAAGGTTTTTTGGGCAGAGGCGGCATCTTGGGCTTGTCACATATTGAATAGGTGTATCACTAAGGCATTAGATGAAGGTGTTCCAGAGGAAAGATGGTCAGGTAACAAGCCCAGTGTTGAACATTTCCGTGTATTTGGGTGCATCGGTCATGTGCACATACCTTCACAATTCAGGTCTAAGCTTGACAAGAGGTCCCATAAGTGTATTTTCCTTGGGGTAAGTCTCGAATCCAAGGCTTATAAAATGTATGATCCAATGTTAAGGAACGTGGTGATAAGTCGTGATGTACTTTTTGAAGAGGAGGCACGATGGGACTGGTCACAAGAAGAGGTACAAGGGGATTTTTTTTATTTATGATGATAGTGACAACTCTATGCAAAGAACACAAGAAAGGGGGTCCACTTCAACAGAACCACAAGATAATGGGCCTCATGATGTCATACAAAGCATGGAGGAGACATCACATGGGGAAGTTAGCAGTACAATTGCACATGACTCAAGTAATAATGATGTGATGTGTCGAACATCGACTCGTAATACAAAACCACCGACCTGGATGGAAGATTATCACATGGATGAAGAATCCTTGGAAGACATAGAGATGAAGAATCCTTGGAAGACATAGCTCAACATGTGATCCAACTTGTTATGAAGAAGCCAAAGGTGACAAGAGGTGGGTGAGAGCAATGATGCAAGAGTTAGAATCCATTGAAGAAAATGATACGTGGGAACTTGTTGATGCACCAACTGATGCAAAACCAATCGGATTAAAATGGGTTTTCAAAACGAAGTTCAACGAAGAAAGGTCGACAAGCACAAGGCTCGTCTCGTGGTGAAAGGCTATGCACAACGAAAAGGGGTGGACTACGAGGAAGTTTTTGCTCCGGTGGCTCGTTGGGACACAATTCGATCCATGGTAGCTTTAATGGCTCAAAAGGGATGGGTTATATACCAACTCGATGTCAAAAGTGCGTTTCTTTATGGCGAGTTAAACGAGTTGGTGTATGTGGAGCAACCGAGAGGGTTTGTGAAGCAAAGGGAAGAAGACAAGGTTTACAAATTGAACCGTGCTCTGTATGGGTTGAAGCAAGCATCGAGGGCATGGTTCATCCGTTTGGAGACTTATTTCATGAAGGAAGGGTTCACTAAGAGTCAATATGATCACACCTTATTTATTAAGCAAAGAGGAGAAAAGATGGTGTTGGTAAGTGTTTACGTTGATGATCTCATATATGCAGGCAATGATGAAGTTCTGTGTGAAGATTTTAAGAAGTCCATGCAACAAGAATTCAAAATGACAGACTTGGGAAGGATGCACTATTTTCTGGGTGTGGAAGTGCAACAAAAGGAAGATGGTGTTTTTGTTAGTCAAAAGAAGTATGCAAATGAAGTTCTGGAGTGGTTTGGGATGTGGGAATCCAAGCCTGTTAAAAACCCAATAGTCCCAGGTACGTTTTTAACAAAAGAAGGTATGGGGAAAGAAATTGATGCTGGGTTGTACAAGAGATTGGTGGGAAGTTTAATGTATCTCACGGTAACACGACCGGATATTGCTTATTCGGTGTCTCTAATTTCTCGTTATATGTCAAGTCCAAGGGAACAACATTTGCTGGTTGGTAAAAGAATTTTGAGGTACCTGAGAGGTACTTATGACTATGGGTTGTTGTACAAGAATGCTCCTAGTGGTGTTTTGCAAGTGTTTACCGACAGTGACTATGCTCGAGATTTGGAAGATCGAAAATCCACGTCCGGGTATGTTTGTTTGTTAAGTGGAGCTGCTGTATGTTGGAGTTCGAGAAAGCAAGACATAGTGACACTCTCGTCGACCGAAGCTGAATATGTGGGAGCTACTACTTGTGCGCAGCATTGTGTGTGGCTGGATGGTTTACTTAATGATCTTGGAAGCAAGCAGCAACTTCCAATAGATGTATTTTGTGACAATAGTTCCACCATCAAGTTGTCAAAGAATCCGGTAATGCATAGAAGAACTAAACATATTGATGTGCGCTTTCATTATCTTAGAGATCTTGTGGCAAAGGGGTCAATCAAGTTAGTGTTTTGTGGGACTAAAGACCAATTGGCTGATGTCATGACGAAGCCAATGAAGCTGGATGATTTCATCAAGTTCAGGAAAATGCTTGGAGTTGATAAACTGGAAGTGTGACACTGTCCAGTTTAGGGGAGTGTTTGTTGCATATGATCATAACATGTGCACGTGTGCATGTGAAGTGATATGTGCGAGTGGTTATCTATCTTTGTTTTGCATGGAATAAGGGCACGTCTACCCACGTTTGAGTCAGTCACATTTACTTGGTCATGTTTGAACTTTTATTTCGTTATTTCCTAGTTTACTGCAGTAGTGGTTAAGTGGTTAAGTGGTTTCCTATTTTCTCGTCTAGAGTCGTTTGCATGTAAGCCTATTTAAAGGCCACTTCGTTTGTTTAATGAATGCACTGAAACTTTGAGTGATAATTCATCTGATATACCTTGTACCTCTTACAATCTTTTCATCTCCAAATCCAATTAAGACTTAACCTAGAGGATGCCGAAAATTGGATAAGACTTGTAGTTTCCAAAAGTTGTCTCAAAGAACTTTCGCTTGATATAAGGCTAAACACTTATGATTCGCTTACATTGCCAAATGAGTTATTCACTAGTCAAAACCTTAGTATCATCCATGTAAAACACACAATTGATTATCTCGACATTATTCGACTCCGGATTTGTACGAATCCCGTCATCAATTGCGCGTCAACTCTACGTGTAATGGACTTTGAATGTGTCGCTATAACTCAAGACGTGTTTCATAAATTGTTGTCTACTTGTACCTTGCTCGAGAAGATTAGAATTTGTAGTTGCGAGGGCCTTGAGAATGTTAAGGTCGAAAACCTTCTTCATCTTCGCGAATTGGATATTTTACCAAAATTAGATATTTTATCAATAAAAGATGACGATTCTTGGGAGATCAATAATGTGCCAAGTCTCCGCTCCTTTCATTGCCGCATGCTATCTGGTTGGAGTGAGTCCGTTGAGTCCATGCTTTCCATTGAGTCCATTGACTCTATCCCTTTATTGTTGCATGCATTCTTGGGAGATCAAATGGATTCGTTATCAAGTGTAACACAGTTGCATATTGACGTTGTGATTATGGAGAACTCAGTTTTTGGCACAGTCGGATCGAAATTTCCTTGGCTCGAGAGTTTGACCCTTAAAATTGGGAATTGGCCGCATGAACACGAAGACATGGTTATCACTAGTGTTTCGCTCAAGTGGTTGACCTTAAACGTATTTCGACACGAGCCAGTCAATGTACAAGTTCATGCTCCCAAATTACTTACTTTCACATATACAGGTAAAATTCCTCATCTCATGTTTCCAACCATTGCTCCTGGGCAAATTAACCTTACAATTCGAGGAAACTTATGGATCATTCCTTCTTTTTCAAGATGAGGGAAACACTCAATCTATCAAACAAGTTTGAGATCGATATAAGACATAAAAGCCTTGATTCAGTAGTGCCTTTGGACATTGATGTTGATGATCTTAGAATATGGGCCTCAACCTCATTTCCGGTTACACTACAAGAAAAAGTGCTTATAGTGACCAAAATTTAGTGCCGACTTTTTTTTTTTGTCACTATTTGAGCAAAATAGTGACCATATAGTACATGGACACTAATATTTGGTCATCTATAAGCAATTAGTCACCGAGTTCAAAAGTGGTCACTAATTTCGTCACTATATATGTGGGATATTTTTCGTTATAAAAAGGTGACGACATTACTTGTCAACTAAATTTTTAAAAGTTAATGGCGAAAACTATTGATTACTTTGTGACATGTATATCTAATGTTGTGTACATAATACAATTATCATAAACATATAAAAAGCTAATGCAAATATTAAGTGATATACATATTATTTTTCCTAAATATAAAAATTGTCACAGTATCATTAATTTTAAATGATTAACTAACATGATTCATTAACTTTAAAAAGCAATTATTTTAGCACAAAAACTTACCCACAACTTGTAAGAAATAAAATTAACCTATCAAAATATTAAAAATAGGTGGATCTTTTGACCCGACTCGACCCTATTCATCTGACACTCCTACTTAACTCTTCTTTTTTGAACAGTACTTCACTCTTCAATTTCATCTGATCGGATGAGGCTCCCTAATCAAATCCGATCGGTTTGATTGGTGGTTAGGGTTTGATCAGTATTTAGGGTTCTGAATTAGGTGGTTTAATTCTATTTTATCGGTACAAACTTTTTCTCTTTGTGATTATTATCTAATTATTCAAGTTATTGTTTTGCTCTAGTGAATACAAGGTGCTTGATGAAATGCTCATGTGAAAAAATGAATTTGCTAGTGGCTAGTGTAATAGGCTATGTGTTTATTGTTAATTAAGCTTAAATTCAGGCAGTTGATATTGAATACGCTGTCTTAGTTTTGATTTGAATAACTGATATTGAATACGCTGTCTTAGTTGCTTATATATATGTAATCACGTTATGTAATGCGTTTGACTTTCGAGTTAGATGCAATGAGAAAATGATGACTGTTTAAGAGTATTTGATGACTTATAATGTTGTTTCGGTTCAATTATGTAATGTGTAATTTTCGAGAGAGCTTACTATTGCGTTAGTTAAGTGATGCTATTAGATGTGATGTTGAATCAGGTATCGAATGTGTGGCAATAGTTTGGTAGCATAACTGGAAAACTAGTGGTGAATCTAAACGTAGGCTTGAAAAAGATTTAGAAGCTCTTCATAGATTATTGGATCAGTTTCTAGTTTAATTGATGAATAAATTCAGTTGGTGTGTAGTTTCAGTCAATGTGTGACTCATTTGTTAAACAAAACTCCTTGTTTTCTCTGCGTGTGCTCATAAATAAACACTTCATGATATAGTGTTTGTCATTTGTGAAACGGATACTGATTTAATGTGATATTGTATCATTCAGTAACTCATAGGATACATAGCACCAGAACGTCATATACTCTCTTTTTCAAATAGGTCGGTTGCTATTTTGCACAAAGTGGCAAGCCTTATCCTGACAACTGGATTATGACTGATGTGGTATATGAGTTTGAAGGATCCTTGTATACCAGGTAATACTCTGCTCAATTGTGATAGTTTGGAACTGAATGGCAACTTACACATCATAGCTATTATGATTTCAATAAAGCCATCACTCTTATATTAATACTCGATAAAGTCATTGAAACACCATCCTGAAGATATTTTTCTTCTTTCACACAGGTCTGGGAATCTGATTGAAGGAAATCCTGGGGCTGCAAGTGGTGATGAGACTGTAAACTAAAAAAGTTGCATGAATTTGTGAGTTTATAATTGTTTCGTATAGTGATTCGTGTTGCGATAAGTATACATTCCTCTGGAGCTGTTCAAATAATTTGAAGTAACTTTTTAGTTGGCTGTGAACTGGTCGTTTGCTTGATCAGTGTTATGATCGTTTATTATAGGCATATAGTTTTTATATGTATCTTATTTGGCTCCATGTTCTCCTTGTAGCATGTGTTTGCGGGATTGCTTTTCTGCTTCGCGGCGTTTCTCATTTTCTCCATTTATGGACAAACAACAATGCCGTGGGAAATGGTATGTTATATCTTCAGATGTATCTAATACGAAAATATGTGTTTCCATCTGTTTACGCTGTTTTATCTGTCACTTACCCTTCTGGGAATCTGTATCATGTGACTATAGGAATTTTATGTGAATATTGTATGGTGATTTTGTTTTTTAATGACAGCGTTACCATGCATAGCTGATATTCTATAATCTGGACCTTCTTACTAGAACTCTGATACATGTATATGAACCCATTTTAATGTATTCTCCTTCTTTATATTTTGTTTCCAAAGGTTTGAAACTATCTGTATTTGTTTTAGCCATTAATTATAAGTTGTGTTATTGATCTTGATCATGTACCGGTTTTACCTTCCATTGCCAAAACTGCTGCCTCTTAGGAACATAAGTATTTACTGAGCATACATGTTTAATAGACAAAAAGTATTAGTTTGTGCGATTGATCTTGATCATGTATCAGTTTTACCTTCCATTGCCTTAACTACTGTCTCTTAGGAACTTAGAAATTTACTAGTACATCTATAGTGCACAAAATTTACATAAAGTATTTCACCATTCTCGTGTAACATTACATATGCTGGCATGATTATCACATCTGCCTTCTATCCTACCTTGAAATCAGTCTTTTGGCGTGAATATGACCAAGAATAGTATTCGAAGTTTTGAAATATGTCTTCATTCTATGTTGCCATCAACCAAACGCATTTATTAGATTCTTTTTACAGAATTTGAATGGACGGCACGTAGCATGATGTGTGACTACAGTAGACTTCACTCACTAATTCATATTGCGATTGGTGAAGAAAACTATCATATTTGATAACTAGTAAAACAGTTATCAATAATTGCAACCACTATATTGCCTTATAACTTTCTGCGATACAATTCACAGACTGGGTAGCTGTTCTAGTATGTTTGACGGCCATTGCTGGCTTGCTTCGTAGCTCAAGATCTCGTAGACAATGGCTTTGGGTTTCTTGCTGCTCTGGTGTTTTGCTAGCTGTTTTCTGGTTATATAATATGCTCAAGTAAGAATGCCGTACATATTTGTTTACGTGCATGCAAAGATTTGCACTCTTTATATATCTTAAACTACATAATGACTATATCAGAGGCTAGAAAATTGGTGGGTTGGTATATTGGGTAATGGGTCAACACGAGTAATCATTAGTGCAGATCAGAATCGGACAGTGTGTTTCTAGCCACATAATTATTGAACAGTCAAATATTATCTGCTGATAGACTCCATACCGACATACCGAGATTCAAGGATTACGAAAAACTTATACAATTTTAGTCTATTTAGAAGGTCTATGCTTTTTTAACACACTTTGGGATAATTTCGACAGGTTAAGCCCATTTGAACCGTTTCCACTTTAAAAAAGTTACTTTAAATAATTTACATTCTTATGCATGTAGTTATATTGTCGACTCGTTGTTTATGGATAGATGGTGATTGTTCCTCTTTTCTTATTGATGTCTTTCATAATTTGCATATTTCAGGAGAGTTTGAAGTACCGAATGTTGGGTTCTAAAGGTGATGTCGGTTCATGGGGTCATGAGTATGTCAGGTAATCGTTCTATGCTGCTTTGTTTTTTATTTTTAATGATCACTCTGTTAATTACGACCTTCTAAAAGAATCAGAAGGTTCATCCATAGCGAGAAAATGTTTGTCCCATTGCTTGCTCGACAGTAGAGAGATACGGATGAAAACTGTGGGCTCACACTATCAGAAACATGTTAAGTAGTATAGGCAACAGGTTTTATGTTGCAGCAACTTGTATGCCACATAGTTCAATCTTTTCAAAGGTGTACATATCGTGCATGAGTTATATGGCTTTTGCGAGGCTGTGCTGCAGGATGATGTCTTAAGTGTGGTTAAGCGGCATATAAAGTTGTTTCCTTAGTTTTAATTTTATGTATACTATTGGTCTTTTTTTATATATCAAATAGTATATTTTTCATCACTAGTACCTTTTGTGACCGACTTTTAGTGACGACAAGTGACCACTTTGATATGGTCACTAAATCAGCTTAGTGACCAAATATATACTATTAGTGACAATAATCATGTTGTCACTAAAGGCCATTTTTCTTGTAGTGTTACCAACGTTCAACTTTCTCTTGAAACGCGTCTAGATGAACACGTGTGGGAGCAATCACGATTCTTTGATGCCTTTTTCTTGATTTGCCATCCAAGTTACATAAGGTCCTCTAACCTAGTGATAAGGAAGATGATGGAATGGAATAATACGACTGATGAGCTAAAAGATGTGCAACTGAAAAATCCTAATAATGGAAAGTGGGAAGCTCTAACGAAAAGCGTTCTTGACACACTCACTGGCGACCTTGATTGCAAGCTAAATTGGTTTCCTCGATCAATAGGTTCGATTTTCTAATGTGTTATTTTAACTTTTTGTTTGAGTTATTTTGTTTCCTGAACTTTCTTGTAATAATATTTAATGCCAAGGTTTATGTCTTTGATCTTCAACTGGGAGTCATGAAATTCTGCTTTTAGATGAAAAGTTAGGTTTTTTAACAACCCCTTTTTTTCTGTAAATAATTCCATACATATGTAAACTGATCTATATTGCTTTCTGGAACCTTTACCAGATGTTGTTGTTGTTGTTGTTGTGTCATAGTCTTATATTGCTACAGTTCTCATTCTACTAGACTTCAGTTTGTTAGATTTCTACACACCATTGGTTTGCCTGACATCATTATCAATGGAAATTAAAACTAATATCCTGTGTTGATGTTTGCTCATTTGTATAAGATCGATGTTTACATTCCCCTCCTAGCAACCTTTATATAGAAGCTCAATCATGGCTTATGCTTTTCTTCAATGATCTCAGGGATTGATGACACTGAACCACCACTTGTCTTGCTAGGCTCGGGTGTGTTGCGGCGTGACTGTCTTTTGGTGGGAACGATCACTGTCCCATCATCGTAGTGATCATCAGACCCGTCGTCTTTGAAAACTGGATGTATGTAAGCATTCTGAAGGTAGCCTTTTAGGTTCGGCATCGGCTCCCTAACTAGATCAAGAGTGTCTTTATTCATTGCCTCCTAAGAAACCAAACGAAAAATAAAACAAATAAAAATGTTGAAACTTGAAAATTGAAACCATATCATTTCATTTGACCTTTTAACATATTCATGTGTACCTGTAATGGATATCTAGTAAACGCAGGTTCAAACCGGCCTTTACAGTAGATATTGAACCCGATAGTTAGTATTGGGAGTGCTAGGAGAACAGGAGTGGAAGCAACCGCGTGCTTTGTACTCAATAAACCCATCAAAACTACTTGAGAAACAATCAATGCTGTGATCACACGTCCGTGAACATCTGGCCAAAATGCCGCTCGGCTTTCATATTTCGGGTTGTATACGTTAATTATCTGCATTCAAACACAAAGAGGTTCTATATTAGGGACCAAGTTCATAACTTTGAGATAATCACATAGATCATTTATGTCCTCACAATTTACTCCTAATGAAAATTCAACATTAATATGGGTCTTTTACCTGGTGACGATAGACCATGAATGCTAGCGCAAAGAAAACTAAAATAAACGGAATTAGGAGCGGTGTCACCACAGCATAAACAAGGCCAATAAGATAATAAAACTGTATTTGAGGTTCTTTAGTGTTGAAACCGATGCTTCCAGGATACATAGCCCGTTCCCGATCCCTTTCGGTCTTAACTAGGAAAATATTCTTTAAGTGATAAATTATCAGCCTCTTTAACCGCAGGATCTCTCCTGCGGTACCACTCCACCCGTCAACCATTATATATGTTATGAAGAACGTTGCTTTCATGGGTATCGCTATGCCAATCGTTTCAGGAATCCTGAAAATCACAATTGAAAAATAGAATCAAAATGAATCATATTAGCACAGGTGCAGACTAATTAATTAACTTACTTATTTGCGGGCTGATTAAGAAATGTATTGAGCTGTTCGAATGCAGCGCCAGCAATAATACTACCAAGAAACACATTCACGAATTTGAAAAGATAGTATCTAGAAGCAGATCTCCTCTCAAGCCTGGATATACTTATAAATCCTTCGAATTTTGACATCATCATCAAGAGTTTTGGTAGCAGCTTGAGGAATATCTTCAACACAATCCCGGGTAGAAAACCTTGGATAAATGACTTGATAAATTTTCTGCACACGAAAATTTTCATCAAAATTTTAGTTTTTTATAAAGTAGATTATATTTTGTGCACAAGATAAATTAAATTACATAAACGGTCTATGTGGTTACAACGCAAGAAGAGCTTACACATTGATTATCGGCTTAAGGAATGGTACAGCCTTTTCGATACCTTCAATGTTTGCAAGTGATTGCACAAATGCAATGGGGACCACGTAAAAGAATGTGACAAAAAAGAAGGCAATGCCCATTATAACCTTCCGAATAGTCAGTGAGACGTAAGGAATAGCAAGGTTTTTCCAGTACACGTCACGTGGCTCGGGAGCCCATTCAGTTAACCATAAAGTCGGGTTTCTAACTTGTTGTGTCTGAGCACAAACAGCGGCTCCCCAACGGGTTTTGAATGAGACGAATGCAGCTGGCAAAATGGCTTCCGGGTTATTCAACACATTTTTTCTCTCTTCAGCTATCTAAAATGTAGAAGTAAACTTCATTAATACAATCCTATCACCTATGTAAGTCTTGGAAAAAAAACTAATCCTTCATGATATTCATCCCTTGTGACTATTTGTCAAATGTCTATAATACCCTTTAAGAATGACAAAAGATGAAGGATAGATGATTACTTCGTCTGTGAGTTTCTTGATTTCGGTTTCATGATGCTCAATGCCATCAACTTTCTTTCCCCAAAGTCCCCAAAAACCGGTCTAATCATCAAAGAATAAGTAAAACAATCATGTTAGCATTTCTATACAAGAAAACAAAACTGAAAACGTGGAAAAAACTAGATATAAAAGAACATACTTTCATCAAAGGTCGTTTTGACGGATTTTTTGAGTATTTAATCTCGTAGTAGTCCAGCCAGTTTTGCTTCTTTTGTCTCTTCTTCACGAGCTTTGCAAGTTTGTTTGCATTACAAATTACCTGCAAATAATTATTAAGCAGTTCAGTTAGCAAAGATCAACACTACATACTATGTACTAGTTAACTTAATGTATGTGCGTGTATATATACCTGATGAGTGAGATAATTATCGTGATGGTTCACCAAAAAGAAGTTCTGAACAATGTCGCTAACCGACTCATGAGCATCTGGTGGGATGTTCTTCACAAGAACCTGTAAAAGATCATTTTTGCTTTATGTATCAATCATATCTTATCTTAGGAAACATTATATATGCACACGATTATTAATATATTAACTTACTGTAAATTGATCAGGGCGATGATCTTCTGATTGAAGAAAATAAAATCTCATATTTGCAACTGTCTCATACTCCTTCTTTAACATAAAGCATGTCCAAATCGTAACAACATATGCCACTGCAACATGAGCCCATAACCTGAAATTAAATTTTTAAATACATAAGAAGCATATAACGTTAACCGAAATGAATGAAATGGTAAGATTGACGTGCCTGGGAGACCCGTGTGGAATGTTTGATATAGAAAGCTTATCAATTTCGCTATAAGTTTCATTAGAGAGCTCGAGAGTGTTGTTTGTAAAATTAACCGGGATCAAAACAGCCCATGTTATCAAAAATATGGGAACGAATATTTTTAACCTGCATACAAGTCAAATAGAAGAAACAAGATTATTTAGGTGAGAAAATTGTATTTAAAATACTTTAGACAGAATGAATGAACGAGCGTACCCTAGCAAGTAAATCCTCAAATACACAGCCGAATCCAAACCAGCATGTTCAATGAGTTCGGATTGTGACATTTTCAGCGCATCAGGCACCCAATTGAGAAACTTCAAATATGACCGACAATCCAAATTGACAAACTTTCTAACAAATGCACCGGAGGCAGTAGGACTTGTCCTTTGGCCCATGATATACCATTTTGGAAAGTATACTCTATCGTTTATAGGTTGAAGCCGTAGAAAAGCAAAAGCGAGTAAGAAAATGAGAGCAGTAAGGATATTAATCGCGGCTGCTAGCCCAATATCCCCAAATGTAGCCATCTACCTTTCTTGGTTTCTTTGAAAAGGTTCTTAATCTTCCTGTTTATGACAAATGAAACCAAATTTCGTGATTACTAATTAGTGATTATCACGACTAGAACCAGATAAGTAGATAATCAGTTGCTTATAGCTACGGACATATAAGGTGGTCTTGCATATATCTAATAGCTAGTTTCTTACGACAACTTATGCTAAATTGATTATTTTGTTAAACAACCACTTATAAGCGCAACAATCTATCTAAATGCACAGCCAAGCACCCTCTCATTCGAAAACAAGAACATTACTCAAATTTGAAATATCTAAAGTCCACAAAAACATACATTGCATATACAACAAATTAGGATAAAAATTTCATTTTTCTAAGTAAATAACTAACACCAATTTCATAAAAACAGTAAAACTTAAGCAAAAACATCAACAATGAAAAAAAATTTACTTTAACTAATATATATACTAGCACAACATTTGTTCAAGGGGTTCCAGAAAAGCCTAAATGGTATAATAATTACTACAATGGTAAGCAAAAAAGATTGAAACTTTAATGTAAAATAATAATGCATGGGTTAAAGAAATAACTTACTCTTTATTTGGAAGATATTTGAAGAAATCCATTTGCAGAGGAAAAGAGAAATGTGGCAGAGAGATTGCTTCAGAGTTGGATGGAAGCTAAGAACATTCTTCAACTCTCTTCTTACTGCAGCATTTAACCATGCTTTCTTTCCAAACAACATTTTTTTATCTTACTTTTTTGGTTGTTACTATTTTCTTTTATTCAAATTGAGTGAAGAAGAAAGGAATGTGGAAGTAGCAAAGTACTTTTTGCTCCCTTTTTTTTTTAATAAAACTCCTTGTGGTTTCTAAAAGAGTCATGCATGCAGGACACTAACAAATGTTTATGGACTGAATCTATAATTGTGTGAATCAAACTATCAATGGTAGACATATTTTTTTTTAATCAATGGAACTAAATGTCATTGCTTCCTCTCTTGGTTGCCTAGCTGCTCAATTCCCTTGCACATACTTGGGCCTTCCTATTGGTGCAAAAATGTCTAGATGTCATAGTTGGGAACCTCTCATCAAAAGGTTTCAAAATAGGCTTTCTAAATGGAAAGCGAACACCCTCTCATTTGGAGGGTGTCTCACTCTTATCAAATCCGTGCTTGGTAGTTTGGGTGTTTATTATTTTTCAACCTTCAAAGCACCAAAGAAAGTCATCCGTAAGCTCGGAGGCATTCGTAGAAGATTTTTTTGGGGTGGTAATTCGGAAGTAGACAAAATATCATGGGTTGCTTGGGACAAGGTTATCTCACCACGAAACAAAGGTGGCTTAGGTATTGTGAGAATCCTCACCGAATCTGATTAGTCAACGATGATCATAAACACGATATTTGACTTATACCCTAAAATATGTAATACATTTTATTTGGCTATCTAAATATAACCTTATCTATACTACTATATAATGTATTTGGGACTATTCTATAATTAGAAAGGCTTAAAAATTCAGACTTTTACTTACTAATTATGGAAACAACCACCCCTAACAATCACCCCAACCACCTCAACAACCACCCCCAAAAATTTATAACCACCTCAACAACCACCCCAACAATCACTTTCCACCACCCCACCTCCCTCCTCTTCACCCCAACAATCCACCCCCGCATCGCGCGGGCACCTTTCTAGTTATATACAATAAATAAATGACATGACACTATTTGTCATACATTTCTTACACATTTTGATATTTAGCCTTAGAATATATATGTTATACGTTTTGTATATATATATAGAACGCAACATTTCCGTTTTCCTTTCACACGTTTTTGTTAAAGATATGACTACATCTTTTACCATCTTTGAGAATATTCGCATGTTATATTTGCCTAACAAGAAAACGCTCCATTCTTTTTCTTTATTTATTTATTTTATTTATTTTGCTTCATGCGTTTCGTGATTCGAGCATATCAACATACACGTCTTTCCTTTATCAATAACTCACACGTTTGATGTACTTGGTCAAGAGAATTACTCGGCCCACTCTCCTCCAAAATCTCATAATAGTCGATTAGTTGTTGACACACCCCTTTATATGCAATCATAACATGCACTTCTCCAATCTCAATCTCACAATAACAGTAAACCAAACCCTAAATCTCAATCACGCTCTTATCAAGAAAAGTGAGTGTGTATTGGCGTAAGTGTTGGGTTACCAACTTTTATTATTCAAGCTGCACGTTTGAATCCATATCGGGCTGTGGGTTGTTTGCTCATATCAAGTTTCAGTTCGCGTTTGGGTTAAGGTGCTGTTCACGGGTCATAGCTTCGTGATATGTACGTATTAAACGGTTCATGTACATAGTGGGTTAGAGCTTCGAGCGTCTCTCGTCGAATCTTAGTGTTTGCGTCAAACTGGTCTACGTGTTACAGTTCGTGTTCGGTTTCGATCTATCATTTTGTCGAGGTATATCTTGAATTACAAATCATATGCGCTGCCTTAAATATTGTGTCACGTAATCATGTTATACCTACATCTTAAACTAAACCAACATTTAGGATGGAGAAGATGCCAGTTTAACACATGTAATCGATTTCTCATTCTTGAAACTTAAACTGAGATGATGATATGAATATGCATTGTCGTTACTAACATGAAAATTAAATATGACTCTTAGTATCTAAAATTTAGTGAATAAAATCTGTAAATGATCTGATTTGCGTCTGGTATATAGATATAAGAGAATCGGAGGCACATTACGGATAAGAGTATGCATGAAATTTGCATACATGAAGGGTACTGATAGGGGGCTTGAAATTAGTTTTCATGCATATACTACAATTGAGAAAGAAGATAATATATGAAACTAAGTCTGATATATGAAACGAAGTCTGGTATACTATAAATGATCGAGGTTAACAAGTCGAAAATGTTTTTCTTTCATTAATAGTGATCTTATAATATTTAGTATGATTAATCAAGCAAAGTCATTTTTATAAACTATAAATGTGGTCAACTGATTCACATAATTAGGCTACTTAAACAATGTTGTAACTATTGTAATTAGACACTTGATGGCCATACGTATGAACAATCATTAATAACTTTATCATGTTTGTAATTTGTATATAAGACTACCACTAAGTTTAGTAGAGAAATAGTAATAAGAACATAGTAAACAACTATAAATGATGAAGTAACCCTTTCGGTATCATTATTCCCAAGACATTAATCCTAAATACATTGTAACATATATAGTTCTAATTCAGTAATTTAACTCTAAAATCTAAATTGATATACCTTAACTCTAATTAGATCAAGTAATAATTTGAGATATATTTAGAATATGTCAAATCGAGTACATCGTTAAATTTAAAATACATTAAATAAAAGCTTTGACCATTCATAATAAAACGTGTTAAGTAATAACAAGTATTAAAAAGCCATTACGACATTATATGGATTTATAAGTAATATATGTTTATAAACTTATGTAGATCCGTTGAAGAATGAGTAGCTTTTCACTCCTTCGATTATTTGCTTGACTTGTTTCATTATCCGCTTTAAGGTGAGTTTTCGTGGCCCCTTTTTACTTATGTTTTACTTGGGGGAGAATGATACTCAAAAGTTGTTTTCCTGCTATGCTCAAACTTTTACTTTGCTTGGACAAGTTATTGTGCTTATGATCGTGCTAGGTGCATTAGTAGTGTTATCTGTGTGATCTCATGTCATGGATTCATTTCCACTTGACATATATCTGTGTGATCTTATGCTGTGTGGTCTCATGTCATGATTGACATGGGAGTACTCATGTGTTAGCTCCAGCTGGTAGGCATGCATGTTGTACACTATATACTTTCGGAGATGAAGAATGTGAATTTGGATCGTGGGCACGTTCCGTCCCATTTATTGGTTGGTTATGTTGTACTAATTGCCCTATGCTTTATTTATATGCACACTTGTCCTAAACACTTATGCATGGCAAATTGGTTTCATGTTTACTTTAAACCCATGAACTCACCAACTTTATGTTGACATTTTAGAGTATCATTTTCAGGTGATCGTTATTGATTTATTGAAGGCATTGTATCTTGAAGTTATACTTTATTGCCATTTTCAAGACCGAGTTGACCTAGCCAAGACATTTTCGAAAGACATCACATTTGAATCAATTTAAGACTTATGATTTATTTATTCAGTTTTGTACAAAATTCCTTATGTAACATTGTAAGTTTATTTCAAAAATCATATGGTGTTATTCTACTATCTTACGCTATGTTACATTTCGTTGCACCTCGTGTTTCCGCTCTTAGCGGGGTGTGACAGAATGGTATCAGAGACTAAGGTTATAGAGAATGACGTTTTTTTTTAAATAAAAACCTCAACTATAACCAAACTAAAGATTTTCGTAAAACCCCGCACATGGTACAAGTCGGCTAGCTCGAGCATTTCATCATTATTCCTAAATTATGCATAGCCTGATCAACTATGCCTAATTCAGGAGGAATCATGAAATGATGGGGGTAGTTACCTTGAATCATGTTTGGTTGGACCCAAAACCTAGATCACCTGGAATTGGCATTAGTCATGTGCATGTGTATTATATGTGTTCGTGTTTGTGCTGCTATACGTGCTTTTATATATACGTTTGTTACATTGAATACTAGAGTTTAAGAATGCCTTCTTTCTATCATGATTTGTCTAGTTTGTTACACGGTGCTTTTTAGTATGCCCTTATATCAGTCTTACTATTTAAACACTATTTTGGATGCATCCCAACTATGCGTTGTTGGAAGATCAGTATTGGATACATTATTCTTGGTTCATGTTAACCATCTTAGCTCTAGCTTGGAGTCGAGCTCCAGATTGTTGGAAGGTCATATTGGTTTCATTTTTGAAATGCTATATTGATTATGCTATTTTGGGCTCTTCTGAATGCTAATAAATAACCACGTAATTATTTCCCTATGCCATTAGGTCATATGCCTTGTCTCTCCCTATATAGCGTGCATCATGGGAATTATGTGTATCTATTAATGAAATTGCTTATTTTGCCCCTAATTGTTCTCATCCTTATGAGAATTTACTTGTATAAGAGATTGTTTTGGGTGGATTATTTTATGAGGTGATAATTCTTTCATGGCTTAGAGTGAGACCTTAAGCATTAACTGCATGGATTTCTATTATTTCTATTTGAGACATTTACAACTTGATCCCGGATTATGTTGCATTGTTTGAGGTTTTGCCCAGTTTAGGATACTATTTGGGTTTATTATATGAATATGTAGTTGTGGTTCAACTAACCATGATACAAGTTCCCTACTTTGCGTTAGGTGTTGTCATGACATTAGTAAGCCAACCTGAGTACACTGCGTTCTAAGCCAATGAGTTTAATTGCATCATTAGTTAAACTGGGAACAACCGCTAGCCAGCGTAATGGTAATTAGTGTTTTAGCCACATGGTTAGATTCTTGGAAACTACAAGTAGAATAGTTGGACTCATAAGTAAGCGAAGATCTTTTGTTGGATTGTTTGTAATGACTGTGGCGACAGTGTTCACTTTAGTGTTTGTGTTTTGGAGACGGTGCTATCTATTGGTCAAAATTTTGTACAAGTAAAATATTTTCCTTACAAACCTCATAAAGAATGATAAATTTGTTTTTACTTAATGTTTAAATCGTTTTGTTTAATTGAAAATCTTTTGAAGTAACCTTGTTCTCATGGTTATTCTCATAATAATTATATCATTAGCAAATACCCCTTTTTGGTCAAATTTTCTCGTAATAATTATATCATTAATAAATACCTCTTCTTGGTCAAATTTTTACACAAATGAATGCTTGAAGTCAATTGTAAAAACATGTCTCCAAGAAGGAACACATGAAAACGACCACTGAGCTTCACAGGAATTGAGATAATTGTTTTGTTAGAATCAAGAATGTTAAGTAGACCTTAGATAGAAGTACTAAGCCGTTAAGGCCCTAAGATGTATCATAATACCATTGCTCATTGAAAACTATCCTAGGTTTTGGTAAGTGAATTGAACACCTCGGTCTGAGATTGTCGATAGCATTATATCTGGCATTGACACTATCCCTACAATACTCATTCCATATGATAGGACTCTTGTAGTGTTTGATAATGCGTTGATTTTAGATAAACGTAATACAATGACTCACCTAGCATTGTGACCCTTTCTGAGTTTTAGATAACTTAGTCATTGTGATATGATTTCACTTTGAGATTGAGGTTGTAACTTACTACTAGACCTTTCATGCTCATTCATTACTTGTAATCTAGTCCTACATCTCTCGGCTTAGTATTTGATTAATTTAGTCATTTTCGGACCACTAATACAACAATTTCAAAGCATTGTACATAATAGTACTGCCTAGATGAACTGAATACTTGAACTCATGAGCTGCACCTAATAATATTTTCCGAGCATAACGAAACATCAACACTTGAATTCTATCATTGAACCTTTTGATTCATTGATCAATAATTTCAACTAGTTTTACATGTATGACTACACGTTCTTCCTTTGGCGCTTTCCTAGAATTTCTCTCATAGCGAATATGAGACTCGTAGTGATATCTATTCTCATTGTCCGAACTCTAAATAGTTTTATTTATTCTTTCGGCTGTTGATGACAGCAATTACCTTTATTATTTTTCGTTGATTGAGAGTATCATCCTCGTAACTCCTTACAAATCCCATTCACCTTATACATCTCATTGCGAGATCCTTCCTTTCAATCATGTACATAAGATTTTTGTTGTTTGTGTACACGACTCTACATATAAAAACTAGTACTGCAATAATGCATAACCTATAAACTTACTCTAGTTACATCAATATACAACCAAGACCCTCTTAATGTGTCACTCATTACAGTTATTACTTACGGCTATTAACTAAACGACCTTTCCACATATTAGGTAACCTTCATAATTATATTTTACTTTAATCTCTACTTCTCCGATCTTTCATTCGACAATACAGATTTAATAAATTTTTCTCTCACATATGATCCTTGGCTCAACTCTTGGTTAACAATTCGACGCCAAATACTATAATAAATCCACTCACATTAATAGGAACCAACCGTACTAAAATCTTTCATTAATTTATTTGTTTATTTCAACAATGCTTAGAATCAAAAATTTATTTAATTATTTATACTGCTTATAAAAATAATATATATATTTCTTGGGCACCGAAATTTTTTGCAAACAATTCTGGATTTTTTTAAGAAGACCGGAGATAATGCAACTGACCTTTTTCCTTCCTTGATAAATACTAGATATCTTGGTAAGAATTTCTTACATACAACATAATAGGATTTTTTTTCGTAACTTCTTCCTTGATTGTGAAAACCTTCCTCAAGCTTATTTGTGTAACCTAGTGGATGAAAAATTCTTCCTCACCTCCATTGCCAAATTTTCTCAATATGACGACTCACTCACCTTGAGTACTGCAGACTCCCTTCACTTATCTCACCAAATATAGTAGTTGACACCTACATGATGTTTTGTTTTGGAGCAAACCCCAAAATTAAGCCAACTTCTCAAAAAGGTTAAGTTACATAACTACTCTTAGCTCTTAATTTAATTTCATTACAGCTCCTGTTTGATGAGTTGTGGGGTTGAGTTGGAGTCACGTTGTTACCTAACTTAAGGTTTTTGATAAATCTGCTCGAGGATGGACAATGCTTACACGATCAATTCTAACCACTCGATAGTTGCAATTGGATCTCATGTTTCGTTTTGGTGTATAAGTTTTGTCACAACGCTGGAATACTAGTTTGATTTCTTGTTCTTTCATTTAACTTTGACTTCCATTTGGGTTCTTCATTCAAGCATCGATTCATTTGCATTGAGAGCGACCGGTGTAATTCATTCAATATTATTTGACTAGGATGATTGATCTCGATTAGCAAGTTTTATTAGCGAACTATTCATCCTAACTCACTTACTAGTATATCCTTCTTGTTAGAACATGTGTTGGGTCACAAAGCCTAGACTAGGAATATCTAATGACCATCCCCATAGAATGTTATGACGGATGATTTATTTCACTTCGAGGAGAAACCAATCATATTCCTAGTTATGGAAGAGACTAACAACTAGACGCAATAAGATTCCAATTATAGATGTTGTTGAAGCTCGAATGGTGGACATGAGTATACCTCAGTACGCACTGGTCATATGAAAACGTTATATCCACACTTGTTTGTTGAGCACCTTCCAGTAGTATATCTAATTGAATTTTGGGGACAAAATTCTTTTAACGGGGTGATAATGTGAGAATCCTCACCGAATCTGATTAGTCAACGATGATCATAAACACGATATTTGACTTATACCCTAAAATATGTAATACATTTTATTTGGCTATCTAAATATAACCTTATTATATACAATAAATAAATGACATGACACTATTTGTCATACATTTCTTACACATTTTGATATTTAGCCTTAGAATATATATGTTATACGTTTTGTATATATATATAGAACGCAACATTTCCGTTTTCCTTTCACACGTTTTTGTTAAAGATATGACTACATCTTTTACCATCTTTGAGAATATTCGCATGTTATATTTGCCTAACAAGAAAACGCTCCATTCTTTTTCTTTATTTATTTATTTTATTTATTTTGCTTCATGCGTTTCGTGATTCGAGCATATCAACATACACGTCTTTCCTTTATCAATAACTCACACGTTTGATGTACTTGGTCAAGAGAATTACTCGGCCCACTCTCCTCCAAAATCTCATAATAGTCGATTAGTTGTTGACACACCCCTTTATATGCAATCATAACATGCACTTCTCCAATCTCAATCTCACAATAACAGTAAACCAAACCCTAAATCTCAATCACGCTCTTATCAAGAAAAGTGAGTGTGTATTGGCGTAAGTGTTGGGTTACCAACTTTTATTATTCAAGCTGCACGTTTGAATCCATATCGGGCTGTGGGTTGTTTGCTCATATCAAGTTTCAGTTCGCGTTTGGGTTAAGGTGCTGTTCACGGGTCATAGCTTCGTGATATGTACGTATTAAACGGTTCATGTACATAGTGGGTTAGAGCTTCGAGCGTCTCTCGTCGAATCTTAGTGTTTGCGTCAAACTGGTCTACGTGTTACAGTTCGTGTTCGGTTTCGATCTATCATTTTGTCGAGGTATATCTTGAATTACAAATCATATGCGCTGCCTTAAATATTGTGTCACGTAATCATGTTATACCTACATCTTAAACTAAACCAACATTTAGGATGGAGAAGATGCCAGTTTAACACATGTAATCGATTTCTCATTCTTGAAACTTAAACTGAGATGATGATATGAATATGCATTGTCGTTACTAACATGAAAATTAAATATGACTCTTAGTATCTAAAATTTAGTGAATAAAATCTGTAAATGATCTGATTTGCGTCTGGTATATAGATATAAGAGAATCGGAGGCACATTACGGATAAGAGTATGCATGAAATTTGCATACATGAAGGGTACTGATAGGGGGCTTGAAATTAGTTTTCATGCATATACTACAATTGAGAAAGAAGATAATATATGAAACTAAGTCTGATATATGAAACGAAGTCTGGTATACTATAAATGATCGAGGTTAACAAGTCGAAAATGTTTTTCTTTCATTAATAGTGATCTTATAATATTTAGTATGATTAATCAAGCAAAGTCATTTTTATAAACTATAAATGTGGTCAACTGATTCACATAATTAGGCTACTTAAACAATGTTGTAACTATTGTAATTAGACACTTGATGGCCATACGTATGAACAATCATTAATAACTTTATCATGTTTGTAATTTGTATATAAGACTACCACTAAGTTTAGTAGAGAAATAGTAATAAGAACATAGTAAACAACTATAAATGATGAAGTAACCCTTTCGGTATCATTATTCCCAAGACATTAATCCTAAATACATTGTAACATATATAGTTCTAATTCAGTAATTTAACTCTAAAATCTAAATTGATATACCTTAACTCTAATTAGATCAAGTAATAATTTGAGATATATTTAGAATATGTCAAATCGAGTACATCGTTAAATTTAAAATACATTAAATAAAAGCTTTGACCATTCATAATAAAACGTGTTAAGTAATAACAAGTATTAAAAAGCCATTACGACATTATATGGATTTATAAGTAATATATGTTTATAAACTTATGTAGATCCGTTGAAGAATGAGTAGCTTTTCACTCCTTCGATTATTTGCTTGACTTGTTTCATTATCCGCTTTAAGGTGAGTTTTCGTGGCCCCTTTTTACTTATGTTTTACTTGGGGGAGAATGATACTCAAAAGTTGTTTTCCTGCTATGCTCAAACTTTTACTTTGCTTGGACAAGTTATTGTGCTTATGATCGTGCTAGGTGCATTAGTAGTGTTATCTGTGTGATCTCATGTCATGGATTCATTTCCACTTGACATATATCTGTGTGATCTTATGCTGTGTGGTCTCATGTCATGATTGACATGGGAGTACTCATGTGTTAGCTCCAGCTGGTAGGCATGCATGTTGTACACTATATACTTTCGGAGATGAAGAATGTGAATTTGGATCGTGGGCACGTTCCGTCCCATTTATTGGTTGGTTATGTTGTACTAATTGCCCTATGCTTTATTTATATGCACACTTGTCCTAAACACTTATGCATGGCAAATTGGTTTCATGTTTACTTTAAACCCATGAACTCACCAACTTTATGTTGACATTTTAGAGTATCATTTTCAGGTGATCGTTATTGATTTATTGAAGGCATTGTATCTTGAAGTTATACTTTATTGCCATTTTCAAGACCGAGTTGACCTAGCCAAGACATTTTCGAAAGACATCACATTTGAATCAATTTAAGACTTATGATTTATTTATTCAGTTTTGTACAAAATTCCTTATGTAACATTGTAAGTTTATTTCAAAAATCATATGGTGTTATTCTACTATCTTACGCTATGTTACATTTCGTTGCACCTCGTGTTTCCGCTCTTAGCGGGGTGTGACAGGTATCGGCTCCCTAGTTGCAATTAATAACTCTTTGCTTACTAAATGGTGGTGGCGTTTTCGAAATGAAGGCATGACCCTTTGGTGTAATGTTATACGTTCTATACATGGACCCACAGGCGGTGTTTTAAATTCCAATTCTCACAAGAAAGCTTCAGGTACTTGGTCACAAATAATAAACTTGAGTCATGAGCTTACGAAGGTTGGTATTAACCTTCCAATGCTTTTTTAAAAAAAAGATTGGAAACGGTAGAAGTACAAGTTTTTGGCATGATCATTGGTTAGGTGGCACGACTCTTCAAGAATCTTTCCCACTGTAGTATAGGCTTGAGCTAAACAAGAATTGTTTAGTTTGTGAGAGAACCATCAATTCCTCGTCAAACAACAATGCTACTGTTACTTCCACCTCACACCAAACTCACGGGCCCATTAACCACAATTTGTCTAATGTTCCTGGGCTTTCAATTTCGTGGACCTGGAGAAGAAATTTTCGATCAGAAGAGGAGCTAAATGAACAAACTGAACTCATTAATCTTCTAGTAAACTTACACCTCTCAAATGATTGTGATGTTTGGGAATTCACATATGATGCCTCAAGAAGATTTCCAGTTAACAGCATGCGAAAGCTCATCTCCACCATGTCAAGTGACAATAACTCTCAACACACCAGATGGAATAAGCTACTGCCCACAAAGGTAAACATCCTTACTTGGCGTGTTTTGAACAAAAGACTTCCAACAAGATTTAATCTTGATAGGCGTGGAATTGATCTCGATACTGTTAGATGCCCTCTTTGCAACAACGACATTGAAACGGAAGATCATATATTTGTCAAATGCCCCATAGCCATTGATACTTGGAAGGTCGTATTCTCATGGTGGCAATTTTCAGGAATCAACAACTCAAACCTTCTAGATATCTTAACCATGGCTGATCGGCTTCCCATGGCACACAAGCATAGGAAATTCTTCGATGTGGTCGTAAACACAACTATATGGGCTATATGTAACATCCTAATCTTTTAAGGTACTAACTTTGTAACAATTTTCTTGTACAGGGACTAAAGTTGCCAACTGTGAAACTTAAAAATATTAATATGCTATCATACTTCATTCCCAGGAAAACAAATTTCCAGAGAATTCTCCCTCCACCTAAACTCACGACATATACATATATCATATCAAGAAGCTAGGGTTTGATCCAAGATTAATTTTAAACAAGTATTAAGCAAGGTTTCACCTCACATAAGCTTATAAACGAATAAGCTAGGGTTCCCACCATCCAATTTGAGGTAAAGATCATGTCTTGTTGTTAAACTTGTATGTTATGGCTTCCTAGTTGTGGGTAAAGCCTAAAGTTCATATCCTTATGCCATTTATGGGGTTATTGTGGAATTTTACATGTTTATGTGAAGTTATGATTTTGAGAAATCATCAAGAACCCTAGTAATCATGTATAAATGATAAGAAAAAGTGATGGGTACCTTATTAAGGTGCTATAACACCATTTTGTGGTGTTAATTTTCAGAAATTATGTTGGTGTGGTTATATAAGCCACAAACCAAACACCCCCTTATGGCTTATCTATCCTTTTAGTGCTTATTATGATAAGCTTAGTTATGTCCTAAATAAGCTCCATGTCATTTATGTGTTCCTAGGTTATAAGAGTTAGCCAGGGACGTGTTTAAGGGAGCTCGTGTTCTATTCAAGCGTTTACAAGGTGAGTAACATATTTAAGCATAGAAACGGGTCCTTGGTAACCCGTTAGTGTACCATTTTAATTGTGGTATTCATGGTAAGGTTCATGTATTATATTTGAGTTACAAGTTCATGGTGTTACAATTATACGTTATGTGCCTAAATGAGTTACTTGTAGTATGTTTATATGTGAATTATGCTAGACGGGTCAAAACAGCCCCGAATGACCCGTTTGGGTTTAGTTATGTGATTTTAACTCTATTTCCACAATACTACTTGTATAGCGTCCTAAGTGGACGACACATGTTATTATGTCATAAAATGCTCCGAAATGGAGCCTAGACATCCTTAGTGGATGACCGAGCCTTTATTAGTGTCTCATCTCGTTAAATGGGACTTAGACATCCTTTGTGGGTGATCAGTGTGTATAAACGGCTCAAAGTCATGGAATATATGGCTTAGACGTCCTAAGTGGACGACTAGAACATTTTCAGTCATATTAAATCAATATGGGTTCACAACGTCCTTAGTGGGCGACTAGTATATAATAACAACACGAAGCAACCATAGTATTATGCCATGTTATGATTAGTATCTTTTATATGTTATCTCACTAAGCTATTGCTTACGTTGCTTCGTTATGTTTATTATAGGTGAAGCTAGTGGTAGTGCAATCAAGGGTACGAAGACCGAGAACTAGACCCGGTGAAATACTTGGGTATGGAGCCTTTTTCCCTACACGCTCTCTTACCAAGAAACGCCCTAGGTTGTATGCTTTTGTGTACGAACATATAAACTCATGGTTATGTAACGATCAAGTAGTTAAGTAGTTCTTTATAGTTCAAGGGTGTTTGGCATAGTGCCATTCTTGCCCATATTGACCCATTTTGATCATGTACGGGTCAAGGCGAATGATATATGTTATGTACAATTTTTAGGTGTTAATAAGTGTGGCGTTATGCTAAAAAAAAAAAAAAAAAAAAAAAAAAAAAAAAAAAAAAAAAAAAGTCTGGGCGTTTCAAGTTGATATCAGAGCTGTGGTTTAAGGGATTTAGGTATCCACTGTAGATGGGTACTTAGACTTAAACCTAGGCTCTATGGGACCTATAGTATTAGCATACGTTTCCGCATTATTATGTAGCATCAGTATTAGTATTAGCATACGTTTCCGCACCATTAGTGTAATATGGTAACGGTAAGAACTTGGTTATCTGATGGAATTATTACGACGTCTGGCCAATGTGGTAATAATCGCATCACATAACGGGAACTTACTGGTGTTATGTTACACTAAAGGAATGAATTATGAATCTTACAGTGAGTCTTATTATTCCCTTATCGTGCAATATGTTTAACTTTCAGCGTAGATATGGCTGAAAGACCTCCTGAAAGCTCTGAGTGGCCGACTCATGTAGACATACCAGAACAGGATGATCGGGAGCCAACCCCCGATCCACCAGAAACATATGAGCATGATAATGCCCCTATTTCTGATGCTATGGCTAGACAGATCATAGATATGATATCTCAAGAAGTAGCCAAGGCACAGGAAGCAGCTATACCATATTATACAGAACGTCTCAGTAAGATCATAGCTCAGGCTATCACAACAGAACTTGATCAGAAGCTGGCTGCACGAGTCGGTCTAACTAAGGAAGTTACTTATACTGACTTTTCAGCTTGTAAGCCCCCGACTTACTCGGGAGAACAGGATCCTTTTAAATGCCACAGATGGATCTAGGATGTTGAAGGGGCGTTTGCCACCAGCAAGGTCCCTGAGGATCGTTGGGTTAATTTTGTTATTAATCTCCTTCGCGATCGGGCTAAATCATGGTGGAATTGGACCCTTTCATAAAAAACACCAGAAATTGCTAGGAGTATGACTTGGAAGCAGTTCAAGGAATTACTCTTTCAGAACTTTGCTCCAGAGGCGGAACTTAATAAGATTCGCCGAGACTTCTTGGGTACTCACCAGACCACGGAGTCAGTACATGATTTCTCCATGACCTTCCTGGACAGAGCACATTTTCTGCCTGAATATGCTAATGAGGAAAGGTTGCTTATGAAACATTATGTGGATATGCTTCGAAAGGATATCCGTCAGTTTATTTCAGCCAAGGATTGGAAAAACATGGATCAGCTCATAAATGCAGCTTTAGAGGGAGAACAGGAAACAAAGAAAGAGGAAGAGATTCCTCCTAAGAGAAAGATGGAGCAGGCTAGTTCGTCTCAAAAGAAAGTTAAGCCAAATGAGGCTTATCCTAGCATGGGGGGTAGGAGTTTTCCACTGTGTGCGAATTGTAAAAGGTATCACCCAGGGGAATGTCGTGCAGGTAGCCGGACCTGCTATAGTTGCGGTGAACCTGGTCACATCAGTAAAGATTGTCCAAAACCAGCTCAGGTTTGCAGGAAATGCTATGATCCAAATCACACGACTGAGTCTTGTCCAAATGTCAGACCTTCTCCTCCACGTCAACAAGAACCTAGGAGGAATACAGACAGGCGAGGGGCGCCATCTACTTCTAGACCTTCAGGAGCCCCTGGCTTTCCTACTACCCCAAAGACCACATAGACCCCCAGCTCGTGTTCATCAGATGACTGTGGATGAAGCTAAGGAAACATACGACATTGTGACAGGTACCTTCTTTGTGAATCTATTACCTGCTCGTGTGTTATTTGATTCTGGTGCAGATAGATCTTTTGTATCCGAAAGGTTCAGTCGGAGATTTTCTGTTCCAATTAGCCAGCTTAAGCCACCACTAGATGTGGAGGTAGCTAATAACAAAGTGATACGTGTAGTTGATGTCTTTCAGAACTGTGAAATAGAAATTGATAATGAAAATTATCCGATCGACCTAATTCCTATCCCTATGGGAGAGCTTGATGTAGTTATCGGTATGGACTGGCTTGGCACAAATGAAGCCATCATTTTGTGTCATCATATGCTAGTCCGACTCAGAACCCCAAGTGGGGGAGAAACAGTTATCTATGGTGAGCATAAAAAGGCTAACCTTGCTATTTGTACTTATGCTAGAACCAAGAAACACTTGGCACGTGGCTTGATTCGTGTAAAAACCAATTATAATAATTATAGTATAGTATCGAAGTGATCCGCGTAAAATACGGATCACCCGAGTCATTTTCCAACGAAGGCGAATGGAATCGAGAATATCGATTCGTGAAATCGTGATTTGTAAAGTGAGAAAGTGAGAAATAGAAATCAAATAGTTCATGTATTCACAAACAAGTATGAAATATGCAAATATTACAAGCTAATTATGCACCGAAATGAAAAACGTAAAAACGGAAACGCAACCGTAAAATTTAAAATGTAACGTATGACGAAAAATGATCCTACGAACTTGAAAATATTTTCTAAAAATTTTAAACTATTAAAAAGAATTTTAAGAAAAAGAAAAATATTTTTTAGACTTTTTATTTATTTTCTAGAATTAATTCTCTATTTTTGGAATTTAAAATGAATTAAAAATAAGGAAAAATAGAAAAATAACTTGGAAAAATGAAAATTAAATTCTAAAAATTCTAAAATATTATAAAAGAAATTCTAAAAATATTTTTTTATTTTTCAGAACCTTTTTTGAATTTTTATGGATTTTTGGTAATTAATAACTATTTAAAAATTGAAAATAATCAAAACAAAATAAGAAAAATAGTAAAAAGGGTTGGAAAAATCTGGAAAAATTCCAGAAATTCTAAAATATTAAAATAAACTCAGAATAAAAATTTGGAAAAGAAACAAGCAGCAGAAGTGCTTATAAGCTTAAAATCAGCTTAATGCAAGTGCTTATTTATAAGCACTTGCCAAAGAAACTTTACCAAACTGTTACCACAACTATAATATGCAGTAACAAGCTCAGAAATGCTCATAACAAGAACAAAAATCAAACAGAGATACTACAACTAAACAATAAGCAGTCTAGAATAAGCTATCTACTAAGCACAAACATAAACAGAATAAACTAGAATAAGCAGAACATACACAACACTAAAACTACTCACAATGACCACAGAAAACTCAAATTAGCTCAGGTATGAGCTCAAAGCAATTTAAGCAGGCCTACTATTCAATTCAAAACATAAGCTCAAACCCCTAATTGCAGCCTTAGTAAGCTATGGCTAATAAGCTCTAAACTACAAAGTTAAGGAAGCAACAGCTCAACTACACTACTGAGATAACATTTCAGCTGATTACCTACTTAGAATCAAACTTTAACTAGTTTAAAATCACCAAAACTCAGCAGCTAGTGAAACTCAAACCTGTCAACTACGAGCAGTTTGCAAACTAAAAGCTGATCTAAAAGCTAGCAGACAAACACTGACTAAAAACTTCTAAACTATAGCAACTAGGGAACACAAAGAAGCAATGATCATGGATTTAGAACAACTATATAAGCTAGAAACTAGATAAGTAAAAGCTATAATGGGACAGAGGGTTTGGTGCAGTGGAGCAGGGTATGAACAGGTCTAAAAGAAGCAAATTCCAAGACTAAATTAACACTTTAAATGATCCCAGAAATCTCAGATAAGCATAGACTAATCATAACAAGCTGTCAAACATTAAGTATACCATGTTACAGATTCTAATGAGCTCGTAAAGGGCCTAAAATGAGAACTAATACTGGTGGTGTTTGAACAGCAAACTAGTGCAGGGCACTTAAGTAACTGTAAAGCGCTTTTAAAACTTTAATAATAGGCTAGTAAACCAGAAGCTATTGTTATAAAAACAATTTTAACCTATAACCAAACCACCAAAGATGAGATAAAATCAGTTATTAAGAATTTTTAAACTACTATAAGCTCAAATTGATATCTGATGTGAAGCTTGAATGAGACTGTTTTGAACGTTAATGCAGATAAACCAAATGGTCAAAAGGCTAGTGATCTAAAACTAATAATGCAATATTACTAAACTTGAAATGTTGAACTAATATTAGCCTTCTTAATTAACTACGATGTCCTAAATGCAAATTATCCTATATGATCTACTAAAAGCTGCTATAGTATCTAAAAAATTAAACCACAATAGCAAAAGCTATAAATCAACAATAACAGATGCAATCTATTGATGCAATTTTATCAACAAGTAAACAGCAACAACTCAAAATTCCACCTAAATCCAAACAGTCCTTAATTATCTCAGTTACACTAAGAAACTGAGAATTAGTCTACTGAATGCTCAACTAATCATCTAAATAACTTCAAATCTCTCTGAATAACTAAATCAAACAACCAGAAACCACAGGATCAAACATGTATGCTACTATGCAGAATCTCAAAATAACAGATAATAAACTACAACTAGCAAAACAGATTAACCAATAAGTAATTCACACTCAGATCTATGTAAACAAATATACTATAAATCAAAACAAGCTAAGCTAAACAACTATCACAACCATACAGTAATCTTAAACCAATGAAACAGTAAATTCAAAATGACTCTAAAAACTAAACAGATACAAAGAAACAACAATTAAAAACAAGAATTACCACTCAATTCCCCCTCAGCTAGAACAGAGGGGGTTCACAGTAGCCTATCTTTGAGATAGGCTGATGTCTTACTTAGCTATCAATACCACCACAGCATCATATTGAAACACCTCTAATGAATTTGAATGGAACAGTACTGATGAACAATGAGCTTTCAAAACTTGAACATGATAAGTAAACACTAAATTGTGCTTATAGAAGATTGAGAACAAATTTTGAAACTATTATTTTTTTTTATTTTTTTTTTTCTGATTTTTTTTATTATTTTCTATTTTTGAAGATAACTTGACTGAATTGAGAAGAAAACTAGTTTAAGCTATTTCTGAAAACTATTAGAGTTTAGAAAACAATTTAAGAAGAATCTAATTGATATTAAGCTAATAATAAGCTAATATGGAAAACAGAATAAGCAATGTAGATGGATAATAAGCTATAAAAATTAAAGAAGTAAACTCAATTTTATTAAAAAGCTAAATGTACTTATTACAATGGCTAATCTAAATACAATTCTGCAGCATAACACTACCTAAAAATCTACATACTCATAACTAGAAATGAACACCTATTTATAGATGAGGTGAGAAGGTTGGGTCTTCAAAAGCCAAGCTGGCAATCCGTGCCTTCTTGTGCTTCTTTGAGTGATCTCTCAGCCCTTGGATGTAATGTGTGCTTCTTCAATTCAATATGAACCACTAGATCATGATCAATGAGGTGTTCAATCCAATAAGCTTCCTCCATCTGTCCCCAAATGTGCACCACTTTCTCTGTCCTTGTCAGAGGATCCAAGGCAAGCAAATGACGCGTTTCTCCCAATAGAACCATGCCATGTGTACTAGTAGCGTCTGAATATTCCCTTTAACACGTTTCTGTCACGTGGGGTACCTTCTAGAAGAGCCAATGATTAGTTAATCATTGGTTAATTGAAGTGAGAGTGGGTTAATTGACTTAAGGTGCAAACTAGGGTTCATGTAATGGGGGTTCTGGGTTTGGGAATTGGGGGAAATAAAAGAAAAGTGGTGCGTTTGTTTATTTAATTGTGTGTTGACTGAGGTGTTGACCGAGAATATTTTGGGCTCGGGTCAAGGGTTTTGAGGGTTGGGCTTGTGATATGAATGGGTGAATGGTATTTGGATTTGGGCTTGTGATATACGGTTTGATATATGGACTTAGAATTGTTATTGGATTTCAGATTTTTACAAGGACCATTCATGTAATAATTGAAACTTCAAGGGCTGATTTTGGCTTTCTTCAAAAGTATAATCCAAGGACTATTTCTGCCAAGTCTGAATAGATGGAGGACTGAAACTGATTCTTGGATTCCTGGCTTTGACTCTTTGACCAACTTCAACTCTCGTGCTCGTTTTCCGGTATTCATGTGATTTTTTGGCTTTTTGTGATTTATCCGTACCTGCATATCACAAACACAAAAACACACGTTTTCTTTGCATTTGTTAGCTCAAATAGTCGTTTTGGGTTAGTATTTGGTCAAATAATAGTGAGTGAATAAGCACTCACCAAAATCCCCCCGACTAAGGTATTGCCGTGTCCTCACGCAATGTGATCAATTCACGCTTTTGGGATAAATAATTTTTGATACTCTTTCTACTAACTTTGAAAAATAGCAAGGAGGTTCAAAAGAGATTACAAAATCATTTATTCCCGCAAACGCTCCGTTTTCCAAAATTTTCTTTTTATCCCTCTATTCCACTTACACTTTCTATTTTTGGACTTTTCCATACTTCAAACTTGTGACGGTATGTTGAACTTTCATTATTTTGCAATAATTATTAGGGTCAACGAGTAGAAACACTTCTATTTAAGAAGCGACCATATGGATAAAAATCGTCATCCTTGATTTTTCACGAGTCCCCAAACTAAGCGTACAAACGAGATCACAGCTTATCTACAAATTAGATGCTAACACTACTCATAACAGTTACTTGTGAAAACTCCTTACTCCCATTTCCTAGGTTTTGTATCTCAATATTTTATTTTGTTGAGAAATGAATTGCTTCATATTTTCTCGTTTCAATAATTTTTAGTCCGATAGTGATACCTAAGTTAAAACGATAAGTAGTTATTAATTTTCTCTTAAGAACCACTGCAATAGAAATTCGGTCCACATCAAGGAATTTGGGATACCTACAATATCAAAGATATAAGTTGCGAAGTACGATCACGTGCACCTCATGTGACTGATTACTAATCACTTATCACATGCACCTCACGCGCCAACAACTTATTGATACATACATAGCTCTTATTCAACAATACTTCAACTTTCACTTTTTTTTTTTCATTTTTCATTTTTTTCACTTTTCATACTTTTCACTTTTTTTTTTCTTTTCTTGACTTTTTTTCTCAACATCAATGGAAGCTTATCGGGTAGCTCCAAAACCACATAGATAATCAACTTTTGACTTTTGATTTTTTCACTTTTTGCTCTTATTTTTGATGTTCCTTGATATGTACCCAACTTCTAAAGCAAAAATTCTTTTAAGAAAACAAAGAACTAAATATTATTCAAACCGAAATACCACTAATTAACCTAGAACTTATATATGGGTGACGTTTCTGATGGGAGTAAAAAGCCACAAGTACCTCTCATGAGTTCTAAAGAGAACCACTACTCCACGTTTAGCATCTAACTTCTAAATAAGCTCTATCATTTCTCGCTCTTCACAATTTAAGATTCCAAATAATGAAACCCGCGAATACTTAGCCGATAATCAGCCACGCATATATAAAGTCAGTTACGGAAACTTGCAAATTCTAGAAGAAGAATTCGCGTTTTCTAGCTCCTGATGTAAAAGACTAGCGAAAGCTTTTAAGCTGCGCATGTATAAAGTCAAGTACGGGAACTTGCAGATTCTTAAGAAAGAATTCGCATTTTATAGTTCCTTGTGTAAAAGACTAGCACAAGCTTATGTGATCATCATTGGTTAAGGGAACAAGCTAGGGCTCAACACGCCCGGTCAAGTCAAAATATTTATTCCTACTCTCGCCAGCAAGAAAGTCAACAAGGTGTCAAAATACTTATTCAAACTTTATTATATTTTTGTACAACTTTTTTCAACTTTCTCATCTTATTTTTACTTTTTCATGACTTTTTCATCAAAATTTTTGAAATTTTCTCATTTTTCAATTTTTTTTATTTTTGGTGGAAAAACGGAGTTGCGAGAGTTCACGACATGTGAAAAATGCTAGGTCAAAATCGAATCGAAGATTCACCCTCCCCCCGACTAGAACGAAACATTGTCCTCAATGTTTTATGGGTTAAGGCAATCCTAACAAAATTCTAGGCCGTTTATTAATTATGCCAAAAAAAACGTTAGTCGATAAGATTTAACGGATATAGAATTTCCAAGAGCACCGATGAATGAGACTCCAAGTGAAGAGATAACGAGCACGAGAGTCATCATAAATCATGGACAATTCTGAACAAACATCACAAACAACCACGAAACACAAGAGTAGAAGAGGCACCCCCTCCTCACGTTATTTATTAGAAAATAGAAATATAAGAAGATGAAATTGGATAAGCATGGGTTGCCACCCACGAAGCGCTTGTTTTTGTTCACCGAGTCACATGAGTTTGACTCGATCCCCGAATTCAATTGTCATTGGGGAAAAATCCGTGGAAAAATAATCTCATTCGGGCTTTCATTCAAAATATTTTGAAAACATATGATTTATTTGAAAGTTCCATCCCGAAGAGATAAGTGCTGGTATTTTACTTATTAAAACTTTGAAAAACGATACCAGGGTCAAAAACAACATCCTCACTCCCCACGGAGTGAAGGATAAGAGAAATCACACCAAACGTTATAAATGGCAAGAACGTCATGATAACAATCTTGAAAAACTCATCTTCATCAAAATAAAACTTCATAATTATGGAATTATGAATCTTATCATTTAAGCTCCTTTTAAAATCCTTTCCGGGTGGGAGGGATGGGAAAAACTTTTCATTCAAACTCTCATTCTTAAACACACCACCCGGATCATGATCAATTTCAAGATCAAAACTGAAACTTTCATATTCAGATTTAGAAAACTTTTCAATTTCACATTCAGATTTATCAAAACGAAATGATTCATACTCCGGAAGAGAGATAAAAGCATGAGAAGTGGGATTGCCATGACTCGTCTCTTCCGAGTAATTGAAATGAAAAGCTTCAAAAATCGGATCATAAAAATCATGACGATAAGTGGGATTGCCACTTATCTCCAAGGTCGTATCGAAGGTAAAACTCTCAAAGTCTGGTAAAAATTCCTCGAGCTCGGGCTCCAGAGGATCGTCAATTATAAGCTCAATCTTCGTCTTAACTTTATCCGGAGGGATTGACGGTTCATCATTCAACAAATTGTTAAGAAAAATAATATCCCCCTCCGAATCAAAGTAAGGTTCGTCAGTCTCAGAAATCGGAATCGTTTCAATTGCAAGAAATTCATCGACCTCTTCCCAAAGAGAATCATATTCCTTAGTCGAAGGAAATGATGGGGAAGAGTCAGAGATGAAAGTTTTAACAAAATCATCAAAGGTATAATCACAAACATCGATGCTTTTGACGGAGTAATTTTTTGATTTTGAATCATCGGCTTTAAAAATCATAATATCATCATCGTGTCTTAAAGTTAGAGTATCCTCATAATGGTCTACTAGGGCTTTAGCGGTTCGTAAAAACGGTCGCCCTAGTATTAGAGGAACTCTCGGATCAGCTTCAAAATTGACAACAATGAAATCTGCCGGAAAAGTACACGAATTCACACGAACAAAAACGTCCTCAGCAATTCCAACTGGATGAGTGATCGATCGATTAGCAAGCTCCAAAGTCATTCTCGTCGGTTTAAGAGCCCCCATTCCAAGTTGTTCGTAGATCGATAATGGCATGAGGTTTATACTCGCACCTGAATCAGCCAGGGCGTTACAAACTTCTTGATCTTTCAATGAACAAAGAATGAGAAACTTTCCCGAGTCACCAAGCTTTTCGGGAAGCTTCTTGAGAAGAATCGCGGAACATTGAGCATTTATCGGCATTTCGGCTAATTCAAGCAATTTCTCTTTATTACTTATGAGGTTTTTGAACGTGGAAGCTCTTGGGTCACTGAATTCCCCACATCTTCTAACAAGGATTTGAACGTAAAATAACCTAAGTGCAAACAAGTCACTGAGTGAACAGTAACTCAGTGAGTCACCTTCAGGATGCTAAGACCGAGCCTAAGAAGAAAGGTTCTCCATTCAGTGAGGCGGAACTCAGTGAAGTGTGATCTAAGCCAAGAAGAAGGTGATGGGTTCAGTGAGGATGACAATAACTCACTGAACCCCAATGACTCCTCAACAACTTAATCGTACTGAAGACTGATGACATGAAGACTGAAGTTTTGGCGGGACTGGGCGGGAAAGTCTGAGCTGCTTTATTAAAGTGCTTTATCACTTTAATGTCAAACTTTCCCCAAATGGTTAAAACCAGTCTGTCATCAGAAAGTGCCTTTTGGATCTAACTCAATGAAGGTTCCTTGCCAGAAGAATAATATCTTTCAAGATATTGTTAAGGAAGCTTTAGGTCCAATGTATATTTAGTTGTTCTATACTTGTGTATAAATAGGAAGCAAATGTGAGGAGTAAAAGTTGACAAGTTTGTGCAATTAATGCAAAGCATTCACAAACCACTTTACTCCTCCAAAGAACAACACAAGCCCCTGAGATAGCTCAGTGGGTAATTTAAGTTGTCACTCAACTTAGTTGAGTTTAGTGAGGAGTCCATACAATACTTGTCAATTCAACCCCAAGTGTTATTCCGCAAACACTTGGGTACGATTCTTTGTGATTAACTTCTAATAAAGAATTAAACGTTGGAAAATATTGTCTCTTATCTTTACGTTACTTTATTGTTAATCATTTTCATACATTTGTGTTCAAGTCATATAACTTGGTTACTTTAGCTTTCTAGTTACTGATAACCAAGTAAAAGGGACCAACAAGAGGTATCAGAGCCTCTGATTTGTAAAACTTATACCTGTTTTCAAAACCTAAGAGTGCTCAAGTTTTTAAAATCAAGATCCCACTATGACTGACATAGATGTTCCCCAGCTTGTTGATAAAAAGGGTGGAAGTTATTCAGCAACTGCCCCTCGACTTGAAGCTGGCAAATTTAATAAGTGGAAAAAGTGAATGCTTTGCTACTTAACTGGGATGGAACCTTATTACATCAAATTGATTAATGAGGGTCCATATGTCCCAACAACTGCCCAAGGTTTAATCAAACCTGAAGCTCAGTGGACCCCAGATGAAAGGAGGGTGGTCAATCAAGACCAGCGCCTAAAAAGCATCATTATTTCATACCTTCCTGATGATATAATGGAATCAGTGATCAACTGTCCCACTGCCCAGCAGACATGGACTGGCCTGGTTCATAGCTATGAAGGGCCTTCTGATACCAAAGAGAATAGAATCATGGACCTGAAGCTTGAATTCAATACCTTCAGGGCCAAGGATTCTGAAAGTCTCTCTGAGACTTATACTCGGTATAAGACCCTCCTGAATGAGCTGACCAATGATGGTGTTATACTGTCAAAACATTAAATCAACGTTGGTTTTGTCAACAGTCTCCCTGAGAAGTGGTTAAACTTCTCTCAGGGATTGAGAAATGCAAACCACATTCAGAACCTTGAGCTCCCTGCCATTTATGGGAAGTTTGTCTGCTCAGGAGACCAAAAAGGCCTTGACAATTACACCCATATCAACTGCTTTCTATTCAAAAGGTGTTGTGCAGGATTTTCAGGATGGATCTGATGATGAGGTTGACCAAAGAACCAGTGAGGAGTATCTTAATGATCTTCAAATTGAATTTCATGAAAGAGCACTCCTTGCTAATTCAAAAAGGTTTTTCAAGAAAAACAAATTTCCTTCTAAAGCTAATGACAATACTGAATGCTTTAAATGTGGCAAAATGGGGCATTTTGCTAAAGATTGTTTTTCAAAAACAACCTCAGAACCATCTTTCAAATTTTCAGGAAATAACTCTTTTTCAGGCCCCAGCAAATTTCAACCAAAAATGCTTCAGTCTAGTCAAAGATTTGAAAAAGACCCTCAAATTGACTTTGAAGCAAAGTACAGAAAGGCAAAAGCTAAGCTTGCCCTTCTTGAATCATCCTCAACAGTCTCTCAGCCTCCTCAGGCTCCAAAGCCTACTCAAGCCAAGAACAAAGGGCTTGTTGCTGAAACATATGACTGGGATGAGGTTGAAGTGTCCTCTGATGATGATGAAGTTCACATCAGTGCCCTGATGGCTCAGTCAGAAGACAACAAACTTGTTGTGGGGAAGAGTCATGCAAGAAATGGTGAATGGGTCAACATCACAATGAGGAAGGTAAATCTTTTACTTTCTATGGATGATAATGATGATTGGAAATCTTACTTAGACTATATTAATGTTGATCTTAAGTATGTTGAAGAGCAAAGACTTAATTAGTTTTCAAAATTTAACAAACTTAGTTTTGAATTAAACCATTGTAGAGATGAATTACTTGCCTTAAAACAAGCCAAGCTTGAAAGTGTCACACTTCAAATTCAAAACTCTGAACTTGTAAAACAAAATCAAGCTCTTCAGGAAGAACTTAAGAAAGAAAAGGAAATTATTTGGAAGTGGACTCAGAAAAACCCCAAACTTTATGAAACACTGAGTCTCTCACCCAGCCCCAATAAGGCTGGTCTGGGTGATGATCAACTCACTGAAGTTTCAGGGGAGAGTAGCCATTCCACAACTTTTCTATTAACCAACATACTCTCTAGCAAAGAACTAGCTCCTAAACCCAGTGATTGGATTGAAAGAAACAATCCTGATAGTAAATTGCCAAATTTTAACACTGGAAGAATCCTGGAGCCTGAAAGTCAGGCCATCAAGGAGCTGCTAGGAGTCACTGATGAACTTAGTCCTACTGAGTCCATCACAGAGTCTAAGTCTGATTCACCACTCCCTCCACTGAAACAACTTTAGGGGGCAGAACCCAATTTTGACCTTGCACCATTAGTCTTTCAACCACATTCTCCTAAAGAGAAATCAGGGTTAGGAAGGACTATACTGAAAAGACCTACTCCTGTGATGCGTGGGAATCGCAACAGGCTTTACCTCTCAAGGGATCTCAAGAAGCTTACAACCCCCACCAGGCAGTGTACCTGATCGTTGTAGTATAGTATAGTGACAAGTACCGGGGGATTGATCGTTCAGCTTAGGAATAGTGTCGCTAGGATTAGAAAGCCTAATTTACTAGTTCTAAAGGTGAGGGATGATTATTTTTGTATTTTTATGTTTTTTAGAAAGCAGGTAAAATCTCGGGTTTTGAAAGAGTGGGCGGAATTAGTTGCTATTCAACTAACCCAAAACTAAGATGCAATCAAAATAAAATAGTAAAAATGAAAATAAACTAATTATACTAAGGTTGTGAGCAGTAATTGGAGAAAATGTGTTTACTTAGACTTCATTACTCCCTAGATATATTTTACATGTTAATTACTTGTTATAATTGCATGGATGACGGATCGTATTCCTTAATACCATTCATGGGGTGGCATACATAACTCCCCAATTCTATGAGCTCTTATCTCCTCCTACACCATGACCCAGCACAACTATAGGGATTGTAAACAGTGGCTCATGCATTAAATACAACCAATAAAGACCTAGTACGCCTCGGTTCATGTTTCTTAAGACGTTCAAGCATGTTATCATTTGGAGATCTGCCGGTTTTCTTAAGCCTAACATATAAAATCATTCATCCAAGAACAAGAATAAACAAGTAATCAACACATAATCAATATCTAGGTTTCATTAGATCTAAGCAAACACAAAGGAGATCTAGCCTAACATAATTGAATTGAGACAAGAACAAGATATAGACAACCAACACATAGACATATTGATTGAATTAGAAGAACACTTATCTCAATTACAATGCAAGGTATCAAGGGTTTGGAACCCTTGAAAAACCTGTAAAAGTTGCACCAAATTCGTCTTTAGGGTTTCTCCAAAACTTCTCTTTTTTATGAAAAAACTAGAAAACTATATATAGGAAAATTGGGCTGACGGCGTCAAGACAACCATGTGACGCCGTCACCTCGCCGCCAAATACTTCCTCGGACGGCCTTGATCTACTTATGACGGCCTATGTGACGCCGTCACCACCCACGGTATTTTATTCTTGGCCTTTTGACGCCGTCAGGATGACTTTTGACGCCGTCATCAACTACGGTATTTTATTCTTGATGTTTGACGCCGTCAGGGTATAACTCTTGACGCCGTCACCTAGTGTTTCCAGCATGGAAAATTGATACTTTGCCGTTTTCTTCACTTTTATGCTCCAAAAATGTCCAAAATGGCTTCTTTTCCAGAATTCACTCTCCAAGTACCTAAAATCACAAAAGGAACGATTTAGGGCAATATTTGATCAAATAAAGTCGGATTCGGGCTTAAATGACCCCCTAAAAATGGATCATTTTTCGCCTCATCATCCTGCACCCACTGAACACCAAAAACCTTCAGTAACTACTGAAGTAAAGCATGAAAGCACTGATTCAAAGGTTGATCAGCTTGCTGAACTTGTCAGGATGCTGAGTGAGAAAATTGAGTCTACTGAGAAAAACTCTGACTCTAAATCTACAAAGCCCTCAGTATCCTCATGTTCTTCCAAACCAAAAACCACACCCAGACCCTCAGGGAGATGTGAACTGTGCAATTATCCAAATCACAGCACTGATAAATGCTACAGAGTCCTGTTTTGTATGATATGCAAACAAGAGGACCACAGAACTTGTGATCACATCCCCCACACTGCCTCTTTAAAGGCAAGGGGCCAATACAAAACCCAAGGCTATCAGTATGCCACACCTTCCAAACAAAGACTGAAGGCTAAGCCTTTCTCACCATGTTCTCACTGTGGTTTCAATGATCATCTTCCTGATGATTGTATGATGAAAGAATGCTGTGACATCTGTGGAGATCCTTCCCATGAAACCAGGGGGCATGACAAAGTGATTCAGTCCAGAAGGAAAAACCAAACCAACACTTCTCAGTCACCTGATGCATCAACATCTACAAAATGTAAAACATGTGGAAGCTCAGGTCACACAACTTCAAACCATGATTCACTAACTGAGTTCAAAAAGTCCCTGAGGACTAAGCCCACTAGAAGGTGGGTCAACAAGCAAAACTAACCCAGTTTACTGTTTGTGCAGAAACACATCAAGGATCCTACCTGGCATCTAGACAGTGGATGCTCCAGAAGTATGACTGGTGTGAAAAGTTTTATGCACAAATATGTGGAAGAACCAGGACACAAAGTAGTATTTGGTGATAACTCATCAGCTCCCACTGAGGGTTATGGTTCAGTAAACTGCAATGGTATAGTTTTTACAAGAATAGTTTATGTTAATGGTCTGAAGTACAACCTGATAAGTGTTTCCCAACTATGTGATGCCAAATACATAGTTCAGTTTGATGACAAGAGAGGGACCATCTTTAATGCCAATAAGGAAGTTGTGTTGATTGCCCCCAGGAGGGATGATGTATATGTCCTTGACATGTCATCCCTGACTCAAAATGGGACTTGCCTATTCTCAAAGGCAAGTGAGACAATCAACTGGCTATGGCATAGGAGACTCTCTCATCTCAACTTCAAAAACATCAACAACCTGGCCAAACAGAACAAAGTTCTGGGCCTTCCATCCCTGGTGTATACCAAAGACAAGCCTTGTTCTGCTTGTGAAAAAGGAAAACACCACAGGGCATCATTCAAAACCAAACAAACCTTTTCCATCAAAAGCTGCCTGCATCTTCTTCATATGGACCTTTTTGGACCTGTCAGTCCAATGTCCATACACCATGAGAAGTACACTCTGGTCATAGTGGATGAATACTCAAGATATACTTGGGTTTATTTCCTGACTAAAAAGAATCAGGCAGCTGAAACCATCATGTCATTTGTCAGGAACATTGAAAATCAAAATGATGTCAAAGTTAAACAGATCAGGACTGACAATGGCACTGAATTCAAAAACCAAGACCTTGAGTGTTTTTGTGATGAGAAAGGAATTTCTCAAAATTTCACTTCTCCCTATACTCCTGAACAAAATGGAGTAGCTGAAAGGAGAAATAGAACACTCATTGAGGCAGCAAGAACAATGCTGAATGGCTCAGTCCTCTCAAAACATTTTTGGACTGAGGCAGTTAAAGCAGTCTGCTACACTCAAAATAGGTCAATCATTGTGAAAAGGCATAATAAGACACCTTATGAGATATTCAAAGGAAGGATTCCTGACATCAGCTATTTTCATGTATTTGGGTGTCCTGTGTTTATACATAATCACAAGGATCACTTAGGTAAATTTGATGCCAAAGCTGATGATGGATACTTCCTGGGATATTCCTTGGTCTCTAAAGCCTTCAGGGTGTTCAACACAAGGAGACAGCAAACTGAGGAAACTTATCACATTATTGTTGATGAGAGCACTGAATCCATCAGGTTCTCAAATTCCTCAGTAGAAGAAATTGGTATTGATGACTCATCAAGATATCCTCCTGATGAGTATCATCCTGAGAACAATCCCTCAACTCAATACCAAGCTGATGCTGATGTCTCCTATTACATCATCCCTCACAACCTACCCCAACCACCTATCAGTGAGTTCATACAAACTCAGCCTGTCTCAAATGAGACTGACACCACTGAACAAAATGTTCAGGAACCCACAGAACAAATTGTTCCTACAGTTGTCACTGAAGTACATATTGATGAGTTACCTCATGTTCTTGAGTCTGAATCTAATCAGGCTCCTACAAGCTCAAATTCCTATCCCAAACCCCAGGATAGCTGGACTAGATCCAAAATCATTGAGCTTGTGAACATCATTGGTGAACCCACTGAAGGCATGCTCACAAGAAGCAAGGCTGCCAAACTCAAGGCTGCCACTGCCAATATATGTCTTTATGCTGACTATCTCTCAGAAATTGAGCCTAAAAATGTCAAAGAAGCTCTGACTTATGAAAGTTGGGTACAGGCCATGAGAGATGAATTGGAACAATTTGACAGAAATGATGTCATGGCTCTTGTTGAATGCCCCCAGGGTGTTTTAATCATTGGTATGAAATGGGTCTTTAAGAATAAGACTGATGAGAATGGCACAGTCATCAAAAACAAAGCAAGACTGGTTGCCAAAGGATATAATCAACAGGAAGGTATAGACTATGAGGAAACCTTTGCACCTGTTGCTAGAATGGAAGCCATCAGGATCTTCATTGCCTATGCAACTTACATGAACTTTAAAGTTTACCAAATGGATGTTAAAAGTGCATTCCTGAATGGTAACATCAAAGAAGATGTTTATGTGCAACAGTCTCCTGGTTTCGAAAGTAGTGAATACCCTAACCATGTCTATAAGCTGAACAAAGCCCTCTATGGACTGAAACAAGCACCCAGGGCATGGTATGAAACTCTTTCAGCCTTCCTGATCCAAAACAAGTTTGTCAGAGGAAGAATTGACAACACACTGTTCATCTACAGAACAAAGGATGATGTCATTCTTGTCCAAGTGTATGTTGATGACATCATCTTTGGCTCAACAAGTTACAAACTTTGCAAACAATTTGAAAAACTTATGACCACAAAGTTTGAAATGAGCACGATGGGTGAACTCACATACTTTCTTGGACTACATATTAAACAAACTGAAAAAGGAATATCCATTTGCCAAGAGAAATACCTCAGGAACCTACTGAAGAAGTATGAGCTCACTGACTGCTCTTCAGTAAAAACTCCTATGGTTCCTCCAAACAACCTTGGCCCTGATCTCACTGGAAAATCAGTGAATCAAACCCAATACAGAGGAATGATTGGCTCCCTGATGTACTTACTTGCCTCAAGGCCTGATATCCAATTCTCAGTCTGCCTGTGTGCAAGATACCAGGCTGATCCAAAAGAATCACATCTCACTGCTGTCAAGAGAATTATCAGGTACCTGAAGGGTACTCCAAACCTTGGTTTGTATTACCCAAAATGTTCATGATTTGATCTCAAAGGGTACACTGACTCTAACTATGCAGGATGTAACATGGATAGGAAAAGTACTTCAGGATCCTGCCAATTTCTTGGTGGTAAACTTGTGTGTTGGAGTACAAAGAAACAACAATCAGTGGCCATGTCCTCAGCTGAAGCTGAATATATGGCTGCTGCAGGATGTTGTGCAAATGTACTATGGATGAAAAGCCAACTGAGTGACTATGGCATTCAGTATAAGATGGTACCTATCTTTTGTGATAATACAAGTGCCATAGCCATCTCAAACAATCCAGTGCTTCATCAAAGAACCAAACACATTGACATCAGATACCACTTCATCAGGGACCATATAGCAAATGGAGAAATTGAACTACATTTCATCCCCACTGAGTATCAGCTAGCTGATATCTTCACAAAACCTTTGGATGAACCCACTTTCACAAGATTAAAAGCTGAACTGGGCATGTTGGACATAGAATCAGGAAACTGATCAAAGAATGTTCCAACCTGATGTAAATTCTCTAGGTCCCTGATCACACCCTTCCTGAAAACTCATTTTTATTGAATGAAAAATCATTCAGGGGGCTCAGGATGAAAAATGGCATTGAATACCCTAACTAAATGCTCTAAGTATTTAGTCAGTTAATGTCCCAGGTAGGTAACTGAATCCTATTAAATATAAGAATATATGTCACTTACACAACTGGCATCCACTCCTTGGGCCCCCACATCCCTCTCACCAAACATCACTGAGCATTAAATTCTCCCTCACACACAAAAGTTGTGATAATGTCCCTCTGCAAAAAGTGCATTATTTGCAGAGCCGCTCAACTGTTCATCCACGATGTGAGAGAAAATAGGGTAATGGGAATCGTGATATTTAATGCGGATATCAAACCAAAATTATTATGCCGCTTCGGTTGAATAAATTGAACCTTTGGTATCCGCAACATCAGCACCCAAATCCTTACCCTATAAATACCCCCACAAAAAGGGAAACACACACACGCTTTTAAAATCATAACTAAACTCTTGCAAATTGTTTTTCAAAATTGCGTGTGTTTCCCTCACCAATACCCATTTTCTAACTAAAACCAGGCTTTTATCATACCAAATGGCTTCTTCTAAGGTCATAAAATACGCACCCAATGTGGATTTCCAAATGGAAAGTGTAGACCTCACCAAGAATAATGTGGTGGGGAACTTTGCCTACCCAGAAGGGTTCCCTGAATACAGGGAAGTGGTGAAGTTCCTTCAGAACTGCTTTCTGACCACCGCATTCACAAAGACCCCCTCAGTCATCTACCCTGAGTATTTGAGGGAATTTTGGTGCACAGCAGTGGTTGAAAGCCCTGATGTGCCCAAAGAGGCCAAAATTAAGTTTACAGTCAAGAATGGAACTAAGTCCCTAACTCTTGACTATAAAACTTTTGCCAAAGCCACTGGGCTTGATTACACACAGACCTTCGTTGTCCCACCATCTGATAAAGATGTGAAGGAGGTCTTACTAACGCTAGGGCCTTATGACAAACTTCACCCTGAAGTGTCACCAGGGGCCCTACTATCCAAAGCCCCAATTATCAAGACCTGGTTCCCAGCCCCCTGGAGGATAATAATGACCTTTGTCATTCAGGTCCTCGGGGGAAATAAATCCTCTACTGAGCAATTGAACAATACTCAAGCAATGATATTGTTCAGTCTCATTGAGGGTAAATTTATTGACCTTGGAGAATTGATCTTCAAGGACCTCATAGCAAAGTTAGGGGGGAAGTCTAGGCAAAAACTTATGTCATACCCTAGATTCATTTCCTGTGCCCTACAAGACTTGCTTGGGTCTGAGTATGCAAAGCCTGATGCAGTAGGTTTTGAGCCTGAAGTGTTACACAAGGCTAATTACTCTCGTGACTCTCTAGAGGTTACACCAGTCACCCTGACCCAATATATGCATACTGCTATCCAGGGTGACAATATTATATCACCAGTACCCTCTCCCACCAAAAAGGTGAAGAGGAAGAAGGGACAGGGGTCCAGGAAGGTGGCTCAACCCAAGTCACTCGACACTGAGTCCTCTATCCTTAAGGCTGCTCAAAAGGGGCCTGAAATACCGCCCTTGACTGCGGACACCCTGAGAATAATAACCCAGTCACTAGGCCTGCAACAAAAGCCATCGGAGGGCACTGAGACATCACACTCAGTGTCCTCGGGCAAACCCGTTTCCAAAGACTCTACTGTCATAAACAAGACAGTTGAGCCGAAACAAACCAAACCTTCACATCCTGCTAAAGGCTCTGGCAAATCACAACTAGAGTCTCAGGGAGTAAGGGATCCTAAATCCTCGGTGGGGCAGCACTACTCCATTGAGAAGGGGGTCCACAAACAATCACATCCTGCTAAAGGCTCGGGTAGATCAAAACCCAAGCATCAGGGAGTTCATGTCCCTAAATCTTCGACAGGCCAGAACAAGCCTGTTGGAAAGGGGGACTCAACCACTCACTTGCCTGATGAGGACATTCGCAAATCAAAGCTTTTGTCTGAGGGCACCCCTACTCATCCCCAAGACTCAGTGGGAAACATACAACCCGCTGATAGGGACACAACATTCACGGCTCCTAATGATGGCACTGAGAAACACCAAATGTCTGAAGGGGTCACGGGGGACAAAGATTCAGAGGGATATAAACCACCCGCTGATATGGAACCCAAAACCACTCCCGGAGGTGCGCATTACTTGGGAACTGACCTTAAAGACCAGGTAGGTAAAACCCAACCTACCGGATTTGAGGGGTCAGGACCTGGCCAAAACGAAGGCAAATCTTCTTAAGAAGAGGAGCCGGATAACCTCCATTTGTTGCAGATTACCTCCCTGGCGGATGCTCAGGCATTCTTATTTTCTGATGATGAATTTAACAGTGACGAGGAAGTCTTCACGGCCGGAGATGATATGGAGGATGAGGAGACAGTCCCTGAACCTGTTACTCAGTCTCCTCAATCCTCTAACCATGACGAAGATGAACAACATTCCGAGCCGGAAACCACAGGAGACGCTTCCACTCCTCTCACTGAAAGAGACTTCCAAAAGTTCATCAAGAAAATGACCAATATTTTGTACAGGGGGGTTACTGAGGAGGTGTTTGACATGCATGCTGAGCAAGAAGTCCACTATCACCTCCTCAAAGATGCTGTTGAAGACTACAATGATGATGTCAGGGAGCAAAATTCCACTGTCTCTCACTCCCTGACACAAATGGCTTCGCACATCAATCAGTTTTTGGAATCCCTTAAGGAGCTGGCTACAGGGGTTAAGTCAGTTCAAGAATCAGTCAAGGATGATCCTGAGCTCAACAAGAAAATTCTTCAGGCATCTGAGACATATCAGGTCAACTCGGCGGCTCTTACTGAGTTACTTGGCTTGATAAGGGATTCAAATGTTCAGAATCTCAGCTCCACGGTGGAGTCCCTCAAGTCTTCCTTCAATCAGTTGGAAGCATCAGTGACAGCTCAATCCCTGAAGTCCACATCTCTGGCATGGACAATGGGATCCAGGATGACTGCCCTTGAAAACTCTCAGGCTTCACTTGACTCCAAGGTATCTCTCATTCATCAGGATACTGCGGAGATCAAGTCCATGATGACGGAAATGTTTCAAGCCTTCAAGGGTACTTCTACTTCATCTTCAGTAACTCCAACACTTGCCATCACTGCAGCTCCGGCAATTGTTGAGGGGAAGAATGTTCCTGAAACCCCTGTTACTGATGAACATGAAGCTGGACAGCCCTCTTACACTGAGGGGGAACATGTCACTGAAGCCACACCAATCACTCAAGTTCCACCACAAGAGGAACCAGTCTCCTCCACTCTCTTTCAGGACAGAGGAAAAAGCATAGCCACCACCTCAGAACCTGAAGTAAGACTCCAGCCTGCCTCCAAAATTGTCAGAGTTGACCCTGATGAACCTATCAGGGTCCCGTATGAAATTAATGGAAAAATCTATCAACTCACCCATGACCAAATACAAGACTACATGGAAAGAGTTGAGAAAGCGGCAAAGGCAGCTGAAGAAGAGAAATTGAGCTAGCCTGAACTGATACAGGTTATTCATGAGGAGGCTGAAAAGATTGGTCTGGATGCTGAGGCACTAGCTACTGAGCAAGCTGGTGCAGCCTTTAAAAAGGCTCAGGAAGAACAGATGATTGCTCTGAAAAGGGAAAGGGAAGAGAAGCTGAAAAGTCAAGCTCAAATCAGAAAGACCAGGGTTGAAAGATATCATTGGGTGATGAAGGAAAGATTGAAGCCTGAAACCATCACTGACATCAAAATCCACAGGAATACCAAACCCGCAATGGTCACTGTCTTCAGGGGGCTGATAAAAGAATCATGGACACTCATAACCCATTCAGATTCGCTGACTTTGGGATCACTGAACTTGATGAACTCCGTCCCATCATTGCCAAGAAAAATGGTGCCGTTGTTGATCAACTTCTCAAGTCACTGAGTGAAAGGTATGACAGACTGAGAGCAATGCCTGAAGCCCTCAACATTCCCTCCCTTCTTCCTGCTCCAACAACAGGAACTGCTTCATCAACTACCACCAGGAGAAAAAGGAAGCACATTGATTCTGAGCCTGAGATCAAGGTCCCAGGATTGGATTGTGATAGGTCTGTTCCTGAAGGAATCACCTTCGTGAACAATACCGTGCTTGAACACCCTGAACGAGGTCTATGCTTTACGGATGAATATGGAGACCTTGCCTTCCAAAGGTGGTCTGATATAGACAAGGCAGGGGTCACGGCAATGGTAACGTACCTGATGTTAGCTTCTCCTATACAAAGTGGTGCAAACCAAAGGTTCTGTAAGGACCTTAGGACCAAGATTGAGAAGCATCCTGAGAAACACCTGCTGAGATCAAAGAAAGCTAAGATTGAGGGACTTGGCTATCATCTGAACATCTGATCTGCAACAACTATCTTTATTTTATTTGTAATTTGTAGGAAAAATGTAATAGCTATAAATAAAATGATGTTTTGTTTAAATAGTTATGTCCTACTTTCAATTACAACAAACATTCAGTAAGAGAAGATGTACCCTGACAACTCATGCTGAATCAAGTAACACTTAGGCTATTTGTATGTTCAAATAGGGGGAGATTGTTGGGTCACTGAATTCCCCACATCTTCTAACAAGGATTTGAACGTAAAATAACCTAAGTGCAAACAAGTCACTGAGTGAACAGTAACTCAGTGAGTCACCTTCAGGATGCTAAGACCGAGCCTAAGAAGAAAGGTTCTCCATTCAGTGAGGCGGAACTCAGTGAAGTGTGATCTAAGCCAAGAAGAAGGTGATGGGTTCAGTGAGGATGACAATAACTCACTGAACCCCAATGACTCCTCAACAACTTAATCGTACTGAAGACTGATGACATGAAGACTGAAGTTTTGGCGGGACTGGGCGGGAAAGTCTGAGCTGCTTTATTAAAGTGCTTTATCACTTTAATGTCAAACTTTCCCCAAATGGTTAAAACCAGTCTGTCATCAGAAAGTGCCTTTTGGATCTAACTCAATGAAGGTTCCTTGCCAGAAGAATAATATCTTTCAAGATATTGTTAAGGAAGCTTTAGGTCCAATGTATATTTAGTTGTTCTATACTTGTGTATAAATAGGAAGCAAATGTGAGGAGTAAAAGTTGACAAGTTTGTGCAATTAATGCAAAGCATTCACAAACCACTTTACTCCTCCAAAGAACAACACAAGCCCCTGAGATAGCTCAGTGGGTAATTTAAGTTGTCACTCAACTTAGTTGAGTTTAGTGAGGAGTCCATACAATACTTGTCAATTCAACCCTAAGTGTTATTCCGCAAACACTTGGGTACGATTCTTTGTGATTAACTTCTAATAAAGAATTAAACGTTGGAAAATATTGTCTCTTATCTTTACGTTACTTTATTGTTAATCATTTTCATACATTTGTGTTCAAGTCATATAACTTGGTTACTTTAGCTTTCTAGTTACTGATAACCAAGTAAAAGGGACCAACAGAAGCAAATTTCGGCATGTACACAAGAGCATCCATAAAACTTATATCAAAGTGCAACTTTTGAAAAATATCCAGAAATTTTTCCATTTGTATTTTAGATTTTGCACGGAGCTCTTCATCATTAAATCATGACGGATATGGCAATTTAGACTTATATTTCACATTATTCTCAAAAACAACTTTTTCTTTATCTTTCGATTTTTGGACAACCGGAGGTTGGACGTTTTCAGCTCCTCCATTATTAATAGGAGGAACTGGGTCCTTTGTCGCCTCGGTCTCACAGTCTACTACCTTGGGTGGAGACGAAGAAGAAGAGGTAGTTGGAGCTGTGGGTCCCTCATATGTAGCACCACTGCGAGTTATGATCGCCTTTACTTCGCCCCTCGGGTTTGCGATCGTTTTGCTTGGCAAAGATGTAATACCCGAACCCTAGGGTCGATCATTTAAACGCTTATTAATATCACTGATTTGATTAGCAAACAACCGTGTTGACTCTTCATATTTTGCCATAAAAGATTGTTGGTTTTGAATCAATTGCTTAATCAAATCTTCCATGGGCGACAGATTTGGAATAACCGCTTGATTTTGATTTTTATTGAAATTCTGCCCACGGTTTTGGAAATTACCATGATTTTGATTTCCATGATTTGCGTTCTGAAAATTCCCAGGGTTTCCATGGCTTTGTTGGTTTTGAAAATTGTTCCCTTGAGGCGGGCCTTGATTGTAATTACCTTGAAAACCCCGGTTTTGATTAAACCCTTGATTATGATTTTGAAAACCATTATTAGCTCGACTCTGATTTTGATTTCCTTGATTATTACGATTCTACACATTATGATTCTGATTGACTTGATTGACTTGGTTTGGTTGTTCGAAACCGGGTGGTCCAAGAAAATGAGAAGAACGGTAGCTGAGGAGATTACGGTCTCCTTGAGATTGAGAGTAACCGGTGTTACCCGTGTTTGCAGCATACACGTTCTCACGAGAAAAGGCACCGGTGGCCGGACATTCATAATACAAATGTGGACCACCACAAGTCTCACAACCACGACTAACCATATTGACTTGATGGTTTGGTTTTTCAATAGTCATTGCATCAACTTTCTTTGTTAAAGCCACAATCATATTTATCAATTCATCATTATTTTTACCATTATTAGAAACTTGAGGTTTATTCCTTGACATTCTCACACGAGCTTTATTCTCAATTATCATGAAAGCATCATTCGTGTTCCTAGCCAACAAGTTACCACCCGCAGCAGAATTAAGCGAATCTTGATCCGTATGACATAACCCATTATAAAACGTATCAATCTGCTGAAGGTCGGTAAACCCGTGGTTCGGACATTTCTCCTTCAAATCTTTGAATCGGTCCCAAGCTTCACTAAACGTTTCATCAAAAGCTTGTTGGAACCGAAAGATTTGAGAACGTAGGTTAGAAGTTTTAGAGGGAGGATAGAAGTAATTCACAAACTTGGAAGCGAGATCATACCAAGTGTGAATCGAGTTCGGCGGTTCCTTTTCCAGCCAAGTCCGGGCTGCTCCTTTTAAGGAGAAAGGAAATAACTTCAATTTCACCACATCGTGAGGAACTTGGTTCATTCTAATCGTCTCAGCGATGTCGGTGAAATTTCTGATGTGAGCATAGGGGTCTTCGTGATCGAACCCGTGAAAGGATATACCCGTGATCAAATTGAGTAATCTGTGATTGATCTCAAAGTTGGCATTGATGTCCGGAATCACAATAGCTCTCCTCACACCATTGAATGGTGATTGGAGTTGTTCTTCCATCGGACGTGAATCAAATTCCAGTTGTGGTCCCACCGGAGGAATCACATTGTGCTGCGTACCACCCATCGGCGGGGGTCCGTTGTGTTCGTTTTGGTTCATCTCCTCGTCGTCAAGGAAATGAACCCGACTCGTATGTCGTAAAACCCGCTCGGGGTTAGAGAACGGAGATGTAAGACTCTCAAACGAAGATCGGGTGTGCATACACCACGAGCAAAAACAAAAAGAAAATGAAAAAGAAAAGAGAAAAGAAAATCTTTTTGTTTTTTATATTTTTTCACAAAAACTTTTTATTTCTTTTGTTTTTCTTTTCTTAAAACGTAATATTAATCGAAAACCGTTTCTTTCAAAACCACGCGCGACGGGACGGGAGAGAAGAATGGATCTCTCTTCTGCTAGCAATTTAATGTCTTAGCTATCTGTATTTCCCGCTTATTCGGTTGTAGTAATTGAAATAGTCTGATAAACAACTAAATTACGTTTTCGTTATATTGTGAGACTTTTTTGGTTTACAACGCCCTTTCTTTCGATCGAGTCGAGGCTGTAACTTTTATTATTTTTTGGTATTTTTGAAAACACTTTAGTAAAAGTGTTTTTGATTTTTCAATTTTTATAAGAGATATATATACAAAGTAGAGGAAGGCTTAACAAAACACGATTTTCAAAAATGATATTCAAAAATTCACTTCAGCCTTCCCCGGCAGCGGCGCCAAAAATTGATACGTGTAAAAACCAATTATAATAATTATAGTATAGTATCGAAGTGATCCGCGTAAAATACGGATCACCCGAGTCGTTTTCCAACAAAGGCGAATGGAATCGAGAATATCGATTCGTGAAATCGTGATTTGTAAAGTGAGAAAGTGAGAAATAGAAATCAAATAGTTCACGTATTCACAAACAAGTATGAAATATGCAAATATTACAAGCTAATTATGCACCGAAATGAAAAAAGTAAAAACGGAAACGCAACCGTAAAATTTAAAATGTAACGTATGACGAAAAATGATCCTACGAACTTGAAAATATTTTCTAAAAATTTTAAACTATTAAAAAGAATTTTAAGAAAAAGAAAAATATTTTTTAGACTTTTTATTTATTTTCTAGAATTAATTCTCTATTTTTGGAATTTAAAATGAATTAAAAATAAGGAAAAACAGAAAAATAACTTGGAAAAATAAAAATTAAATTCTAAAAATTCTAAAATATTATAAAAGAAATTCTAAAAATATTTTTTTATTTTTCAGAACCTTTTTTGAATTTTTATGGATTTTTGGTAATTAATAACTATTTAAAAATTGAAAATAATCAAAAGAAAATAAGAAAAATAGTAAAAAGGGTTGGAAAAATCTGGAAAAATTCTAGAAATTCTAAAATATTAAAATAAACTCAGAATAAAAATTTGGAAAAGAAACAAGCAGCAAAAGTGCTTATAAGCTTAAAATCAGCTTAATGCAAGTGCTTATTTATAAGCACTTGCCAAAGAAACTTTACTAAACTGTTACCACAACTATAATATGCAGTAACAAGCTCAGAAATGCTCATAACAAGAACAGAAATCAAACAGAGATACTACAACTAAACAATAAGCAGTCTAGAATAAGCTATCTACTAAGCACAAACATAAACAGAATAAACTAGAATAAGCAGAACATACACAACACTAAAACTACTCACAATGACCACAGAAAACTCAAATTAGCTCAGGTATGAGCTCAAAGCAATTTAAGCAGGCCTACTATTCAATTCAAAACATATGCTCAAACCCCTAATTGCAGCCTTAGTAAGCTATGGCTTATAAGCTCTAAACTACAAAGTTAAGGAAGCAACAGCTCAACTACACTACTAAGATAACATTTCAGCTGATTACCTACTTAGAATCAAACTTTAACTAGTTTAAAATCACCAAAACTCAGCAGCTAGTAAACTCAAACCTGTCAACTACGAGCAGTTTGCAAACTAAAAGCTGATCTAAAAGCTAGCAGACAAACACTGACTAAAAACTTCTAAACTATAGCAACTAGGGAACACAAAGAAGCAATGATCATGGATTTAGAACAACTATATAAGTTGGAAACTAGATAAGTAAAAGCTATAATGGAACAGAGGGTTTGGTGCAGTGGAGCAGGGTATGAATAGGTCTAAAAGAAGCAAATTCCAAGACTAAATTAACACTTTAAATGATCCCAGAAATCTCAGATAAGCATAGACTAATCATAACAAGCTGGCAAACATTAAGTATACCATGTTACAGATTCTAATGAGCTCGTAAAGAGCCTAAAATGAGAACTAATACTGGTGGTGTTTGAACAGCAAACTGGTGCAAGGCACTTAAGTAACTGTAAAGCGCTTTTAAAACTTTAATAATAGGCTAGTAAACCAGAAGCTATTGTTATAAAAACAATTTTAACCTATAACCAAACCACCAAAGATGAGATAAAATCAGTTATTAAGAATTTTTAAACTACTATAAGCTCAAATTGATATCTGATGTGAAGCTTGAATGAGACTGTTTTGAACGTTAATGCAGATAAACCAAATGGTCAAAAGGCTAGTGATCTAAAACTAATAATGCAATATTACTAAACTTGAAATGTTGAACTAATATTAGCCTTCTTAATTAACTACGATGTCCTAAATGCAAATTATCCTATATGATCTACTAAAAGCTGCTATAGAATCTAAAAAATTAAACCACAATAGCAAAAGCTATAAATCAATAATAACAGATGCAATCTATTGATGCAATTTTATCAACAAGTAAACAGCAACAACTCAAAATTCCACCTAAATCCAAACAGTCCTTAATTATCTCAGTTACACTAAGAAACTGAGAATTAGTCTACTGAATGCTCAACTAATCATCTAAATAACTTCAAATCTCTCTGAATAACTAAATCAAACAACCAGAAACCACAGGATCAAACATGTATGCTACTATGCAGAATCTCAAAATAACAGATAATAAACTACAACTAGCAAAACAGATTAACCAATAAGTAATTCACACTCAGATCTATGTAAACAAATATACTATAAATCAAAACAAGCTAAGCTAAACAACTATCACAACCATACAGTAATCTTAAACCAATGAAACAGTAAATTCAAAATGACTCTAAAAACTAAACAGATACAAAGAAACAACAATTAAAAACAAGAATTACCACTCAATTCCCCCTCAGCTAGAATAGAGGGGGTTCACAGTAGCCTATCTTTGAGATAGGCTGATGTCTTACTTTCTGAATCAGCTATCAATACCACCACAGCATCATATTGAAACACCTCTAATGAATTTGAATGGAACAGTACTGATGAACAATGAGCTTTCAAAACTTGAACATGATAAGTAAACACTAAATTGTGCTTATAGAAGATTGAGAACAAATTTTGAAACTATTATTTTTTTTTTTCTGATTTTTTTTATTATTTTCTATTTTTGAAGATAACTTGACTGAATTGAGAAGAAAACTAGTTTAAGCTATTTCTGAAAACTATTAGAGTTTAGAAAACAATTTAAGAAGAATCTAATTGATATTAAGCTAATAATAAGCTAATATGGAAAACAGAATAAGCAATGTAGATGGATAATAAGCTGTAAAAATTAAAGAAGTAAACTCAATTTTATTAAAAAGCTAAATGTACTTATTACAATGGCTAATCTAAATACAATTCTGCAGCATAACACTACCTAAAAATCTACATACTCATAACTAGAAATGAACACCTATTTATAGATGAGGTGAGAAGGTTGGGTCTTCAAAAGCCAAGCTGGCAATCCGTGCCTTCTTGTGCTTCTTTGAGTGATCTCTCAGCCCTTGGATGTAATGTGTGCTTCTTCAATTCAATATGAACCACTAGATCATGATCAATAAGGTGTTCAATCCAATAAGCTTCCTCCATCTGTCCCCAAACGTGCACCACTTTCTCTGTCCTTGTCAGAGGATCCAAGGCAAGCAAATGATGCGTTTCTCCCAATAGAACCATGCCATGTGTACTAGTAGCGTCTGAATATTCCCTCTGACACGTTTCTGTCACGTGGGGTACCTTCTAGAAGAGCCAATGATTAGTTAATCATTGGTTAATTGAAGTGAGAGTGGGTTAATTGACTTAAGGTGCAAACTAGGGTTCATGTAATGGGGGTTCTGGGTTTGGGAATTGGGGGAAATAAAAGAAAAGTGGTGCGTTTGTTTATTTAATTGTGTGTTGACTGAGGTGTTGACCGAGAATATTTTGGGCTCGGGTCAAGGGTTTTGAGGGTTGGGCTTGTGATATGAATGGGTGAATGGTATTTGGACTTGGGCTTGTGATATACGGTTTGATCTATGGACTTAGAATTGTTATTGGATTTCAGATTTTTACAAGGACCATTCATGTAATAATTGAAACTTCAAGGGCTGATTTTGGCTTTCTTCAAAAGTATAATCCAAGGACTATTTCTGCCAAGTCTGAATAGATGGAGGACTGAAACTGATTCTTGGATTCCTGGCTTTGACTCTTTGACCAACTTCAACTCTCGTGCTCGTTTTCCGGTATTCATGTGATTTTTCGGCTTTTTGTGATTTATCCGTACCTGCATATCACAAACACAAAAACACACGTTTTCTTTGCATTTGTTAGCTCAAATAGTCGTTTTGGGTTGGTATTTGGTCAAATAATAGTGAGTGAATAAGCACTCACCATGGCTGTCAAGCCTATTTAGCTCATGTTGTCGATATTCAGAAACCCGTTCCAAACTTTAATAAAATCCCAGTTGTTCAGGAATTTCCTGATGTCTTTCCAGAGGAACTCCCAGGTCTACCGCCTGATAGACAAGTAGAGTTCCGCATTGATCTTATTCCAGGGAGTACCCCTATTGCTAAAACTCCCTACAGACTTGCTCCATCAGAAATGCAGGAACTCATGAAGCAGTTACAAGAACTGCTAGACAAGGGCTTCATTCGCCCTAGTAGTTCCCCGTGGGGGGCACCAGTTCTTTTTGTCAAAAAGAAAGACGGTAGTATGCGAATGTGCATCGACTACCGAGAGCTCAATAAAGTTACCATCAAAAATTGTTATCCTCTTCCTAGGATTGATGATTTATTTGATCAGCTCCAGGGCGCAAGCTTCTTTTCAAAAATAGATCTTAGATCAGGATATCACCAGTTAAAGGTTCGGGAAGAGGACATCCCGAAAACAGCTTTCCGGACCAGGTATGGGCATTACGAGTTTACAGTTATGCCATTTGGCTTGACGAATGCCCCAGCAGCATTTATGGACCTGATGAATCGGGTCTGTCGTCCGATGTTAGATCAGTCAGTTATTGTTTTCATTGACGATATCCTGGTTTATTCCAAATCAGCTAGTGATCATGAAACTCACTTGCGCCAAGTCCTCAGTATGTTAAGACGAGAAAAGCTTTATGCTAAGTTCTCGAAGTGTGAGTTCTGGCTCCGAGAAGTTCAATTTCTCGGGCATGTTGTAAACGGCGAAGGCATTAAAGTAGACCCAGCTAAAATTAGTGCCATCATGAATTGGGAGCGACCAAAAACTCCCACAGAAATTAGATCTTTTCTTGGACTCGCGGGTTACTACCGTCGTTTTATCCAAGATTTTGCAAAGATTGCTTCTTCGCTCACTGAGCTCACCCGCAAGAATGTGAAATTTGAGTGGGATGAGGATCAGGAACTCGCTTTTCAGACTCTTAAACAGAAGTTAAGTCAGGCTCCAGTCTTAGTATTGCCAGAAGGCAATGATGACCTGGAAGTTTATTGTGATGCATCAGCCAATGGCCTCGGCTGTGTTCTCATGCAGAGAGGCCGAGTCATAGCTTATGCTTCCAGGCAGCTCAAGAAACATGAGGAAGATTACCCCACTCATGATTTAGAGCTAGCAGCAGTAGTTTTTGCCTTAAAATTGTGGAGGCATTATCTTTATGGAGTAAATATCAAGATCTTTACCGACCATAAAAGTCTCAAATACTTCTTTGATCAGCGTGACCTCAATATGAGGCAACGACGTTGGTTGGATCTAGTCAAAGATTATGATTGTGAAATTCTTTACCACCCGGGTAAGGCCAACGTTGTGGCAGATGCCTTAAGTCAAAAGACAAGGCATGATTCTCTACTAGTAAAATCACTTCAGATGGTGATTACTCCAGACTTCTATGAGCACATCAAAACAGTTCAGTTAGAAGCATGGGAGAACGGTGATGTAAACTCAGAACGACTCGTAGGTCAGGTGCACAACTTAGTTGTGGACTCACGAGGACTCAGAACACGCTTCGGTAGAATATGGATACCGAATAATAAAGAGCTCAAAAAGTTGTTGCTCGACGAGGCTCATAAGTCGAAATATTCCATTCACCCAGGTGCCACCAAGATGTATTATGATCTTAAACCAGATTATTGGTGGCCAGGTATGAAAAGAGATATTGTAAAATATGTCGAGCAGTGTCTTACTTGCCTCCAAGTTAAGACAGAACATCAGAAACCTTATGGTAAGCTACAACCTCTTGAGATTCCTGTCTCGAAATGGGAAAGGATCACTATGGATCTTATCACGAAATTACCCAAGACACCGCGTCAGCATGATGCAATATGGGTAATTGTAGATCGCTTAACAAAGAGTGCGATTTTCCTTCCTATTAAGGAATCAATGTCCACAGAAGCTCTCGCGGAGTTGTATCTTCGTGAAGTAGTAGCTAGACATGGAGTACCAGTCTCTATAGTATCGGATAGAGATATCAGATTTACCTCTAGATTCTGGCAGAAATTCCAAGAGAATCTAGGTACTCGTGTCCATTTTAGCACGGCTTGTCATCTACAGACAGATGGTCAGAGTGAAAGGACCATTCAGACACTGGAAGATATGCTTCGAGCCTGTGCTATCGACTTCGGTGGTAGCTGGGATAAGTACTTAGCGCTAGCAGAATTCTCTTATAATAACAGTTATCATTCGAGCATTGAGATGCCTCCATATGAGATGTTGTATGAAAGGAAGTGCCGAACTCCTATATGTTGGGGTGAAATCGGACAAAGAGAACTAGCTAGCTCAAATGTTGTTCAACAAACGAACGATAAGATTGATCAAATCAGAGAAAGGCTTAAGATGGCCCAAGATCGACAAAAGTCTTATGCAGACAAGAGGAGACGACCTATAGAATTTCAAGTTGGTGATTGTGTCATGCTGAAAGTTTCTCCCTGGAAAGGTGTTATCTGATTCAGAAAGCGTGGAAAGCTAGGACCACGTTACATTGGTCCATTCAGAATAATCAATAGAGTTGGAAAAGTAGCATACAGACTTGAGCTACCAGAAGAGTTGAACAGTATTCACAATACTTTCCACGTGTCTCAGTTATGAAAATGTCTTGCAGATGAGGCACAGTATATCCCTCTAGCGGATATAAAAGTTGATGAGAAACTTGGCTACGTTGAAGAGCCAGTAGAGATTCTTGACACCATGGTCAAGAAACTCAGAAAAAGAGAGGTCCTCCTTCTTAAGGTAAGATGGAAGCACAGAAAGGGGTCGGAGTGCACATGGGAGCCCGAAAAGGATCTCATCAAATATTACCCCGCTTTTTATCAGGAATGGTTTGTGAGGACCCAAACCGAATAAGTGGGGGAGAGTTATAACATCCTAATCTTTTAAGGTACTAACTTTGTAACAATTTTCTTGTACAGGGACTAAAGTTGCCAACTGTGAAACTTAAAAATATTAATATGCTATCATACTTCATTCCCAGGAAAACAAATTTCCAGAGAATTCTCCCTCCACCTAAACTCACGACATATACATATATCACATCAAGAAGCTAGGGTTTGATCCAAGATTAATTTTAAACAAGTATTAAGCAAGGTTTCACCTCACATAAGCTTATAAACGAATAAGCTAGGGTTCCCACCATCCAATTTGAGGTAAAGATCATGTCTTGTTGTTAAACTTGTATGTTATGGCTTCCTAGTTGTGGGTAAAGCCTAAAGTTCATATCCTTATGCCATTTATGGGGTTATTGTGGAATTTTACATGTTTATGTGAAGTTATGATTTTGAGAAATCACCAAGAACCCTAGTAATCATGTATAAATGATAAGAAAAAGTGATGGGTACCTTATTAAGGTGCTATAACACCATTTTGTGGTGTTAATTTTCAGAAATTATGTTGGTGTGGTTATATAAGCCACAAACCAAACACCCCCTTATGGCTTATCTATCCTTTTAGTGCTTATTATGATAAGCTTAGTTATGTCCTAAATAAGCTCCATGTCATTTATGTGTTCCTAGGTTATAAGAGTTAGCCAGGGACGTGTTTAAGGGAGCTCGTGTTCTATTCAAGCGTTTACAAGGTGAGTAACATATTTAAGCATAGAAACGGGTTCTTGGTAACCCGTTAGTGTACCATTTTAATTGTGGTATTCATGGTAAGGTTCATGTATTATATTTGAGTTACAAGTTCATGGTGTTACAATTATACGTTATGTGCCTAAATGAGTTACTTGTAGTATGTTTATATGTGAATTATGCTAGACGGGTCAAAACAGCCCCGAATGACCCGTTTGGGTTTAGTTATGTGATTTTAACTCTATTTCCACAATACTACTTGTATAGCTTCCTAAGTGGACGACATATGTTATTATGTCATAACATGCTCCGAAATGGAGCCTAGACATCCTTAGTGGATGACCGAGCCTTTATTAGTGTCTCATCTCGTTAAATGGGACTTAGACATCCTTTGTGGGTGATCAGTGTGTATAAACGGCTCAAAGTCATGGAATATATGACTTAGACATCCTAAGTGGACGACTAGAACATTTTCAGTCATATTAAATCAATATGGGTTCACAACGTCCTTAGTGGGCGACTAGTATATAATAACAACACGAAGCAACCATAGTATTATGCCATGTTATGATTAGTATCTTTTATATGTTATCTCACTAAGCTATTGCTTACGTTGCTTCGTTATGTTTATTATAGGTGAAGCTAGTGGTAGTGCAATCAAGGGTACGAAGACCGAGAACTAGACCCGGTGAAATACTTGGGTATGGAGCCTTTTTCCCTACACGCTCTCTTACCAAGAAACGCCCTAGGTTGTATGCTTTTGTGTACGAACATATAAACTCATGGTTATGTAACGATCAAGTAGTTAAGTAGTTCTTTATAGTTCAAGGGTGTTTGGCATAGTGCCATTCTTGCCCATATTGACCCATTTTGATCATGTACGGGTCAAGGCGAATGATATATGTTATGTACAGTTTTTAGGTGTTAATAAGTGTGGCGTTATGCTAAAAAAAAAAAAAAAAAAAAAAAAAAAAAAAAAAAAAAAAAAAAATAGCCTGGGCGTTTCACTATATGGAATCATCGAAACAAGACTGTCTTCAACCTCAAACGACCTCAAAAGGAGCTTCTTTTTAATGATGTAAAACAATTGTCATACAATTGGATTTCTAGTAGGAGTAAAAATATCACGTCTAGTTGGATAGAATGGTTTAGTAATCCTTCTAACATCCTATCCTCAGCCTTGTAATTTCTTTTTCTAGCTTCTTGCTAGTTAATATAATTGCCGTTCAAAAAAAAAAAAAAAAAAAAAAAAAAAAACCTTATATTTGCCGGAGGACAGAGGTATATATAAGGTTTTTTTTTTTTTTTTTTTTTTTTTTAATCGGGTTTACCTTAAGGTAAAGGTATAATTATCGGGTCATGATTGGGTAAATATTCACGGTCCGCTAACATGCACTTATGGACGGATAATGATCCTCAACTGTACGAAAATAATAATTTTTGTTAGCATCTTTTCGGCAAAAACCTATAAAAAAAAATTTGAAACAACAACTTATTACATGCTTAATATTTAATATCAAAGATATTATTTTCCCCATGGTCTTTGTACATCACTCCGACAGGATTAGGTCTTGTTATCATGCTGTGTTGTTGCGTTTATTAAAGCATCTTGTAAAGGAAAAAGAAACATACACCTGAAAACGAAAACTTTGTATTCATGAAAAGGAAACAAGCACGTTTTATCCACGTTCATAAAAGGCTATAATCCCACAATGGGCCCAACGTTACCTTTGAAACAGGCCCATAATGACTATCGGCTCAGAGCATGATGTAACATTGTAACACGTTATATTTATGGGCCTTAATCATAGGATTAAAATGTTAAAAAAAATATATATATATATATATATATATATATATATATATATATATATATATATATATATATATATATATATATATATATATGATGATACCAAATTTGACGGGTCCAAGTGGCACTCAAGAAACAAGAGATATCGTTAGAATGTATACGGGACTCACTCCCCGTAATACACTCCGACGATCAAGTCAGATAGGGAAAGTATGTTTTGGCGTAGGAGTTATAAAGCAAAATAACGCAAAGATGATATTGCATGAGAACTTGGCTATTGTTGAATATAAGAAAATAAGACTATTGTTGCATGGGAAGAGAAGTTGACTATTGTTGTGTAGTTTTTGTTGTGTGTTTTGTACCTGAGTCTCTTCCCTTTTTATAGTATTTAAGTCATGCATGGTCTATTTGTAAGGCTATGTACAACCTTGCTATGGCATGATCCCATATCTGCATTTGGTATTCCCTTTGTGCATATGATACCTTGTACGTACATGTACAAGCCTGTTTTTCATAGATTTTCATGAAATGTATCTTCCATTTATTATTTTAATACTTGCCAACAAAGAGGCCCATGTGAATATATGTATTATATGTGTGTGGTATAGTCATTAGCCTCCCAAGTCCATGTATGGTCTCAAGGCCATGTATGGGCTAAATATACTGTCTTAGTTGTTGTGTGATAGCAAGAAAAAGATCTTTCTTTGTTTTCTAAATAACTTTTTACTCGTACTCATTACTAACCGCCGCAATTTGCATTAAAAGAAATGAATTCTATCCTTTATGCCTATGGGTCTACTGTGTAAAATAATTACTTCTACCCTTGGTCACAGTTTGCATTAAAAGAAATGAATTATATCCTTTTTGATATGCCTATAGGTCTACTATTTAAAATAATTGTTTCTCCCCTGGTCACATTCAAGGTTTCTTTGTTCTGAAGTTTCTATAAGTAGCTTAATTTGAGTAGGTGATTTGTATTATGTGATTCTTACCTTTCCCTTAATGGACGATAAAAACATAAACGCTATACATACCATTGGGTCTGAGCTTTCCGTTGAGGACGTGAAAGCTTTCCGTTCGGAGTGTATTACGGGGAGTGAGTCCCGTATACATTCTAACGATATCTCTTGTTTCTTGAGTGATACAGATAAACAGGTCCACGTGTTCAACGGTCAAAGTGAGCCACTTGGCAATCAGATTCCGAAGAAGCGCCCGAAAATCCTGGTCCAAAGACATCCGAGAGAGACGTACAAACCAACCAACTCCAGAAAAAAGTCCGAACGGGAGTCATCCCTAAAAAAGGCGAATCCAATGGTCTGGTGAAGCAAAAACCGGCAACTCACGACGCTTTCTATAACGAACCATTCCTGTTTAAGGAAGTAGAAAGAAATGTACGAAATTTGGTAGCGTCTCCTTTCACTAAAAGGATAAAAGATTACGACATGCCAGACGGACTCAAGGTGCCAACAAACTTAAAAATGTACGACGGATTATCAGATCCTGACGACCATCTTACGGTATTCATGGGGACCATGGACGTCCACAAGCTCCCAGAACCGGCATGGTGTCGATTCTTTCATATCACGCTAAGTGGAGCCGCACGATTCTGGTACGACAATCTAATGCCGGGAAGCATAGACAGCTTCCATGAGCTTAGGGACAAGTTTCGCTCAATTTTTTTACAGCAAAGGCGTTTCCAAAAAACTCAAGCCGAGATTCTGGGAATTCGGCAACGCCATGACGAACCTTTATGCAGTTACCTTGAAAGGTTTGGGAAAGAAACGTTGCATATGACAGATCGGTCAGATGGTATGCTCACAGGAGCTTTTATTAGCGGCCTGCGCCCCAGAAGACTATTCAAAGATCTCATTGCCCGACCACCTTCGTCCATGGAGGAGCTATTCACATTGGTCAATAGCTTTATAAGGGCAGAAGAGGCCAATACGGAAAACCGACTTCGCGAGTCCAAACGGGAGACCGTAGATAACCGACAAGGCCAAAATTCCAGGGAACAACATAAACGGCAGAAAGATCGATACACTACACGTGCCAGTTACAGGTCAAACCATCGCAGATATATATATATATATATATATATATATATATATATATATATATATATATATATATATATATATATATATATATATATATATATATAGGACTGATAACGAACATGAGTATAAATGAAACATGACCTATACTAACGAAACAATTACAGGGAATCCATAATAGACCGTGTACACCTCGACATTAATATAAAGATGTGTTTTATTTGTCTTATGAAAATTTAAGTCACTTTCCATTTAATTAATAAATGTACTTTCTATTTTGTGTTGACTTAGAGCATCCACTATAATAAACGATTACAAAGCTTTATAAATTAAAATTTTCATGTCACATCAATAAGTTTTAGATATTTTGAGTTAATAAACCTATTTCTATTATGGTATAAACATTTTAAAGCTTTATGTAATTGTTTCACACAACACATGCATTAAATGTCTGTGAGATTATGAAAAAGTCTAACATTTAAAACTTTTTCATGTCACATAGTTATAAAATGAAACTCCGCTATGGCTAATATAAAAACATACGGAGTATATTTTTTTAAGCTTTTTGGACTTCTCAGAGTGAATGTTCTTATTAAAATAAGTATACGTTTTATATTGTAATGAATTAAAAAATATATTAATGAGTATGGGTACTATCTGATTGGGGGAAAATGTACTTAGTACAAATTATCACAACTTTATATAAAGGGGATGATTTGCACACTCGAGAAAATAATTGGGACACTCCAATTAAATGTGTTTGAACATTTATACCCTCACATGCGTGAAAGTGTAAAGATAACTATAAGGGTATAAATGACCAAACACAATTAATTGGAGTGTTCCAATCAAACTTTTTGAGTGTGCAAATCATCTCTCTATAATTGTATAAATGTTTCTCATATTTTTTTACAAGGTAAACGTACACACACTGAGCTGCGCATATGTTCACACGATTTGAACTTTAACCCTTTGTGGGGAAAAAAATGTTATGTTTTCACATTCATATAACGCCATCTAAAACAAGCTAGCATATATCTTTTCGAAATCACCAGACTTTCACTGTTTAATTACACATAAATGAGTGGCAATCAAGTTAAAGGAATATTAGTTGACCAAATAATGTTTAAAAAAGTACCATATGATTGATGCACAAGAAAAAAATAATGATAGATTCCTTTGTAAACTATACAGATGATTGACATAACTTGTCAAATTTTGTTATTTTATCTAAATATGTTCACTGTTTTTATATGATGTTTGTTAAAAGGTAGTGTAATATGTTTTCAAGACAAATGCGGATATTGTGAGCGATATAAAACTTGGGAAATCGTAGGAAGAGAAAATGACGTTTGTTAAAGGTATAAACATGGAGTACAACACAACTAACTATCATCTACACAAGATAGAAATACAACTTAGACAACTATACTATCATCTATACACTATACTACTAACTTGTTAAAGCCACACAACCATAAAGAGATCTCATAGTTTGAACATTTGATTACTGCAACACGTCCTTTAACTTCTGAACTCATAAATTTACATTTCAATTCATCCATCAAAGAACATCTGCACCCATTCAATATTTATGAGCAACCTCAGATTTCTTTAATATCGCCATCTTTTTTGTATCCTCGCTTAGAATAACTCAAAGCCTGTTGCGGATTTAGGAATTAAGTTTGGGTGTAATACTTTCTCAACTCGCTTTGCATCGTTGTAACCACCTCCACGTCAAGAAGTTATGGAACCAGAAATCAATGGCGGAACTTGAACAATTTTCTTAAGGGGCCGAAATAATTTGAAGTGTAAAATGTAGTTCCGTGTTTAACAAAGGCTAGTGTTGACCACACCCTCCTCTAGTTTTTAGCCCCCCCCCCCCCCCCCTATTTTTTTATTTTTTTTTATTTTTTTTTTTTATTTTTATGATTTTGTTTATATCAAAAAGCTATAAACTTGAAAGTGCGGAACAGAAAATGTAAAGTTTAATATGTCAAACGCTTAAAACTGTCAGAAATACGGAACAGAAACTGACAAAAAGCGGTGTTATACTGGAAAAAAATAGGGGACAAGGAGGAGACAAGGGGTCTGCCACCCTCGATCCGATTATGGTATACTATTATATCTGTAACTTTCCTACTTAATGATATTAATCATAAGAGTTACAGATTCTCTTGCATATAATATTGAAGTTGAACCACATATGCATAGAAGAAAAATTGAACCATGGTAGTATAATGTCTAAGTACTGATGCTAGAACCAATCACAAGTAAACAACTAAAGGTTCATTTGATATGTTTGATGGAATCACTATAGGTATAGGTTTGAGAATAGAGTGAAATGGAAATAGGTATGTAAATATCATTTTTCATAAGTATCCACATACCACAACATTATTTTTTATTTTTCTGTTTTTTATGACCTAAAATATTTGATTGATTAATTAATGTATTGACTATAAACTTTTTTAAATTGTGTGAAAAATAATTTACGACCGAGTTAATATTATTTGAGTAAATCTACTTTAGTTCGATGGTCAATGTCAAAATATAGATGATAGAAGACAAAGTATATAAATGATAGTGAAAAGTGATAAATGGACAATGACAATTAATGAAGAGTAACTCTCACCTGCTTCAGTGCCCTATGTCCACATCCAGCTCATATTTCTGCATCATACAAATAAATGGACTTCTTGTGCCTCTCATCATCCATCCATATATCTACACTTTCATTTTTTTTTATTTTTTTTAATATAAAAGAAAAACTTTTTTGTTTTCTATACACGCTACGGTCTTTTTAAAGTAAGAGTGAAATAGGGTATGTTTGACAAAAGTAGCTATAAGTAGTAGCTGTGAGCAGTAGACACAGCTCACTGCTTATCACTCACAGCTTCTTAAAGAAGCATTAGAAAAATGTGCATTTTTAAAAAATAAAAAAGTTGACCGCTCTTATGCCAAACGAATACTCCCTCCGTCTCATAATTATTGTCCATATTTCCCTTTTTGGATGTCTCAAAATAATTGTCCACTTTCCTTATTTAGTAAAAACTAAAGAATCCAATTGAGGAATATTCCATTTTAGTGGTTGAAAATGAAAGTGCCCCAACTTTTCTTAAACTTTACGATTTCTCTCTCATGACAATAATTATGAGACGGAGGGAGTGTTAAAAATCAAAAAGCTCATTATCTCAAAAAGCTCTGCGACAAACATAGCCGTAGTTTATTTATTTATTTAGTACCGAAGAGTGCTAAACTCACTCACATTTTACAAAATTTCTCCCACACAATGAGGTGGCATGCATCTTAGCCACTCATGTGAAAGCATTAATTGATCAAGTGAGAGCATTGAGTGGCTAAGATGCATTACACCTCGTTATGTGAGAGAAATTTTGTAAAATGTGAGTCAATCTAGTACTCCTCAACAAGTACCAAACAACAACATTGCTTTGCAAATCATATTTGCATTCGGCTCTAATAATTAGCATGCATGATAAAGCGAATTATTGATTTACACTTTATCCACGTTAATAACAGTAGTACAGTACTAATAATGACACTTAAAGTATTTATAATTATAATTATTAAATAGCTACTTAATAAAGTCACAATTGATAAATGCATAGTTCAATCAAATCATACGAACAAATTTATTAGCATTGTTTTGTTTTGACTAAAGAGTCTTAAATTCGAATTATTCTTTTCATATTTTCTCACGTTTAATTTTGATGGTCTCCAATCAGCATTAAACTATAATCAATGTTGATACTTTAGGTTAATTCGTCTAATTATGTAATACTACATCCGTCCCAAAATTATTATTCCAGTTTACTTTTTAAGTCTTTCTTTTCTAATTTTGACATTAAGTATTTTTATTTGTGTTATATAATACTAGACGAGTACCCGAGCATAGCAACGGATTTTCTAGCGGCAAATAGTTATATGTGTCATATTATGGTTAAGTATTTTATGTAACGTTTATACATAAAACATAAAACAATAAAAATGATGTGTGGAAAGTTCTTCTTTAGCTGATCGAAAAGATGAAACTGATGGTTGTTTCACAGAATCAGAAGAGGGTGTTGTTTTATAAGTTGTTGCAATGAGTATTGATGCAGCACGTGTTACCACATCCTGGAAGACATGGTTAACAACATTTTTTTACCAATGAGATTAGTGAGTAGTGCAGGTAGTATTTGACTTATGGCATTTCCCCAAAAATTCTGTATATATGATTTAGAATTAGGCTTTCTTTTAGACAATATCGCCTTTAAAAAATGTCATGTTATTAAACGATTTGGGTGCATCAAAACATTTAAGTTTGAATGAATCCAGAAGCGAATGTGCTAATCTCAAAATAACCTACCGAATCGTTCTGATTAACTTGGTCGAACAACGTTCACAATAAAAGTGCACCTTCGTCACAAGCAGCCAGGTTCTTAATATCTGAACCAGAAAGAAAAAGTGGATAAGAAAGAAACATATGATACACATCTAAGGAAAAGATACAACGAATGGTACAATCGTACATGATAAGCACGATAAAATATGATTCAAGATAGCCATATATGTTTACTACCAAAGATAAATGTCAATAGTTCAGATGCTAATGAATCCTGAAACATGTTATGGGCACACAATTAACTGATTTTAGAGGTTTTAACTCGTTCTAGTTTCCCACATGCCATGCCTGCAATAAAAAAACACAATTGAAAAAACAAATAATTAATCAGTCTCAGCATTAAACAAACACAATTGAAAAAACAAAACACAAAAGAGTGGAGTAAAGGAAATGGCGAATCTGGAACCTGTGAATCGGAATTTCAATACCACCGAATACTTGATCGTAACTGCACCATAAGAATTGACATAAACGATATTAAAATATTGATATCACATTCAAAATCAAATAAAAAATGGCATAAAGCTGACAAACATGCACCAAACAATTCATAATTGAGTTGATACATTCACAAGAATTCGAGAATCACACGGAAAAGATGAAAAAAATAAAATCTTATCTATGATTAAAATCCTGAAGAATCGAAGCTGAAAATATGTGGCGATTTTATGATGTTGATGAAGGGGTTTTTTTGAATGATATTGTGTCATATACTCTTATGTTGGTATGAATAAACTTTGAAATCTTTCCAAAAAGTCTGGTACAAACACTTGATAAGGATGGGCCGTATATCTTGAGGCTGGCCCGAATTTTATGAAGCTTACATGAGAAGTTTTGTTACAAAGTCTTATTTCCTTAATTAGTGGTAAAATTCAAATTAATATTCACAAATAGTTTATATCAACAACCAATATTCACAAATTTACGCTTGAATTTTAACACAACAAATAGACCAACAGTTTAATGAATTAGTGAATAATGAATGTGAAAATGATGTATCCTTAACATAAATAAGACCTTAGGCCTCTTAATAGACTATTACCCACAGAAGAGCTGGACCAACTGTGATCATTAATAAAGACTATTAACCACAAAAGATCTTGACTAAATGTGATATCTCATGGAGGAGGTAACTAAACCCACTTGACATTTCTTGACAGATTTTGCCTAGAATTCTAGCCATGATGTATATTTATGGGCTTATGGTAGATTCAAAAGTGCAAAAACCTTTTCATGATAAAGAAAGTGCTCAAAGTGTTAAAGTGAATGAAATTAGAAGATTGAGTCTTTACAGGGTTATAGTTTTAATGGTTCTGGTTCCTGATAATGCAAAAACCTTTTCATAACAAATGAACAGACCACCTGAATGAAACACACCATGCCAAACTCATTCAGACATTATCAAGAATATCTGATGTGCCTTGATTACACATTACCCTAACATGTGATCAATTAGAAAAAATAATCGTTGTGGAATTTCTTAAAATTGCAGATGATTCAAATCAATCGTGATATAAAAATTAACTAAAAGAGTTACCTAATTGTTGACGGGCTTGAATTCAATGTGGTTTTTTACATTTTATAAAGTGCGTACAATAAAAAATATGCAATTAAAATCATGAAAGTAGAAACAAAGAAATAAGTGAACACATTTCTTTAAACTTCCTGGGTAAGCTTAATAGTGGCGATTTTTCGATGATGATGATGAAGGGTTTTCTAAATGATGGTTTGATACTTTGTGCATGAATAAAATCCTGGTGCGTTTCTTAATGCGTAATTGGGGTGAGTTACAACTGGTATCATGAGGCTCACATGAGAAGATTTAAGAAAAAAGTCTTATTTACTTAATAAGCGATCAATTCAAAATTTTATGCATCTTCTATTTCAGATCAATATTTCCTTTATTCACCCTAAATGCCCTTTTGGCTTTCAAGGTTCAAGGGTAGAATAGACGAGTACCCGTGCATAGCAACAGGATTTTATAGCGACAAATAGTTTATACATAAAAAAATTATAGGTTATAAATAAAAAATAATAAAATTTTGAAGATTTGAGAATTAAACATAATGTTTTGAAACTCGGTTCGACCCGGGTGATTCAACCGGTTGAACCGTTCCGATCGAAAAATTGGTCGATTTAAACCGGGTCAACTTGCTAGGTTGGGTGGAAAACGGGTCAAATTAAACCGGTTAAACCCGTCGGGTTTGAAGCGTCCCGGGTCAACCCGGTTTGTGATTTGTATTAATTGGTTGTATTTAATTTGATAGATATGTTTTTAATTGGTTGTACAATGTGAATAAATCATTGTACTTTTAAGTAATGGGGTGTTTTAATAAGAGTATTAATTACATTTCATAATTTCCTTTAATAAATTTTTTTCAAAATTTCCACTTTTCAAGATTGACTATTTTTTCAAGATTGACCATTTTTCCTTTATATGTAGTATAGATTTGATGCAAAATATACGAATAAAATCGGTTTTAAATGTATTTTCATTAGTATAATTTTTCATCAAGTATTATTGTGGACGTATGGTCCGGACTGGGTCAGGAATGGGTCAGGCCCGGGTAGCCAGCGGCCCACATTATGCCTAAACCCTAATCCATGCCTTATAAATATAGGGCTGGGATCTCCTTATTCACTACGACCGAACAGGTTATCCTAAACCTAATAGCTATTATATGCTCCGCGCATCACATACTAACTTGACCGTCGGAGGTGGATCCCGGGGCTACGGCCTCGGGTCCACTCCTAACGGGTTCTCTTTGTTGTACAGGTCTACTTAGGGCTTGAGAAGACGACTAACGGCCCAAGGAGAGTCGTCATCCAGCCCGCGCCAGATTATGTATCAACAAGTTGGCGCCATCCGTGGGACCACGAATAAACCATGTTTCGTGTTCTCACATCACCGGAAAGCAACCACGAATTCAAAAGCCGGTAACTTTAAAACTTTGTATTTTTTGGGTTGCACCTTAAAGTGCGCAGTGTGCACGACACAGAAGTAAAACCTAAATCGTTTTCTTCTATTCACTGACACAAGGTTAATACTTCAAAGTATTAATTGTTTCCCATTTTTTCCTTGGTCAAAAGTTGCGACTGACAACTAAAATTCTTGATGACGTATCTTGAGTTCCTAAAAACAGGAAGGATGATAAACAATACAGTTTAATATAATACACGCTATCTTTTGTTGACATATGCAATAAATATGTTTTTTATTTAGTATCTTGCCTACTAATAGAATATAAAGCATGCTTTCTTTTAAGATATTCATATGTTATCTTTTAAAGATTAAAAAGATTTTACATATATCTTTAACCTTGATAAACACGATTTTATCTATCGCTACGAGCGCATTAAATCCGCACGATCGGACCTATTTTATCTTTTAGCCGCGAAACAGCGCAGTCGCGATAAATCTACCCGCGTTAGGCCATGCGTACGAAAATCTTCGCAGATTGGCGCCATGCGCGCACTGTCATGTACAGGCACCACGATGCTAGTCAATCGCCATGAGCACACTGTCACTGTCACGTACAGGCACTGGACGAAAGCCGTGGTCAACTGCGATCATCCACAAACGTTAGAGTCTATGCGGACACGATAAATCTATCTGCGTCTGTGCGTGCAACAGAAACTATTAGTCGCGGTCATGGTACATCCATCCGCGCCATTATTTAAAAAAAAAAAAAAAAAATCAATCGCTTTGAGCGCACTGCGTTCACATATTAGCTACGCGCTACTTTTCTTATCTAGTTTATAAAACCTCACGATAGGTGTAATTCGCACTGCTATTTCTTTTATGTGTTAATTATATATGCTATGTGCTATATTTTGCTACGCGCTAATCTTTTATTTCATTAAGGTTTTCTATGTCGCGATTCGCGACATATACATCTAATATTTGCATTGAGTATTTTTCAGGATTTGAATACTTAAATTTAATGCTCCTACACGAGTAGCACCATCAAACTTGGGGGGCTACCAGGGTATATAATACCACTGTTGGCGCACGCGTCACGCAGGTATATTTGGAAGCAGATCGTACGTAAGAGGTACTGCAGGCCCGGTACAAAGACGAATTTAAATATTCGCATCATCTTACCGCAGGGGAGACGTTCTCTGTCGGTTGTAAAGACGAATGTAATGTTCGCGCACAGCGCGCATAGCGCGCACCTTTGTCGCGAACAACGCGCATACTTGTCGCGCACAGCGCGCACCTCTGCCACAGGAGCACGTCTTCTGTCGCACTATGTTGCATTGCTACTGGTACAAAAGGTACGCCCTTATCTAGGATGCAGCATAGGGATCCACCTATCCACCTTCACAATTGTGAGACAATCACAATCGCAATCCCAGTGCGCACTGTCGTATCTGGGCTGCGCAGTATGATCCAACCCATGTGCGCGCATGGGCCATGCCATCTTGGTTGATTGGGCCTACGCGACCATGAACAGAACTTAAGTTTAGCATAACATAGCCATGCGCTATGTCATACTAAACTCGGGGGCTTGTGGACGTATGGTCCGGACTGGGCCAGGAATGGGTCAGGCCCGGGTAGCCAGCGGCCCACACTATGCCTAAACCCTAATCCATGCCTTATAAATATAGGGCTGGGATCTCCTTATTCACTACGACCGAACAGGTTATCCTAAACCTAATAGCTATTATATGCTCCGCGCATCACATACTAACTTGACCGTCGGTGGTGGATCCCGGGGCTACGGCCTCGGGTCCACTCCTAACGGGTTCTCTTTGTTGTACAGGTCTACTTAGGGCTTGAGAAGACGACTAACGGCCCAAGGAGAGTCGTCATCCAGCCCGCGCCAGATTATGTATCAACAATTATATAACACAAACAAAAATATTTAAGGTCAAAGTTGAAAAGAAATAGAGAAAATTGCAAAAATCGTCCTTGTGGTTTGGCCAAATTGCACGTTTCGTCCTTACTGTTCATTAATTGCAAAAATGGTCCGGATTTGGCACTGTTTCATTCACTTTTGGTCCTTCGGCATTGCAAAAATCGTCCTTGTGGTCTGGCCAAATTGCACGTTTCGTCCTTGTGGTTGCAAGGACGAAGGACCAAAAGTGAATGAAACAGTGCCAAATCCGGACCATTTTTGCAATTAATGAACAGTAAGGACGAAACGTGCAATTTGGCCAAACCACAAGGACGATTTTAGCAATTTTCTCAAAGAAATACTTAAAAAGTCAAACGGAAACAATAATTTTAAGACGGAGGGAGTATCAGCTAGATATGAAAATAGTATAAATTTACTATCGTTTAGTTTAGTTTGGAACAAGATGAGGTTGCGCATAAAAATTTTATTGGTACTCTTTTTCTATAATGTACATTTTTTTTTTTTTTTTTTTTTTTTTTTTTTTTTTTTTTTAAAGATAATCTTACAATCACAACGCAATATTTCGCAAGACGTAGCATGAGTAGATGACCTTACAGTAATGTATTACATATCATAATTATGAGATGTCTAAAAATAAATGTACATTTTGTATTTCAACTTGGAAAAAGATTTTAATAAATACCTACGTTATTTTTTATGACGAGTGTAGTTAGTGAAAAAAAAATTGATGCATTTATAAAATAAATAGTTGCTACGTACTACTTATTTTGTACTGTTTGACATACTATCATTACAAGTATAAAAAGTTGAGGTAAACTCGTTGCATTTCTTTGACTCCATTTTTATTAAACTTTGTAATTTTTCTCTCATGACAATAATTTTGAGATGCAGGGAATAACTACTAATAAACTATTACCTTGAATTTTACGATGATTGAAAACTCACAATTGTGAGTAGTGGTGTTATAAAACCCGACCGACATGAAACCGATCGGGTTCGGGTTAACTCGGGTCAAAAATCATATTCGGGTCAACCCGAATTGACCCGAGTTCTAAACAAGGTCGGGTTCGGGGTATGTTTTTTTTAGCCTTAACCCGATCCGAACCCGACCCAAACCTGAGTTGACCTGACTAAACTAACTCTTTACAATGTAAAAATACGCGAGTTGACCCCAAACCCGAGTTGACCCGACTCGAGTTGACTCGAACCCGAATTGACCTGACCCGAGTTGACCCGAGTTCTAAACAGGGTCGGGTTCGAATATGTTTTTTTTGGAGGCTTGACCCAAGTTGACCCGACCTGAGTTGACCCGAACATGAACGGGTCAAAATAACAGCCATAATTGTGAGGACATTACTATTCGAGTTTAAAACCGAAATATGAATAAAATAAAAAACCATCACTTTCATAAAATGTCACCATTGACTAAAAGTGTCTTCCCAAACAGAAAATCCAAAGTCAAAGGCTTGAAAAAAGTGCCTTTTAAAAAGCCAATGGGGATTTTTTTGTCATTTCAATTTGTTGCCTTCTGCCCATTTTGCCTCCCTTTTAAATTACTTACATACCCTCACCGTCGGTGGTCCTAAATGATTAAAAAAACAATAAAATTTTCTGTTATAATTACCATTTAATATGGGCAATTTTGTCATTTTAGTCGCTGATTATTCACTTTATATGATACCACCCTGGGTTTTCGATAGTTTCATACTAGCCCTCTAAGTAGTATGAGGTGGCACTAGTTTTGGATAGTGTCATTTTAGTCGTTGATTACCATTTAACTGGTGCCATTGACAAAAAGTGCTGAGGTGACACTAGTTTTTTCCACGGCACCACCTTTGGCATGAGACTGTACCCAGCCTTCTAAGTAGAAATTAATCATTTTACATCCCTATACTTTTTTCTTATTGTATTCTAAATCTCTTGGTACTAATCTAGTTAGTTGTTCCAATTACAACTTGTCTTATTCTTCTATGCTTAACTGTTATATTTTTAGAGAAACGATACACCCACAAAATAAAATTCGCAAAATCATCTACAAAATGAGGTGTCACTCACTGATTCGTGTAATTTTCTATACTTTCTCTTTTTTATTTGATTAAGCGAATCAGGGAGTGACATCTCATTTGTAGATGGTTTTGTATATTTCATTTTGTGAGTGTGTCATTTCTTATATTTTTATTGGTGTTTTCATAAATATCAATAAATATATGTTTTACCAGTAAAGAAAACACACTTTTAAAATCATGTTTTTCAAGTAAATGGTTTAAACTTTAAGAATGTATCATACCATATAAGGGTACAAGCAATTAAGATTTTCAGGTCACCATAAACATGTCTTAACAACTTCAGTAATGATCGTAATTATCATAATGTGTATGTTACGTTTTATTTACGCTCAATTGTTAAGGTGGTATAAATTTTTTTGAATTATTAGATACTATACGTACATATAAATGCTCACATGATTACACAAAAATATCATGTTTATTCACATTATACACATCAACATGATTATCAGGACGTGCAGATAACCTTGCTCATTTAGAAACATACTTAAACGTTTGACATGACAAGGAAGCTTATAACCATTATTGAATGTCTATATAGTAGGGATGAGCAAAACCAGCCGAATCCCGAAACCGAGCAAAATTGACCGAATCCCGAGTGTCTTGATATCGAACCGACACCCTTCGGGTCGGTTCTCGGTTATGGGTTTTAGTAATTGTCGGTATCGGGTCTGGTCGGTACAAAAACCGAAGAAATAAGTGCAATTTTGGGGAAGAAAACCGAAATCAAAACTGACCCGAGTCTCATTCGGTTCGGTTTCAAGATAGCGTTTTAACCGTTTTCGGGATTGTGCTGGGTCGGGACGGGTCGGGTCGGTATTCGGCTCGATGCTCAACCCTACTATATAGTATCCTGAAAAGTGTATTAGCAAACAATACAACTGTTAGAATCAAGTTTTACTTGTACTTCTTAAGTTTACTGCCAATGAAGCAATTCATTATTGTGTTCGTTTATTGTTACTCGGTATATAGAAAGGGAGATGATTTGCACACTCTCCTAATTGATTGGGACACTTCAATTTAATGTGTTTGGACATTTATACCCTCACATGGGTAATATAAATGTAACTGTAAGGGTATAAATGTCCAAACACATTAAATTAGAGTGTCCCAATCAATTGAGGGAGTGTGCGAATCATCTCCCATATAGAAAGAAGTTACTATTGAGTTTTATAAACTTTTGGGTGAAAAATGAAATTTGATGGGTCACATGGGAGTAATGTGAAATGTTGGAGAGACAAGGAAAGCCACTTGAAAAGATGGATTATTTCATAATATGCTTTGCTTGCTGATTTTTAGCCAACTTTTTCCGTGGAGATTCCCATTATTTATTTTATTTATTTTTCCTATTTAATTAGAAACTTAAATTCCCAATAAATATCAAATCATATAATAATAAAATGCTGGTTAGGATTGTATAAATAATCCACTTCTACAAGTGGCAAGTATGTTATACACGTGGCGTGGATTTCATGGTCACTGAAAAAAAAAAATCGTGATTAAGAAAATAAAATAGCTAGTAATGTTGTAAATGAGGTAAAACTTGTATAAAATCGGTGATAGCTATGTCTAACCAGTTAATTTTAATATAAACTTGTTAGTTATGTGTGCTATCATTTGACGTAGTAGTTGTTAGACACTAGTCAACTATATGGCAATGATCATGCTAACGACCAATATATATTATGAATTTAATATAGTTCAATTAGCTAATTAACTACATGTTAAGTACGAGTTACTCACCATCAAACATTCAAGCTTATGCTTAGATAATGGGCTATCTTTGGACTATGGAGGTGTTTTTTTACCTCTTAATAAGTGAGCCCTAACCTTTGTTTTCACTTATTGAGGAGGTCAACAAAAGTTTTATCTTTCAATTAAAACTAAAAAAAATTGTTTTCAAACCAATTAATTTAAAAAACAACCTTTATGTCTATAGGGAGGCAATTCATGCACTAATTACCTCTTACGACGCGTCGACTTTATAAAACCACCCTCCCACCCACATATCCAATCTTGTTGAAGCGTTGTAGTGACTAACAAAATATATTATATAATAATCTACTTAAATTCTTGAGTAAAAACAGTTTATGAGTTCAAATGAATAAATTTATAACAATAAAATAAGCACATAAGCGTATAAGGCTGTGCAGTGGAAGACATGTGAAGAGCACCAGAGACGCAAACTTATTTTGTTTTTATTTTTGTGTGCGTGCGTGCATTTGCGGGTATGTTTGAGTGGTAAATTTTGTGATCTTATTATACCTATTTGGTGATGATGTTAATGACGCAGTGAAAAGATGATATGACGATGATAATGTTGTTCATCAGTACACTTAGATTGTGTTTGATGCAAGGCTTTTAGGCTTATAGGGGCTTTAGCTTATCAAATAAGCTTTATTTGTGACACAAACTTATAAAATCTTTTATAAGCTCATAAGTCTGCATAAGCCCTGACCTTTTGAAATGGGCTTATGAGGGTTTACAATCAGTAAATGTCATTAAATATACAGTTGATTTATATGTAAAAGATTAAAGTATATATGAATTAAAAAAAGCTCAACTTCAATTAAATCATAAAAAACTTTATAAAAGTATAAACTTGAGCTTTCGACCGAGGGAGAGGTTATAAAGTCCTCCTATTTTTACAAGTGACAACTTTTTTTTTTTTTTTTTTTTTTTTAATATCATAAAACTGTGAAATGAAAAATACGAAAAAAAAAATATATAAAGTTAAACAAGTCAAAAGTATTAAAGTAACAAAAAGTACGGTATAAAAACTGATAAAAAACTGTGTTGTACTATAAACAGGAGAACAAAAAGAGTATTACGAAACATTGGTACTTTTTGTGAGCTAGAAGGAGTACCAATAAGGTAACCTTTCGGCCAAACATCCTTCAAGTTTCTAATATTGGGGTAGTTTATACGGACACTCCCATAGGGGTTTTGTGACTTCATGAGGCCCTATGCATTGTGTGTTTATATTTTATATAATGTGCAACGCGATTTGTACATTTTGACCAAAACCCTCTCTTATACGTAGTAATACGATAATTGTAATAATTCAATTATTGATGATATTGATATTGATATTGATGGTTTAAGAAAGAAGAAAAAAAAAAGTCTAAGGGTGCGTTTGGTATCCATTCATGTGAATCAACTATCACTATGAAAGTGATAGTTGATGTTTGTTTAGGGTGCCTGGGCCCACAACTATTACTATGAAAGTTCATTATTTTTTATACTCTATATATGGCTAGAGAGTGGGGAATAAAACTTTCATAGTTCAGTACTATCAAACTCATACTCATTGTCATTCCTCCCGACATACCAAACGCACCGTCTAAGATACGAGTAGGGGACTAGGGGAGTTGTATAGGAGAAAAAAGAGTCAAGAGTTGAAAGTATTTGAGAGAGAGCAGGTAGCCGACACGGTCTGTGTGGGTTTCTCCCTACTTGACTCTCTTTCCTCATTACTACTCTTCCCCTGCCCTGCCCCCTCATCAAGCTTCGAATCAAATTTATTATTTCTTTCAATCAATCAGACGCTAAATGGCAAAACCCACCTCCTCCTCTTTTCTCCCATTACATCTTTTGATCTCTTACATTTGAAAACTTTCCTTATTTGATCACCCCATAAACAAAATAATAATAATAATGTCCTCCTCAGATCACCGTGTTTTGCTACTCACTTTCATTGCAACAGTCATCTTTCTTTCTTTCACTCCTGTTCTCTCCACCACTGATCCAACTGACGGTATTTATTTATTTATTTTACTCATTCCTTATTTATTTTTATTATATATTTTTTTTACATATTTCAAAACTAGTTAGTTATGGTTGATCATTTCTTCTTACATTTTATTTCAAGCTATTGCAACCCACTAGATCTATTACTATAGCGCATAGCGGTGACAGTGTATAGTAGCGTTATTATTTTTTATTTATTTGTACGTTGCCTTTTAACTGTTGCGACTTTTTTTGTCTAACAACATTAATCATTTTTTTTTTAAGTTTTAAGTAAATGTATTTGTTTAACCTTATTTATGTGTTTACAACCTTATTTGTTGTCGGTTTATGTTTCCTAAGCTCAATTTTTTTAGGCTTATTTTGAAACTTACCTGTGTAAGCTTTATTAGGACTGGGGGTGTTTGTTTGGTGGAATTTGGTTTTGGGCTTGTGTTTCATAAGCTCACCTTTTGTGGCTTATTTTGAATTTTTTCAGCTTATATAAGCTTATGATAACATAAGAAACTTGTATAAGCCGAAAAGATTCAAAATAAACCACAAAAAGTGAGCTTATGAACTTATATAAGCCCGTAAGTCTAAAAAAAATGGGGATTATGAAACATAAGCAGAAAACAGATAAGCCCGTAAATTAGCTTAAACAAACACCCCGGCTCCTTATTATGTGACAAATTAGGGATTGTTTTAGTCTTTTAGATATGTTTTGGTTTGGTGGTCCACTGTTAAGGTTTTGGCATTTTACTGCTGTTTTGTTTTGTTTTGTTTTTATTATGCCGGAAAAAATGAAAATGAAATCGGAAATAATGGTTTTTTGTTTGTTTGTTTGGTTGTAGTTCAAGCACTTGGGGTTTTATACACTTCTTTAAACAATGCGGCTCAGCTAACCAACTGGAAACCCAATGCTGGCGATCCGTGTGCCGAGTCATGGAAAGGGGTTACGTGCGAGGGCACGGCTGTCGTTTCTATGTGAGTTTAACCGTTGATTTTTACACGCATTGTATCCGAAGAATACATATTGTGCTAATGTTTCGTTTCAATGTTGTTTGTTCTTTTGACAGTCAGCTTCCCGATTTAGGTATTGATGGGACATTGGGATACATGTTGTCGAGCCTTGCGTCACTCAAAACATTGTAAGAATAACATCTTGTAATTCACTAGGATTAGTATACAAGATTGACGTGTTCTGGTTTTCTGATTCTTATTCACGGCTTTTTGTTTTAGGGATTTAAGCGGAAACAACATTCATGATGCACTACCGTATCAGCTACCGCCAAATCTTACTAGCCTGTAAGATTTAACCTTACCAGATCTTTCTTATTTTCTTCATAGATTATGATTATTACGTTGTTTTAATGCTAATACGGTTTTTCAAATGTGCAGAAATCTTGCCAACAACAAATTAACTGGAAATGTTCCGTATTCAGTTGCGTTGATGTATAATCTGAATTACATGTAAGAGCCCGAACCAGGATAACATGACACTAGTTTATCTTACTGCTTTCTGTAATGCTTAATCCCTATACTTTTTCTTCTTCAGGAACCTTAGTCGCAATGGGATTGCTCAGAATATCGGAGATATATTCAATAATCTTACTAGCCTTACTACCTTGTAAGTTTGAAGTGAAACTCGAGCAGACTATCTTTCTTTTGTTATATGCATTCATATTGTGAATGTTCATATATGGTGCTTTTGTGTGTCGAGGATAAATTTATCAATATCCTAACTTGCTTTGTGTTGATGCAGGGATCTTTCGAACAACAACTTAACTGGAGATCTACCGAGTTCACTCAGTTCACTGTCAAACATTTCAACATTGTAAGCGTTTCCATTGGTACTACTCGTAAAATTATTATATTAAATTGTTGGTTCAATTAGTTTGGATTTCATATGATTTTTATTTTGTGCAGTCATGTGCAGAACAATCAATTAACAGGAACTTTAAATTCGCTAGCTGGTCTGCCTTTGAATGACGTGTAAGTGAAATTTCTCATGTACAGTGGTTCTCTTCATTTCTTGTTGATTATCTGATGGCCTTATTTTCATTGCAGAAATATAGCAAACAATCGTTTCAGTGGATGGATACCAAAGGAGCTTCTTTCTGTACCCACTTTTGTGTAAGCTATAATTCTACCTGCCTCTGTTTTGAATGCCCATGTGTATGCCGCTTATTGTACCTTATGCGTCTTTATAATTGTAACAGATATGATGGAAATTCGTTTGACAATGGCCCTGCTCCTCCTCCACCACCTTACACCCCTCCTCCACCTGGAAAATCTCCCAATAATCGCAGCCGATCTCCTCCATCAGGTACACATAAGGGGTCTGATACGCCTTCGTCAAACGAGAGCAGTGGAAAGAAGTTGGGGATCGGAGCTATTTTAGGCATAAGTTTAGGTTCTGCATTCTTTATAGCTCTTATAGCACTTGTGCTTCTTCTGTTCTGTCGGAAAGGCAAAAGGAATGAGCATGTTACAAGACCTTCCACAGTAAACCCTCCTTTCAATGGCGAGAAAGGTTTGTCTCTTCTATTTTCTGGCAATTTATCACAAATAGGTTCATCCTAAATGTAATCATCTTGTCAACAACTAATAATTGTATACGTGTTGTTCAGTTAATGCAGAAATGCAAGAGCAAAGGGTTGTACCGACAGCTAGCATAGTTGATCTGAAGGTCCCGCCAACAGAAAACTCGACATTTGAGCGAGGGAGAAGTGGATCTACAAATAGAGTAAAATCCCCTATAACCACGAGTTCGTACACCGTTGCAACTCTTCAAACAGCAACAAACAGTTTCTCTCAAGACAATATAATTGGTGAAGGTTCTTTGGGTCGTGTTTATAGAGCAGATTTCCCCAATGCAAAGGTACATTTATAACAATTGGTGGGTAGTTTTGCTACAGCTCTTTTGCATTAACACTTGTTTTATTCTTTAGATCATGGCTGTCAAGAAGATCGATAACGCTGCATTGTCATTGCAAGAAGAAGATAATTTCGTTGAAGCTGTGTCAAACATGTCACGGTTGAGGCACCCAAACATAGTTCCATTGGCCGGATATTGTGCAGAGCATGGACAACGTCTTTTGGTTTATGAGTACATTGCAAATGGCAGCTTGCAAGATTTGCTGCACTATGTTGACGACAGAAGCAAAACCTTGACATGGAATGCACGTGTTAGAGTAGCACTTGGCACTGCTCGAGCTCTAGAGTATGTCACCCTATAAAACCTTGATACATGTAAATTTGATCAAAATAGCCATATTATTACAAATGATATAAAAAAATGTCAAAAGGTTGTCTTTATACCAAACTAGTCATCAACTCACAAAGGTTTTTTTGGGACTAAACTTACTTTTCCGGAACTTTTTCATTCAAACTACCCGAAAATGTAAATAAAGTCAACATTTTCAAAGAAAGTACTTTAAAAAGCCTATTTCGCGAAAAAAGGCAATTCGTTTTTTGTGTATGTGTGTGTGGATTTGCTTGCTATTTTGGTATAAACACATCAATTTTGACATTTTCTTACAGAACCATGTGGGATAGTTTGATGAATTTCCTTCAAAATATTCATCTCCCTCTTCCTGTATTTTTCTTGTTTTAACAGAAGCTCTTTTATCGGCAGGTACTTGCATGAAGTTTGCCTACCTTCAGTTGTACATAGAAACTTAAAGTCAGCAAATATATTACTTGATGAAGAGCTCAATCCTCATTTATCAGACTGTGGTTTAGCTGCCCTGACGCCAAACACAGAGCGAGAGGTAATATTGTTGTATCACATGTATATTTACTTGGCGTACTCATAAGTGTCGTTGATGGGTCATATTGGTTCCTGTGAATAAGTTCGTTCAAATTTCTACAGGTAGCGACACAGTTGGTTGGCTCATTTGGTTACAGTGCTCCTGAATTTGCCCTGTCCGGCATATACACCGTAAAAAGTGACGTGTATAGCTTTGGTGTTGTGATGTTGGAGCTGTTGACCGGTCGGAAGCCATTAGATAGGTAATGGCCATTTTTTTTTTCATCATTTCCTTGATATAAGTTGTTAAAATTGTATAGTGCAGTCTTATTTCTAAACATTACAAGCCTTTTATTGGTGTTACTGTGCTAGTGTAAAATTGTTATCATAGCGCAAAACAACATAAATATATGTATTATCGCTGCAGAAGACAACCTAGAAAAAGTAGCATGCCTTGTACTTCTCCATGAAACTAGAAAATTACAAAAATAATTGCAATTGGCAATAGGGTTTTGGCCGTAAAATAGCTACGTACTTTCGCTGATGTACCGTTTTGGTACGTGTACTTATTTCTGTTCCACTTAATGTTGTCTACTTTTATGTTTTGTACCATTTTGCACTGCTGAACTTGTTTTACCGAAACTCATAACATCATTGCTGAACTTGTTTAAAAAAACGTGATTTGCCTAAAATACCCTCGAATTTACCCACAGAATTTGCACCATTCATCCTTGAGCTAACGGCCGTCAGTTCTGTTAGTTATTATGTGGCAACGTTAATCCATTTAGCCAACAATCATTTGCATCGTTAGTCCTTTATACATTTTTGTCCGTTTTTCTTACGGTTTTGTCTGTTGTATACGTTTTCGTCCGTTTTAGTCATTTTCGTCCGTTTTTCTTACGTTTTTGTCCGTTTTAATCCGTTTTTGTCAGTTTTTCTTACGTTTTCATTCGGTTTATTACCTTACTTCACCAACGAACAATCAAATTCTGTTCGACTTCACCAATATAACCTTGAAGTGACATTTTTTAGAAAAAATATTTTTTAGAAAAAATATTTTTTAGAAAAAATATTTTTTTAGAAAAAATATTTTTTTTCGAAAATTTTTTAGAAAAATATTTTTCTAAAATATTTTCAAAAAAAATTATTTTTTCTAAAAAATATTTTTTTTTCGAAAAAAATTTTTATTTTTTATTTTTTTTCTAAAAAATATTTTAGAAAAAAAAAATTATTTTTTATTTTTTTTCTAAAAATTTTTTATTTTTTATTTTTTCAAAAAAAATTATTCTCTTTTAGAAAAAATATTTTTTTATTCGGAAATATTTTAGAAAAAATATTTTTTATTCGGAAATATTTTAGAAAAAATATTTTTTTTTTCTAAAATTTTTTATTCAAATATTTTTTTTTTTTAAATTTCAAAAAAATATTTTTTTTATTCAAATATTTTTCTAAATTTCGAAAATATTTTAGAAAAATGTGCAAAATGGTACATTAGTGAAAGTACGTAGCTATTGTACGGCCTAAACCCCGTAAAAATGGATTCTTATAGAAAGTCAACAAAAAGTCTCCTATGCCACGTTGGACTTTAGCCGGTTTTTAAAAAGTTTAGCCGGTTGCCAGTAAAATTTGTGCAAAACGGAACAAAACATAAAAGTAGACAACATTAAGTGGAACAGAAATAAGTACACGTACCAAAACGGTACATCAGCGAAAGTACGTAGCTATTTTACGGCCAAAACCCTTGGCAATAACTGACATGAAATTTTGCCTGATTTGCATCTGCATACCCTTCTAAGAGCATCCCCAATGCATACTAACAACAATAGCTTTTCACTATTTAAATAAGCTTTTTGAAAGACTTTTTGTGCATTGCATTCATAGCTCTTTGAAAAGTTTTTTACAATGACTTGCTATACTTCAAGTCATTCTTCAAAGTGGTATGTATTAAATGTGGTATGCATTTAATGCATTAAATGCAAAAAGTCATTCAAGCTTTTTTGCATTGCTCATGCTCTAAGGTAAAAGAGTATTATCTTTTGTAAAGCTTAAGCCCTTACTTAATGACCCCTCGGGATACCTTAGAAGTTAGAACCATGAAATCATAATGTTGTATTAATGAATAGAATAAGAAATATCAGGCCTAGCAAGATTGGGTTTATATAAATCCAGTCTTTATTGTTCCTCATAGCAATGAGACTCTAGAATATGAAATCGTTAATAGGAGTAAGACCAACAGCCTAACTTTTTTCATCAGTTATAACTTCTAATGAACCTAAATTGTTTTTGCTTCACCATTTAAAACATTTTTGCACGTTCTTTTCTGATATATAGTTCAAGAGCGAGATCTGAACAATCACTTGTAAGATGGGCCACCCCGCAACTCCATGATATTGATTCCTTGGCCAAAATGGTTGACCCAACATTGAACGGCATGTATCCTGCCAAGTCTCTCTCCCGTTTTGCTGACATCATTGCCCTTTGTGTTCAGGTAAAAGTTCTCGAAAATTCAGTTCTTAAATTATTATTTTAGAAATACTTTTATGTTTCCTTTATCAATAGAGTTCAATGGATTCATATAAACAAGAAAAATCTTAATATTTTGGTGTTGTATACAGCCTGAACCAGAATTCCGGCCTCCCATGTCTGAAGTTGTGCAAGCATTGGTTCGCCTCATGCAAAGGGCAAGTGTTGTCAAGAGACGATCCAGTGATGACTCAGGATTCATATACAAAACCCCAGATCACGAGGCGTACGAGATGTCTTATTAGTTTTCTCAACAACTCATCCATATGTTATTCGGCACAAATAGCCTTGCAGTTTTCGCATATATTTATGCAAGGTCAAAGACTCGACATTGATGATGATGAATTCAATGAAGAGATCTGAGAAGGGTCATATCAATATCAGATCTGGAGTATGTATATCTAATTCATTTTACATCAAAAGCTGGTCACTTGAAGTTTAAGTTAATGGTAAAATAGTAAATATATATACTGATGATAGTTTATATATTTGTATCAAAGAAAAGACCTTTGACTTTTGACTTTTGACTTCCTCAATTGTTTAATTCTACTTGATGTTATCTTTTACCTGCATCTCAATGTCATCATAAACCTTTTAGCAACTGGCCAAATTTATAAAAAAAATGTCATAAGATCATATTTCAAGTAATTGTGTGCTACTGCTATGCATTCAGAGATGTAGTTTTGACAAATTTATCTTTGCATTCTTGCAATATAACATATGGTGTTTGTGATTTAAGACTAGTTTTATGTCATTTTTTTTCTTTCGGTTGATCTTTCTCGGATAAACATATGCAATTATAACTTGTGCTAAACAGTTTCAAAACATTTATCTCACTTTCAACAATGTTGAAATTATCGCCAAATAAAAGCATGCCCAATTCCGTCGAGGCATGTATGTGGAAGTAGAATGTAGACGTATCCTACATCTACCTTAAAATAAACTCGAAAGTAGGGAGACTAGTTCCAAGTTGACTTCCGGCAAATGTAACTGAGGGAATGAAAGTGCTCAAATATATAAATGTTGAAATTATTGTGCGTTCTTTTAATCATTATGAAATGAGATCCATGTGTGAATCCTTATTACCTATACCCATAAAGAAGATATGGGTTGTGTTTTACAACTATCTTATTTATTGTCTACTTTAAAGCTAAGAGACAACTGGAATTGCACCGATATACACAAAACAAAAATGTTATATAAATATGGTTCATTGAACAAATCGACATATTTTTGGTTTTGTAAACCGGCTAGAGCAAGAATGTTATTTTTGATAATGGAACATATAAAATGGCAACAATTTATAAATGAAAATAGAATGAATCTAGAATAATGTGAATGCATGTGAGTGGACAATTCTTATTACACATGAGAGATCTTATCATAAATTTTAGTAAAAAATAACATAGACAAGATCTACATGTTGTTTGATTCTTTAGTCACGGGTTTTTACAACTATAATTTTCTTTCCAAAATACCTTTATGAAGAAAAATGATAAAACTAAATGATTGCATTCCTTTGTAATTTTATATACAATAAAAACAAATAAACTTTTAGTTACTAACGGATTTTCACTATTAAATACATGTTATGTGAATGTTTTCACATTTATGTGATTTAAACAAATCTTTTTAGTCTTTATTAATAGAATGTAGACGAACTCTTCACAAAACCGCAACTCGTTAAATGATTTAACATCAATCTTAATCGAGTTATACTTTTGTTAAATCAAATCAAGCATAAACGTATATGATCAATGTGAAGCAATGGATTTTTTTATCTAACAATATTCACAAGACTACCATTATATTTTAAGGTATGGTTTGGTATCGTGAGAAAATTAGTGTCACCTAAACACATTTTCTCACACCAAAATTCAACACAACCCCAAAAACACCCCTCTCTCGTGTCACATAATCTGATGTCATGTGGTTGGGCTGGTGACATGACATAAAGCCATCAGCTCACCATACCGTGAGGAAAAAAACTGTGTAAGGTTTATACTTATAAATTATGTTTATTTTTAGTTAAAATGAAAAAAAAAAAAAAATCAAAAATTGTCGTTTCCATAAAATTAGTTTCTTTCCAAAAATAAGTAAATAAATAAATAAATAAATAAATCCACATTAATCATTATTAGATGGTTTAATTGTAAGACATTTGACCTCTTTTTAAGAGCTCAATAATTTGAAACCCACTAAATGATCACGAAAAAGCAAAAACCTGATCACACATATATCCAAATCACAAGATCGTTCTCTTGAATAAAACCTCTATCTCTTCCGAACATATAAAACCTCTATCTAAGAAATCGATATTAAATCACATATGTAATGAGAAAATATATTTCCATTACCAATAACATGAAATTTAATCTATTAAATATTTAAATACTTAATTACAACTTAAACCACTAACTTTTTTAACTCTCAGTTGCTACATTCTCGTATATATATAAATACATACATATTAACGCTATTATACATCATCACCGTTATGCACGAGTAATCGACGAGTGATAAAAATAGTAAAAGAAGTGACATGCAAATGGGGAAATCTAGTAAAAGAAAAAAAAACATAGTAACAACAATAACAAAAGGTTTTAAGAAAATCATCTTTCATTTTCATTTTCAATCCTTAACAATAGTAATAATCATGGTTGTCGGGATCCCGATCCTGAGCTTAGGATCTTACGATTTTACGATACTGCAAAGCAAAAACGATCCAGATCTTACATAGGATCTTTGAAAGCTTAAGATCTTATAGGATCTCGATCTTGACAATAGGATCTTAAGATCTAATCCGACCCGATCCTACTTTTCTCGGATAACAAACTAAAAAACTGCAAATTTCTGGATTATTTTTTTGTAGAATTTAAAAAACAACATGTTAATCTTATTAAACATTTCATAATCATAATTTAGGACAACTATTCGATGTAACCTTCATATAATTTTGTGTTTATGATATATAATAATTTGTAAATTATCTTAAGATCCCGATCCGATCTTACGATCACGATCTTGCAAAGACGAAAACGACGATCTTGAAAACCTCGGTAATAATAAAACCATAGTACCCAAAATTCCCTCTAAAATCTCTCCTTTTGTTTATCCAAATTAATTAACACTCCTTCCTTAAATATGAATCACTGATAGATAGTTACTTAGTCAGCTCATTTCATATTATTTTGTTGTTGTAAATATGGAGCAACAGAAGAAGATAATGATGATGATGAAGAAGAGATTAAAAATGGGTTTGGGATTTAAGATTGGTTCAAATCGAAGCCGTTTGGTTTTTGTGATTTTGCTTGCATTCTTTATTCTTATGAATTTTTGGATGCTCAACCGGATCCAAGATTCGGGTCATCATGTTGTTGTTGTTAAAGGTCTTCTTAAATCTAAGCTCTTCAAATCTTCTAGTCATTCTTCCCAAGTTAACCTTCCGGTAATTTTTTTTTTTTTTTTTTTTTTTTTTTTTTTTTTTTTTTTTTTTAGCATTTTGGATAAGTTTATAGTATGATTTAGTGAATAGATATATTTAGCATTTTCTGTTTAGAGTTTAGGATCAAATAAGAAGAAAGATCAAAATATTTCAGATGCACCTACAAAAATTCTCTCTCTTATTTAAAATGTGCGGCTAGAAATCATTCTTGTGTTTGATGCTCATTTGTGTTTTTCTTTAGTTAGGAGGTGTTTGTTTAAGTGGGCTTATGAGCTTATTTGATTTCAGCTTATATTTCATAAGCCCCGGCTTATTTTGAGGACTTGGGGGATTGTTTAAGTCTCAAAATAAGCCAGAAAAATTGGGGCTTATGAAACATAAGCCGGAATCAAATAAGCTCATTTGTATACAAACGGAAGGAACTCTTTAGTTAAGGGGTGTTTGTTTAAAGCTCATAAGTGATAAGCCCACATTTAAGCTTAAACAAACACCCTCATACTGAACTTATGAAACATGACATTTAGACTACTTATGTAGACCGGGTGTGATGGTGACTAATGACTACATCCACCACTGCCACCAAACAAACAAACCACCAAACCCTTGAAGCTTGACGTGTTTAACACAAAGCACACCACACATACATAGCCCACTTAAACACACACATACCCCATAACGCACTCGGGCACACACAAAACAAACATTTTTCGTTTGGTGGTCGGGATGACCAAACCACCTCCAAATTGGTGGTTCCATGGGTGGTTGTAGAAGTTTGTAATGGTGGTTCACGCATGGTATGCATCCCACTATGGGCAGTCTTATAGAAATTATACATTTAGATCATTAAACTTATTAGACATGATATTTATCTTACTCAACCTATAATAATTTATGTGTTCAGATCACCTGATTTAACACCAACTTTTTGTAAAAGATGTCATTTTTTATAAGTTCAGTAACTTAAGTCAACAAAAACTCAAAATTCGGTAACCTACCTCCAAGTATAATAAGTTTGGTAATAATATGATTAAAAAGAGAGGTGTGTAAAGTATAGGGTATTAAAAGTGTTAGGCTCGATTTTATTTGTGAAGGCGGGTCATTGAGAAATTATTTTGATAAGTTTCAGGAAGAGTTGAGAAAGATTGCTAAAGGAAAGAAGCCCCATAAAACAGCTTATAAGAGATTGTTGTATAAAGCTGCTCATGCCTTAGCAGAGGTAAATTGACAGTCCTTTGAGATATCGTTTTGAAATGGTGGTTATATTTTGTTGCTTACGGTGGTGGTTCTTTAATATCTAGAATCAGTATAAGTCTACCGAGCCTAAAGATCTGTGGATGGAACCATATCATGCTGTTGCTTCAACCTGGCAGCCTTGTGCGGATCAACGTGTTTGGAAGCCTAGCGGTGAGTGGTGACAACACCCTCTCACACACTTGAGAATTATACTTACTCGTCATTTTGGAATGGTACTTAAAGGATGTTATGATGTGTGTTTTGAATCCGATAGTGCAACTTAAGAAATCTGATTTAGATTATAGTTAAGTAAGGGGGTGTTTGGATGTGCGTCTTGCTAGTGTAGCAAATAATGGTATACAAGTAATTTTACTCGACCATTGCATGTCAATCTTGTTGAAGCTATTATCAAGCTGAATATTAAGATAACCATAATATAAAGTAGGTTAACCAAACACTGGAAGTTGATTAGTGGGAGTTGAAGTCGCAATAATAGATAGTCACTTCAAAATGCACATCCAAACACCCCCGAAATGTATAGGTATAGTATAGCTGCTAGGTAGGCAAATTCATACTTCCAATATCCTTTTTTATAGCAACCTGTTTCTTCAAGATTGAATAATATAATCCTAAATAATCATAAAATTAGAATCGTGGTCATGTATTTCTTTTGTTATGTTGTGTATGGAAATCGTCTTTTATTTGGTTTTTGTTTTATCCCATTTCAGAGGGAAACAATGGTTATATTATGGTCACTGCAAATGGTGGTATAAACCAGCAGCGAGTAGCTGTAAGTTATGTTTATATATCATTTCTAACCACTTTTTTACTATTTTCGTTTGCAAGAACAAAGTTCCGCTTCTTATGGTATTCAACCTCATTCTTGGTTTAACAGGTCTGCAATATTGTTGCAGTTGCAAGATTACTTAACGCAACACTCGTCATCCCAAACTTTATGTTCAGTAGTGTGTGGAGAGATACAAGGTATTAACCATTTCTAATAAATTTTAAAAAACTCATGTTTATGCTATACTGACCGTTGTATACCATTATTTCATAGTCAATTCACAGATATCTATCAGGATGACTACTTTATCGATTACCTGAAGCCTGATATCCGTATAGTGAAGGAATTGCCAAAGGAGTTACAGTCGTTGGATCTTGAAGCCATTGGCAGTGTGGTAATAATTTATCTCACCGTAAAGTAGTTAACTATTATGTGAACTATGCTGAAAAGAAGGTTAATTTTTTTGAAATTTGACAGGTGACAGATGTTGATATTGCCAAAGAGGCGAAACCAAGTTTCTATTTGAAATTTATTCTTCCACTTCTAATGAAGAATAGAGTTGTTCATTTTGTGGGGTTCGGTAATCGTTTGGCATCTGATCCAATACCATATCACTTGCAGGTAGCATATATTCTTTACAATTTCTATGTTCATTCAACCAGTTTTAGCGGTATTTTCATTCATATATTCTAGATAAATATGTTTCATTGATTTTTTGTTATTTGGGAACTTCATACAGAGACTCCGGTGCAGATGTAATTTTCATGCACTGCAATTTACTCCAAAAATACAAGCAACCGCTGCTTTACTCATTCAGAGAATGCGTCAGAATGCAACACATTCGGGAGTATTGGATGAAAACCTGGTTGGACCCTTTGCTAAGCCAAAGGGAAAAGTTAAAAAAGATTTCCGATACTTGGCTTTGCACTTGAGGTTTGAAATCGACATGGTTGCTCATTCTTTATGCGATTTTGGTGGCGGTGAGGAGGAAAAGAAAGAGCTGCAAGTATATCGTGAAATTCATTTTCCTGGACTATTGGAGCTAAACAATACCTCTAAGTATGATTTCTTTGTTACTTTTCATATAGGCTCAATTATCGTTTTTGATTTTCCTTAAACTCCATCTTTCTTTAACCTGTTTCAGGATTCCCTCATCAGAAAGACTTAAGGCGGAAGGTTTATGTCCGTTAATGCCTGAGGAAACCGTGCTTATGCTTGCTGGCCTTGGTTTCAAGCGTGACACCCGAATATTTTTAGCAGGTTCACATATTTATGGTGGAAAATCAAGGCTGAATGCCTTAACGACACTTTTTCCTAATATGTTTACTAAAGAGGACCTCTTATCGTCATCTGAAATCCAACCGTTTTTGAACTATTCATCTCAGGTATTTTCAGCATATTCCGAGACTGTCTCTTGCAGAGGGATTTATTTTAGCTAATTATTTGAATCTGTGTATTTAATTGCAGTTAGCGGCACTAGACTTTATAACCTCTATAGCATCTGATGTTTTCGCGATGACCGATTCAGGAAGTCAACTATCATCTTTAGTATCAGGTTATAGAGTATACTATGGTGGAGGAAAAATGCCGACAATTCGACCAAATAAACGCAGACTAGCAGACATATTTATGAAGAACAACACAATCGAATGGAAGGTTTTCGAAACCCGGATAAGAAAAGCAGTGAGACAAAACAAACGGGTCTTTTCACGACCCGTTGGGAGGAGTGTATATAGATACCCTCGTTGCAATGAATGTATGTGCAACTAATCTTTCAGTTCATTCTCTCATTCATTTATTACATTAATCGTTCACCATTTGTATGTTATATAATCAGATAGATTAAGATACAGCGAATGTAAAAGTAATTTTGCGATAATATTTATACAAAGAAATAGCACATGTATTCTCATCCATTATAGAGATTCAATGCTTCATGTCTCATATATAGTAGCAGGGTATCAAAAAGTTGATACCTTTTCTGTTTACCGTCATATTTCAGAAATCGATGCAGGTAATACAGAGAGCGGTATCCTCACAATATGCTTCATATTTCCCGTTAATACAATCTTACCATAGCTAAACGAATCTTGTACTTGTGTAACTTAAGTATCACTTCCAAATCTTGGGTGCCTTCTGGTGCCTATGGTAAACCATGGTGGATTTAATTCAACTGCCACACCGTTAGGCGGGACCACTGCACACACATATGTCTCCGCCGTATCAGCAACGTTCTTTACAGTCCTCCTTACTAACTGTTTTCCGTTAAGTGCTGAGATTGTCAGTGAAGGGATGTTTAGATCCGACGGTGCATGGAACGAGTGTTCACATTGTTCGCCAATTGCTGTTTTGATGATTTCTGGGCCAGTGTTTGGTAACGAGCACAAGAAACTCATGTAATCTTCGAATCCTGATATAAAAACGAGCCCAGGATCAATGGCACGGGTTGGATTAACAAGACCCACGCCATGATCAAAAGGCGCCACCGTTATCATATGTAAATGCAGTGGTTGCCATTGCAGAAGCAATCATTGATGGCGACCATAAAGGATTCAGTTGCTTGATCAATGCAGCTACTCCCGCAACATGTGGGGCTGCCATACTTGACCTGAAAAGACAATTAGAATTAGCATCATAACTTACAAGCATATATTCATACAAATATGCAATGCAACCTTACCTGATAGGATCGGAAGTTTCACGCTCATTGGGCTCCATGCTGCCCAAATCTGGTGCCCAGGAGCTAAAATATCCGGCTTCAGCAAGTCCGTTGGGTTTCGTTTAATGTCCATAACGTTTGGTCCTCTGGACGAAAATCTACTGACGATCGGAGCTTTTACATTATAATTACCGAACCAGCCTTCTCCTATCGCTGCTAGCCCTCGGAATGCAGTTACAACTCCGTTACTCTCTTTCGGTTTGTTTCTCGTAGTAGTCTAATATAATCTTTGAATCACTAGTTTTTGGAATCATTATTCCAGGAATAGAGAATGGTAAAGGTTCTGTTAAGAAATCACCATACATTGGATTGGCAATAAATACAAAACCCATGAATCTTAAGGTTCTCGCAGTGTTGGAAATGGCATCTGGATTTGAAGTTCCATTTAGAAACCCGGATGAAAACGTGCATATAACCACGCTTTGTTGTACAATAACTGGGTTGAAAGCTTCCAGATGTTAACACTCTTCTATATATTCTGGGGAAATTTGCATTTAGCAAGATTGCATCTTTAGCCAAGACCAACTTATATCGTAGTAGCATGTTCCCGAAGGTGGGTCCCGATAATCCAATCCCACGGATTCTTTTACCATTTCCAAGAACAAGAGAACCGGAATAAGTTCTGTTTGTGTCGCAGGAAGCTACACCTACAGCCCACGGGGCTGTGTGAAGCAGTCGTATATGAGTCTGGACCACGGTTACCAGCGGCTTGGATTACTAAAACGCCCGCCTTACATGCGAACAACATAAAGATGTCAACATGCTTATAACATAGTGAGTGTGTTCTTTGGTGGTGTATCTTGCCCTATTGAGAGCGTTAAGATATCAACTCTGTCTTTTATCGCCTACACAATTTACAAGTTTCTCGATGAGCATTAGCTGTGTATATATTGGCATGTGGTTCACGGTGCGAGTGAGATTCTTACTTGTTCAATTGCTGCAAGAACATCTATTTTGGTTCCTACACTTGGATATATAGCTTTATAAACAGCAATTCTGAGTAAAAAATGATCACATAATTAGTCAGTCAAATGCACAATAAGAAGCGCACAAGGTAGGACATTTAAGTATTTACCGTGCACGTGGCGCCATCCCACATTCCCACTGGCTCTCCCGTAGTAGAAGCCATTTACAACCACTGGAACTCCATAATTTCCAGCAGCAGTTGCTGCTACATGACTGAAAAAAGTTTAACAATTTCAGTCATCTTATATAGTAAATGTTACTTCCAAGTCCAAACCGTCACTACCACATATACCTGCCATGGCCAACAGCAGCATAGGGAGACAAGATGTCAACCGAAGCATTAAGAAGGCCACTTGCTTTTACTCCAGCTGAAAAGTACCGCGCCGTAACTATCTTCCCATTGCATGAACTCTTTGGAAACATTGGCCCCTAAACACAAACTCCATTGAACCTAGTCAGGTTCTTTGTATAACCTCTCCTTGGATGATATGCAAAACTCGGGTGTGATGGATTAATACCCGAGTCAACAAAACCAATCACAATACCTTCATGTCATAAGCTGAAATGACAAGTCAACCAAGAAGTCAAACTTCAAAGTCAAACTGAAAGTCAAAATCACATTTTGGAGGGAAAGTCTGTTAAAATTCCCAACCAAATCCTTTTATAACTGAATCATTCACTTGTAACAAATCATTCTGAATTTTGTAATCTCTTATTGAACCTTTCTTATCACTCATTGTAAACTTTCATCAATCAATAATAAATCCTTTTCGAAACTTGTTTCTTTGGTATAGTTTCCTGATTGGTTTATTGCATTTGAAACTCTTATCCTCATTTCACATTGATTTCTGATTTGGTTTGTTTCATTTGGTATTAAGAGCCCTTTCCTGGCTTCAAGTTTGTTACACTGACAATCTTTAAATTCCGGTTATCTTCTCCGGTCAACTTCCGGCGAGAAATCAACCACCACTGATTTCACTGTTCTGTTTACAATTGGTTAGTGTCAATCATTTGTACGACCACAAGATAAGCCGAAATTCTCGTTAAATTCTCTTATCTTGAACAAGCTGGCAAGCAGCAGTTGGATTGAGTAACCTAGAACAGATCCAGTGTCATTACCCCATTTGGTCAGTGATTTATCATTGTTGCTGAGTGGTAGTGTAACTGGAATAATGGTGGAAGCAAGATCACTTAATAATGGTACTGGGCGACGAGAAAGTACTAATACTAATGGAAATACTGTTGAGAGTTTGGCAACTCAGTTAGCAGCATTGATGGGGGCTGTTACTACATTGACTAATGATAGGAGAGTGATGCAACAAAGATTTGATAGTGGTGAAGGTCCTAGTTAGAGAAGTCCTATTCTTGGTGGTCAAACTGGGGTTCTTGGTGGTCAAACTGGTCAGAGCAATACAAGTAATGGTGGTCAGTATGGTAGGTTATCCAAGATTGAGTTTCCTAAGTTTGATGATGAGGATGTGCAAGGATGGCTTTACAGGGTTCAAAGATTCTTTGAAATGGATCACATTCTTGATGATGATCACAGGATCAGATTAGTTTCCATGCATGTGTTTGGAAAGGCTCTCAATTGGCATACCCAGTTTATGAAAAGATTTGGAGAATTTGTTACTTGGAATGTGTATGAGACTCATGCAAGGAAGAGATTTGAATCAGTGTTTGAGGACCCTGTGATGGAGTTAAAAAATCTCAAACAGACCACAAATGTTCAGGTATATCAAGAAACTTTTGAAGCTTTGTTAAATAAAGTTGATTTGCCTGAATCTTGCATAATAAGTTTGTTCATTGGTGGGTTAAAAGATGAAATAGCCTATGCTGTTAGAATGTTTAGGCCTACAACTTTGATTGATGTGTTTTGTTTGGCTAAACTTCAAGAGGCTAATATTGCTCTGACAAAAAGTAGAAGTGCACCATTATTAACTAACCCTAGAAACAATTCAACAAGTGGTTATGTTAATAGAGGTGGAGGAAATGTACTGAGGCCTGTTAACAATGTGCCTATTGTTAATCAGAATAGACCCTTTAAGAAATTGTCACAACAAGAACTGGAAGAAAAAAGGGCAAAGCACTTGTGCTTTTATTGTGATCAAAAGTACAGTCCTGGTCACAAATGCCCTGGTCAGATGTATAGTTTGGAAGTGTGTGTTGATAGTGAGGAGTTTGATGAAGATGAAGATTTGATGCTTACTGAACAAGGGGTGGAAAATGTAGTTGAAAATGTCAATGAACCTATGCATCATATCTCTCTTAATGCCATGACTAGGGTAGTGAGCTATCAAACAATGAGAGTTAGAGGTTGTGTTGGTAAACAAGTTTTGCATATTCTAGTAGATCTGGGAGTACACATAATTTTTTGGACCTGAATACTGCTAAAAGGCTAGGCTGTCAGATGAGGAAAACATGCCCTTTGCAAGTGTCTGTAGCAAATGGACAAATAATGTCTAACCTGTATGAATGTAAACAATTTAGATGGGAGTTGCAAGGAAATGTCTATGAATAAGAGGAGGGTGTGAAATGGTGTTAGGAGTACAATGGCTTTCTACTCTTGGAATAGTCAAGTGTGACTTCAAGAATTTGGTGATAGATTTTGTGTTAAATGGAAAAAGGTGTGTGTTAAGAGGTGTACAACAGTCAGCTTTGCAGTGGATGCAAGGTAAACAGGAAAATTTACATCAATTGGGGTCTGAAATTTCTTCTATGGCCATTTGTGTATACCCTGCAACTTTGATGCACATGGTGTGGAACCAAGCCAACATAAACCACAAATCCAAACACTACTTAAACAACATTCCTCTGTTTTTGAGTCTCCAAAGGAACTGCCACCAAGGAGATCTCATGATCATACCATTCCTTTAGTACCAAATGCACCACCAATCAACATTAGACCCTACAAACATCCACCTAATTAGAAAGATGCAATTGAGTTGATGGTCAAAGAGTTACTGGATGCAGGAGTAATTAGAAACAACCAAAGCCCTTTTTCCTCTCCCATTGTAATGGTTAAGAAAAAAGATGGAACTTGGAGGATGTGCATTGATTATAGAGAACTTAACAAGCATACTATCAAGGACAAATTTCCAATACTAGTGATTGAGGAGCTTATTGATGAGCTTAATGGTGCTACAATTTTTTCAAAGTTGGATTTGAGGTCTGGATACCACCAGATAAGGATGAATGACAATGACATCTACAAGACTGCTTTTAGAACACATGAAGGACAATATGAATTTTTGGTGATGCCATTGGGCCTTACTAATGCACCATCCACCTTTCAGTCACTGATGAATACAATTTTTAAGCCTTTCCTGAGGAAATTTGTACTTGTCTTCTTTGATGATATATTGGTTTATAGCAAGAATGAAGAGGAACATTGGCAACAATTGCAGTTAGTGTTGGAAACCATGCAACAACATACACTCTTTGCCAAGGAAAGTAAGTATTGTTTTGGAGTGGACAGAGTTGAATATCTGGGTCACATAATCACTGCTGCAGGGGTATCAACAGATCCTTCTAAGATTCGGTCAATGGAACAGTGGCCAACTCCTAAAACAGTGAAACAACTCAGAGGTTTCTTGGGTCTTACAGGGTACTACAGAAGATTCATTAAACACTATGCTTTGATTAGTAAACCTTTGACTAGTTTGTTAAAGAAGAATGCTTTTGAATGGAGTGGAGATGCACAAAAAGCTTTTGAAACTTTGAAACAAGCCATGATTCAGGCACCAGTATTGGATTTACCAGACTTTCATAAGACATTTGAAGTGGAAACTGATGCTTCAGGAATGGGCATCGGTGCAGTACTCCAACAAGAAGGCCACCCAATAGCATACTTGAGCAAAACACTTTCTCCCAAACACCAGTCCTTGTCTACTTATGAAAAAGAATTTATGGCAGTTCTCATGGCTTTGGAAAAATGGAGGGGTTATCTATTGGATAGACATTTCAAGATTAAAACAGATCACTTTAGGCATTGGTGAAGTACTCCAACAAGAAGGCCACCCAATAGCATAGTTGAGCAAAACACTTTCTCCCAAACACCAGTCCTTGTCTTCTTATGAAAAAGAATTTCTGGCAGTTCTCATGGCTTTGAAAAAATGGAGGGGTTATCTATTGGATAGACATTTCAAGATTAAAACAGATCACTTTAGCCTCAAGAATCTCCTAAACCAAAGATTCATAACTCCTTTTCAAACAAAGTGGTTACCTAAGCTTTTGGGCTATGATTATGAAATTTCATACAAAAAGGGCAGTGAAAACATAGTGGCAGATGCTTTGTCAAGGGTAAATTGTGGAAGTGAACTCAACTCTTTAGTCCTCTCTACCATTTCTAGTGACTTGTTGCAGAAGATTAAAGAAGTTTATGAGCAAGACAGTGCATTGAAGGTGGTGATTCAACAGTTGAATGATGGAACTTATGTTGAAAACAAGTACTCTTTGGAAGCAGGGTTTTTAAGAAGGAAAGGAAAGCTAGTAGTGGGAAGTAATGAACAGTTCAGACAAGAAATTGTGAAACACTACCATGCTGATGCTATGGGAGGAAATTCAGGTACAAATGTTACTGCTCATAAGATTGGTTCATTGTTTTACTGGAGAGGTTTGCATAAAATGGTGAAGAAGTTCATTAGAGAGTGTGATGTATGCCAGAGACAAAAGTCTGATTTAGCAGCCTATCCTGGTTATTTGCAACCATTACCTGTTCCAGGAAAGGTTTGGAGTGAAATATCCATGGATTTTATTGTTGGTCTACCTAAATCACAAGGAAAGTCAGTCATTTTTGTGGTAGTAGATAGACTCAGAAAGTATGCACATTTTATGGCTTTAAGTCACCCCTATACTGCTAGCTCTGTGGCACAAGTGTTCTTGGATAACATCTATAGATTGCATGGGCTTCCAGATTCTATTGTGAGTGATAGAGACAGTGTATTTTTGAGCCATTTCTGGCCGTCACTCTTCAAGTTGCTCAAAGTGGAACTCAAATTATCTTATCATCCTCAAACAGATGGGCAGACTGAGGTTGTGAACAAATATGTGGAGTGCTATTTGAGGTGTATGACAGGGGAAAAACCAAAAGAATGGATCCAATGGCTGCCACTTGCAGAGTTCTGGTATAATACAAATAGGCACTCATCAACCAATATCACACCCTTTGAAGTTGTTTATAGACAGAAACCTCCACTACACACTCCTTATTTGGATGGTGAGAATGCAATTGAGAGTGTGGACAGATCATTACAAGCAAGAGAAAGTGTTATTGAAATGTTGAAATTCCATATAAAAAGAGCTCAGGATAGATTTAAGAGCTATGCTGACAGGAATAGATCTGAAAAAGAGTTTGTTGTTGGTCAATGGGTGTATATGAAATTGCAGCCTCACAGACAAGTTACTATGAGACAACATCAGCAAAATAAGTTGTCAGCAAAATACTATGGTCCTTTCTTAATCCTGGCTAAAGTGGGAGTTGTTGCTTACAAATTTGAGTTACCAAGCTCAAGCCAAGTCCATCCTGTTTTTCATGTATCTCAATTGAAGTTGTGCAAGGGAAATGCATTGAAGACATGCATACTACCTCATTGTGGAGCAGATGGTTTGTTAGCTATGGAACCTGAAGCAGTGTTGGATAGGAGATTGGCAAAACTTAATAACAGAGCTGCTGGTTATGTTTTGGTGAAATGGATCAACCACAGTGAGGAGGATGCTACATGGGAGCTTTATGATGACCTAGTGCAAAGATTCCCAGATTTTGAAATTGATTCTTGAGGCCAAGAATCCTCTTAAGGAGGATGGATTGTCATGAGCTGAAATGACAAGTCAACCAAGAAGTCAAACTGAAAGTCAAACTCACATTTTGAAAGGAAAGTCTGTTAAACTTTCCCAACCAAATCCTTTTATAATTGAATCATTCACTTTTAACAAATCATTCTGAATTTTGTAATCTCTTATTGAACCTTTCTTATCACTCATTGTAAACTTTCATCAATCAATATTAAATCCTTTTCAAAACTTGTTTCTTTGGTATAGTTTCCTGATTGGTTTATTGCATTCGAAACTCTTATCCTTATTTCACATTGATTTCTGGATTTGGTTTGTTTCACTTCACCTGCATGCCTCCTACCTCTAACTGCAGGCCAAACACTCCTCTTGGCAACTCTAAAAACTTAGGCGTATAAGTTGTCATCATTTTAACTCCATTATCTTTCTCTATGAGTTTAACACTTTAACTCCAGGTGTATTCTTTAACTTCTTGGCCTGTATATAAAAATACAAAAAGAAAAAGGTATTGAAGATTATGATAGATAGACGACATTGACGATTATAGGGGTCGGTGAAAGACGGAAAAAGCGCATAGACGCCAGAAGAGAACTCGAGCTTGACAAGGTTTAATCTCGGCTCAAAATTGTAAGGTATGCTTGAGATTGGTTTGATATTGAAAGCTTGATCCCGGCTCATTATGTTTTTTGAGATGGTTAATTGGGCTCGGGCTCGGGTTTAAGTTTGATAAAACCTTGACACGATGGAGTCCGGCTCATGCTCGAATTACTTGATAAAAGTTTAGCTTGTTCACAGCTTATATATATATATATATATATATATATATATATATATATATATATATATATATATATATATATATATATATATATATATATATACTAGCAGGGTACCCGCGCAATGCGGCGGCGGGTACCATAAAACTAAATTCTTTGGCGAGCAATGTTTTTCATTTATATGTTTAGGCGAACGAATGTCTTTCGATTATACATTATTCACGATGATAACTTTATTGACGGTGTCGCGTGTTTGTGATGATAACCTTATCGACGTTTCACATATATATCTTTTTCATAAAGCAAAACGACTAAATTAATAATAGGGTAAATTGATAGCAAATTCAGTTTTCAATTTCTATCATTAATTTACATGAATGTTACAAGTTATAGGTGTTCAATGCTTAATTTTATAGTAAATCATTAAAATGGTGATAAGTTTTAATGGGTTACTTGTATTTATGAGTATAATGCAAGCTATTCATTTAAAACATCATCGACAACAAAATATTGAACAACAAAAATGTTGTGGTGGATACGGTTACTCATTTTTAACAATCATTATTGATAGTAATATTTTAGCGGTTTCACATTTTTAATAATTATTGAAGGTAAGGCGAGGGCAAACATAGAGACTGAAACCATGAGCCAATAAAATATAATCTTAAAATTAATCACTTTGTCATTACGAAGCACAAATGTAACTATTAACCAATAACAATACCAAAAATCAACATTAACTAACCAAAATAGGCATTAGCAATCCATATTTTCATTTAGCATTTGTTAACTGTCCATAATTTTTGTTTTACAATTTCAGCCTAATAACCTTAAATGATTTTTAGCCTGAACAATTCATTTCAGCCCATTCCAATACAAAATGATATAGTCGGTCCAATAGCCAAACCCATTCCAAAATATACTACCTGGTATTAGCATATACATACCCTAATTCTTCTCATTTCATTCAACCTAATCTCTCTCACTATGATACGCCGCTCATCTCACATACCAAACTCACACTTCTTCTCTCCCATCAAGATAACTCATTTCATCTCCTTCATCTCATCATCATCAAAACCGAAACCCACCAACAACCTTTCTTTTATGTTTGTTCTCATCTCCTTCATCTCATCATCATAAAAACCGAAACAAGTTACGGCTTCAAGATCAATTATTTGGTCTCGGGTAGGTTTGTTTTATGTTTGTTCTTTTCGTTTTGGGTCCGTGACGAAATGGGTTATGTGATGGAGGTGCGGGTTTCATCGATGTTTTGTTTCGGTGGTGGTGATGTTCGGTAGTGGTGAGATCTGGTGGTGGTGGTGTAACTGTGGCTGAGAGGTCCGATGGTGGTGGTGTTGGATTCAGATGGTGATGGTGTTTGTTGCGGCTGTCACTAATTAGGAAAAAAGTGGTGTGTGTTTTAGGTTTCAGGAAAAAAGTTATGGACATGATTTTATAATGGATGGATTGTAGAAGTCTAATGCTGAATTTTAGCCTTTTGAGGGCTGTTACTTTTTTTTTTAGTTGTTACGAGTATACATCGTTAATGGAGTAGAGGGCTCTTATTTTTTATTTGTGAAAATTAATGGGCTGTTACAGTGTATTTAATTTCTAGGAGGTAATGTAACTTCTAATTTATGTGTATTTATTGATTATTCAAGACATTTAATTTTCTTTCTTCAATTTTAATTGTGTGTATGATACAAGCTTTGTAAAACACTTTTTTCTATTATAAGTAAGATGTTGAATCTGAATTTTAAGCCTTCTATTTATAGCATGTCCCAAATGCTTTATAAAGTAGTATATATATATATATATATATATATATATATATATATATATATATATATATATATATATATATATATAGTGTATCTTTATTTTCAGAACCCTGTTAAGTGCGGGAACTGCGAGAACTTCAATTTTGCATTAGAAAACATGCATGTTCATATAAAACATTTATGTTTTCTTACATACACCTTAATACACATACTTGCGTAACATACATGTTCATATAAAACCCTGTTAAGTACAACATATTAATGCAAAATGGTTTTATATGAACATGTATGTTACGCAGATATTTGTATTAAGGTTTATGTAAGAAAACATACATGTTTTTATATGAACATGCATGTTTTCTAATGCAAAATTGGAGTTCTCGCAGTTCACGCACTTAACAGGGTTCTGAAAATAAAGTCCCCCTATATATATATATATATATATATATATATATATATATATATATATATATATATATATATATATATATATATATATATATATATACATATATATATATACATACTAGACGAGTACCCGTGCATAGCAACGGAAATTTCTAGCGGCAACAATTAACGATATGTGATATTGTGGTAAGTGGTTTGTCATTCCCGATAACGTTAGTTTAAGCAGCATTAGTCGATTTGATTGTAATGATAAGAGATTGAAGCATTGTATCTAATAGCCAAGTGTCGATGTAGGTGTGCTCTCTTTTATATATTTGCATTCAATTGAGTTGTAAGATGTTTTGGTGCGTCAGTTCATGCGAGTTCGAATATTGACAATTCATGAAAAGCTTCTAGTCATAAAAGAAATAAAGTTACTATGATAAATGTTACTTTGAATACATGTTTAAGTAAAATCTTGATATCTATGTTTAGAAAATTGCAAATGAAAAACATATATTTTAACTTTTGAGCCTTTTGAGGATGAAATATAATTTTGAATCTTTTTGAGTGTTTTGAGGATGAGACATAATTTCGTATCTTTTTGAAGTCACCACTTTATTTTACATTGATATGTAATAGCTTTTTATTGAGAGTATGCTAATGCATATGACATTCATTGGTCAAATTAGATAGGTTCCTTTCTTGCATAAGTATGCCATGTCATTCTTATGATATGTTAGGTCTTATTCTATGTAGAAGTGTTTGCTTAGCTTTCTTGGGCTAAGCTGTGAGATTCACTCTCAAATATTGTACTTAACTGTTTTTTTAGTAATATATTTTACCGGACGAATCCTTTATCCAAAATAATGGCTTTTTACCTTTGATTTCTCGTAACTTGTGTCACAATCTTAATTTTGTTCCATAAACTTTCAAATTTCAAAAAGTTAAAAAAAAAAAAAAAAAAAAAACTTTAATCATGAATGCTTACAAAATTTTGATATTTCGATAGTGACATTTTAGGTATGAAAATAAAATTGACCTTTCCTAAATTCTGAATATTTACAAAATCTCAAACAACAATTCAAATCATTTCAATTGATAGACTAAAATCATTTCGATTGATGAATTTTTAAGGTAAAAGTTCAACTTAAAAAATGGGTTTGAAAATATAGGCTCAAATTAATGTGTCTAAGCTGCAAAAAAGAAAGTTGCATTGGAAAAAAATTTAATCTCGCTAGATACTTTCATTCAAGTTTGCCTCTCCAAATAATAAGATCAGCGCAATCATGTTAAAATTTGATCATTGCCTCGTAAAATATTAAAATAAAAAATAACTATAGATCTAGCCTCATAAGATATTTGGCTTTGTTAAAAGTGTTAAATCCATTAAATAAAAACGAACTCTCACAAATTTCCCAAGTTAGTAAACAAACTTTTTTAATTACTAATCTAGTATACAAAACTTTCAAATTTGTTATATTATCAAAAATATGGCGACCTTATTTGGTATTTTATTCCTGCGTCTTCTCCGACAAATATTCAGGCAACCACCCTCATCTCACAAACATCCTTCTTAAAAACATATATTCGGAAATACCACCTATTTAAAAAGATATAGGAGTATATGTGTAAAAGCAAATAAATAACCTCGTTGGAAATAACGCCAAATTCATCTAACATACCCATCAACAAATACCTACATTATTTAAATCCCACAAGCATTGGATATGTATGTTACTTCCTACCAGTTTTAACTCTTACTTCTAATAAAACTCCATCACATTTTTACACGTTTTAACACAATTCCTGCCCATTAAAGATATTAGATATGTATGTTAGTCACTTCTAATAAAACACAACAAAAATCCTACCTTTTACACGAATCGAACTAATAAAAGAAACCAAAAGAGTGGGTGTGGACTTTTTGGTTTTTTATGAATGTTATATTTCGATTCCCATGAAAAAAAGGTGTTGTTCGTGTGTTTGGTTTACAACCACAGTGGAAACAATCAACAGCTAACAAATAATCTTAGATCCAAAAATCCTCAAAACCATAAATAGCCAACAAATCCAAACACCCTAAAAATCAGCGTAATAGACATAATCTATAACACCGTCCTTTAATTCTTAGCAATCAAGCGAAAAACTTGTATAACCCAACAAATCGGCTAGATCTGAATTCTGAACGTAAAGCATAAACAAACGAATCGAAACCAACAACAGAGCCACCTACTGAAACCACCTAGCTCACCGTAACAACCGAGAGTGTTTCATTACAGTGGCGGCAGTTTTAGTGGCAACAAAGAAGGGGTTTATGTATGTTTTGCTTCTAGAGAGAGAGAAAGATGAATAGGTATGACGACCGCCGGTTTTAGAGAGAAAGAAGAAAAAGGAGAGCATTGAACCATTTTAGGGTTTGTGTTTGGTTTATATAAAATTGCCAGCAGTGTTTCCTAAGATAACTTTTAGTTTGACTGAAATTTCATTCATGCATGGCTGTATAATGACTACATACCAAATCGAATATTTGTTTCCTTAGTTATTTCAGTATGTTACACATGTTGTAACTTTTTCAACTTATTAACTTTCGCATATTGATTCCTTTGTTAATTGATTTCCATTTTTTCCTTTATTAACTCTCGTTTGATATGCAATTTCCATTAATTTCCACTTTGACCAAAAGTTAATTTCCGTTTGGAATATCAGTTAATACTTCCCATTGATATGCAATTTCCATTAATTTCCGTTTGACATTTATTGTTTTTCACAATTTTATTTTTTTCACTTTGACCAAAAATACATTATAAGTAGTTAAGATATATATATATATATATATATATATATATATAGATTTGGGTTAATATAAAAAGTGTGTTATAATAAAAAGTGTAGGAAGCCACCACATGCTGCCATGTGTCCCCCTTAGTCCCCTCATTTTTTTTATGCTTGCAAGGGTATTTTTGTCAATTCCCAAAACAAATAGGGTATATAATCTCTTTTTTTTGCTCATTCATCTCTTCTCCTTCCCCACCGTTTTCTCCCTACGCTTTTCTCTCTGTTTTCCCACCATCATATTCCACCATTCCACCACCGTTTCCCACCATTTCCCACCATTCCCCATCGTTTTCCACCATTCCCCACCGTTTCCCACCGTATTCCCACCGTTTCCCACCGTTTATCTCCGTTGTTGAAGATGAGTATTCAATCATCAACCATTGAGTCCTCAGTTTCTGTTAATAATGAAAGTAATTCATCCTCAGTTTCTGATAGTAAGATTCCTATTAAAGCTTTTTTCTATTGATTGCTACTTAATAGTGTTTGATGCAGTATATATTAGAATGTAGTGTTTTGATTTTTAATTTTTTGATTTTTAGTTTGAAAGTTTGTATTTCATTAATCAAAATTTTTTTAGTTCAAATTGTTTTCAAATAGATTAAATTGATATATGTGTGATGTTCTAGATTATATATTTTGATGCACTAGTTCTGATGTTAAGCATAGTTTATAGTTTATAGGTACATTTTTTTGATCAGATATTAAATTTCATCATTTTGATATTTTATAATTGTTATGGAGTAGAAATAATTCTATGATGCACTTATTCATAGTTTATAATTGTGATGCAGTAGAAATAATTCTATGATGCACTTATTCATTTTATTGTACTTTTCAAAATTGTACAATAAAATTGTACTCAAATAGATTAAATTGATATATGTGTGATGTACTTGATTTTATAATTTGATGCACTAGTTCTAATGTTTTTGTTTTTTCAGTTTTGTTAAGCATAGTTTAAAATCTGAGCAATGATTTTTTATATGTTATGCAATATATTTAAAACTGTGATGCAATCCTTTCAGATGTTGAGGTCGAAAGTGTTCCGAGTTAGAGATCACGTTGGTTATTATATTTGTGACGATAATGGCAATAGGACATGGTATCCTGATTGCGGCGAAAAACCTATAAAAGGTTGTCAGTTTGTTTCAATTGATCAGGCTTATAGTTTCTACGTAGCTTATGGTAAAAAAGGCGGTTTTGATATTAGGAAAGGTGGACAGTACCAAGCTGCAGGTACAAAAGAAACAACTATAAAATACTTCTATTGCTCAAGAGAAGGGTTACCTTTGAAAGGGAAATCTGTAGATGAAAATTCAAATGCCAATATCTCTGAAGAAGGTGAATCCAGTAATGGTTCTATTAAGTTTGGCGAGTTTAAGAATAAGCAAAAAAGGAGGAAGGCTTCTTTTAGATGTGGCTGTTTAGCCTCACTTACTCTTAAGAAACTTGGAACTGTTTATGAAGTTACTAATTTTGAAGACGGACATAACCATCCTCTCGTAGCAGAAAAGGATATGATTTTTATGAAGAATTCTAGGAATATGGGATATACAAAGCAGCATTTTCTTTACCAAGTTTCGAATGCAAATTTTGGTCCTGCAATCGATTTTAGGTTATTGAAACAGTTGTATGGTGGCTTTGATAGAGTTAGTGTTACAAAGAGTGACTGTAAGAACAATAAGAAGAAAATTAGTGTTTTTATTGGAGACCGAGATACTCAAATGGCTGTTGAAAAGCTGCTTAGTCGAAAGCTTCATTCACCTGGCTTTTATGTCAATTATTATAAAGGTGATTCACTTATTCGTTACATTACACTTATAATCTCTAGTGCATCACAGTTATAATATTTAGTGCATCACATTATTATTATTATTATTATTATTATTATTATTATTATTATTATTATTATTATTATTATTATTATTATTATTATTATTATTATTATTATTATTATTATTATTATTATTATTATTATTATTATTATTATTATTTTAATTTTTTGTTTTAGGTGATGACGATCGGTTGGTTGGTCTTTTTTGGGCTGATGAAGAAGCTATTAGTGACTACCAAACATTTGGTGATATAGTATCCTTTGATGCGATATTTCGTTCTAACAAGTACATTCGGTTCCGTATTCTGATTTTTTTTTTTTTTATTTACTGTTTTATTTGTTATTGACTTATATATACTGTTTTTATATGTTATAAAATGTAGGTATCAAATGGTATTTGTTCCTTTTACGGGTATCAACCATCATAATCGTTGTCTTACATTTGCTTCCGGGTTGCTTGCTGATGAGTCTGCCGGAGCGTACATATGGTTACTTACTGAATTCAAAAATGCTTTTGGGAAGGATCCAAATGTTGTTATTACAGATCAAGATCCATCAATGAAGATAGCTATAGAAGAATGCTTCCCGAATTCAAGGCATCGACTGTGTATGTGGCATATTATGCAGAAATTGAGTACGAAGGTATTTCTTTATAGTACTTATGCCTATGATGCAGTAGCTTATATTAGATGATGCAGTTAATTTTTCTTATCCATTCATACTAAAAAGATTTTTATATTTTGAAAACCGTTGATGTATTAATTTTTTTCAAATTGATGCAATTTTATTTATTACATAAACTGATGCAGTAAAATAATTTATATCCATTCCCATTCTTATTATATTAACAATTTTCTGTTTTTCCAGGTTGGTTCTGATCTATTTAGTGGGCCTTATTTTAAAAAGCGCATATGCGATATTGTTTGGACCGACCAGATTTCACCTGAAGTATTTGAGAAAGAGTGGGAGAGAATGATAAATGATTTTGATCTTGTTGATAATAAATGGTTAGGTGAAATGTTTGTAATGAGAGAGAGATGGATACCAGCGTATTTGCGTGATGTTCATATGGCAGGGCTAATGCGTACCACTTCAAGATCCGAAAGTGAGAACCATTTTTTTGGTAAATGGACCAGCCCCCATCTTTCCCTTGTTGAATTCTTAAGCCACCACGACACTGCTATCGAGTATCAGAGGTACATTGAGCGTAAGAATGACCATGATTCAAGGTATAGATCTCCAGAATTCAAAACAGACCTTCTGATGAAACAAGACACATCTAACCTATATACAAGAACTATATTCTTTGATGTGCAAGATGAGATGCTTGCTTCTTATAAGTTCTGTATTGCATTGAACGTTGTTCAAAGTGAGAGTATGGAAAAATATTCAGTTCGTGATTCCCAGTTTGAGAAGAGAGAGCTCGTTGACAATGTTTATCAGGTATCATATTTTACTGCATCACTTTGTTATATCTACTGCATCATAGTTATAAATCTAGTGCATCATAGTTTGTATATATTGCATCATAGTTATACATCTAGTGCATCATAGGTTTTATTAATTTTTCAATTTTTTTTTTGTAGGTTGAATTTTGTAAGTCTGAAATGAAACTTCATTGTAGCTGTAATCGGTACGAGTATTATGGCCTGTTATGTCGCCATTGTTTCTATGTTCTAAGGATGAACAATGTAGAGGAGTTTCCCCGAAACTACTTAGAGAAACGGTGGTTAAAGAACGTGAAACCTTCAAAATTAGCTCTTCCCAGAATCAGTGGTGCATCAGATGCAGTAAGGAATGAAGTTTTGGAATTATATGATATTTTTGAATCTAGTGTTGATCGTTTGGTACATGACTTAAGCAAGTTAGATATCTACAAAGAGAAGATGCAAGAGTTATTGAATCAAGCTGTTAGTGATATTCCGACAGTTCCGAAAATGAATGGGAAAGCTGTTATTGGTTCAATGCTTGGTGTTAAAGAGCCTGAAGAAAAAACAATGAACAATCCATTGAAGAGTAAAACTAAAGGAACCGGTGTCTTTTCAAGAATGAAGCCAAGAGTCGAAGTATCTGCTGAAGAACTGTCAAAGAGAAGGGCATGTGGGGTATGTGGAGAGAAGGAAGGACACAATTCCAGGACTTGTCAACAGGCTCGACCATCGAAGAAACCAAAGCAACAAGATACAACAAAAAGAGCTGGTTTGAGAGAATCTACGCGCAAAAAATGAACATTTTTTTCTATATTTTTCCTTTTTTTTACGAATAAAAAAATGATTCACTTGTAAACATTCTACATTTTTCCTTTTTTTTTACCCATAAAAAACTCAATTCAATTGTAAAGAAAGAAAGGTGCATCATACAGTTTTAATGGAAGATTGGCTTAGTTTTCTCAACATGCTATTATTGTCTTAGTACATCAGTATGAATGATCTATTTGATGCAGTAACAAGTATACATTGATGCAGTAATGATAATGAACCGTAATGCAGTAACAAGTATATATTGATTCAGTAATTATAATGAACTATAATGCAGTAACAATTATATATTGATGCAATAATTATAAAACAGAAACCATAAATAAAAGTAATAAAAAACACTGATCATTAAGCTGTTAATTTTGTTCAATCATTAACCATACCATAGAAACATTGTCTAAATTCCAAAGTACAATTCATTCACTGATCACTAACCAAATATAACCATAGAAACATTGTCTAAAATATATCCAAAAGATTTCAGTTTTTAAGTAATCCAACACTAACTTCCCAACACTGATCTAAAATATATCCAACGCTAACTTCCCAACACTGATCTATTCTAGAGTCTTGATTAGAGTGTCGTTAAACATCTTCATCAAGTTTGCATCAACTTTAACATCAACATGAGTTAAGATCTTTGATTTCTTTCCTTGTTTCTTGCAAAAAGCTTCTGCTTCTTTCATCAATTTCTTCTTTTGGTCATTAAGATCTTTTAGTAAAATCTTTGCCAGGTACTTTGCGCGAAGCATCTTTACTTGTTGTTTCAGATGTACCCCTTCATCTTGTAGTTCAAACAAAAATACACCTTCCCCAAGATAGATTTCCATGTGCCTCATGACAAAGATTCCGCAGTCAGCAGCATTGTAAGTTGTCTTCCACTTTAATGGCACCATTTTTGGGATCGACAACCATATCTCAGCAACCTTTGGATGCTTTATCCTTTCAAGGTAATTGACAAATGTATCAATCTGTGAAAAATAATAAGATTTTGTTAAATTAATTTTATTTATTTTATTACCCTGTGATGCACTAGATATTGAACTTAGATGTACTAGAAGTTTAACTGTTTGCATATTTGTTAAAACTTATAAAATACGATGTACTAGATTTTTAACTTTTATGTTGAACTTAGATGTACTAAATTTTTAACTGTTTGCATATTTGTAAACTTTTTACTGCATCATAGTGTTATATGTACTAAATATAACACTATGATGCAGTAAAAAGTTTACAATGTAGTAAATATGACAAAAGTTTTTACCGCATCATAGTGTTATATGTACTAAATATGACAAAAGTTTAACTTATATGCACTAAATATAACACTATGATGCAGTAAAAAGTTTACAATGTAGTAAATAATTCATTTTCATGCAGTAAAAAACATTCTTTTTATTTTTAGGTATACTGACCAGAGCTTGTGCATACTTCTCATATCGAACTGAGATATCTTCAATGCCATTGTCCACGTTGTCAAGTATGTCGATATTACCATTCTTCATATTAAAGCATACGAGATAGTAATGATTCGACCCACTTTCAGTGATTTTTACGCTTAGTCATCATTGGAATTAATTATAAAAATTAAATTATTGGAACTCATAATAATAAATCAATTTTTTTTACTTACCAAACCAACATCATTAATATCTTTCACTCCTGAATTTTTCAAAACACAGTTAAGATTATCTTCAAATGTCTTTCTTCTTCTCTCCAATTCATTTCCTTCTTCAAAATCCACCATACGATGCGGCTGTTTTTGTAAATAAGAAACGTTTTATAAGCATAAATATGTTACATCTTAATTTTAGCTATATTATATAGTTGAATTACGCACCAGCATTAACGTAGTACAATAAACACTTCTCTTTTGTGAAATGTCATCTCTGAATTGCTCCTCATAGTTTAGTATTTTGGTCCATAAATCTATGACAGGTGCAGCAACTTCAACTTCAGGGTATAGGCTTAAGAAAAAAACACCCTCTATTTGCAATCCATTCGATTCAAATACAATTTCACTGCACATTTAAGATTCAAATACAATTTTAGTATTGATGCAGTGTAATATATATTATAATGCAGTAAAATAAAAAAAACAGATGCAATGACATATAACCATTGATGCAGTATCTTATGAATAGTGATGCAGTAACATATTACCTTTCAGGACAGCTGTCACTCCACATGTACTCAACAAGTCTCATATCTGCTTCATTCCATTTTTTAAAGATATGAACTTTCCTATCATAGTATGGTGACTTCATAGCATTAGAGGGCTTTACTATACGCTTTTCCTTCAATATATCATCCTCTTTATCCTCTACCACAGCTTTTGCGCCTCTCTTTTGGACTCTTTTAGGTTTTTGTGTATTCTCTTGAACTGTTTTAGGCTCTGCTTTTTTCGATGGAGCTTTTTGAGGTTTGACCATTTCCTTTTTTGTTTCTTCCTTTTTACCCCTTCCCTTTTTTACCGGTTCCTCATTGGTTGCTACCTTTTTTGCCCATTTAACCGGTTGCTTTTTGGTTGCTGCAACAACTTCTTTTTCCTTTTCTATTTTCTCAAATGGAATATAACTTACAGGCGCAACAGAACTCACCGGAATCGCATTAATCACATGAACAGCTGATTGTTTTGCCGCATCAACAGTTGTCTTTTTGGCTTCATTTGAATTACCATCCTTCTCAACGTCATACTTTCCAGAACTGTTTCTTTTTAGCTTTAACTTGGTACTATGGTATGGCTGAGTCGCAATTGCTGCTTTTGTTGCAGTGGCACTTGGTGCATCAGAAGTGGCACTTGGTGCATCAGCAGCATTGGCACTTGGTGCATCAGCATTTGAACCTGGTGCATCAGGAATGGCACTTGGTGCATCAGCATTAGCTCTTGGTTCATCAGGAATGGCACTTGGTGCATCAGCATTAGCACTTGATTTATCATGAATGACACTTGGTGCATCAGCAGCTAACTGTTTTGCTTCATCTGTTATACCGGTTGACAGAAATGGCAGTTTTACTATTTGGTCAACCATCTCAGTTTCATTCAAAGTTTCTTTGTCTTTAATTGCCCAACTTAGCTGAGATAGTGTAACATCTTCATCATCCAGTTTTCTTCTTTTGTTATTACTTGAAAATGTATTTTCCATGAGATTCGGCTCCTGAGATTCGGGCAACTGTACAATATCTTCAAGGTAATCAAACTGCATCTCTTGTGATTGATTTTCATTCTCATTTGTTGATTGAGATAAGCCTTGACTTGAATTTAAATCAATATCAAATGGAACTATAGCATTGTATTTTGTTGCTACTAAATCTTGTCCCGAAACTTCACGGTTGGTCCCAAATATATCATCCTTCTTTTCCTTATTACTCACTTTTTCCAGAAAGTATTTGTTGGGAATTATTCTATCAGTTATCACGGCTAGTGAAGATATTACAACTGCAAGAAGATTGTACTTGCAGTGGAAACTCATTACCACTGCAAGAACAAATATTACCACTGCTCACTTGTTAGCTGTTAGAGAAACGCGCATTGATAAACATAGAAAAGATTTTGTGTATATCTTATTCTATTAGTATTATACTTATCTTGTACAAGAGGACTCCTTGTTGTATAAAAGGAGATCCTAGATCATAGTTAGAATATATCTTTTCTAATACGTTTTCTTAGAGCTTCAAGGTGTAACCCTAGTGATATCTCAGATCACTCGTATTATTATTATTAATAATATTGGAGCTAGTTGTTTTGTTATATTCATTGTTCATACATAAATCTGTTTTACTTACAATTAATCTTCTAAGTATCATTAAGTAGATTCCGCATACTTAGTGGTATCACTCAAAGTATCATTATCAACACAAGTTCAAGGTGTTCACGATTCTACAAGTGGTATCAGAGCAAGGCTTTGATATTTTGATTTAGAAGATCCTATGGCAGATTCAAAAGATACAATGGAGACAGAAACAAGCCAATCAAACATTGCTGCAAAGCTTCCCAAGCTTAAAATCAATGACTTTGAGATGTGGAGGCTTATGATAGAACAATTCTTTATGGTTCAAGACTACACATTATGGGAGATCATAATGTGTGGAAATTCATTCAAACCTGGTACAACTGTAGAGATGGTTGGTGACAAGCCAGTAACAAAAGTAAACGCTGGTCCTGTTACCAATGAAGAAAGAAACCAACTAAAGAATGATTTGAAGGCTAGAGGTTTGCTATTGATGGCTCTACCCAGAGAACAAGTTCTGGCTTTTACCAAATACAAGTCTGCAAAGACCCTCTTTGATGAGATATGTGAAGTGTTTGGTGGTAATGACTATACCAAGAAAACTCAAAAGACTTTACTGAAGCAGACCTATGAGAATTTTGGCTCATCAAGCAATGAATCTCTTGATAGCATATTCACAAGGCTTCAAAAGATTGTAACTCAGCTGACTGCTTTTGGAATTGAGGTAGAAAAGGAAGACCTCAATCTTAAATTTCTAAGAAGTTTACCTGCTGAGTTTGATACAAATGTTGCTGTATGGGAGGACAAGTCAGATCTTGAGACCATGAAGCTTAATGATGTGTACAATAACTTCAAAGTTATTGAACAAAGACTTAAGAAAGCTGGCAAGTTAAAGACAAGTTCTGCAGGAGTTGCACTCATATCATCATCAGGTAATGACAGTTCTGATGATGAAAGTGACAGTGATGATGACAGTGGTAACATGATTGTTTCCACTGGTAATGGAAATGTTTCCACTAGGAGCTCCAAGAAGCAGATTACAGGACTAAGTGATGCTACTTTCTATGCCTTTATATCAAGCCATGTGGGTGGTTCAATCCTCAATCATGAGGACTTGGATCAAATTGATGAAGATGATATGGAGGAGATGGACATCAAATGGCAGGTAGCATTGCTCAGCTTAAGATCAAAGAAGTTCTGGAAGAAGACAGGGAGAAAGATTCATATAAGTGGTGATGAGACTGTAGGTTTTGATAAAAAGAAAGTGGAGTGCTATAACTGTCACAAGAAGGGGCACTTTGCAAGAGAATGCAGGAAACCAAGGAAATCTGACAATAAGTCAACTTGGTACAAGAAGGAAAAGACTAAAGAACCTACAACAGAAGAGCCAAAGGTGCTATTGGCTATTGATGGAGTAAGCTTTGATTGGAGCTTTATGTCTCAGAATGGAGAAGATGATACAGAATCTGCAATGCTAGCCACTGAGCATGCACTCATGGCTTTCTCTGACTCTGAGGTATATACTGATAATGCTTGTTCTAAAAACTGTAAGGCTGCAAAAGAGTTAGAGATTTCTAAAACACAATATGATGAACTGATGCTAGATTTACATCATACTAATTATAATTTAGCAAATCATAAAAGAGGTCTAGGTGTTTTAGAAAAGCAGATAGAGCATTATAGGGCTAATGAATCTAAGTTCAGAGATGATATTGCTGTTTTAAAAAGAGACTTAGATTTTTATCTTGAAGTAAATAAAGCTCTTAGGGAAGAGATTGAGAAAGTTAAAAAGGCTAGTGAGAATATTGAGATTACTAAGAAAACACTAGACCATCAATCCAAGAGCATTGACAAAATTTGGGAAGCCCAAATTGTGAGCAAAGCTAAATCAGGTCTTGGATACAATTCTGTTCCACCACCTCTAAGAGGTGTTCCAGCACCTCCTGGCATTGACCTAGCTCACACAGGCTTAGAAGAGTTTCAGGATCCACCCATGACCTATGGACCAAAATTTGTTAAACCAGTTGAAACTGAAAAGGTTCAGGTTGAGGTTGAGACTTTTGATAGTGCTAGTGACTCATCTCTTAAAGATGAATGTTTGAATGTTGAGTCTAAAACTAGTGTTACTGAAGATGTTAAAGTTGAGGAGAATAAAAGTATTCCTGAAGAAGTCAAAGAGAAACCTAGAACATAGTCTAATTTCACTAGGTCTACTACTAGGTATGCTGAAATGTACAGGGATAGGCCTAAATCTCCTAGAGGTAACATGAGAAGTTGGAATCATGTTAAAACTAGACAGTTTGGTAGTGATTTTGTGTTCAACAATAAGGCTTGTCATATATGTGGTAGCTTTGACCATTTAGCTAAAGACTGTACCTACCACATGGGAAGAAGGGAAGTTTTTACAAGGGTGAATGGATCAAATTCTAATAAAATGACTCATCCAAATCCTCTAAGCAAGATGGTTCCCAGGTCTGTTATGCTTACCACTGGCATTAAACATGTTTCCACTGCTAGACCAGCAGTTACCACTGCCAGAAGTAATAACAGAGTTTATCCTAAGTCCCCTGTCACTTCTTTTGTTAAATCTTATCAAACAGGGAAAAAGACTTATTTTGAAAAGAATGATCACAAGAACCATATGTGGAGACCAAATTTTTCTAATCCAGCAGTTTCCACTGCTAGGCATGCAGTTACCACTGCAAGACCAATTGTTTCCACTGATGTTCAAAAGAAAAGGGTAAACTTGGGAAAAGCTGTTAAGGCCTCAGCTCGTTGGGAATGGAAACCAAAAGGAACAACAAACAATCCCAATGGTGTATCAATGACCTTTGATAGATATAATTATATTGATACACGAGGCAGATCCAAGTCATTTGTGGCTTGGGTCCCCAAAAGGTACTAATCTGTTTATATTGTGTGCAGGGACATTCAAAGACAAAAGAGGATCAAGGTTATTCAGATAGTGGGTGTTCCAGGCACATGACTGGCAACAAGGCTTATCTTTCTAATTTCAAATCACTTGATGGGCAAACTGTCAGTTTTGGAGGAGGAATTGGTGGCAAAGTTTCAGGCAAAGGTACTATCAAGGCTGGAAACTTGGACTTTGAGAATGTATACTATGTACCAGAACTCAAGTACAACCTCTTCAGTGTGTCACAAATGTGTGACAAGAAACACAGAGTTCTATTCTCAGAAGATGAATGCTTTATCTTATCTAAGGATTATAAGCTACCTGAAGAAAAAGACATTTTGCTTAAAATTCCTAGAAAAGGTAATCTATATAGCATTGACATGAAGAAGATAGTGGCTAAGGATGATGTTACTTGTTTACTTGCAAAAGCCACTCTGGATGAATCTATGCTTTGGCACAGAAGACTTGGTCATGTTAATTTCAAGACCATCAACAAGATTGTAAAAGATGGTCTGGTCATTGGATTACCTCAGAAGAGATTTGAAAATGATCAAACATGTGTTGCTTGTCTTAAAGGAAAGCAACACAGAGCCTCATGTAAGACCAAGACAGTTAATACTATTGATCATCCACTCTACATGCTACATATGGACTTGTTTGGTCCTACTTCTGTTAGCAGCATCAATTTGAAGAAGTATTGCCTTGTTGTGACTGATGATTTTAGCAGATTTACATGGGTTTTCTTCTTAAATACCAAGGATGAAACTACTGACATACTCAAGACTTTCATCACTGAAGTTGAAAATCAGGCTGAAAAGAAGATAAAGATCATCAGATGTGACAATGGGACAGAATTCAAGAATAGAGTAATGGATGACTTCTGCAGAGACAAAGGTATTAAAAGAGAATTCAGTGTTGCAAGAACACCTCAGCAAAATGGTGTTGCAGAAAGAAGAAATAGAACACTAATTGAGGCTGCTAGAACCATGATAGCTGATTCAAAGTTACCAGTGACATTTTGGGCTGAAGTAGTTAACACTGCTTGCTATATTCAAAATAGGGTATTAGTGGTCAAGTCAAAGAACAAGACACCTTATGAGCTTTTCAGAGGAAGACCCCCACTTTTGGATTTCTTGAAGCCATTTGGATGTCATGTCACAATTCTCAATACCATTGATCATTTGGGAAAGTTTGAAGAAAAGGCTGATGAAGGTTTCTTTGTTGGTTATTCCATGGTTAGTAAGGCTTTTAGAGTCTACAACTTAAGAACAAGAAAGATAGAAGAGAATTTGCATGTTCAGTTTCTTGAAAATAAAGCTAATATAGCAGGTTCAGGACCTGAATGGCTGTTTGATCTTGAGACTTTATCAAATACCATGAATTATGTTCCTATTGCTTCAGATTCAAGTGATGTTGATCTTAAAGATTCAGAAGAGTTTATTGATGATGATGAATCTTGTCAAGATGATGAGGATGATAAAGATCAATTTGTTATGCCAATTTGGGACTTTGATGCTAATGCAGACTCACAACCTTCAAAGAATACTAGTCAGGAAGATGAATTTGTGAATTTTGATGTTCTGCATGATGATATTTCTGAAGACAGTGGTAATCCTACTACCACTGCAACACATGATGTTTCCACTGAAGGTCCAGCTGTGGAAAATATAGCTCAGGAGACACAAATTGATGATGTTGAAATCACTAATATGCCATCATCATATGATATTCCTAACACATCACAGTCTACAATTCATAAAGCTCATCCAATTAGGAATGTTATTGGTGAAGTTAATTCAGGTGTAAAGACAAGAAGGCAAACAAGGATGACAGATGTTCATGGGTTCATTAGTGAAGTCTATGAGTCCAAGAATCACATTACTAAGAATGAATGTTTATTCTTCTGCTTTCTATCACAAATGGAGCCTAAAAATGTTTCTATGGCTTTAGAAGAATCAAGCTGGGTTGAAGCTATGCAGGAAGAACTATTGCAGTTTAAGCTTCAAAAGGTTTGGGTTCTTTGTGACTTACCTGATGGTATGAAAGTGATTGGTACTAAATGGGTGTTCAGAAATAAGAAAGATGAAAGAGGCATTGTCATCAGGAACAAAGCTAGATTAGTTGCTCAAGGATACACTCAAGAGGAGGGTATTGATTATGAAGAAGTTTTTGCTCCTGTTGCAAGGATTGAGGCCATTAGACTATTTCTAGCTTATGCATCATTTATGGGCTTTACTGTCTATCAAATGGATGTTAAGAGTGCCTTTCTTTATGGTACTATTGATGAGGAGGTATATGTTGCTCAACCTCCAGGCTTTGAAGACCCACATCACCCCAACAAAGTTTATAAAGTAGTCAAGGCTCTTTATGGTCTACACCAGGCTCCAAGGAAGTGGTATGAAACTTTAGCTACTTATTTAATGAATAATGGGTTTCATAGGGGCAAGATAGATCAAACTTTGTTTATCAAGAAAGACAAGGGTGATATTCTACTTGTTCAAGTGTATGTTGATGATATTATCTTTGGATCAACTAAACCAGAGATGTGTAAAGAGTTTGAGAAATTGATGAAAGATGAATTTCAGATGAGTTCTATGGGGGAACTCACATTCTTTTTGGGGCTGCAAGTTCAACAGAGTAAAGAAGGAATTTTTATTAGTCAAGACAAGTATGTGGCTGAGATTATTAAGAAGTTTAAGTTCACTGATGCAAAATCTTCCAATACCCCTGCTGACAAGACCACTCACTTATTATTGAAGAATGCTAGTGGTGTAAATGTGGATGTGCATACTTACAGGTCAATGATTGGCTCTTTGATGTATCTTACTTCATCAAGGCCAGACATTATGTTTGCTGTGTGTGCCTGTGCAAGATTTCAAGTGACTCCAAAGACATCTCATATGACTGCAGTGGAAAAGATTTTTAGATACTTGAAGACTTATCCTAATCTGGGATTGTGGTATCCAAGGGAATCTCCTATGGAGTTGATTACCTACTCAGATAGTGACTATGCTGGTGCAAGCTTGGATAGAAGGTCAACCACAGGAGGATGTCAATTCCTTGGATGTAGATTGGTGTCATGGCAGTGCAAGAAACAGACAATGGTTGCTACTTCAACTACTGAAGCAGAATATGTTGCAGCTGCTAGTTGTTGTGCTCAGATCCTTTGGCTTCAGAATCAACTCTTGGATTATGGGTACAATTTCATGAATACCATCATCTATATAGACAATAGTAGTACAATTTGCATTATTAAGAATCCTGTGCAACACACTAAAACTAAACATATTGAAATTAGACATCACTTTATTAGAGATTGTTTTGAGAAAAAGCTCATAAATGTTGTCAAAATTCATACTGATGACAATTATGCTGATTTATTAACAAAAGGGCTTGATGTGGGTAGGTTTCAGTACTTGGTAACAGGTATTGGAATGCTTAATCCATAAGCTCTTGATGTCTAATACTTTTTAGTGTAGCAGGATAGTTTTTACTGTACTATTATTGTTTGTATATGTATGTATGGTTTTTCACTAACAAATCAGCTCAGTGAAAACTATGCATCACACAGTGGAAAGATTTGCTCTCACAGTGTTAATATGGAAATAGAGAAGATCATTTATTTATTGCTTAACAAGGGTTGCAGAGTACATTCTTTTCCAAAGATAACTTCAAAACACATGTCAACAACTTACAATCTAACAACCTAAGATCTTCAGACACTACATAGGCTTCTTTCCTTTGCCCTCATATGTATGCTTGCTCTTAGCTGGCTTGTTCCTCTTCTCATCAAAGGATAGTTGCTTCCTTGGACATGCAAGTCCAAGCACTTGTGGTGGAGGTTTCAGATCTTTTGCAGGCTTTGATGACTCTGGCCACTTCATGTTGCTTATGGCAGTCTTCAGGGCAGTTGTAAGTGCTTTAGGTAGTTCCTCAGACAGGTTGAAGGTTGGATCATCTTTCTCTGAATCAACATCAACAGATGGAGCTGATGCAGTTGTTGGTGGAAAGTATCCACTCCATCCAGTAGAATGCTCTTCAGAATCTGAGTAGTAGCTGATTTCTTCATCTGAAGAATCATCCGAGGAGATATAGATAAGTGGAAACCAACTCATGATGCTGTATGGGATTATGTTTCTTGAAGGATATTGTTGATGAAAGATACAAGTTTTTGATCCCTATTTATATGCAAAGTCAAGGTTTATGGCTAATTAATGCAGATTATTTACTTCCATTCGTTTTGGTAGGTCGAAGAAGTAATTATGGAAGATATCAAGTTGCCTTTGGAGCAATAAATGTATAAATAGTAACTTGGTTAAAAGTTATTTGGGTTTACTATTCTTGGTTAAGATTGGATGGTTAATTTGAATGGAGTTATAAGATGTGTATCTTGAGACACATAACAAATGGTAATTGATTCACCATGTCTAATCCACATAAGAATCAACTAGTCCTGAGCAAACGGCTACAGGTAAAGACACATCAAATCCGTTCATGGTTGATAGTTTACCAAAAACTAGGTTATCAACTCACCATACATCTTTGTGATCAAGAGTTGGTAGTCCATAGCAAACGGCTCATGGTAAAGACATATCAAATCCGTTGATAGCTGATAGTTTGCTAAAAACTATAATTAGAGCAGAAAATTTTACATGGTTTACTTATCATTGCTCTTTGAAAAACTCTTTTGATTTTTACCACTGCAGGTTCACAGTTACCACTGACAGTGTAAACTTTTTCTTTGGCAACACTTCATGTGTCTGATTCTCAAGGATTAGATACAGGTTGTGAAATCCCTAGCCAAATTTAAACATATGGGTGGTTCAGTAGTACTATCTAGTTTCACTAGGTAAGAAATTGAATCTATGCCTTATGAAGCACCTCTCTTAGAAGGTAATACATCTGGAAGTGCTGAAAGTAGTATGTTACAAAAGGAATTGATGGAACTGTGTACCACATGGATATTAATTGATGGAAGGTTTTCTAAATTTTGTCTGATTGTGCTGCTTTTGGTGGAGATTCTCCCAAACAGGGGAGGATACAAATTTTTAATAATAATGATCAGATTCAGGGGAGGTTTGTTCTCAGCATGGTTTGCTCTCAGCATGTCAAAGTTAAGAGTTTATGCAGAGAGTTTATGCAGATAATGAGAAGGTTAGAGCTTTGATTCAGAAGATTAAAGATTAAAGTGTAAGAGCTGATAAACGATTAAGAAAAACAAGATAAGTGTTTGGAAGAATTCCCATATCCTCAGGTTTATTGTATACTTGAAGAAACTTATGGATTTACAAATAAATCATAAGTTTAGGGGAGGATTGTTGGGAATTATTCTATCAGTTATCACGGCTAGTGAAGATATTACAACTGCAAGAAGATTGTACTTGCAGTGGAAACTCATTACCACTGCAAGAACAAATATTACCACTGCTCACTTGTTAGCTGTTAGAGAAACGCGCATTGATAAACATAGAAAAGATTTTGTGTATATCTTATTCTATTAGTATTATACTTATCTTGTACAAGAGGACTCCTTGTTGTATAAAAGGAGATCCTAGATCATAGTTAGAATATATCTTTTCTAATACGTTTTCTTAGAGCTTCAAGGTGTAACCCTAGTGATATCTCAGATCACTCGTATTATTATTATTAATAATATTGGAGCTAGTTGTTTTGTTATATTCATTGTTCATACATAAATCTGTTTTACTTACAATTAATCTTCTAAGTATCATTAAGTAGATTCCGCATACTTAGTGGTATCACTCAAAGTATCATTATCAACACAAGTTCAAGGTGTTCACGATTCAACAGTATTTCATATCAATCAAATCATGACTTTCATTCAAAGATGTCTTTTTGTTTCGTGACTCATTCAAATCATCTTTAATCCCATCTTTATTTATGTCTTTGTCCCCATCATTTCCACCATCTTCTTTATTCTGATCACCCATTTGTTCATTCTGATTTTTTGCAACATCAACATTCTCCCAACAATTTCCATCATTTTCATAATCATTTGTTGCATCATCACCATTTTTATGACCATGTTCATTATAAGATTCAGCAAACAAATCCTTCCTAATTTCAACCAGTTTTTTCAACTCTTCATCATCAGGGTTTATTCTCGAAGCTATCATCAACTTGTAATCAATATCCAGCATCAACTGATTACACAACACCATATTGTCTCTTATAATTCCCTTCATTTCCTAAACATTTAAAAGAAACAAAATTAGCTTACTGCATTACAGTGTTTTTATTATTTTATAAATTAAATGTACTGCTTCAAAGTTAAAAATCTAGTACATCTAATTTCAAAATCTAGTGAATCACAGTTAAACTTCTAGTACATCTAAGTTCATAATCTAGTGCATCACAGTTAAACTTCTAGTGCATCACAGAACTGTTTCTAAATCTCTTTCATACATCACATAAGCTACATTTATCCTAACTTATCCACACATGCCGCAAATCAAGTAGCAATGCATCTCAGTTAGGCCTCTAATACATCATATAAGGCATCAAGCTTTCTAAATCTCTTTCGTACATCACATAAGCTACCTTTACCCTAACTTATCCACACATGCCGCAAATCAAGTAGCAATGCATCTTAGTTAGACCTCTAATACATCATATAAGACATCAAACTTTTAAAATCTTTTTCGCACATCACATAAGCTACCTTTACCCTAACTTATCCACACACGCCGCAAATCAAATAGCAGTGCATCTCAGTTTAGCTTCTAATACATCATATAAGACATCAAACTTTTTAAATCTCTTTTGCACATCACATAAGCTACATTTACCTTAACTTAGCCACACACGCCGCAAATCAAATATCAGTGCATCTCAGATAAGCCTCTAATACATCATATAAGACATAAACCATACAAAATATCTTTCGCACATCTCATAATCGATTTATATTCTGACTTAGCGTAAATCATACATATCAACATACATGCTAGTGTATTAAACTTCATTTTCTAGTACATCACGAGTACTAGAAAATGAAGTTTAGTATATCACTACTGCATCTAAATACTACTTCTAGTGCATCACATAAACAGTCAAGCATTCAACTTCTAACACGCAGCAAAATAAATTAAAATAATAAGAATGGCTCTTGTAAGAAAATGAAGTTTTTGTTGCAGTGGCACTTGGTGCATCAGAAGTAGTTTAATACATCTAAGTTCAATATCTAGTGCATCACAGTTAAACTTCTAGTACATCATTCAATATCTAGTGCATCACAGAATATAATACTTTTTAATTAATAATACCTCAAAAGACTTTGATCTGAACTCTTTACTTGCTTCTTCCATATCAATTGTTCCATAAAGTCCATATTTAAGATCAATTTTAGGAGTTTGCAGTTGATATGCAATGTTTCCTTCTTCGTCCCCTGTTAGTACATAAAAATAAAATTAAATTAAAAATAAACAAGTTTTTCAAAAAGTTTCTCTTTTTAAAAATATTTAATATTTTTATATATTATACCTGCTACACTCTTCTTTTGTTTTTTTACCCAATTTCTTCTTTTTCATTGGTCCTTCAATCATTTTCATCGGTGGTTCAATCACCTCAACACCTTCCGCAATTGGTAGACATCCAAAACCCAATGCAAGTTCTTCTTTTTGTCTTTCTAACAAAAGTTTTGAACTCCATGCCTTGAACGCTGGTACTGTTTTCTCCACTTTGACAGTCTCAGATATCGTTGAATTAACATATATCATCTGCAACAAATAAATTTGTATTAAAAAATAATCTTAATTTTTATTGTATGTGAGTGAATATTAGTGCATCAAATATCTATATATACTGCATCATACTTTTTCTAGTGCATCACATATTATTAGTGTATCACATATCTATATATACTCTCTTATCATATTATTTTGAATCAGACAATCATATTTTTTATATCTAATGCATCCCTGTTTCAAATTGTACTGTATCACATATCTATATATACTCTCTTATCATATTATTAGTGCATCACATATCTATATATACTGCATCATACTTTTTCTAATTAGTGCATCACAATGTAAGAAAAGATAGAAAACTTACAACAAGCAAAAGTAATGGTCCACTGAAAAATTTGTATGGCTGATATCCGGAACACTCCTTGACCATACACTCTACAACGTACGAGCACCAATCCATACGAGACACGTTATCAGTATTAGAGAGAATTGGTATAATTCTCTCATTTACCTCCCCATCTTTGTTTCCTTGGCCAAATATGGAGAAGAACAGTACAAGGAAAGCAACCCGAAACTCCCAATCCACTTCAGTTAGACTGCACAAATGTTCCTCCAACTTCGATATACAATTTTTTTTTAACAACAATACTTTCCATTATTTCTCTCCATTTTGCAGTAGTCTCCTCATAAAGATTTTTCTCTGCAAGTGCTTCAACTTTCATATCACCCATTGGGATTCCGAGCATATCCCTAACCAATTCTCGAGTAATTTTTATTTTTCTTCCATCATTCATTGTAATCGAGCAGGTTTCTGAATTGAAATTTCTAACCACCCACAACCCTAATTCGGATGGTATAGAATAAAAATTGAAGTTATTATGAAACTCGCCAAATCCCATCTTTCTTAATTCCTCCACCTGTTGACTTCTTAAATTCTCTAGAACCTTCTTCAGATTTCTCGGTGACATTCTTATTTTGATAGATTTGGGTTCATTAATTCTAACTTCTTGTTTTAAACCTTCGTCTTCACATTTAACTTTTTCCTTCTTAACTTTCTTCTTTCTTACAAGAGCCATTTTTGAATACGAGTCTTCAAAATCTGATTCAGAATCCATTTCTATTGCAGGTCTTTTACCCTTTCTTTTCTTTTCACTTGTACTGCATTCAGTAACAGAAATGGTTTTCTTCTTCTTCAATTTTGGTGCAGAATATTCAACAATCTTTCCGGCTGCATTTTTCTTCTTTTTTGCAGCATGTTCAAAAACAAGACTACGAAGTAGTTCATTCCATTTTTCTTTAGCAGCCTCTTTAAAAGCTGCTATTTTAACAGAATCTTCTTCGTCTGATTCTTCGTCATCTGTTTCATAATAACCAATTGAAACTCAGTTCAATTTTTAGTACATCAATTAAACCATCAACAAACATAAAAAATAACTTTTACAAATCAGATAATCTATATTTACCCTAATTTATCCTCATACGCTGTAAAATAAAAGGTACTGCAACTAATTTAATCAACTAAAACATCATATAAATTAAATGCTACTGCAACTCATCTTTTTCGTACATTACATAAGACAGATTTACCCTAATTTATCCACACACACCGCAAATCAAATAGCAGTGCATCTCAGTTAGGACTCTAATACATCATATAAGACATCAAACTTTTAAAATCTTTTTCGTACATCACATAAGCTACGTTTACCCTAACTTATCCACACATGCCGCAAATCAAATAGCAATGTATATCAGTTAGGACTCTAATACATCATATAAGGCATCAAGCTTTTTAAATCTTTTTCGTACATCACATAAGCTACCTTTACCCTAACTTATCCACACATGCCGCAAATCAAATAGCAATGTATCTCAGTTAGGCCTCTAATACATCATATAAGGCATCAAGCTTTTTAAATCTTTTTCGTACATCACATAAGCTACATTTACCCTAACTTATCCACACATGCCGCAAATCAAGTAGTAATGCATCTCAGTTAGGCCTCTAATACATCATATAAGGCATCAAGCTTTCTAAATCTCTTTCGTACATCACATAAGCTACATTTACCCTAACTTATCCACACATGCCCCAAATCAAGTAGCAATGCATCTCAGTTAGGCCTCTAATACATCATATAAGACATCAAGCTTTCTAAATCTCTTTCGTACATCACATAAGCTACTTTTACCCTAACTTATCCACACATACCGCAAATCAAGTAGCAATGCATCTCAGTTAGGCCTCTAATACATCATATAAGACATCAAGCTTTCTAAATCTCTTTCGCACATCACATAAGCTACCTTTACCCTAACTTATCCACACATGCCGCAAATCAAGTAGTAATGCATCTCAGTTAGGCCTCTAATACATCATATAAGGCATCAAGCTTTCTAAATCTCTTTCGCACATCACATAAGCTACATTTACCCTAACTTATCCACACATGCCGCAAATCAAGTAGTAATGCATCTCAGTTAGGCCTCTAATACATCATATAAGGCATCAAGCTTTCTAAATCTCTTTCGTACATCACATAAGCTACATTTACCCTAACTTATCCACACATGCCGCAAATCAAGTAGCAACGCATCTCAGTTAGGCCTCTAATACATCATATAAGACATCAAGCTTTCTAAATCTCTTTCGTACATCACATAAGCTACCTTTACCCTAACTTATCCACACATGCCGCAAATCAAGTAGCAATGCATCTCAGTTTAGCTTCTAATACATCATATAAGACATCAAACTTTTTAAATCTCTTTTGCACATCACATAAGCTACATTTACCCTAACTTATCCACACACGCCGCAAATCAAATATCAGTGCATCTCAGATAAGCCTCTAATACATCATATAAGACATAAACCATACAAAATATCTTTCGCACATCTCATAATCGATTTATATTCTGACTTAGCCTAAATCATACATATCAACATACATGCTAGTGTATTAAACTTCATTTTCTAGTACATCACGAGTACTAGAAAATGAAGTTTAGTATATCACTACTGCATCTAAATACTACTTCTAGTGCATCACATAAACAGTCAAGCATTCAACTTCTAACACGCAGCAAAATAAATGCTACTGCATCACAAAAAAACTACTAATACATCATATAAGGCATGAAACATATAAAATCACTTCGCACATCTCATAAACTTTATTTACCCTAACTTATTTCAAAATAAATGCTACTGCATCACATATAAACTACTAATACATCATATAAGGCATGAAAACATAAAAAATCACTTCGCACATCTCATAAACTTTATTTAATCTAATTTACTTCAAAATAAATGCTACTGCATCATATATAAACTACTAATACATCATATAAGGCATGAAACATACAAAATCACTTCGTACATCTGATAAACTTTATTTACCCTAACTTATTTCAAAATAAATTCTACTGCATCACAAATAACTTTTACCTGATGGTTCTGCTATCAATTTTTTCGATTCCGCTTGTTTTCTAACTTTTTTTCTTTTTTCTGCTTCAACATTCATCTTTAAACTCTTTTTTTTTGCTAAATTCATAAAAAAATGAACTATTAGTATGAATAATAACAAATCGATGCAGTAAATAATGATATATTTTTATAAAAAACTTACGAGGTAATGATTTTTGTGGTAGATTCTTACTCGCCATTCATTAATCAATCGATGCACTAAATTTTGATTGATCGGAATGAAATAGAGATGATTTTTAGGGTTTTTAGAAAGATAATAGAAACGAGAGAGAGAAAGAAATGATCGGAATGGGGAGTTAATGAGAGGGTGTTGATTATTTCAGAGTTAGGTGTAAGTTTTAAGTTGATGCATTATTGCCCCTCAAGTTTGTAATATTTACATAAACGCCACTCCGTTTTTATAAATTTGTAATTTAAATCCAATGGTTGAGATCACTTCCTACACTTTTTATTATAACACCCTTTTTATAATAACCCCACCCTATATATATATATATATATATATATATATATATATATATATATATATATATATATATATATATATATATATATATATATATATATATATATATATATATATATATATATATATATATAGAGTGAGGATCACGTGCGGATGTTATGTTTTAGTGCGGACATGCGGATAGATCTAGGCCGTCCAATCCAGATCTGATCTTGACTTTTTGTAAAAAAGTCAAGATCTACGCAACTATCACGGTACCAAATCACCATTCAAACGATTTTTTAAATTTTTTTCCTTTCGAGCGATCCTTAATATTGTTATCTTCTTTCATTTTTTTATTTTTTCAGATTTTTCTGAGAGACTTTTTGTTTTTTGATTATGAGTGCTACCGTGATATTAACCATATTATGAGTTCTACCGTGATATTAACAATATTATGAATCTGATTTTGACTTTTTTTTATCACGATAGTAAAAAAGTTTATGTGATATCAGAATCTGATCTTAATCTTGACTTTTTTTATTACGATAGTAAAAAAGTTTATGTGATATCAGAATCTGATCTTGACTTTTTTTATTACGATAGTAAAAAGGTTTATGTGATATCAGAATCTGATCCTGATCTTGACTTTTTTTATTACGATAGTAAAAAAGTTTATGTGAAAGCATGATAGTTACGGCGATATTAACAATTTTTATTAAGAAAAAGTTTTTACGATATTAAAAAAGTTATTGTGATATTAAATTTTTTATTAAAAAAAAAAGTTTTCAGAATCTGATTTAAAAAGTCAAGATCTGATCTTCAGATCTTGACTTTTGTAAAAAAGTCAAAATCAGATTCTGATATCACAATACCTTTAATGATGAAAACAATTTTTTTTTGAAAATTTTTTCAGCGATTCTTAATTATTTGTTGTCCTCTTTATTTTTTTTAATTTTTTCAGATTTTTTTGAATTTTTTTCAGGAAAAAAGCTAATACGATAGTAACGATCTTAAAAAAAAAGGGGATATTTACGATAATGCCACCGCGTTTTTTTTATCAGAATCTGAGATGGACGGATGATCGTGTGGTCCACATTCATCCGTACCATCCGCACTAAAAAGGAAAAACGCACCTGATCCCTTCCCTATATATATATATATATATATATATATATATATATATATATATATATATATATATATATATATATATATATATATATATATATATTGAAAATTGTAAAGTATGCTTGAGCCTCACTCGTTATGTTTTTCGAGCTAGTTTATTGGCTCTGGTTTAAGTTTGATAAAACCTTGACACAATCAAGTCAGGCTCTAGCTCGAATTACTTAATAAAATCTAGCTCATTTGCAGCTGTTTTTTTTAATTGAAGCATGTTTATTACTCGGATTTCTTTGGGAGTAGTGAACATGAAAGGTCAAAAAGGATAAGAGGTACCAAAAAGTCAAGTCTATAATGATAAAAAAATCAAAATTTTATCCGCAAAAATGTAAAATCTGAAAACATATTTCTTGAAATCAATTATCAAAATCTACTCATATCTAGGGGTGAGCATCGGGCCGGTCCCGACTCGTCCCAACCCGATACCGACAAGCCCGATTCCCGAGATCACCGGAAAACCAAGCCCGACTCCCGACCCAAAACCAGTCGGTTCGGTATCGGGACGGTCGGGATCGGTCGAATTTGTCGGTTTTCTTTGTTGTTTTCCGGTTTTCATCCCGTCCTGACCCGATACCGACAAGCCCGAATCCCGAGATCGCCGAAAAACCAAGCCCGACTCCCGACCCGTTTACTAGTCGGGATCGGAATCGGGCCGTCGGGATGGTCGGAATCGGGCCGGTTATCGGTGGTTGGTCGGAAATGCTCACCCTTACTCATATCAAACCGAATAACCAAAATCCACACTATTTTTTCCCATTACCAAAATCTACTCATCGAGCAAATCTATTTGCTCACTATTTTCTTCTGTTGGAAGAAATCCAACAAACCGATTTCTTGAGCGGAACTACGAATCAAGAACTACTCCAACAAGACCTCGGCAAAGGGCTATGATCCCTTAATGCCGAGTGGCACCAACACACACGAGATATTTTACACTCAAACGTTTATTAAACGTGAGCAAGAAAAGAAGGTACAAATAAAACCTCACCCCCTCATCCCTATTTATAGAGAATGAGGGGGGAGAAACCTAATCCTTGGTGAACAAGGATTCTACAATTGAGGAGGTTACGAACTTTCCTAATACATGACTAACCTCCTTAAGTTTGAGCTAAAATACAATTAACCCCCTAAACTTATATCCTAACTATTACACACTAATATTCTAACAATTTCCACCTTAGTGGTAATAGTTAGCCTTCTCCGATACGCAGCAGCTTCAACCAATGCTGGAACCTCGGACCGGGGACCGCCTTTGTCAAGGCACCAGTAGCAATACCCGCTACTAATCTTAGCTCAAATCCTAACTCTGTAGAGAGTCCCTTTAGCCATGTATTCTCCTTCAATTCTCCAGCAAGTGTCATATACTCCGCTTCAGTTGTTAACAAAGTCATCATGTGTCGCAACATAGCTTCCCAGCTCACAGCACATTCATGTATCATAAGCCCGTACATTGTGATTGATCTACCCATGGCGTAGTCATAATCCACAAAAGCCAGTACGTCCATCTGTAATCCACGATCAAACCTATCCAACATTCCCACATCCGTAGATGTTATGTCAGGTCTCGTGCAAACCACTTGATACTCATGACTTTCAACTGCATATATACATGACCCCTTACTCTTCTTTTCTTCATCACGATTCCTTGATAGACCATCCTCTAAGGACAGCGTAGAGTGTCCCCCCAACAATATCCGAACAGACATCCCGTTGGAAAACCTGAATCGTGACACCCTCAGAGTATTACCACTCTGAGTCCTGAAGATCTCCATACCAAGTATAATTTCCTTTGCTTCATCCAGGAAACCCTTGGTAACCCATATCTCAGACTTGCTTTCGCAACTAAACCCCGTATAATCTATATAGAGGAATAGATATATGAACATACCTTGTGCATAGCTCCAGTAATATATGTTACTGTCATCACTGCTTCGCCTGAAACCGTTGCTGAGCATACACATACTAGGCCGAGTATCCATATCTTCTTTCATTACAGCCATCCACTTGGAAATTACCTCATAAGCAACTGTATCCCTGAAAGTCAATGACTCATGTGCATCTTCATTTATCACTCCAGCAACTCTTGAAGCAGCCATATTACTGTCACCTCTATACCTTTCAGCAACATTACCCTCTGCACCATCTTGACCAGGTGCTCCGGTTTTCATAATGTCTGCCCCGATCTTTGCACCAAGGTGTACCTTTTCCTGCTCATTTTTCAAGCAGTCCGTGTTTGTCTTTCCTTCAAGTTGTTTAACCTCCAACTTTCTTTGAGCCACTACAGCATGATCGTTACTCTCCTGAATTACCTCAGCTTCACGATTTTCCAGAGCTCCCTGTAGTTCCACCTCAAACCAAACACGCTTTTGAACATGTACTCCATGGACACTTGTTTTAACACCAAGACCAAGTTGCTTGAAACCCAACTTGTTTTGAACCTCCATGTTTTTGTAAAATATTCCCATCGAACTTTTCGATGTTTAACCTAGTATTTATACTAGCCATTCTTCTTTAACCTTGCTACAAACCTTGTTAAGTTGCTTTTTAACCAAATTTACCAACAAGTCTCGCAAGCCGTGTGCTAAACCCGCTTTCTTGTAATAATTTGATCTACTAACCTTTAGAAAAACCCTAAAGCTTCGATCTTTCCACCTCAAGTCTACAACCTTGATATACCTTGTACTCCAAGTAATCACTTTTCTTGAATCCCAAGACAAAGCTAAACCTTACTTGTCTTCCAAGAACCACCAAGACTTGAATTCCAAGAAACCGAAAACTTGAAGTTGAAACTTCTTGTAAAACCTTGTCACCTTTGAAGCTCAAAACCGAAACTTCAAGAACCTTGTGACAAAAGAAAATGATTTCCCAAAACCCTAGGAGAATCGATCCACCTCCTTGCAAGACAACTTCAAGAACCTTGTTGCCCAAGTAATCTTGACTCGAAAACCTAGAAACCTTGAACCGTGTAATCTACACAACGATAGCCAAACAATAACCGAAAATGACAAAGAACACAACAACCAAACCAGAATATTCGACAACCTATATCTCTTTTCTGGAAGCTCCGATTCAAGATCACTCCGGTGAGATCCTAGATCTATGTGTCTTCAACCTACGGTTCGAATTTTGTAGAAATCCAACGGTTAACGAACCCGCAGCGCCAATTTTCCCACGACTGCACAGTAACCGACGAACTAAACCCTGTTCACTCGTTTATCTTGTTTTAGCTCTATCCACGTTGTATGATTCGTTCTTCTCGAACCTGGCTCTGATACCAATTGTTGGAAGAAATCCAACAAACCGATTTCTAGAGCGGAACCACGAATCAAGAACTACTCCAACAAGACCTCGACAAAGGGTTATGATCCCTTAATGCCGAGTGACACCAACACACACGAGATATTTTACACTCAAACGTTTATTAAACGTGAGCAAGAAAAGAAGGTACAAATAAAACCTCACCCCCTCATCCCTATTTATAGAGAATGAGGGGGGAGAAACCTAATCCTTGGTGAACAAGGATTCTACAATTGAGGAGGTTACGGACTTTTCTAATACATGACTAACCTCCTTAAGTTTGAGCTAAAATACAATTAACCCCCTAAACTTATATCCTAACTATTACACACTAATATTCTAACATCTTCAGCTCGTTGTTTAACACGTGTCACATTATCTTGTTCAAAGATAAACTAAAAAAAAAAAAAAAAAAAAAAAAACCCATATAAATCTTACTCACCAACCCAACAACCAAACATTAGTTACAAGTTAAGTATGCTTATTCGCGAGAAAAGTTTGAGAAAGCATGTGTGGAGTCTATGATAAAGATGAGCAGCATAATGGGTGGCCAAGATCGTAAACTCATTTCGTGGTCATGTGTATGAGATTGGTAATCTCGGTCATTTTTAATTTGATTTGATTTCCTTAGTGTTTTGGTTTTATTTTTTGTGAGGATTTGAAACCAATATTGGTTGTAAATGTGTTTTTGTCCTTGATCATGTAACTTAAGGTTTTGTCATTTTATTTATCAAGAATGTTTTAAGGAATTTCTCATGAAATGGGTATTAGTGTGTAGTGGTGGTTTACATAAATAAAAGGTCAACATATTAGCCATTGTTTTATAAATTAAGTCTTATTATCCAACTGAAAAATGAATTGTATGTTTAAAACTAAGACCTAAAGATTTGATTGCATCATTTGAAAAATTAATTGGTGAAAAATGATGAGAGAGAATTAGTGTTTAACATTTGTTATGAAATGAATGGATTAAGGTCTATTAGCAGGTGTATGTTGTAGGTTTATATATCAACACTATTCAACTAGCTTTGCTATCGATTTTAGTCTTCCATGTAAGCTTTTTACCAATCTTTTGGTTTGATTACAACTCCAAGCCAAATATTCTTGCTATTACTTTGACCTGATTAATTGCGTAAATTTGACAAGTGTATCAATCAAGGCAACGTTAGAGTAACTTTTTACCATTCTATGTGGATCGTATGACACTTGACTTCAGTTCCTTGAACTAAGTGGGTGAAGTCTTACAAACAAAGGATTTCTCATAGTATTCTTCCAAAATATGTAAAAGAAAATTCTTGCTTTTATTGTCTCAAAATGCCTATTCGAATAAAGGAAATTATACACTTAAGTACGTAACAGTCACTAGGAAATTTCAAATTCTTGTCTAAACCCGTGTAACAAATTAAAAATCATAAATAAGCAAAAAAAAAAAAAAAAAAAAAAAAATTTGCAACATAATTAATCCTGGCTCCAAGTGATTTCCACTTCCAAAGTGTAATCCTTATTCTTAATCTGGTTTTTGAAGCTACCTTCGCAATTCGAACAAAATAGGCAAATACCATTTAAAACAACATTCCCATACTCAAAATCGGTTAAGCGTGCTTCAATAATGAGGGACCCCGGGTCGGGTACAGCCAATATTGATCTCGTCAAGGGAACATCACCACCTTTAAAAGAACCATCAAAAGATTCAAATAGTGACACCTTGTAGAAACTCTTTACCAATTTATCATCTCCATAATCAAACTCATCATAGTAAGCGAGTATCACTCCACAAACTCTTCTATTAGAAACCGTACCAAGATTTACCTTAATGGTAGCATCTACGGCATTCTTTAATAGAATGTAATGCATCCGTATATGCCCGTCATCACCTTCAGCAACAAGATATTTACAGCTACTAGTTTTTGATTCGTCATCCAAAAAAGGTGAGAAGTCTAGATCAGACTGGTGATTACAGACTTCAAAAAATTCATCGTTATTTTCGGTAGTAGCATAGAGTAATATACAAATCTGCATGGATGAAGAGAATGGAACTGAATGTCGAGAACTGGGATTGCCAATCTTTAAACGGCCGTTGTTTCTCATCTCTACAGAATGGCAACAATCACGAGACAATAAACTAACATGACCAGGACCAGGATAAAGTATTTTCTCCCAACCATCTGGTCGCAACCCATAATAATCTGACACTTCAATCCACCCAAATAGCTTACCATGTTTAAAGTCTTGGTCTCTTGTAATATCGAGATAAATCGTAAACACCTCAAACCGGGTCCGGATGTTTAGATTTTTTGGTCGATTCCTAACTTCTGGTGCAACATAATTTAGGGCCAGGGCCGCTGATACCGCCTGCAATGAGGGTCTCTACACAAAAAAGAAGCTAAAGAAGGTTATAAAATGTGTAATTGTAACTAACTTTGTTATTTTATGCTGTAATAGTTCTGGTCGAGTGATTTAAACTTTTTTTTTTTTTTTTTTTTTTTTTTTTTTTTTTTTTTTTTTGTAAAAATCCATTCAATGCTTTATATAACAAGGTCGGTTCGCAAGCCTAAACATGCGTTGAAAATATATGTGTGCGTAAATTGTGTATACATATGCATAGACGATCACAAAATTAATAAACGAGCTCGAGCCTAGTGTGCTTAACGAGTTGAGTTTGATTTGAGCTCTTTTTACTTTAATGCATCATAAAAATTAGTCGAGCCGAAGCTTTATCATTATACACGAGCTGAGCTCGAGCAGGCTCAGGCTCAGTCTCGGCTTGGCTAGTTTCCACCCCTAAAGAAACCCGTTCCATGAAACCGAGTTATCAAAATACTAGATAATGCATACCTGAGTGATCCCCAAAAGATGAAACCCTTTCTCCATTACCACTGCAGTTGCCTCACACAACAATAATCTGGTTTTCTCCTGCCAAAACTTTTAAAGTTATCCCAAATCCGAACAAGAAAAATCACATGTCTTTCGAAAAATCAAATCAGTTTTAGAATATTAACTTGGTTTAAGAGAACAGGAAATTAAACTCAATTATTGTATGATAAAAAGCATTTTTAAGTTAATATCAACAATCTGCTTTCTAGCAAAACTTACAAAATTACACTAAATTAGGACAAGATTCATCGAATTTGCCTTTTAAAAAATCAAATAATTTTTTTCGAAAATTAACTATGGTTTAAAAGGAGCAAACATTAAATTCAGTATTATATGAAAAAAGGATATGTAAGCAAACATACCTCGAACCCAAAGGACGCGTAGGTTTTATAGAAACAGCTGAATTTCTCAGATAAATCATAAAGGTATCGACAAACGAGATGTGGCAAGAAAGATAAATAAGACTCGTTGATTAACTGAAAAAAAAAAGTTAGGTAATTAGTACAATAATATAACATACGTAAGCATATTTATAAAATTAGGAAAATTATAGAAATCAGACTTTTCACTAAATATTTTCTCATAAATCAAAATTTATAAAATCAAACTTTTCACTTCATTCAAAAATTTTATCACATTCACGTATGAATCACGATATGAGACATTTCCTTTTGTATTGAACTCAGTAAATGACCACATATGCTTTTGATTTATTTAGAGTTCACAAGCTGGTGGATAAACACACATACACAATGATTTGTTACTCTAACGAGGAAGAAATAAACGAGTAGTTGCTGTTTCATGAATGAAGTTAAGATTATCACCTAATTAAGTTGTGGAACTTGGGGTGTTTGAGGGATAACATTATCGTCATGTTTGTTAAGGGATCTAGAAACTCTACCAAGTATGTGACGTGAGAGATCTGGTGATGGTTGTGTTGCAACCGACACACCAATTTGAGGGAAAACATTATCATCATGTTTTAAGTCAAATCAACATGTTTTTCATTCTCATTTAATCATTATCTTTTTATCGTTTGTAGCTAGTCGCTAATTAGTTGTGTGGTGCTCAATAACTAAAGAAATAAAAATCAAGTATTCATTTCCAAATAACTATTTAAAAAAGGATTTTGTATGTTCAAAATAGTAGCAGAAATTTATTAAGATATATTTCTTACCTCGGTAAACATAAGTAGATGAAATCCCAACTCACGTTCTACACCTTCACACCATACTAACTTATCTTCCTCCAATACTAGCTTCGAAGCCTGTTACAAACAATTAGGGCACAAATGAGAAAGTTGTAACAACATTGAAATATATTATCCCTTAAATTAATATTCAAGAACAAGAAAACAATAAAATTGTGGTCGAGATGAGGAAGTTGTAAACGAAAAGAAATTCTTACCTTCTTCAACTCATCAATGTCTTTACGAGAATGATTGGTAATTTTACGAATTTGAGCTTGTGTTGTTATTAGATGTACAAAAGTATTTCCCTATTAATCAATCAATTTAGTCAAAAACAAGATATGTATGAAGATTTCAAAAAAATAGCATAACATCACACTAGTAACGGAAGATTATTAAAAATACCTTCACATCAAACATTTCATTGTAACTGAATTCACAATCAGCCAGCCTATGGTATTTCAAAAATGTATACCTGTTGAGAGCACAACCAAACATTGAATTTTAAATAGTACGAAACGTAGGGTATCTTGTTTAATAAATCAAAGGAAATCAGCCGATGAAGAGATAAGTTGAAATATAAACTTCTGGAAATAAAAATTTGATTACAGCAAGTTCATACGAAATTAACATCTTTCACTCTTATGGATACTGATAGCATAAGTACAATAAGGGTAAAAATTATTATAAAAGCTAGAGAATCTTACGTTAAAACACAATCTAAAACTGCTTCATCACTATACCCAAGCACCTTAGCAGCCTCGCCTAATAAAATTAAAAATGTGAAATGCAGCCATTTTACAATGATAGCAATGGATTGACATGTTTTATCTTTGATGGGTTAAGAAAAAGAGAATAAATGAACCATATCCGGTATACCTGCTTCACAAGGATATTGAGCTTTGCATAACAAAGATAGCAAGCCTTCCATAGATGTACTACAAGTTTTAAATCCAACATAAGTTGCTAAAGGCCATAAGCCATCAGTAGTCCACCTTGCATGTTCAGCAGCCTGGAAAAATAAAATTAGTATGCAATTTCTCCATCTTTCTTTTTTCGAACATTTTATGAGGTTATGTTGTTGTGTAAAATTTACTTACATCGAAGCATTGTTCAACATAATCTTGTTGTTGTGAAGGAGTCACACACATTATCCAATCTGCTTCTTGAAGTCCATGCCTAAATATGCCGACACAAGACATTAAAGAAGTTATATATGGAAAAAAGTTTAGAAAGTGGTTTAGTAGCCAATATGTTTTGATAAAAAGTACCATAAAGCTCCGAGATCTTCCAAAGGATAGCCGACACCCTCATCTCGACTCTTCCCAGTACGACTCTTTCCACGAATAATAGGTTTCTTATTTCCTTTATCTTTATCATATATTAGCACTTCTCCATCTTCTTCTACAACCTGAAAGTGCTCATCCAATTTGCCTTGAGGTAAAGACATCCCATTCCCCTGAAATAAATGGAAGTATCAACTCATAAACTGAAAAATATAATGTAATTTAAATATAACAAACAGAAAAATTTACCGAAGATGTCGTCGCAGCAGACTTAACATACTCAAGCATATGCATTCGTGACATTATGATAAACTGGCGCCGTAACACATCCATGGGCATTAGATTGAATTCATCCCATGACGGAGAGTTTACCATTGTGCTTCTGAAATCAATTTGTTGTTCTGGTGCCCATGTATCTATACCATCTCTTAGCATCTTATGAATATTCTGCAAGAAAAATGTAGGTGAAAATTATAGTAATGCTGTATATTTTAAAAGATCTGAAAAATAAAGAAAAAAGGCGATACCTCGGCCATCCAATTCCCTGATAACTTTATCTTTACAAAACCAACACCATATACGCAGGGTTCTCCCTCTAAAATGGGAGATTTGAGCTTCACAAGTCCTTTCTTGATTCTCTAAAATAGCACACAGAAACACAAGATTACAAATGGAAGTATATTCAGAAAAGGTTGACAAAAGAATATTACCTTTCCAACATCTTTTGGTCCTTTAATTTTTGGATATCTGTTGGGAGTTTTTTTAATTTTGGGCCATATGCTCAAGAAATTATCGCTGTAAAGTAAAAAACACGGAAATCATGCATTAATAAGAAGAAAAAACAAAATGTAGCAAAGTAAAAAACGTGGAAACAAGATATGTATATACCATTGGAAATCATTTTCGGAACAATACATCATACACTTTTCTTTAAATTTAGGGAAAGTATTCTCCAGTGCCTTATTAAATAGCTTCAAGACTTGTGTTTTAAGGCCCCATTTATTATCTTCCTCCTGTATTACAAAACCAGTGCAATAAGTGTAAATTTATATTAGAAAAAGACACGTACATTAATAATAGACTTACATGGGGTGTAGGGGCTGCCGTAGTTGATGTAGAAGCTTTCATAGTGGGGTCAAACTTATACCAGCTTAACATGTTCAACATGTTAATTAGAGCCCGCATTTCATCTTCCTGCATTACAAAACAAAACCACTGACATGAGTGTAAATTTAATAAAAAAGAGATGATAATGTGAATAACAGACTTACATCTTGTGGATAGGGTGGAATTGTTAGTCCCGTTGATGTAAAATCTTTCATTATCTTGAAATAATTAGAACAACTTAAATTGTTCTCCATTCTAAGAGTACTCCACATTCTATCTTCCTGTATTGCAAAAACATCATCTAAAGAGTGTAATTTAATAAAAAGAAATAGATGATAATGTGAATAACAGACTCACATCTTGTGGAGAGAGTTCAATAGTTAGTGCCTTGGTTGATTTAAAAGCTTTCTTCATAGAGTTAAACTCAGATGATTTCAACTTGTCCAGTTTTTCAAAACACTCCGACATTGTTGCATATGCCTGTATTACATTACAAAACAAAACCATTGATATCATCTTTCTTAAGAGTATAAATTTAATAAAAAAGATGATAATGTGAATAATAATAGAGACTTACATCATCTTGTGTTGGTGCCTTTGTTGATGTAGAAGCTTCTCTCATAGAGAAAAACTGATACCATCTTACCATGTTTACGATATCAAGACTACCCGACAATGTATCTTCCTGTATTACAAAACAAAAACATTAACATCAGCGTAAATTTAATAAAAATAAATGGATGATAATGATGTAAATAATAGACTTACAGTTATTGATGTCTTCATTGTTGAGAGAAAATTATAGACAACAATCTAATAAATCATTAAAAAAAAACGATTGATTAATTCGTTAGTCAATTTATTAACCGAATAAAAAATAATAATATGAATCAATAACAGAGGAGATTAAAAAGAAACTAGGTTTATTATTACCAATAAAAAAAAGGGTTGTGTTAGCCCAACTCTCTAGCCCACATGTTTTATTCCTTTTGTCCTCTTGTCCCTCTCTTGTCCCCATTTTATTTCAGTACAACACAGTTTTTTGTCAGTTTTTGTTCCATATTTCTGACAGTTTTAAGCGTTTGACTTATTAAACTTTATATTTTCTGTTCCGCACTTTCAGGTTTATAGCTTTTTGATATAAACAAAATTATAAAAATAAAATTAATCAAAAAAAAGGGGGGAGGGTCCGGATAAAATTTTTGGGAGGGTTGGGATATCACATGCCAAAAAAATTACAAGTGAGCCGCGATTGATTGACAATTGAAAAGAAAGAATAAAAAGGGTTTTTGCGTATGTCATCTTTGCTTAAATAGTTAATTTCTATTGGTTAACAGAATTAAAAATAATTAATTGATGATGTCATAAATTAAAGGGAAAATTCATCGCGATAGACATCTTTTTTCACTTTCTCAAATCGATTCAGGGCAACTTAGTGACTAAGTAACTCTATATATTTGCGACACTTGTTGAGTATTTAATTATTAAAGTACAAAATGTTGAATTTATTTGGAATGTATAGAAAATGTATGTGTAAAGTATTTTGCATAAGGCAACTTGTCCTAGAGCGACATGTATTGGGAAACTTTATATTTTTTGTCTTGTAGCACAATTTAAATATAAGTAAAATGTATTATAATACAATGAAATACTTTACATATTACTAAAAAAATAAAATACTTTTCTTTTTCATTAAAAATCATACACACACACTTCATCTTCTCCAACAAACTTTCTTGCATCAAACACAACTAAACAACATCGAAAGCCATTATCTATATTGTCGGGGGAAAAAATGTAATATAACAGGTTAGTATATTTTTTCTATGCATTTTCAAGAAATGTGCTTATAATTTATTTGCATATTTATTTACTGATGATATTTTGTTTGATCTTTTTTTATAAATATGATTATGTGTATTCAGAAATTTTAATTTGATTTTGTCGTCATATATTGTGTATAAAATCAAAAAGAGACTAGTTTCATTTAAATTAGATGCATTGAGATTTGTTATATTTTTTTCACTCAACAGTTTTGGATGGGATAGCTAACCGGTGGTGCATGTACTTAAGGCTATATGTACTTTCCATTCCCAAAATCCTTTACTTATAGTCTCTCCTCCTCCTCCTCCTACACACACACACACACACACACACACACACACACACACATACAAAAACACAACTACTTTTCCATCTAATTTACATTCTAATCTGTAGCAAAACATCAATGGCTCGTCTTGAACATTTGATGAACTTGCTAAAGCTTGTGGTTCCACCTTGTTGGAACGTTAGTTAGATTCATATTTTGAGAGGTCTGTTACTGAATACAAGGCTCTAGAGAGTGATATTAGAAAGGTCTGCTTGAAGTTAGGTGATTCCATCAAAGAAACTGAAGGTTTAATAAAGGAAGTTTCGGTTATGAAGGGTAGGGAAGAGGCGGTTGAGACTACTAAGTTTTTTAGGCACCGTCTGCATATAGATAGCCTTAGGTTGATGGGTTTGATAATTTCCATGAAGGAAACTGAATTAAGTCAGCGTGAGAAGGACTTGTTTGTTGAGAAGTTGAAGAGGTGGTTGTCATTTTAGGGTCTGACACATATGTTGTTGCTATTTGGGGTATTTGGGAATTTTGGGTTTTTGGTCTAGGCTTTTGGTTACTTGGTTGTTGTTTAATATCAATTAGTATGGTTTATGCTTTTTGGGTGTCTCCTTGGCGGGGTTTAGATTGGTTTTATGTATTCCATTATCATGGGTATCGTGATTTAAAAAAAATTACACGGATGGTCCTTGTGGTTTACACAGATTTCATGTTTAGTCCCTATTTCATTTTAATTACACCAAAGATACCTTACCTATTTTTGAAACTTGTCATGCATTTAATCCCTAATTTGGATGGGCCGTTAGTTTAACCGTTAAGTTATTTGCACTGTTAGTCCTTTGTTAATATTTTTTGCACCGTTAGTCCTCATTTTCTAAAAAAGTCCTCATTTTTTTGCACCGAGTCCCTCCGTTAATATTTTGCACTGTTGTCAATCTTTTTATGTTTTCGTCATTTTTTACGTTTTTGTCAATCTTTTTACGTTTTCGTCCATTTTTTAATGTTCTCGTCCGTTTTTTTTAACGTTTTCATCCATTTTTTTTACATTTTTGTCTATCTTTTTATGTTTTCGTCTATTTTTTACGTTCTCATCGGTTTTTTTTAGCGTTTTCATCAGTTTTTTTTACGTTTTTTGTGGTTTCGTCCATTTTTTTAACCTTCTCGTCCATTTTTTTTAATGTTTTCGTCTATTTTTTACGTTTTGTCAATCTTTTTACGTTTTCGTCCATTTTTTTACGTTATTGTCCATTTTTTTAACGTTTTCTTCTCTTTTTTTATGTTTTCATCAATCTTTTTATGTTTTCGTCCATTTTTTAACGTTCTCGTCCGTTTTTTTAATATTTTCGTCCTATTTTTACATTTTTGTCAATCTTTTTACATTTTCGTCCATTTTTTAACGTTCTCGTCCTTTTTTTAACGTTTTCGTCCGATTTTTTACGGTTTTGTCCATCTTTTTACGTTTTCATCCATTTTTTATGTTCTCGTCCGTTTTTTAACGTTTTCGTCCATTTTTTTATGTTTAAATCAATCCTTTTATCTTTTCGTCTATTTTTTTATGTTTTCGTCCACTTTTTTACGTTTTTGTCTGTTTTATTATGTTTTTATCCGCTATCTCCATTTTTTCACATTTTCGCCCGTTTTTTTTTTTTTTTTTCTTTTTTTTTGTGATTAGGTAAGTATACTAAAATAAAACTTGAAATTTGATAAAAATATTTTTGTATCGATTTTAAATCACGATTTTGACCCCCTTTTTGGTCCGAATAATCAAAGTATAAAACATGTTTCGTTAGTTTTTTTTCATTTTTAAATGTTTCGTTAGTTTTTTTTTCACATTTTCACACATTTTAATCTGTTTTTATCCGTTTTTTCAAATAAGTTTGATGATTTACACAAGTACAAAATTTACAACAGTTTATAAGTTATAAATTTGGTAAAAAAATAGCTTAAGTTTTGGTAGTAAACTGCCCTTGTTTTGCATTTTCTGGTTAAAATCTCACGAGTCTTGATGTAAAAAATTATTCTGGACAACTTTCATGTTTTACACTTTTGATGATTCAGACCAGAAAGGGGTCAAAATTGTGATTTAAAATCGACACAAAAACATTTTGATCAAATGTCAAATTTTCTTCTAGTGTACTTACTTAATCACAAAAAAAAAGGTGAAAACGTAAAAAAAGGCGAAAACTGGTAAAAACATAAGAAAACAGACGAAAACGTAAAAAGATTGACTAAAACATAAAAAAAAATGGACGAAAACGTTAAAAGAACGGACGAGAATGTAAAAAAATAGACGAAAACGTAAAAAGATCGACAAAAACGTAAAAAAACGGATGAAAATGTTAAAAAACAAACGAGAACGTTAAAAAATGGACAAAAACGTAAAAAGATTGACAACGGTGCAAAATATTAACGGAGGGACTAACGGTGCAAAAAATGAGGACTAACGGTGCAAAAAATATTAACGGAGGACTAACGGTGCAAATAACTTAACGGATAAACTAACGTCCCATCCGAATTAGGGACTAAATATGTGACAAGTTTCAAAAATAAGTATCTCTGGTGTAATTAAAATGAAATAGGGACTAAACATGAAATCTGTGTAAACCACAAAGACCATATGTGTAATTTTTTCCATGATTTATGTATGGCAGGTTTGTATCTGATGGGTAATTGTGATAGGAATTTGTGTATGATAATTGTTGCTGATGTTTTTATGAATGAATGGTTAATTATATATTTTTTGATGTTTATTTAATTTGCTACTGCTTATTAGTTTTTATTTATTCATTTCATTTAATTGTTCTTGTTTAAGTGTTGGTTATTGTGATAGTCATGATTGCACGAATTCATAATCACATATGTGCCTATATTGTTTATTAAGATATTGTGTTTTGGAAAGGTAATTTTCACATTATGGTGTTGGTGCAAAATCAAGTATGCTTATTGATGAACAACAGCTGATGAACCAAAGCTATTGAACAAAAAAGCGTAACACCGGACATTTAACCAAAACATGATGAACAACAACTAGTGAATCAAGCAATAACTAATGATTAAATAAAAGAAAAACATGATGAACAATAATCGATAGTAACTGATAAACACACTTTTGATGCAAAATAATTATAAACACTTTTTTCATCTAAAAATTGAAAATAGCTGATATCCTATATAAGGTGGTGTTTGTTTCATCTTATATAGTCGGCTTGTGGCTTATAAACAGAAGATTTTCAAAAAAAAGCCACAAAGCTGGCTATATAAGCTGAAACAGACACCAACGCACTAAGTAGATGATTAAATAAACGCCAACGCACAAAGCCGCCTATATAAGCTGAAACAATGATTGATGAACAACAACTTATGAACAAAACAAAATCATTGTTTTATACCTTTAAAAGCTGGTCGGTGTTCAAATCTTTTCGATCTCCTTTCTGCCAAGGTTTAACTCTCTGAGCTGCTTCCTGATAAATTAAAATAAATAAATAAATAATAATAATAATAATAATAATAATAATAATAATAATAATAATAATAATAATAATAATAATAATAATAATAATAATAATAATAATAATAATAATAATAATAATAATAATAATAATAATAATAATTTCTTTAATCACCCTTTCAACGTAGATCTTCTGCCCGTCACGTTAGGAAGTTTTGATGTTATCATAGGTATGGATTGGTTGTCTAAGTATCATGCTCACATTTTTTGCGATGAGAAAATTGTGCATGTGCCTTATGGCAAGGAGATTTTAAATATACAAGGTGATCGAAATGGTTTGAAGAGCCCATCTAGATTAGCAGTCATTTCTTGCACTAAGCAACCAAAGCTAATGAAAAAAGGATGTTACCTTTTCTTAGCTCAAATTTCTGAGAAAGGAGAGAAGGAAAAGAAAGAAAGGTGCATTGGAGATGTGCCTATAGTCCGTGACTTTCCGGATGTATTCCCAGATGATTTGCCGGGAATCCCGCCCACTAGACAAGTGGAGTTCTAGATCAAGTTAATACCTGGTGCTGCACCTGTAGAACGGGCACTCTATCGACTCGCATCGACTAAACTAGAAGAGTTGTCGAAACAATTGGCAGAGTTAGCAGAAAAGGGGTTTATACGACCAAGTTCGTCACCTTGGGGAGCCCCAGTTTTATTCGTGAAGAAGATGGATGGATCTTTTCGCATGTGCATCGATTTCCGAGAGCTGAATAAGTTATCCGTGAAGAATAGATACCCGTTACCGAGGATCGATGACTTGTTCGATCAGCTTCAAGGATCAAGGGTTTATTCAAAGATCGATCTGAGATCGGGGTATCATCAACTTAGAGTTCGCGAGGAAGATATTCCGAAAACGGATTTCAAAACCCGTTACGGGCATTACGAGTTCCAAGTGATGGCATGTGGGTTGACTAACGCACCGGCGGTATTCATGGATCTCATGAATCGGGTGTGTAAGCCTTACTAAGACAAGTTTGTGATCTTGTTTATTGACGATATTCTGATCTACTCGAAGAGTAAGAAGGAGCATGAGGAGCATCTAAGATTCATCTTAGAATTACTCAGGCAAGAGAAGCTGTATGCTAAGTTTTCTAAATGTGAGTTTTGGATTCCGATGGTACAATTCTTGGGTCATGTAATTGATAGTCAAGGAGTTCATGTAGATCCCACTAAGATTGAAGCCATTAAAGATTGGGCTGCTCTGAAAACCCCAACTGAAGTTCGTCAATTTTTGGGATTAGCCGGTTACTATCAAAGGTTCATTGAGGGATTTTCGAAAATTGTGAAGCCGTTGACCAAATTGACTTAGAAGAATGTTAAATACGAATGGGGATATAAGGAAGAGGAAGCGTTTCAATTACTTAAGGAGATGTTGTGTAGTGCTCCTATCTTGGCATTGCCAGAAGTTAGTGAAGATTTTGTCATTTACTGTGACGCTTCTCACAAAGGATTGGGAACTGTTTTAATGCAACGAGAGAAGGTGATAGCTTATGCTTCACGACAGCTCAAGAAGCATGAGAAGAACTACACCACCCATGATTTGAAATTAGGTGTGGTGGTTTTCGCCTTAAGGATATGGAGATATTATCTGTATGGGACCAAGTGTGTTGTGTACACTGACCATAAAAGTCTACAACACATCTTGAATCAAAAAGAGCTAAACATGAGATAACGACGTTGGATTGAGCTACTAAGTGATTATGATTGTGAAATCCGCTATCATCCTGGTAAAGCAAACGTCGTTACTGATGCTCTTAGTCGGAAGGAGAGAATACCACCATTATGAGTTAGATTATTAGGAATGACTGTTGTTTCGCCGTTACCATCTCAGATATTATAAGCTCAAACGGAAGCGTTAAAGGCAGAAAATCGACCTGCTGAGAATATCTTTGGGATGGCGGAAAATGAGAATGGATTTGTTAAGCGTTCTGATGGAATATTATGTTTTAAAGACCGAAGTTGGGTACCTTTGTATGGAGGAGTTCGCGAATTGATTATGCATAAGTCGCATAAGTCAAGGTATTCAATTCATCCTGGGTCTGACAAGATGTACCTGGATATGAAGAAATTGTATTGGTGGCCAAACATGAAGGCAGATATAGCATTGTACGTCAGCAAGTGTTTGACATGTTCAAAAGTTAAGGCAGAACATCAGAGACCGTCAGGATTTTTGACACAGCCAGAACTCCCAATTTGGAAGTGGGAGCGGATTACAATGGATTTTATTACCAAATTACCGAAGACAGCTAGCGGTTGCGACGCTATCTGGGTAATTGTCGATTGACTGACTAAGTCTGCTCATTTACTAGCGATTAGCGAAGATGATAGTATCGACAAACTTGCTAGGTTGTATGTGAAGGAAATCATTTCTCGTCATGGTGTTCCAATATCGATTATTTCGGATCGCGATAGTCGTTTCACGTCAGCTTTGTGGAGATCACCCCAAACCGCTTTGGGGACGAGACTTGATATGGGCACTGCTTATCACCCCCAAACCGATGGTCAGAGTGAGAGAACTATTCAGACTTTGGAGGATATGCTTCGTACCTGTATAATAGATTTTGGTAAAGGCTGGGAGAAATATCTACCTCTTGCGGAATTCTCTTACAACAACAGCTACCATACTAGTCTTAAAGTTGCACCATTTGAAGCTTTATATGGTCTAAAATGTTGTTCTCCGATTGGTTGGGCTGAGGTTGGAGACAGCCAACTTACAGGCCCCGAGCTTATTTTGGAAACTACTAACAAAGTGGCTCAAATTCGTGATCGGTTGCAAGCAGCTCATGATAGACAGAAAAGTTACGCCGATCAGAGACGTAAACCTCTTGAGTTCCAGGTAGGAGACAAAGTGATGCTGAAGATCTCGCCTTGGAAAGGAGTGATACGTTTTGGGAAACGTGGGAAGCTCAACTCCCGCTACATTGGACCATTTCAAATTCTGGAGAGAATTGGGCCCGTAGCTTATCGATTAGAGCTACCACATGAATTGAGTAAGGTTCACGATGTGTTTCATGTGAGTAATTTGAAGAAGTGTCTTTCGGATGAAACACCTGTTATACCGATGAAAGATATTTGAGTTGATGAGAGTTTGAACTTCGTGGAAGAGCCTATCAAGATTATGGATCGAGAGATTCAGCGACTCAAGCGCAGTCGTATTCCACTCATCAAGGTTCGTTGGAATTCCCGTCATGAACCGGAATTTACGTGGGAACGTGAGGATGAGTTTAGGAAAAGATATCCTAAGCTTTTTACTTCGTAGATGGAAAGTTCTGAGAGAAACCTGGGACGGGTTTCTTCTGAGGTTGGGAGGATGTGACAAATGGAAATTTAGGGAGACTTTTAAAACCCGCATTACGTTAAAGTTTGATTCTAATTAAATATTTGGAATTTTTTTATTCGCAATGAATTTGTGAAGTTTAAACCGATGTTTTAAATTATGAAGTTTATATGGAATTGAATTCGAATTGTTGAATTGTTATGGAATTTATATCGTGAATTATTGTTGAGGCATCTTTTGGGCACTACGTCGACTCCGGCACTAGGAAAACCTAACGAATTAAAAAACTTTTGGATAACGGTCGCATCTATACGTTAAACGAACGTTTTAATATTAAAAAGCTTCGGGAAAGTGTATTTGGAAATTAATGGCGATGTGTACTAATATTTTTGGCGACATTTAATACTTTTGAGAACGAGTAATCGTGTTACGGGAAAAACCGATTAACAATATTACATAATAACCAAAGTTTTCGTGGCTTATAATGGAAAAATAAAACTAGAGGGACCATAGTGTAAAAATCGGGTATAATTACCCTAACCCTAACCTCTCCCCTCATAATATCACCTCCCCAACACCACTCCCTCTTTTCCCTCTTGTCGCTGCCCACCTGCAATGCAACACTGGCACCCTCACCACCACCGGTCACCGCCATACACCGCCACCACCAAAACACTCTCCACACCTTTCTCTTTCGTGTGTTATACCACACGTGCCCAAAAGAAACCCCCCCCCCCTCACCATTTTCTTGATCTACCGCCGCGTACACACCACCACACCACCACTCTTTCCTCGTTTCTATTTGATTTGAAGGTGAGAAACGCGTTTATACGCATCGGGTTTGACAAATCCAAGTCAAACCCGGTTTAAATTATTGATTTGGGTTTGGATTTACAAGGAATAAAAAGGGTTTTATTATAAAAATGATGGTATCCTTGTGGTGTCGACTTACGACCATTTTTGTGTTCGGTTTTGATATATGGAGATCGATTGGGTTGATGTTGGAGGCTCGGTTGAGCTAGGCCGAGACCCTCATGGTCTCGGTGTCTTAATTTATGGCTCATTTGAGCTTAACGTGACCTCAAGTGTCCGTTTGGTTGTGGTCTTGGCTCGTTGGAGCTCAACGTGACCTCAAGGGGTCCGTTTGATTGTTGTTTTGGGCTCGGATGAGCATCCCGTGACCCTAATGGTCCGTTTGATTATGTTTGGTGCTCGGGTTGAGCCTAGCCGAGACCCACAAGGTCTCGGGGTTGGTTTTTATGGCTCGCAAAATGAACCGAGACCCAAGTGGGTCTTCTGGCTCGTGTTTGACTCGATGTTTTGACCCGTTTTATTACTACTCTTGTGGTTCTTCTTGTTGTTGTATTGTTATTGTTATTGTTGTTGTTGTTGTTGTGTTTACTCTTGGGCCGAGAGGTGTAGAAAGGCCGAGACCTTGTGGTCTCGGCAATGGACTTTGATATTTTGTGGAGTTGTTGTCGAAGGGTAATTGGGGACCGATTGTGAGACGGTCATTTAGTTTGACGGAGATAGGATTAGTCGGGTGCCGTAGTCGGACCCTATTGTTGTAGTTTGTGATATGGGACGATTGACGGAGTTGTGGTATTGACGATATTGCTTTGGACTCATGGTTGTGCGAGTTGGAGTCACGTTGACTTTCTGGTCAATGGTTGACTTCGGCAAAACGCCTTAACATTTGGATTTGGACAATGAGCCGAGAGTGATGACTCGGACATGTGACTCATCTTTTGTAACTTGATACAAATTATAATTAAACAAACAAATAAGAACTCGTAACAACTTATATTAATGATATAAACATTTATATAAATATATAAATGTGTAAACGTATACATATTTACATAAGTACGTATATTATAAATAAGTGATCACGAGTAATTAAAATAATGATATTGAGGATATGTATTAGACTATGAAAATAGTATAATAAATGTCGGAAATTTTATTATAATTAAACTATTATAAATAGAAAAATAAATATAACGTGAAATGTCTTACGAATAAAATAAGCTTTTGGAAAAATAAAACGAGAACTCACGAGTTATATGAGATCGCGGGAACTTGAATCCAAGTGGGCCATTTTATTAATCGTTGACTTTTGTGCTTGTCATGGATATGTGACGTTAATAGATTCATTTCATATAACTACATAACTTATTTAATCGACAGATTAAATGGGACCTATTTAGTTATATAAAAAGGGTTTATTAACGGGTATTGTATCCTACGACGCCTTTAGGTTGTGGTAGGAGTGCGGAATAATAAGCTACTAAATATTTTGTGAGGTTTACCGAATTGACGAATTCGGTAAGTTTGACGATATATTTAGGAAACTTATTAAACTTTAAAACTTACCATATAGAAATCTACGTGCTACGTGATTTAGGATTTGGTATGATCTTGGAATAATATATTAGGTAAATAAGTTGTGGAGGATTAGTAAGTCGACGGGCTTGATAAACTTCGATGATTTATTTAAATAATATATTGGGCGAATATTAGACTTGTAGATTGCATTATTATTATTATTTTTTTCCATTGATGTGTTTCCTGGCTTGTGTTGAGTCAACCTTCCACCCACATGAATACCAAACGCCAAACTAAATACGAGAAATGAATTTTGGAAAGTAACAAGGAATACGTTCGGGATTGGGAATATTTGATTTTTGAGAAAATGATTCTGAGAAGAGTTTACATTGTTAGGAAGTGCCGAGTCTGTAGTTGTTGTCATTTGAGTTGTGATACTTCTTGATTCTACCGGTTTTGTGCTGATATCTGGACTTGAGGTGAGTCATAGCCCCACTTTTACCTTTGAACTTTGTTTTCAATACTTAGGGTGAGAAACGTGCAAATTGTTTTATGTGGACTATTATTGCTGTTTATTTAAAACTTGCTATGCTTATAGAACTAGGTAGGTTATAGCGCATGTTGTATCCTTACAAATGCATGAACATGTCGTATCCTTACGAATGTTGGGCAGGTAGCATCCTTGCGAATGCATATTGTTTTGATTGGTTTTGGACTATAGTGTGCACCTATAGGTTTGGTTTAGTGATTCGAGGCCTAGTCTAGCTAGCAAGCATTTTGCGTATATGTCCACTTGATTGAATTAAGAATTTAAACCTCTGATCTCACCAGCGAAAGCTGACTTTTAGCGCGTTTTCTCAGGTAATTAAGTGATGACTTGGGATGCTTGGTTTGGAAGGCTTGGCATGGCAAATCTGGTTTAAGGATTTATTCTCAAACTCTGATATGTTATTGTGGACCTATGTGTAATCTATTTGGGCCTTACTTTGGATATTTTGGGATGAATGTAAACTCTAAAAACCCTGGTTGGTTTTGTTTTACTTATGTTTACTTTATCTCGTTCTTTTATGACTTGTGATCGATACCAATCCACGTAGCACCCCGAAAGCTTGATTAGTCTTCCGCTGTACCAAATTTTGGGGGTGTTACAAATACTAATGAGAATTTTCTCAACAATACGTTGGTCTTCAATTTCATCGCCATAACTTTTCATCTAATTAATCAAATCGGTTAATCTAGATGAATAGTCATTTAGTGACTCATTTTCTTTCATCTTTGAGTTCTCATAATCTCGTTTGAGAGTTTTTAATTTAATTGCTCTCACTTTCATGTCTCATTGAAATTCTTGCTTGAGCACCTCCCAAGCTTCTTTTTCTTTTTTTAGACGCATGATTTTCCGGGAAGATTGACGGTGTGACTCCCCGCTGAATCATACTTAGAACGGCTGCATTTCGGCATCTCTTTTGCTTCAAATCTTTCATTTGATCATCGGTTAATTTTTCTGTATCAACGGGTTCTTTAAATGTATTTTTGACATCGTCAAACACATCTAAAGAATCAGACAGTGTCTCCATTTTAACACACCAATAATCATAATTTTCACCATAAAAAATTGGGATGACAACATGACTTAAATCAAAACTTTGTCGTCGTGTCATGACCGCTCTATAAAAAATGTTAAGAACTCGTTTAACCCAAATGGATTCGAACAAGCTCTGGTACCAATTTATATTGGATATATCAGATGTTACTCTCACAAAAATATTGCTAACAAAATTATTACGACAAAGTATAAACAACTGTTTTGTAATATGCAACAATGTCACTCGAAAATTCTTTATTTAAAAAACATGAAATACTTTCTTTTTGTTTATAGAAGATGGTACATTTTGCTACATTCTTTTATGTTGCTTTTATAGGCCAACTTTGCATGGCCATATACAATGTGAAATACTATCATTCAAAGATAGCCTGAGATACTCTACCGACAATACTACATAGATTTATCACATGTCTAGTTGACTACTATTTAGATAGCAAATTGCATATTTTCTTTGGTAACAAAAACATGCCTAAAAACTTAGCAATACTATTCTTTTCTCATACTTGAATAGTTGGGAAGACTTTTGGCTTCCAAAAAACGTTTTTCTTTTTCTTTATTTTGTAGAAAACACATTAGTTTACATTCTCCCCGTAATGTGTTTGGTTGAACTCCCAACTTTCGTCTGAGCTCCCGAAACTTTTCTCGTGGAAGTGCTTTTGTGAAAATGTGTGCTAGCTATTCATTTGTCCCACAAAATTAGAGTTGCACCTCTCCGTCTTCACTTGCTACTCTGATAAAATGATGTTTCAAAGCGATATGCTTTGTGCGGCTATGATGAACCGGGTTCTTTGCGATTGCTATTGCTGACGTGCTATCTCAAAAAATTGTTGTAGGCTTCAATTGCTTTTCTCCAATATTTTCAAAAATTCTTCTTATCCAAATTGCTTGTGATGTGGCTAGAGCTGCTGCTACTACGTACTCTGCCTCCGCTGATGATTGTGCGACTGTTTGTTGCTTCTTGGAGCACCAACTAAACACACCTGAACCAAGTGAAAATATATATCCAGATGTACTTTTCATGTCATCTATACATCCTCCCCAATCACTGTTACAAAAACCATGCAAATTTGTATTTGCATTTTTTTCGAACTTGATTCGAAAATCTTTCGTGCCTTGCAAATATCTTAAATTCTTTTACCAACTCTCATGTGAATCTGACTAGGATTGTGCATGAACCTTGAGAGTAAACTTGCGGCAAACATGATGTCAGGCCTTGTTACTGTGAGGTATAACAATTTCCCCACCAAACTTCGGTAAAGTGTGGCGTCCACTTTACTTGAACCATCTTCCTTCATGAGCTTTTCATTGACAACCAAAGGAGTGTCCTTCGGTTTGCATTCCGACATATCGAAATTCTTCAAAATCTTCTCGACATACTTTTCTTGACAAATAAATACTCCGCCATCGTCTTGATAAATTTCCATTCCCAGAAAATGATTTAGAAGACCTAAATCTCTCATCTCGTATTTTTGCATCATCTCCTTCTTGAAATCTTCAATCATTTTCTTGTTATTCCCTGTGAATACAAGATCATCGACATAGAGCGCTACAATTAAAATATCATTTGTACCTTGATTTTTAACATACAAGGTTGGCTCGCTCTTGCTTTGATCAAAACCTTTTTCTTTAAAATACCCATCGATTTGGCTATACACCAGCATGTCCTTAAATTATAGTGTTAGCAAGGGCTGTTTATGTAAGCTTGTATTAGGTGTATAGTATTTGCTTTTTCATATAAATCCATGTTAGGCATAGGGATATGCGGCTTGATATCGATGATATGTCATATGAGGCATAAATTATATCTTCACTTTCATGATAATTTTTTTGCCAAAAGTATCCAATGCTTACGCAAATGGGTTGGTTTCGGTTGAATTGAAACACGGGTTGCATTATTGTATTCTAACAGCTTAAAACCCAAAAGTGTACTTTTATTGTGGCATTTTTAGTTGCAGTTTGTTATATTACATGGAATGCGAAACCAAACGGTCAAACTGGTCAAAAGTAGTTTTGATAAGCAGTCCCGAACAACGAACTTGGTGAAATTGCATAGAGAAAAAGATAGTTATGGATCATTCAGTTGCTTAAAAGAAAAATATAGTTATGGATCATACAGGGTATATAGGTTTTACATTAGTAGAATCACATATAAGTGTTTGTGAAGTGTCATGTGGTATGATGCTTAGTGATATTAGATGGGTCAGAGTGGTCATCAGTTCAGATTTGCAGAGAATGCAGTATGGCTGTGTAAGCCGTACATTTTATGTTCACTACTTTTAACGGGATCATTATTGGTACTATATTCTGGAACCTTGGCGGTAAAAGGTAAGCACCGTCTAATACACTCGATTGGGACTTCACATAGTGTATTGGTAGTTTTGTTTAAGTTCATTATATCATGCCTGCCATGGTTGTTTTGCATAGTGAGTTTATATATTAATAGATCTTTTTTAAATATGATTTGTGCTGATTATCTGTTAGTTATGCATGTTTTGCTTCAAAGTACATAATTTGTGTTTCCAAAAATCAATCCCAAACACCCCCTTCAGCAAAAAAGTAAATCCACTGTTGAATTTTAACCATGTAGTTTTAAAACTTTGTCAATAAACACAGCTCTTTTATTCTAGGCATTCCAATATCGATATAAGGATCTTTCATAATGCATGTGGGTTATTCAATTTAGACTTCCAAACTATGTAAAAGAAAATTGATTTTATTGTCTCAAAATGCCAATTCAAATAAAGCAAATTATACGGGTAATAGTCACTAGGAAATATCAAATTCATGTCTAAACCAATATATACATGCACCGGTCTTATAACAAGTTAAAAACCAATAATAAGCAAAAATTGACGCAACAAAATCTTCATACTTAACAATCGGAGAGCAAATTAATGTCTAAACCTGCACGGGTCTTACAACTAGTTAAAATCATAAATATGCAAAATAGGTGGCAACAAAATCTTCATAATTAACCTTGGCTCCAAGTGATTTCCACTTCCAAAGTGCAATCGTTACACTTAATGTCCCTTTTGAAGCTACCTTTGCAATGCGAGCTAAATACGCAACAACCACGTAAAATAACATTCCAAGAATCACAATCGGTTAAGCGTGCTTCAATAATGAGGGAGTTCTTGCTGGGTACAGCCAATATTGATCTCGTCAAGGGAACATCACCATCTTCTGAAGCTGAAACTGAACCATCTGAAGATTCAAATAGTGACGCCTTGTAGAAACTCTTTACCAAATTATCATTTCCATAATCAAACTCATCATAGTAAGCAAGTATCACTCCACAAACTCTTCTATCAGAAGCCCTATCAAACTTTACCTTAATGGTAGCATCTACGGCATCCTTTAATAGAATGTAATTCATCCGTATATGCCCGTCATCACCTTCAACAACAAGAAATTCGCAACTACTTTCTGAATCGCTTTTCAAAAAAGGTGAGAAGTTGAGAGGAGGAGACCAGTGATTACATACTTCAAAAAATTCATCCTTATTTTTGGTAGTAGCATAGAGTAATATATAAATCCGCATGGATGAAGAGAACGGAACTGAATGTCGAGAACGGGGATTGCCAATCTCTAAACGGCCATTGTTTTTTATCTTTACAGAATGACACCAATCACGAGATAATAAAGTAACACGACCAGGACCAGGATTAAGTAATTTCCCCCACCCATCTGGTAGTAGCCCATAATAATCTGATACTTGAATGCACCCAAATAGCTCGCCATCTTTAAAGTCGGGGTCTCTTGTAATATGAAGATAAATCGAAAACACCTCAAACCGGGTTCGGATGTTTGGACTTTTAGCTGGATTCCTACCTTCTAATGGTGCAACATAATTTAGGGCCAGGGCCGCTGATACCGCCTGCAATGAGGGTTTCTACACAAAAAGAAGAAGCTAAAAAAGGTTATAAAATGTGTAATTGTGACTAACTTTGTTATTTTATACTACTGTAATAGTTCTACTCGAGTGACTTAAACTAGTTTTTTTTTTTTTTTTTTTTTTTTTTTTTTTTTTTTTTTTTGTAAAAATCCATTCAATGCTTTATATAACAAGGTCGACTAGGTTTGCAAGCCTAGAGCGTTGAAAATATGTGTACATAAATTGTGTATATGTATAACTATGCATAGACGATCACAAAATAAATAAACGAGCTCAAGCCCGATGTGCTTAATGAACAGAGATTGATTTGAGCTCTATTTACTTTAACCCATCCTTAAAAATTGGGTCAATTACATATATACCCAACTAAAACATCATAATGGCATATTTACCCAAAATATGTTTTAAATATATTGTAAATCATGCATTTAAAACATGTATTTTGGATATATATGGCATTTCGATGTTTTCATTGGGTATATATAGAATTATCCTTAAACTTTTTGGATATACACGAGCTGAGCTCGAGCAGGCTTGGTCTCAGCTCGGCTAGTTTCCACCACTAAAAAACCCGTTCATGAGGAGTTAGCAAAATACTTGATAATGCATACCTGAGTGATCCCCAAAAGATGAAACCCTTTTTCCATTACGATTGCAGTTGCCTCACACAGCAATAATCTGGTTTTCTCCTGCCAAAACTTTTAAAGTTATCCCAAATCCAAAGAAGAATAATCATATGTCTTCCTAAAATCAAATCAGTTTTAGAATATTAACTTGGTTTAAGAGAACTGGAAATTCAATTCAATTTTTGCATGAGAAAAAGCATTTCGTAAGTTAATATATCAACAATATGCTTTCTCCTAGCAAAACTTACAAAATTGCACTAGATTAGGACAAAATTCATCGTTTTTGCCTTTTAAAAAACAAAATATTTTTTTCAAAAATAAACAATGGTTTAATAGAATCAAAAATTAAATTGAATATTATATGAAAAAAGCATATGTAAGCAAACATACCTTGAACCCTAAGGACGCGTAGGTTTCATAGAAACGGTTGAATTTCTCAGATAAATTATAAAGGTATCGACAAACTAGATGTGGCAAGAAAGATAAATAAGACTCGTTGATTAACTGAAAAAGAAAGTTAGGTAATTAGTACAATAATATAACATACGTAAGCATATTGATAAAATTAGGAAAATTATAAAAATCAGACTTTTCACTAAATATTTTCTCAAGGAATAAAATTTATAAAATCAAACTTTTCACTTCATTCACGAATTGTAACACACACACACCACACATACTCGGTCATGCTATTATATTTTTGATAAGCTATTCAATGATTTTATCGTTTGTAGCTAGTCGCTAATTAGTTGTGTGGTGCTCAATAACTAAAGAAATAAAATCAAGTATTCGTTCCAAAAAACTATGCTTCATCACTTAAAAAAGGATTTTGTATGTTCAATGTAGTAGCATAAATTTATAAAGATATAATTCTTACCTCTGTAAACATGAGTAAATGAAATCCCAACTCACGTTCTACACCTTCACACCATACTACTTTATCTTCCTCGAATACTAGCTTTGAAGCCTGTTACAAACAATTAGGGCACAAATGAGAAAGTTGTAACATTGAAATACATTATCCCTAATATTCAGGAACAAGAAAGCAATATGCTGGGGTTGAGATGAGTAAGTTATTGAAATGAAAAGAAATTCTTACCTTCTTTAACTCATCAATGTCTTTACGAGAATGATTGATAATTTTACGAACTTGAGCTTGTGTTGTTATTAGATGTATAAAAGTATCTCCCTATTTATCAATCAATTTAGTCAAAAACAAGATACGTATGAAGATTTCAAAAAAATATCATAACATCACGCTAGTAATGGAAGATTATTAAAATACCTTTATATCAAGCATCTCATTGTAGCTGAAATCAACCAATCTATGGTATTTCAAGAATGTATACCTGTTGAGGGCACAACCAAAGCATTGAATATGAAATAGTGTTGGAGATTAAGATCAAACAGATCTTGTTATTGCTAGATTTTTAGACAGTCAATTGTTATTATTATTGTATCTATTGTTGCCGACATGTAAGCAGCCAATAAGGTTGCATAAAACTCTAGTTGTAGGATTGCTGATATGGACAAATGGTCAGTTATTATGGTTAGACGTTTATATGGTTGATAGGCAGTTAAATGACAGTTATTTGTAAAGAGTTGTGTCTTATGGACAATCTGAACCATCACAACCTTTGCTGTCATGCCTATTCATTCCCTATATATATTATGTATTTGACAGTTATCCTTAATCAATAATACAGTTAATTTCATGTATTTTGTTCCCTCCAAAACTCTACTTTCTGTATTTCTATTATTGATCACATCTGCACATATTACTCATTCATAAACCAACCACAGTTTCATACAATGGTCATTCAAAACTCTCACATTGAGAATAAATGGTATAGGCCTAAAACACAAAGGCCTATCCAAAACAACAAATAGTACGATGTGAGAGATTGTTAAGTTGAAATAGAAACTTCTGGAAATAAAAATTTGATTACAGCAAGTTCATAAGAAATTAACATCTACCACTCTACTCGCATTATGTATACTGATGGCATAAGTACAATAAGGGTAAAACTATAATAAAAGTTTGAGAATCTTACGTTAATGCACAATCTAAAACTGCTTCATGAGTATACCCAAGCACCTTAGCAGCCTCGCCTGATAAAATTAAAATGTGAAATGTAGCCATTTTAATTGATCGAAATGGATTGATGACGACATGTTTTATCTCTGATGGGTTAAGAAAAAGACCGGTATACCTGCTTCACAAGGATATTGAGCTTTGCATAAGAAAGATAGCAAGCCTTCCAGAGATGTGCTACAAGTTTTAAATCCAACATAACTTGCTAAAGGCCATAAGCTATCAGTTCGGGTCCACCCTGCATGTTGAGCAGCCTGGAAAAAAAATTATTATACAATTATTCTTTTTCGAACATTATCAGGTTATGCTATTGTGTAAAATTTACTTACATTGAAGCACTTTTCAACATAATCTTGTTGTTGTGAAGGAGTCACACACACTATCCAATCTGCTTCTTCAATTACAAGTCCATGCCTAAATATGCAGACACAATACAAGTTATATATGGAGTTTAGTAACCAATTGATATATATGTTTTGATAAAGTAAAGTACCACAAAGCTGCTAGATCTTCCAAAGGATAGCCCCAACACTCATCTCTTTCCCCTTGACTCTTTCCAGTACGACTCTTTCCACGAATAAAAGGTTCCTTTGTTCCTTCATCTTTATCATAAATCAGCACTTTTCCATCTTGTTCTACCTTCCGAAAGTGGTCATCCAATATGCCTGGAGGTAAAGACATCCCATTCCCCTGAAATAAATGGAAGTATCAACTCATAAACCGCAAAATGTGTGCTTTCGTTGTTGTGGAATAAGAAGCTTTCGTATCTTAATGCATGTATTTAATTTATTCGGAGCTATTAGAGGGGGGTCCACTTTTTGGGGAATATGAGCCGAAGCAATAACAAGAATATTTCTAATTTCATAATCCCTGGAGATGTAGTTTAAATATAACAAACATTCAAAAAGAAATTTTTACCGAAGATACTGTCGCAGCACACTTAACATACTCAAGCATATGCATTCGTGACATTATGATAAACTGGCGCCGTAACACATCCATGGGCATTAGATTGGATTCATCCCATGAAGGAGAGTTTACTATAGTGCTTCTGAGTTCAAGTTGTTGTCTTGGTGCCCATGTGTCTATACCATCTCTTAGCATCTTATGAATATTCTGCAAGGAAACAAGAAAAATGTAGGTGAAAAAAGTAATGCTGAATATTTTAAAAGATCTGGAAAAGAAAGAAAAAGCGATACCTCAGCCATCCAATTCCCTGATAACTTTATATTTACAAAACCAACATCATATACGCAGGGTTCTCCCTCTATCATGCAATGTTCTCCCTCTATCATGCGAGATTTCAGATTCACAAGTCCTTCCTTGATTCTCTAAAATAATAGAATAGCACACAGAAACATAAGATTACAGATGGAAAAAAGAAAAGAAAAAAAAAAGGAATATTCAAAAACCAGTTGACAAAAGAATATTACCTCTCCAACGTCTTTTGGTCCTTTAATATCTGAATAGTTGTTTCTGTTGCTTTTTTTAACTTTAGGCCATATGCTCAAGGAATTATCGCTGTAAATTTTTCATCATTAAGAAGAAAGGAAAAAAATATAGCAAAGATAGAAAGTAAAAAACGCGGAAACTATGTATATACCATTGGAAATGACCATCTTTTTTGGAAGAAAGCATCATACACTTTTCTGTAAATTTAGGGAAAGTATCCTTCAGTGCATCATTAAATAGCTTCAAGACTTGTGTTTTAAGGTGCCATTTATTATCTTCCTCCTGTATTACAAAACCAGTGCAATAAGTGTAAGTTTATATTAGAAATAATAACAACAACAGCAGCAGCAGCAGTAGACTTACATGGAGTGTAGAGGCTGCAATTGTTGGTGCCATAGTTGACGTAGAAGCTTTCATCGTGGGGTCAAACTTATACCAGCTTAACATGTTCAGCATGTTAATTAGAGTCGGCATTTCATCTTCTGTGAATAATAGACTTACATCTTGTGAAGAGGGTGCAAGTGTAAAATCTTTCATTTTCTTTAAATCATTAGACATTCTTAAATTGTTCTCCATTCTAAGACTACTCCACATTCTATCTTCCTGTATTGCAAAAACATCATCTTAAGAGTGTAAATTTAATAAAAAGAGATAGATGATAATGTGAATAAGAGACTTACATCTTGTGCCTCGGTTGATTTAAAAGCTTTCATCATAGAGATAAACTCAGATACTCTTAAGTCCACTGTTAACTCGTGTAGTAATTCAAAACAACTCAACATTGTAGTTACCTGTATTACAAAACAAAACCATTGACATGGTGTAAATTCAATAAAAAGAGATAGATGGTAATGTGAATAATAGACTTACATCCTGTGGAGAGGGTGAGGGTGCAATTGTTGGTGAGTTTGTTGATGTAGAAGCTTCCAAAAACTGATTTGTTGATGTACAAGCTTCCCTCATAGAGAAATACTGATACCTTCTTAAATTGTTCTCCATTCTAAGACTACTCCACAGTCTATGTTTTCCTGTATTACAAAACAAAAACATTGTTGAGAGAAAATCTGTATAGACAACCATCTAATAAATCACTAAAAAAAACGATTGACTAATTCGTTAGTCAATTTATTAAAAAGAAAAAAACGATTGATTAATTCGTTAGTCAATAGGAGATTAAAAAGAAAGGAGGTTTATTATTACCGATAAAAAAATAAAAAATTAAAGCCGATTGATTGACATTGAAAAGAAGGAATGGAAGAGATTAAAAATTGCGATTGATAACAAGAGAATACCGGGGTCACTACACCAACTGACCTATCAAAATTAGGAGTTAGTCCTTGTGGTTTGTCAAAAATTCTCTTAATTTAACTGTTATCTTTGCGATTGATAACAAGAGAATACCGGGGTCACTACTCCAACAGACCTATCAAAATTAGGAGTTAGTCCTTGTGGTTTGTCAAAAATTCTCTTAATTTAACTGTTATCTTTTACGGTATATAACTAGTTTAAGACCCGTGTAAAACTCGGGTTGTCCCAATATATATATATATATATATATATATATATATATATATATATATATATATATATATATATATATATATATATATATATATATATATATATATATATATCTTTATAATAATTTTAGAAAACACGATATTAGATAATTAACATTGCATTTAGTCAATGTCAAGATAAGTAAGTTTTTAATAATGTTCGTTGTTTTATTAACGTATATGAAAAGCAACTATTCTAAATGTCATAGTTAATATATGTATCGTGTCTTAAGGAATGATCAGACGATTACAATGAGGGAAACACAAATAATTCTTGCACAAAGAAACCACACAGTACGATACTATAGTTAGATCATCAAAGTAAACTACAAAACAACCACGGTTCTTATAGTACTCGGTACAATGGGTAATTGATGAGTGCCAACTCCCCATGAATCAAAACTTCAAAGGCCTACATGGTTTCCTTTTGGAATTTAGGCAATTAGACTCTCTGCATTCTTAATAGAGATGACAAAAAAATCCGTACCCGACGGGGATCCGATCCCCAAATCCGATTTGACTGGGGAATCCCCGAGTTGACCGGGGATGAGGATAGGGACGGGGAATCCCCGAATTATAAAACCGGGGATGTGGCGGGGATGGGGATAACAAAAATCCCCGAACCCGAACTTTTAATGTATAAATATACACTGCATAAGTTATATGTATATTAATACTACATGTACTTGTATATGTATATGTTAGTGAGTAGTGACAAGTATTATACTTGAAGTATATATGTATGTATATGTGATACTTAGTGGATCAAATACTTTTAAAATGTTAAGCACTAACTACATATCATTCTACCAATATTTTGTCTGCATACACACATTTGATGTAGTTTATTTTTATATTATATGTGATGTTTCAGTATTTACGATGTAAAACCCAGAATTTTTAAACATGTAAAGTACCCAAAATACCCTTCTATCAAAAACTTATGAAAGACGAATAATAATCTAAGACATTACATTATATTATAACCTAAGTATTTCAATCTTTAATATTTGAGCAATAAACGTTTTACGATTAATAAAACTTATGATAATATATTTATATACATTTTAATACTATGTCACACTTTAAATCTTATCCTAATCCTATCCTAACTTATAAACGACACACATACTTTTATTTGCACTCTCTACACGTTTGGAGATAAGAATCACAACTCTTGCATGTGTGCATTTTTTTCTTACATTGAGACAATTTGGTCAAAATCCAATATTACCATAACCAAATACGGCATTCCCTCTTTGTGTCAAAGTTCACATGTTTTCTTTTATGATAAGAACTAATGAATTTATTTTGTTTAAATAGAAGATTTGCATGTTCCTTCTTGCCCTAAATTAAGTCACAAAGTACAGTATCTGATCCTTTTGTTTCATTTAACCATGCATATATTTTGTCACACGTTATTAATACTTGGGCCTATTACAAAAAAAACCTTATGGCCAAAAATATTTAAAAGCTGAGTAAAAGAAAACTTGGTCACGCCTTAATGTCACCAAGCGGTCCAAAAATATATTAAAACTTGTACCCTAACCTTGCTATCTAAAATGTTTATATTCACGAAGGATTTGAAAGAGATTTGGTAATATTGACCATCCCCCTTTTCTCGGCACTTATCTCTCATATTTACCTCTTGACTTACTGCCATATCAAACCGAATCTCACATTTTCTCACACATTCAAAACCTATTTACTTCTCTATATCGGCTGGTACTATTTCTCCCAAGAAAGAAGAGTTTTCAAAGGGTTGAGGGCTCGAAAGTTGGCGTACGGATATTGGTGTGATCGCGAGGGTGATCAGGATGGCTGGTGTGATCGTGGTGATCCATTTGAACATAACTCAGGTGTGATCGTTGGTTTGATCATGGTTATTCTGGGTTCGAGAGGGTTCTTGTTGGTTCGAATATAACATCTGGCGTTAGTTTCTTTGTTCTCGGTTCATTCTCAATCCGATCAAAGGTATAACCTACCTTCGTCCTTGTGGTTCTCGACATGTACAAAACATTTATACGTATACAACATGAAATCATAAAAACTCATCGCATGAAATAATAATAATAGTCGCATGAAATCATAATACATATCTCATGAAATAGCGAACTAGAAGGCTAATCAAATCAACCTGTAACATGTGTTTTCGAAAACAGTTTTACTCAGGATTTTGGCTTACTAAAATGCGATTTAGAAACTTGCTTTGAATCTGATATGATCGAGTTAAATAAAGAGAAATGCATGCCTGCCGATTCGATTCGAAATAAAATAGAATAAAGGAGTGTTCGAAATTGTTTTGTCGTGAGAGTTATTAGTAGAAGAAGTAAAACTTTATGTACATTTATATAATTTACACCTTTGGCCCTAAACTTTGTAATAATGACATTTTAGACCCTAAACTGTTATAACATGTCACAATAAACCATAACTCTTATAACTATCTTAAATAAATGCTAAACTATTATATTTGACTCTTTAAGTCCTTTAACTTGTTTACCTTAATATTAAATGAGTAACTTACTCAATCGAGAAACTTTCTAAAATTGGAAACTTACTAATTCGCGAAACCTACTAAAAATAGAAAGTTACTTAAAATGGTTAAACTACCTACAGAGGAAACTTACTATTTTTGGAAAGCTGCTATAAAAGAAAAGTTACTAAAAATGGAAAGATAACTAAAAGAGGTAACTTAAGTGATGTGAACTCTTCTTGATTCGTATCCATTCTCTTCTAGGTTCGGTGAAGCGGGAATGACCGTTCTCCTTTGGTTTGATCTCGGTTGTTTTGACTCGGCTAAGGTACAGATATTCCGTACTCTTTCAGTAAGAGTGCACACTTTCTCTCTCTTGACTTTGTCTTTGACTTGATTATCGTGTTATGACTTCCGTTTGGTCTTGGTTATGATCCTTCGTACTTGGCTCTATGAGTAATGTGTTTCACCGGTATTTGTGATCCTATTGTTATTCGTTTGAACTCTTATGATCCGTTCGATAACCTTTTGTGACCTTAATCTTTGAACCTTTGTGAGACCTTGGATATTCTTTGGGATATTGTAACGGGAGATGAAACCCTTGTGAGACCTTGAATGTTCTTTTGGGATATTATAACGGGAGGTGAAATCTCTTTTCTTAATTATGACATGGGAACATTTGAAGGAGTAACTATTTTACAACGACACTTTTAATATGATTGTAAGACCACTTTTCTATGAGATTTTATAATTGCATAAATACACTTTTGAAGAATAATATCTTCCGAAAACCTTTATTAAAGATCACTTTTACAAATGTCATCTTTTGGAAGATCTTTCTAAATGAACCCTTGTTATAAACCTTTTTAAATGGGATTATACTACGAACCTTTTAAAACAAGTGATGGGTACCTGCTAAAATGAACTTTTATTTTAAACTCTCATTATGACCCTTTGATCATGAACTATGGGACTTTGGAACTTGGAATAGTGAACCTTGGGGATTGGGAACTTTGGCTTTGACCTTTCCACTGTGACCCGTTGATATTACATCTTTGATGGATCCTTTGACATTTAACCTTTGATTATGACTTGGCACTTAAACCTTTGATATTGAACCTTTGATACTGAATCGTTGATACTGAACCTTTAATACAAAACCTTTGATTTGAACTCTGATTATGAACCCTGCCATTTGTAAACATTTGACCTGAACCTTTGCTATGCACCTTGGATTATGATACTTTGATTTGACTTAGACTTTGATATTTGATTTGCCTTTGACCCTTCAGTATCATACCCGAGCATTTTCCTAGTCATGAAGGTAACATGACCGTGGCATTGATGCACCAATGTCATGACTCCAGTGTGGTCGAGTGATGTTCCACACCGTCCCTTTGTTTGATCTGCATTTGGTTCGGGTAGGGGCGTATGGATGCATCCTAGATTTGCTTTGATTTGATTTGCTACTACATTTGGTTTGGTGTCTGGTACTGTGTGCAATACATGCCTTTCACATATATTTGGGAGCTAGCTACTCCGTGGTTACTTGAGGACTCCCCTCCTACTACATTTGGTATTCTGAGGTCTCCCCTTTGAGTACATGGTTACTTTGCTGAAGACTTTGTTTTGTTTTGTTTGGCTCGTGGTAGTATGCTGATATAACCTAACCTTTAACTTATTCTTATCATCCTTATTATACCTTTTGCTTTCCCCAATGCACCCTATGATATTCTTTGTTCCTTATCTTTTGCTTCATTTATATATATCTGTTCACTGGGCTTTTTAAGCTCAGCCGCATTTCTTTTCCTGCGGCAGGTTTAGTAGGAAGCTGGGTTTGTGGATGAGAGATCTTATTTTGGACTTAGAAGACTTCACCCTGTTTAGCTACTGGCTGGACTTAGAGATGATTAGAAGCAATTGATGTTGGGCTTAGTTCATCGTTGTTACTCTTTTGTATTTTGTTTAGTTCTCCTTGTAACCTTTGTATACTTTGTATTAGAAATGTATCTCCGTTCACTTGTGTTCTGATTTGACTCCATAATATTACACTTTAGCCCTTCTCGGGTTGGGGTGTTACATACGATACTTTAAAGTTGAATGACATTTTAATTAATCCAACTATGTACGATGTATGCTTTTTAAGACATTTATAGGTCAGTTCTTTATATTTTCTATTACGTATGTAATTTTTATGCTCAATTTATAAGGCCGAAAAATCCCCGAATCCCCGTGGGGATCCCCGATGGGGATGGAGGCTGTAAAATGATTCCCCGATGGGGATGGAGGCGGGGATGGGGATGTGAAATGAGAAACAGGGATGGGGATGGTAAATACGATCCCCGATAATCCGAGCCCCATTGCCATCCCTAATTCTTAACTATTATCAAGCTTGCCTATTCTCTTCAAATGATACGTAGTTAAACATAATTTCCCATAAATCCTGTTAATAGGATATTAGGAGAATGTCCAAGCAACTACATCACATGGTGCATCACAAACTTCCAACATCACTTGCTTATAATTATTTGCTTTTGGCTTGACATGAGATGGGAATACAACAAACATAGTTAAACAATGTTTAAGTGTGTAGCAGTCAAGCTTTTCAAATTAGGAACAATTGAAAACCTAAACAGTAAAGCATTATCAATCTTACATATATGACAGATAGATGAAATATGAACCATTCCAAATGGGGTATTGAACTCAATCCGAATTTGTGGAGAAATGCCTACCATAAAATTGGCAGAAAACACCAGAATACTTTGCAGCTTTAACTTATGCGTCATTCAACTTCACGTGTAGCTTCATGTTTACCTTCACCTTTTGCTCGAGTTACAATGACCATTAATTCACCTTCAGTTTGTGATATTCTACTTCGGATTTAGCTGAAACCTCATTTGCAAATCTTCCTAGTTTTTCAAGCAGGTTCCTATCACATGTATATGCATGTGGCCTATAAATGTGTAAACTGAATTAGATATGATTTAATTAAACAAACATAATACACAAGAATTTCCATACTCTTTTCAATAGGTTCAACCAATTAGATTCTTAAATTGGTCAATGAAAGCCATTATGAGCACCGAAATAAGAGAGAGAAAATAGTTTGCATATGCACAACTCACTAGCAGAATATTAAAGCTAATAACAAAATCATCTAAAAACTAATATATCATGGACGCATAAGGTTTACGTACATTCTAGTTAGAACTTTACAAATTTACACTTTTCCTTAACCTACCAACGACATTAAGACATGCTGACCCCAATGAATAAACAGCCATGAAAATAGAAAAATCATCATTTATGGGTACCATGCCATATGTTTTAGTACTTGCTAGTTGCTTCGATGCAGAATTTGTGATACATGATATGTGTAAGATTTTAACAACCAGAATTCAAGAAAGAATTGTAGTCGTTATGAATAACAAACAGGAAATCATGAAGAAGAAGAAATAATTTCGTATTTGAGATTCTTGATTCACTTTGATTAACAGAATTGAGAGAGAAGGGTTACAATCAATTATTAGTGAATGAATTACAAATGAGATACTAATCTCTTATTTATACAACTGAAACAAAGACAAGCCGAGTAACTGATTTTCCCGCCAAAAGTCATAACTGACTTTTGGTTTGTTGACCCACACGTGCCAGTCACGTGGTCTCTTTCTAAACTTGTTTTTGACTTGTATCAAATTCCTTCCCCTTAACATTTGACTTTCCACAGTCAAATAGAACTTGAATTGGCTTCTTCTGAATCAAAATCTGGATACTTTTTGAGCAAATCAGTGTACAATTCCCAGGTTGCTTCCTCTTCACTGCCATTTGACCATTGCACTAGTACATAGACTGCAGGCTTATTGTTCACATTTCCCAATCTTCTATCAATGATCTTTACTGGAAACACTGTTAATAAACCTTCATTGTTACACATAGGAAGAGTTCCAGGCTGATCAACTGATCCTTTGCACAATTTCAGCTGAGAAACATGGAAGACTGGGTGAATTTGACTACCACTGGGAAGTTGTAACTTGTAAGCCACAGTGCCAATTTTCTCCACAACTTGAAAAGGGCCATAATACTTTGCTGACAACTTATTGTAAGGGCTTTGTCTGGCTGTTGTTTGCCTGTAAGGTTGCAGCTTCAAATAGACCCAAACACCCACTTCAAAAGATCTGTCAGTCCTATGCTTGTCTGCCAGACTTTTCATTCTATTCTGTGCTCTCAACAGATGAAACTTTAACATACTGATCACTTGTTCTCTAACCACCATTGATCTATCCACAGCCTCCACAGAACTTTCACCAGGCAAGTAAAGCATATGGATGGGTGGTGCTTGTCCATAAAGAACTTCAAATGGTGTAGTTTGGATTGATGTATGGAAATTGGTGTTGTACCAAAACTCTGCCATAGATAGCCATTGGACCCATTCTTTTGGCTTTTCACCAGACATGCACCTCAAATAACACTCCAAACATCTATTCACCACTTCAGTTTGGCCATCTGATTATGGGTGATAAGCTGTTGACATTTGCAACTTGACTTTCAAAGCTTTGAACAATGATTGCCAAAAAGCACTTAAGAAGATCTTGTCCCTGTCACTTACAATAGTGTTTGGCAAACCATGTAACTTGTAAACATTATCTAGGAACACTTGTGCCACTTGTGTAGCTGTAAAAGGATGTTGCAAAGGAACAAAATGAGCATACTTACTTAGCCTATCCACCACCACAAGTATAGCAGTCTTTCCATGAGATTTTGGCAGTCCTTCCACAAAATCCATGGAGATATCACTCCACACTTTAACTGGGATAGGTAGTGGTTGTAAAAGCCCTGGATAAGCACTAAGATCAGGTTTCTGTCTTTGACACACATCACATTCCCTGACCCACTGCTTGACCATTTTTCTCATTCCTTTCCAATAACAAATAGAACTCACCTTTTGCATAGTCACTTGAACACCAGAATGTCCACCAACTGGTTCATTGTGAATTTGCAAAAAGATTTGTTTCCTGAGTGACTCATTGTTTCCCACTACCAACTTGTCTTTTCTTCTTAACTGTCCATTAGACCAAGTATACTTTGATGACTGAAAGTTTGGATCTTCAAACTGTTTGATCAACTTAGCTAACTACTCATCTGTCAACCAACTATTTTCAATTTGTTGCAACAACCCAGAAGTCACATTAGTAGCCACCAAAGCAAACAATTGACCTTGCATTTCTTTCCTGGATAAAGCATCAGCTACAATATTCTCACTTCCTTTCTTGTACACTATTTCATAGTCATATCCAAGCAATTTAGGAAGCCATTTAGCTTGAAATGGGGTTGTAAGCCTCTGATTCAATAAGTATTTCAAGCTGAAATGATCTGTTTTGATCTTAAAGTGCCTGTCCATTAAATAACCTTTCCATTTTTCTAATGCCATGATCACAGCTAGAAACTCTTTTTCATAAGTAGATAAAGCCTGATGTTTAAGAGATAGAGCCTTACTCAAATATGCCAATGGGTGGCCATCTTGCATCAACACAGCACTAATTCCAGTACCACATGCATCAGTCTCCACAATAAATTCTTTGTCAAAGTTTGGCAATCCCAACACTGGTGCCTGTACCATTGCTGACTTCAACTTCTCAAATGCTTCTTGAGCTGATGGAGACCATTCAAATGAATTCTTCTTCAATAGAGCAGTGAGAGGTTTACTGATTATTCCATACCCCTTTATAAACCTCCTATAATAACCTGTAAGACCCAAAAACCCTCTTAATTGCTTCACATTCAGAGGTGTAGGCCACTCTTTCATAGCTGCTATCTTAGAAGGATCTGTAGCCACTCCTTTATCAGTAATTATATGGCCTAAGTACTCCACTTGTGACACTCCAAAAGTACATTTACTCCTCTTTACAAACAAGGTATGAGCCTGCATGGTCTTCAAAATGAGCCTAAGGTGTTCCAAATGCTCTTCAAGTGTTTTACTGTAAACCAGTATATCATCAAAGAACACAAGTGTGAACTTTCTCAAATAGGGCTTGAAGATCTCATTCATTAATGACTGAAAAGTGGAAGGAGCATTAGTAAGACCAAATGGCATAACCAAAAACTCATAATGACCATCATGTGTTCTGAAAGCAGTTTTGTGAATGTCTTCTTCCTTCATTCTGATTTGATGATAACCAGATCTCAAATCAAGCTTTGAAAATATCACTGATCCATGCAATTCATCAATCAATTCTTCAATCATGGGTATTGGAAACTTATCTTTGACTGTGGACTTATTCAACTGTCTATAATCTACACACATTCTCCAACTTCCGTCCTTCTTTTTGACCATAACAATGGGTGAGGAAAAAGAACTTTGACTGGATCTAATCACTCCAGCTTCCAATAATTCTTTCACCATTTGTTCAATAGCATCCTTTTGGCTTGGTGGATGTCTATAGGGTCTAATATTGACTGGAGGAGTGTTTGGCAGAAGAGGTATTTGATGGTCATGTGATCTGTTTGGTGGCAATGCTGTAGGTACCTCAAACACTTCCTTAAAATCATTCAACACTGCATCAATCTGTTGTGATTCAATCAATTCTCCTTGCATACTACACAAGTCAGCAGGACAAATACACAAGGACATAGAATTCAACATAGCATTATTTTGACCCCTAGGCTGCATCCATTGTAGTGTAGCCTGTTGTGACCCTCTTAACAACACTTTCTTGTTTCCCACAGTGAACCTCATAGTTAATTTCTCAAAATTACACACTATTTCACCCAAAGTGGACAACCATTGTATGCCAAGCACAATTTCACAGCCTCCTAAAGGTAATACCATTGCATCAATCATATAAGTATCTTCACCCATGGTCAAAGCTAACCCACAACATATCAATGTACTAGTCATTGCTTGACCATTTGCCACTGATACTTGCAAAGGACACATAGTCTTAGTCTTACAACCTAACTTTTTGACAGTTTGCAGGTCAATAAAGTTATGTGTGCTTCCACAATCTACAAGCACATGCACTCCTTGTCTTCTTACCAAACCTTTAACTCTCATTGTTTGGTAATTGTACACACCAGTGAGTGCATTGAGTGAAATTTGTGGAACCATTTCAGTACTGTGGTCAAACTCAGCAGCTAAACCATAATCCTCCATTTGACCCATATCATCACTAATCAAATTTGGGTCTACATCTGCATATTCTTCATCCACTATCACCTCTAGTGAATGCAACTGACCACTACATTTGTGTCCAGGTACATATTTTTTATCACAGTAAAAACAAAGTTTCTTAGCCCTTTTTTCTTCTAATTCTTTTTGAGTCAATCTCTTAAAACCAGTCCTATTTTCACCACCAATTGGGGTTCTTGTGGTTGCAGGCAAATTCATGGGTCTATTAACTGGCCTAGGTAAAATTCCATCATCCCTATTAGCATAACCACTTTTGACATTAGAAGGATAAGAATTATACCTTGATTTTGTAGCCAAAAGAGTAGCTTCTTGCATTTTAGCCATTGAGAACAGATCTGCCAAACTCAATGGTTTAAACATTCTAACAGGCATACTAATTTCATCTTTTAGACCCCCAATGAACAGACTCATGGCAAGAGACTCAGTCAAATTCATCCTATTCAACATATCTTCAAACTTGTCTTGATAGACTTGTACTGTACTAGTCTGCTTCAAATTTTTGAGTTCCACAATAGGATCTTCAAACACATTACCAAATCTCTTCAAAGCCTGCTCCGCATACACATCCCAATCACATCCATCCCCATAGTATTTCAAGAACTGCTGATGCCACACCAAAGCTCTATCAGACAAATGCATGGCAGCCAATTCCACCTTCATGTTCTCTGGCACATCATCAATTCTGAAGAAATGCCTACATCTAAACAACCAGCTCTTAACATCATCTCCATTAAATCTTGGAAACTCAATCTTGGACATCCTACCATATTGGTTTGCCACTACACCACCATTTCTTGCATTATGAACATGAGGACCATTACTTGTTCCTTCTCCAGACCTCATCCTCATCATCTCATTCTGCATTTGCTCCATTCTTCTTGACATTTCTTCAATGGTGTGCTGAAGTGACTCCATTGTAGTTTCTTGGGTTCTTGATGCGTTTCTTGTTTCCACCATGTCTACAGTATCATTACCACTCATCAACAATGATTTCTCACTGACCAATTGGGATAATGACTACTAGAACTGTTCTGGGTCACTCAATCCAACTGCTGCTTGCCAGCTTGTTCAAGATAAGAAAATTTAACGAGAATTTCGGCTTATCTTGTGGCCGTACAGTTGATTGACACTAACCAAATGAAAACAGAACAGTGAAATCAGTGGTGGCTGATTTCTTAAACCGGAATCTTGGTTTCTTGCCGGAATTTCGCCGGAGAAGATAACCGGAATATCAAGAAATGTCAGTTTAACACTTCTTGAATGAAAATGGTGCCAAGAAAGGGCTCTTGATACCAATTGATATGTGTAAGATTTTAACAACCAGAATTCAAGAAAGAATTGTAGTCGTTATGAATAACAAACAGGAAATCATGAAGAAGAAGAAATGATTTCGTATTTGAGATTCTTGATTCACTTTGATTAACAGAATTGAGAGAGAAGGGTTACAATCAATTATTAGTGAATGAATTACAAATGAGATACTAATCTCCTATTTATACAACTGAAACAAAGACAAGCTAAGTAACTGATTTTCCCGCCAAAAGTCATAACTGACTTTTGGTTTGTTGACCCACACGTGCCAGTCACGTGGTCTCTTTCTAAACTTGTTTTTGACTTGTATCAATACAATTCCTATAAAATTGGTATAGAATGTAACAATTAACCAAAAAGAACGTAGTGTAAAATATCAAAAATAAGTTTCTTTGATCCACAGTTGAAATTATGTCATGAGCAGTTGTTGGCATTTACCAACATAAATTTGTAAATGGCTCTCTGTTTAGTCTCTCTTGTGTTTAGTTATTATTATATAACTGTATGGATAAGATCACTTCTAGTACTCTAGTAGACAAACGAATAATTTAACTCTTTGAAGATAGCAAACACCAAAGAATATGAAATCGTAGCTATTAACCTGAACAGGATAGTTAGCGAATTTCGCAACTAAATCCCAGATGAAGATAATAGTAAAACCTAAAATGAAGAAACTAATTTTAAAACATATTGAGGGAGTAACTAATAGTGTACATAAAACCATGGTCACAACAAATTCATAGGCTAGCTCATCAATAAATGGCAGTAACTGAGTAAAGGATTATTAGGTGCACTGCCATTAATTACACTATTGACAATGACCAAGCTTTTGATGATATCAATTTTGAATGAGTGATTTAGTCATTATACTAGTAATTAAGTGAATACTCCAACAATTAGGTTTAAAAGAAGCATATAAACCTTATTCGGATGGTTCATGACACATTAATAGTTTTCTTTCCTAAGAAATTTTCATAGTTCCGTTCTCTTCGCAATTCTTATCATGCGCTAGTCTCAGTATAATCTACAAAAGTACCATTCTCTTCGCCAAAGCCAACAGCATGAGCTGCCTTTAATCAACTTCAACAATTGCTTATCCCTAAGATTTTGAGCTTGAGCACGCAATTGCCAAGAGCCCCAAAAGGCCAAAAGGAATGAAAAACATATAAACAAGGTATAACATAATGAATATTCACTAAACTCCAAAATGATGTATTTAAAAGTGTAAAGACGGTTGATACAACCTGACCCATGTTGAGGCCCTACGGATATTGGATCAATCATGGATGAATATGTATGAGTATGCACACGAATTATGCAGTGACTCTTATTGAAACAGAGGGTGGGTTTGTTTCTAGGAAAACACACTTTATTCTTATTAACCACACTTATAAACGTTTACATTTGGTACCTATTTATAGTATGCCAATCGGTACAATGAACCGATGTGACTCTATCCAAGGGTTATGTAGGAAACGACATACCCTTTCACTAATTACATAAATTTACTAACTATATTAACAGAAAAACAGTTACAAACTATCTATCTAACACTATTGGTCCTTCGACTTTCAAGACTTAAGTTTTCTTGATTACTTTACTTCAAACATTCACTCCCCTAATCAAGAAATCATAATCTTCGCTCTGTTCTTGTTCATCCCAAATTCCCAATTACAGTCTCGTTCCTTCTTCTTTGTCATTCATATTCTGATCGCCCTGTTTACTTGTCCGGTCTTTCATGTTCACTTGCCTTTTATTGTTCCATGGATCATTGTCCTTGTTCTTATCATCATCATGTGATCCATCCTAACACCAAACCTGTCCATTACTTGTTCTTGTGTTCCATCCCTAACTGCTCCATCCTGCAAGCCCTGTGGGTCTCTATCTTCTGCAGTCCAACTGCTTCTTCCCACTTCTTCTTTTGGCTTCTCTTCTTGCAATGTCATGGTAACCATTATCAAGTCTATGAACCCTTTTGTTGCTTTGTCTTATTCCCGCCATATGCGTAAGACATCTTTTTTTTGGAACGTACTATCTTGCAAATAACATGACCTTCTTTATGTTCTTCATACTTCTTGCGTTTCTGCCCAAAACTGGGTTGTCTTCATAATTTTTCTTTATGCCCTGTTTTCTGGGTTTTCCTTGTTCTTCATAGGCGCGATAACTTTCTGGACTTGCAATGATCGATCCACGTTAACCACATTCTCTGATACCATGTTGAGGCCCTACGGATCTTGGATCAATCATGGATGAATATGTATGAGTTTGCACACGAATTGTGCAGTGACTCTTATTGAAACAGAGGGTGGCTTTGTTTCTGGGAAAACACACTTTATTCTTATTAACCACACTTATAAACGTTTACATTTGGTACCTATTTATAGTATGTCAATCGGTACAATGAACCGATGTGACTCTATCTAAGGGTTATGTAGGAAACGACTTACCCTTTCACTAATTACATAAATTTACTAACTATATTAACATAAAAACAGTTACAAACTATCTATCTAACACTATTGGTCCTTCGACTTTCAAGACTTATGTTTTCTTGATTACTTTACTTCCAACAACCCATTTAATAGGCATACACTAAATATGACACTACAACATTCGACCCTATCGGAGGGGACTTTTTTACTCTTTCGGCGGGGACATGTCCCCGCCGAAACATCCCCGCCAACACCTCATTGCTGATACTTTCGGCGGGGACAAAAGCACTTTTTTGGCGGGGAGTGTGGGTCCCACAGCCTTTGGGCTAGTCAAACTATGTCCAGACAATACTTTCGGCGAGGAAATATCCCCGCCGAAAGTGTTATCCACTGTTGAGATTAGTATAATTAATAATGATTAGTTTACTTAACCACCTCTTTTCACTGTTGAGATCAAAAAGAGTCATGCACTGTTGAAATCAACTCTTTTAGCGGGGACGTGTCCTCGCCAAAATAGCCATACACTGTTTGAGATGCACTCTTTCAGCGGGGACATGTCCCCGCCAAAAGAGGTGGTTAATTAAACTAATCATTATTAACATATATAAAAAATTAACACATATTGCAAAAATTAACACATATAAAAAAATTAACAAAAATTATTATATATAAAAAATTACCAAAAATCAAGAAATTAACAAAAATTATCACCTAGGTTTTGTAAACGAGAGGGAAAAAGAAAGAAAGGAGATGAGAAAAAGAAAGAATTAATCGATGAGAGGTTTTGAGGAAAGGATTAAACGATGAGAGGGGAGAATTAAACGTGCATAGTGGTGCGAGTGTCGGTTTATGTGGTGGAGATGGTGGTTGCTATGGTGGAGATGGTGGTGCTGTGGTCGTGTAGATGAGAGGAAGACGTAGACTATGAAAGTCGAGTTTTTTTTTTTTTTTTTTTTTTTTTTTTTACGCAAACCAGATCTGTTCATAATTGAGGTGCTTTTTTAGCGATCACTTTCAGCGGGGACATGTCCCCGCTAAAAGAAAATTTATATTTTAGCCAACCTTTTGGCGGGGACAAGTCCTCGCTTAAATTTTTTACTATTCGCTAAAACCTTTGGCAGGATAAAGTAAATGCGAAAGCGAAAAACTAATTTTTTGGTGAAATCCATGTCCTTGCCGAAAGCGGTTTTAATAATAATTAAAAAAAAAAAACTCTTTTATATCATTTTAATTAACTTAAAGCAGTATTAAATCTTTTAAATCTAATTTAAATTTTTCTAAACCATCTTTAATTAATTTAAAACTTTTTAAAATTATTTACATAACTTTTACCTAATAAAGTTAAATCATTTATACTTAATTTAAATCATTTTAAGTTATTTTTAAAACATTTTAATTAAGTTAAATCACTATTAAATCATTTAAATTTAATTTAAATATTTTGTAAATCATCTTTAATTGATTTATAACTTTTTAAAATTATTTACATCATTTTTAACTAAGTTAAATCATTTATACTTAACTTAAATCATTTAAAATTATTTTTAAATCATTTTAATTAAGTTAAATCACGAGATGTTAAACGAACGAGCCGAGATGATATAGTTATATATGAGATGTTAAACGAATGAGCCGAGATGATATGGTTATACACAAGATGTTAAACGAACGAGCCGAGATGATATGGTTAAACATGAAATGTTAAACGAATGAGCTGAGATGATACGTTATACAATAGATGTTAAACGAACGAGTCGAGATGATATAGTTATACATGAGATATTAAACTAGGGCAGAGCATCGGGCCGATCCCGATCCGATCCCGACTTGAGGTGAAATAATAAACCGACTATCGAGCCGATAGTAATCGGTTTTGGTCAGTTCGGTAATGTCGGTTTCAGTTTTGTCGGTGTCGGTCGCTTTTGGTCGTTTGTCACGGTTTTTGGCTCGACCCGGTCTGACCCGAGTCCCGAGATCATGGAAAAACTCGAACCGAGTCCCAACCCGAGTAGCAGCCGTTCGGAATCAGGCAACACGAGATATTAAATGTATGCTATAACACGACCCTATATCATGAGATATATACTATAACTTCTATTTAGTTATAGCATATATCTCTATAATGCGACCCTATAACACCGTACAGTTACAAATGTCATATATATGATCAGAAACAACAGACAAGCCAACACTGTTTAAGATTATTACAAAGTTGTATTAGATGACATTTATATAGTTCTAGTTATTGTTTTGTATTATGGCCCATTTGTATTATATTAGGCCTAGCCAATGCATAGGCTCTAGAATAATCTCATGTAATCAATATATACGGTTTTCAGATGAATGCAAATCAAGGAAATCATAACCTTCAATATGGTATCACAGCCACGATCTTCTCGAAAACCCTAATCCCCAAAATAACGTATCATTTTTTTCCTCCACCACTGTTATCACTTTTTGTTATTCTATTCATAAATCATCCATTATTGCACTCAAGTCTATTATTTAAATCGAGAATCATACCTCCGATAATATATTATATCTGATTCTCATTGCAGTTTGTATCACATGTCCAACCTCCACAATAGTGTATTATTAGCTAGTACATCATAAATTTATATAATATTTCACATCATATTGTAACCCCATATATTTGTCAGTTCATTACTTTCTGTGATTTGTTTGAAGAATTACCACCACATTTGTATCGTCAATATGGAATGGGTTACGCATTCTGATGATTTATGCGGAGACAAATCGGCACCTATGGCCGTGCATGACAACCTTCCTGCATCTCACTTGCCCAACACCAAAGGTAACACCAATTATCAAACTACTAAATCTCAAAGCCTACCTCAATTATTTCATCATTTCAACAAAGGGACATGTAACTTTGGTGATCATTGCAAGTTTATACATGATCACCGTAACTGGTCGGGTTTACAATTCAAGAACCACATGGGAACAAGTAGTTTGCGACCTACTGTTTACAACCATTCCATACATCCTCACCCCAATACATAGTTGGGCTCCCCTAGTTTGTATCACACTCGTGTAACCCAACACAATACCACAGCACCTACCGTAGCCCAACAACCTACCCACCAGGCCTATACAACCCAACACCAACCAGTACAACCCAATACCCACTACCAGTCACATGTACTAGCAACCCTTTATCCTACCACAGCCCAACAGGTGCCTCAACAGGCTTTGTACGCAGCCCAGTTTTCACAGCCCACTACCACCGGGCTTCTCGGACCAGCTCCCGCATTGTATATGTCGCAAGCTACATCGCTTCCTAGTGCCTTTAGCACTATGACAGTGCAAGACCCGACATGGAATATGGATACAGGTGCCTCCTCTCACCTTAACTCTAATGCAAGTAATTTAAGTATTCTTTTTAATAAACGTTTATACCCATCTGTTCACGTTGGTGATGGTAATTCCATTCCCGTCACTAACACCGGCCATAGCATTATTCCCACTATTCATCGCCCTCTTCACCTTCATAATGTACTTGTCATCCCTAATATCATCAAAAACCTTATTTTTGTTCGTCAATTTACTAGGGATAATAATTGCACTATTGAATTTGACGCTTTTGGTTTTTCTGTGAAAGATTTCTTGACTCGCCACATCCTCCTTCGGTGTGACAGTTCGAGCGATCTCTATCCAGTTACCAAACCGTCAACTATCCCTACTGCTTTTCTCTCCACAAGTTCCTCCACGTGGCATCAACATCTTGGTCATCCCGGTGACGAAGTGCTACGCTCCCTTGTTTCCCATCATTTTATTTCGTGTAATAAACAAAAGTCTACACATTTGTCATGCTTGCCAACTTGGCAAACATGTGAAGCTTCCATTTCATAGTTCGGATTCTATTGTTGAACATTGCTTTGATATTATTCATTCTGATTTGTGGACTTCTCCTATTATTAGTTCTAGTGGTTTCAAATATTATGTTCTCTTTCTTGATCATTTCTCTCACTATTTGTGGATCTATCCCCTACGTTCTAAATCTGACATGTTCGATAAATTTTTACATTTTCGTAATTATGTTAAAAATCAATTTAAATGTGAAATCAAGAGTTTCCAATGTGATCATGGTGGTGAGTTCGATAATAACCGACTCTACACACTTTTTGCCAAACATGGTATACAACTTAGATTTTCTTGCCCAAAAACATCTCAACAAAATGGCAAGGCGGAAAGAATGATTCGCACAATAAATAACATCATCCGTACCCTCCTTTTCCAAGCACACCTACCACCTACCTTTTGGGTCAAGGCCCTCCACATGGCCACATATCTCCTCAACCTTCTACCCTCAACCGCCATAAATAATGAAATCCCCTACACAAGACTTTTTTACAAACAACCCGACTACTCCTGATTACGCATATTCGGGTGCCTTTGTTACCCACACCTTCACTCCCCTCACAAACTCGCACCACGAGCAACCCCGTGCATCTTTTTGGGATTTCCCACATATCACCGTGGTTTTCGTTGCCTCAATCTTGAAACAAATAAAATTATTCTCTCTAGACAAGTCACCTTCGACGAAACCCAATTTCCCTACCGATCCATGATACCCAATGCCCCACCTACATGTACCTTTTTAGACCCCGCACCCTCCTCTCTCCTTAACCACGGTCTTATCACTCCACCTCCTTCCCAAACACCAAATGAAACCCCTACTCCTCTATCCACCGAAAACACTCCTCACCATCATACCTAGCTCACCACATGTCCTGAGCCCTGTTCATCAAATCCAACAACCGCCCATCAATGCACACTCCTCACAGCCCACTAATAACCAACAATCACCAATTACCACAACCCAAACTACAGCCCATCAACACCCAAACCCACTCGGCTCTCCTAATCCTTTGAGCCCAGTATATGACACCCAACAACAACCCAATTTTGCCACTTCACCGCAGCCCACTAATGATCATACCATACCAATTAATGCAACTCAAACCGCACCCCAACAACTGCCCACTAACAACCAAACAAACACTGCCTCGACCCACTCACCACAACCAATAAACGAACCCCCTCGTACTCACCTCATGGTCACTAGGTCTCAATCGGGCATTGTCAAACCCGTTGTTCGTCTCAATTTACATACCTCCTCCATTTCTCCTATACCTAAATCTCCCTTTGTCGCTTTAAAAGATCCCCAATGGCGTAATGCTATGTATGATGAGTATAATGCGTTAGTCAAAAATGGTACTTGGGTTCTTGTACCGAGACCCTCAGATGTTAATTTGGTTCGCTCGATGTGGTTATTTAAGCACAAGTTTCATGCTGTCGGGACTTTGAGCCGATATAAGGCTCGTTTGGTTGCTAATGGCAGTAGTCAGCAACTTGGTATTGATTGTGATGAGACGTTTAGCCCGGTTGTGAAACCGGCCACCATTCACACTGTTCTTAGCCTTGCTGTCTCTCGCAAGTGGCCTATTTGTGACAACTGGCAATTTAGGGAGCTATTTTGAAAACCCGCATTACGTTAAAGTTCGTTTATAAATTTTTATTTGGAATTTTTATTCGCAACAAACTTGTAAGACCAATTTTATGGATAATTATATTTTATGTCGTTATGGGATTCGAGAATTATTTTAATAATTTATTATGGAATTTACTTGATGATGTATTTTTAAAATTCTCACTGGTACTACGTTGACTCCGGCACTAGGGTTACCTAACGGGAAATTTTATGATTCGTTTTACGAGTCCGACTACATTTAATTATTTACGGGATGTTTTCGTGGGATATGGAAAGTTTGAAATGAGTTCGGGTCTCGGGCCGTATGTTTTACATTTACCCATTTGTACCTACTCAAAACTACTAGTAATATTATTATTACTATTATTATTATTATTATTATTATTATTATTATTATTATTATTATTATTATTATTATTATTATTATTATTATTATTATTATTATTATTATTATTATTATTATTATTATTTAAACTTTAAAAAATATATATATATAAAAGAGTGAACCACAAAAGGGTCCTTGTTTGGTTCGGTTTTCACACAAACACAACACCCTCACTCACACATCACTCTCTCCCTCATTCCCTCTTCTTATCAAACCCTAGCCGCCCCAACTAAGAACCGGCCGCCACCACTGCACCGCCGGCCACCACTAAACACCACCACCATTTTCTTAATCCCCATCATCTAATCTCTTAGATCCACCCCTACACGCGCCCTATAACATCATTTTTCATCACGAATCACCACCATTTTTCACCACCAATCGTTTATTTTTGAAGGGTTTTACGGTTTGAAGCTTTTAGATCGAAGGTGAGGCGAGTGTTACTCGTATTTTTGATAAAACGTGACCCTTGGTCACGACATGTTTAGATCCGAATGGGTTTTCATATTAAAAACGGGAAATACTTATGGGTTTATGATGGAAACTCGTTTTCTTGAAATGTTTGGTATCCGGGTTGTGTTCTTGTGGGTTCGGTTCGAACCGTGAGTCCATGACTCACGGCTTGGGTGTTAACCCGAGCCATGGTGCTCGATTTCTTGTTTATTGTGAGCCTTGATTATGGCTCTTGATTTCTTGCTCGCGTTGGTTTCAGTTGGTTCGACTCATGGGAGTCGCGGCTCGATGCCGTGTAATGGTTGATGTTGCCGAGACCCGTGTGGTCATGTTGGCATTTGGAGTGCTCCTTGGAGCTCTTTTTGTGAACTTTGATGCTTGGTTCGAGCCACTTTTGGCTCGTGGTGTGTACCGCGACTCAATCGAGTCGAGTGGACTCGGGTTTGGCTTGGTAAACCAACCCGAATGTGACCTTGGTTATATTTGTTTCTTTATTGTTAACTTGGTTTTGGAATTGGTTTGGTTGTTTATTTACTTGGCCGAATACTTGTGGGTCGAGACCACATTTGGTCTCGACAACGGATATTGGTATTGAGAAGTGTTGACGAAAAGTGTTATTGGGGACCGATTGTGTGACGGTCACTTAGATTGACGGAGATAGGTTAGTCGGGTGCCGTAGTCGGACCCTATTGTTGTAGCACGTGGATTGGGATTGTGTTGGACGGAGATGTATTGATTTTTATGACATTTGCATATTTTCTTTGGACTTGGACAATGAGCCGAGAGTCATGACTCGGACATGTGACCATTTCGTATGACTCGATAACTATTTACAATTTAAAACATAAATAATAAAACTCGTAATAATAGTTATTGATAATATAAACGTTTATATGAATATATAGACGTGAATAACGTATATATAATTGTATAAATGCGTATATTAATAATAATAAAAATCACGAGTCATATTATAAATAATACGACTATATATATTATGCTACGAGAGTAGCGTAATATTAATGAAAGTATTATCATAAAAATGTATTATAAAATGAGAAACTCTCGACAATTACTAAATATTAAATAAAATGTCATTTTATATATATAACAAGTAAACCTATCGAGTTATGCGGAGTCGTGGTCACTCGAGTTCAGGTAAGTTTTGTTTGTGACTTTCGTGTTGTCACGGATATATGACGATTAATATAAGCGTTTTCTATAACTAAATAACTACTTAACCGAAAGGTTGAACCGAGTTATTTGGCTATACGAAATGAGTATATTAATGGGCATCGTATCCTACGACGCCCATAGGTTGTGGTATATGTAAAGGGTAATAAATTGCGAATATATATATCGGGAAATCTGGCCAATTTGACGATGTATATAAGGAGTTTATTAAACTGCGATATATGCCATATAGTATTTATGTGCTATGTGCTTTAGGATTGGGTGTAATCTTGGAACGGTATGTTACGTAAATAAATATGAGGATCATCAAATCGACGGATTTGGTAAACTTCGGCGATTTATTTAAATGATATATTGGGCTAATATTAGATCTATAGTTTATTTATTATTCCTTTGTGTGACCTTTTGGTTTGTTTGTGTCGACCCACCACCCGTATGGATACCAAACGTAAATACACCAAACTACTACGAAATGGATTTTCGGAAAATAAAACGGAATTACGTCCGGGTTTGGGAATATTTTGAATTTGAGGAAATGATTTCTGAACGAGTTGATATTGTTAGGTCGTGCCGAGTCCGTAGTTGCCATCTTGTGAGTTATTATACATCTTACTTCTACCGATTTCTTCTTGCTGTTTTCTGGACTTGAGGTGAGTCATAGCCCACTTTTACTCTTGAACTATGTTTTCAATACTTGGGGTGAGAAACGTGCAAATTATTTTATGTGGACTATTATTGCTTCTATATTCTTTCTAAACTTGCTATGCGTATGGACTAGGATGTATTGTCAACTTTAGTCACATATTTTGTGTATACTATTCAAGGTTGGCTTATTTAGTTATTTGGAATTGTTAGCTTTAGTCACACGGTTCGTGTGTACTATTCAAGGTTGGCTTATTTAGATACTGTAGCGTGCACCTATAGGTTATTAATACTTCGGAGGTTATCCGAGTATTTATGATATTGCAGGGGTTACCCGAATATCTATGTTAGAACGGAGGGTATCCGTGTGTTATGTTGGAGCGGAGGGTATCCGCAGGCTTTTAGCGAATCCTTAGTCTAGCTAGCAAGCGTTTTGCGTATATGTCCACTATATTGTTAGATGAATTTAAACCAATGATCTCACCAGCGAAAGCTGACTTTTAGCACGTTTTCTCAGGTAATTAAGTGTTGATATGGATGCATGGATTGGATGGCTCGGCTAAGGCTCCTGGTTTATGGATCTATTTTTCTAAACTCTGATATTGAATTATGGACCTACTTTTATTTTCTTTTGGGCCTAACTCTGGATGATGTTGGGATGAATGTAAACTTTAAAACCCCGTGTTGGTTGCGTTTTTATTATGTTTACTTTATCTCGTTCTATTATGTCTTGTGTTGGATACCAATCCCCGTAGCACCCCGAAAGCTTGTTGAGTCTTCCGCTGTATCAAATTTTGGGGGTGTTACAGATTGGTATCAAAGCCAAGGTTATAGAGAACTAGGTAAATAAACACCTAAACTATAACCAAATTTTTATAGAAAATGATCCTTGGCCACTGCCCGCCAGCCCGCCAAGCCGAGGCATCTTCTATTATTTTGAGGTATTATGAGATATTTGAGATGATTATTAGATTTGGAATTTCTTGAGATGATTTGAGGTTTATGGATTTAGTAATAAGATGGCGTTTCGAGGAATTATATGGTCTAATTGTTTTATAAATGTTTTAGTAATGCGGTATTTGAAACTCTTTATTGAGATTATATGATTGAATTATTTTGATGAGGATTTTTGGTATGGTATTTTGAGTTGTGATTTAGTTGTTTTGAAACACTTACACCTACCCTACGCCGTTGTCACAGACCATGGCCTCCCATATGCCCGACGTTGTCGAGGATATTCTTACTGCACCGGTATTACCAGCACAGTTCACTATGGCATCTGATGATCCTTACCAGATTGCCATGCTTTCAGCTACTGTGCCGCAGACAGCTTCTACTTCAGCACCACCTGCTGCATCTACGCAGGGACCCTCATCTTCTCTAGGGCTCCCTGGTACATCGAGGCAGCTTACTCTTCATCAGGCTTTGGCTCGTGTGGCCCCACGCTTTGCCCACCGAGCTACGGCACGCATGTCGGTACGCCCTACTCCATCACCTTTACAGATTGATGCTCACTCTCTTCTGTCAGAGGCACCACCCACATCATTGCGTCGTCGTCCTAGATCACCTACCACATCTCCACTTGGTTCACCTGTTAGGAGACGACGATTGATGAGGTACTCTTCCAATGAGGAGGAGGAGGAGTACGAGGGTGAGGATGAGGCTGATGACCCTAATGAGGAGGATGACCCTCAGGAGGCTGAGCAGGGTGATGATGATGACCCTGAGGAGGAGGATGACCCTCAGGAGGATGAGATGTCTGATGATGATGATGTGTTAGTACCACTAGCTCAGGCTGAGGAGCCTGATTCACCTATACACCCGATTGAGCCTGTCACACATGATCATCCGTTTCTGTTTGATTCACCACCTGGTAGTCCAGTGGCGTCGGATGCATCATCTGAGGTTTCTGCTGAGCAGGCAGAGTTAGGTGAGAGTGGCAGGTTGTGGGCTCAGATTACTGCCCAAGGCGAGAAGATCTCACGATTATCTGATCGACTTGAGAGAGTTATTGGAGAGTTTTTAGCGGATTTGAGAGTTGACATGACTGTTGTTGAGGGCAGGTCGATTGAGATGAGGAGAGTTTTGATGGAGGTTCATGAGCAGATCGTGAGTTTATAGCGAGGTTTTGTCACAGCTCGAGAGGCCAACCGCAAGTTATGGCAGCGGAACACCGAGCTAGAGAAGGAGGTGGCAGACCTCAGGAGAGACAGCGACACCCATAGTGTGGAGCTAGGATCATTATGGAGGGATCTTGATGGCTTGAGGCAGGAGTTGAGGAGCCTCCGCCAGCAGCGTGGCTAGATGCTTGGGTTATGTTGTCTTGTTGCTTTCTACACCGAGGAGTGTTCGGTTAGAAAAGCTAGTTATCATATTTTGATGTATTTTGTTCAGTATTCATCTCTTTTGGAATGATTAGTATGTTTTGTGTTTTCCGGTAATGGAACGATGTTGGATCTCTATTGTATGGTTGATGGTTATTAGTATATGGTATTATGTGATTTTGGGTATTATGGAAATTGAGTCCCTATTCGCTTTGTTGATGTTTTGTGGTGTATTGTTGATATTCTTTCCATGACTTGGCTTCGTTGAATTACTTTTGTTGAGCATATTGATAAGTTCTATTGGAGACTCATGAACTTGTATGATGTTTCAGATCAATGGCCCCACGATGAAACCCTGTTAGAGCTACTAGAACTGGTCCTGCAGTGACTACCCCTGGTCGCCGAGGACGCCGACCTACTCGAAATGTTGAAACCCCTACTCCTGACAACCTGGACACTACTAACCGCAATAACAGGAATCAAAATGTTGATGTTCAGGGAGACAATGATCATGTTCCACTTAATGCACCTACTGTGGATCAAGCATTGATCAATCAACTTGTCGAGCAAAGAGTTGCTGAACTACTAGCTGAGTCAAATCACTCCAACAATTCTGCTGGAACTTTTCCACCTGTGCGCGCTAATGGATGTCAATACAAGGAGTTCAAGATTTGTGGACCCATTGAGTTTGGTGGAACTGAAGGAGTGGTTTACTTGGTCAGATGGATTGAGAAGACTAAGTCAGTGTTCAATGTCAGTGGTTGTGCGGAGAATGCGAAGGTAAAGTTTGCTTCTTTTACTTTCAAGGATGAAGCTTTAACTTGGTGGAACAATTACCGAAATTCCGTTGGGGGTGATGTAGCTTATGCCATGACTTGGGAGCAATTTAAGTCTCTGCTAATTCAGACTTATTGCCCAAGGAATGAGGTTAAGAAGCTAGAGATTGAGTTTTGGAACCACAAAGTGAAAGGTAATGATATGACGACTTACAATCGTCGTTACCAGGAGTTGGCCTTGCTTTGCCCAGATATGGTAAAAACTGAGACTCAAAAGATCGAGAGGTATACTGATTGGTTGCCTGTAGCTACAAGGAATGATGTGATTTCTGCTAGGCCTGCAAACATCCATGAGGCAATTACAATTGCTCAACAACTTATGAATTTGTTGGAATTGGAAGGAGCTGATAAGGATAAGAATGGAAAGAGAAAGAGAGACCATCACTCTAAGGGTAATGATCACCGAAGCAAGAGACAAGCTAAGGCTTATGCTATTAGGAATGGAGATAAGAAGAACCAGAACGGTGATGCACCCAAGTGTGGTCGTTGCCACCAGCATCATACTGGATGGTGTAGTGTGAGATGCCAGAACTGCTCAAAGAAAGGACACACAGCTAAGGATTGTAGAGCTCGACCTCTTGCTATGGTTCAAGCTGCTCCTAAGATGAGAAATAAGGCAGACGTTACTTGTTATGGGTGTGGAAAGAAGGGACACTATAGGAACGAGTGTAGAGAATCGTGGAACCGAGGAAATCAAGGCTCGGGTGGTAATGGGTACAATCATGGAAACCGTGGAGCTGGAGGAAACCGTGGACGACAAGATAACGGGGACCAACGTGTGGAAGCTGGAGCTGCTCAGGGAAGAGTGTATGCACTCGGGAACGAGAGAGGAGAAGATCCGAACGTCGTTACTGGTACATTCCTTCTCAATAATCGTTATGCTTCCATACTATTTGATACTGGTGCCGATAGGAGTTTTGTGTCCACTACGTTTGCACCCTTACTAGAGAAACCCCCGATGGCCTTAGGAATTGGATATGATATAGAGTTAGCAAATGGGAATATAGAAAGGATCAATACCATCATTCGCGGTTGCACGTTAAATTTCTTGAATCACCCTTTCAACATAGATCTTCTACCCGTCACGTTAGGAAGTTTTGATGTCATCATTGGTATGGATTGGTTGTCGAAGTATCGTGCTCACATACTTTGCGACGAGAAGATCGTACGTGTACCTTACGGAAAGGAAATCCTAAATATATTAGGAGATCGAAAGGATTCGAGGAGCCCATCCCGGTTAGCAGTCATTTCTTGCACTAAGTTACCAAAGCTAATGGGGAAAGGATGTTACCTTTTCTTAGCTCAAATTTCTGAGAAAGGAGGGACGGAGAAAAAGGAAAGGTGCATTGGAGATGTGCCTATAGTTCGTGATTTTCCTGATGTGTTTCCCGATGATTTGCCAGGAATCCCGCCGACTAGACAAGTGGAGTTTCAGATTGAGTTGATACCTGGTGCTGCACCTGTAGCACGAGCGCCTTATCGTCTTGCACCTACCGAGCTAGAAGAGTTGTCAAAACAATTGGCGGAGTTAGCCGAAAAAGGATTCATAAGACCAAGTTCTTCACCTTGGGGAGCCCCAGTCTTATTCGTGAAGAAGAAGGATGGATCGTTTCGTATGTGCATTGATTACCGAGAGCTGAACAAGTTAACGGTGAAGAATAGATACCCGTTACCGAGGATCGACGACTTGTTCGACCAACTTCAAGGATCGAGTGTGTATTCGAAGATCGATTTGAGATCGGGATACCATCAACTTCGAGTTCGCGAGGAAGATATTCCGAAAACGGCTGTCAGAACCCGTTACGAGCATTACGAGTTTCAGGTGATGCCGTTTGGGTTGATTAACGCACCGGCGATATTAATGGATCTCATGAATCGGGTGTGAAGCCTTACTTAGATAAGTTTGTGATTGTGTTCATCGATGACATTCTGATTTATTCGAAGAATGAGAAGGAGCATGAGGAGCATCTAAGACTTATCTTAGAATTGCTCAGGAAGGAGCAACTGTATGCCAAGTTTTCGAAATGTGAATTTTGGATTCCGACGGTACAATTTTTGGGTCATGTAATTGATAGACAAGGTGTCCATGTGGATCCTGCTAAGATTGAGGCAATAAAAGATTGGGCTGCACCTACGACCCCAACAGAAGTTCGTCAATTTTTAGGTTTAGCCGGTTATTACCGAAGGTTCATCGAGGGATTTTCGAAGATAGCTAAACCATTAACCAAATTGACTCAAAAGAGCGTTACGTATGAATGGGGAGATAAGGAAGAGGAGGCATTTCAATTACTTCAGAAGATGTTGTGTAGTGCTCCTATCTTAGCGTTACCTGAAGGTAACGAGGACTTCGTCGTCTATTGTGACGCTTCACATAAAGGTCTGGGAGCCGTGTTAATGCAACGAGATAAAGTGATAGCTTATGCTTCCCGACAGCTCAAAAAGCATGAGAAAAACTACACCACCCATGATTTGGAGTTAGGTGCTGTGGTTTTCGCCTTGAGGATATGGAGACATTACTTGTATGGAACAAAGTGTGTTGTGTTCACTGACCACAAAAGTCTACAACACATCTTGAATCAAAAAGAGCTCAATATGAGACAACGACGTTGGATTGAGTTGCTAAGCGATTATGATTGCGAAATTTGCTACCATCCTGGTAAAGCAAACGTTGTTGCTGATGCTCTCAGTCAAAAGGAAAGAATACCACCGTTACGAGTTAGGTCACTGGGAATGACTATCGTATCGCCATTACCGTCTCAAATATTTGAAGCACAAACGGAGGCGTTAAAAGCAGAAAACCGCTCTGCTGAAAATATATTTGGGATGGCTGAGAATGAGAAAGGATTTGTTAAGCGTTCTGATGAATTATTATGTTTTGGAGATCGAATTTGGGTACCTTTATATGGAGGAATTCGGGAGTTGATTATGCATGAGTCGCATAAGTCAAGGTACTCTATTCATCCTGGGTCTGACAAGATGTACCAGGATCTTAAGAAGTTATATTGGTGGCCAAACATGAAGGCAGATATAGCATCGTATGTTAGTAAGTGCTTGACATGTTCTAAGGTTAAAGCCGAACATCAGAGACCGTCAGGATTACTGACGCAACCAGAACTTCCAGTCTGGAAATGGGAGCGGATTACAATGGACTTCATTACCAAATTACCGAGGACAGCTAGCGGTTGTGACGCTATCTGGGTAATTGTGGATCGTCTGACTAAGTCTGCTCATTTCCTAGCAATTAGTGAAGATGATAGTGTGGATAAACTTGCGAGGTTGTATGTGAAGGAAATTATCTCTCGTCATGGAGTCCCGATATCGATTATTTCTGATCGCGATAGCCGCTTTACGTCAGCTTTGTGGCGATCACTTCAAACGGCTTTGGGGACGAGACTTGATATGAGTACTGCATATCATCCCCAAACCGATGGTCAAAGTGAGAGGACCATTCAGACTTTAGAGGATATGCTTCGTGCATGTATCATAGACTTTGGTAAAGGCTGGGAGAAGTACCTACCCCTTGCGGAATTCTCCTATAATAATAGCTACCACACAAGTCTTAAAGCTGCACCATTTGAAGCTTTGTATGGCCGAAAATGTCGTTCGCCTATTGGTTGGGCAGAAGTTGGAGATAGCCAACTCACAGGCCCTGAACTTATCTTGGAAACTACAGAGAAAGTAGCTCAGATTCGTGATCGGTTGCAAGCAGCCAGAGATAGGCAGAAAAGTTACGCCGATCAGAGACGTAAACCCTTAGAGTTCCAGGTTGGAGACAAAGTGATGCTGAAAGTCTCGCCTTGGAAGGGTGTGATACGTTTTGGGAAACGTGGAAAACTCAACCCACGCTACATTGGACCATTTCTTATCTTAGAAAGAATTGGGCCCGTGGCTTATAGGTTGGAATTACCACATGAACTGAGTAAAGTTCACGACGTGTTTCACGTTAGTAATTTGAAGAAATGTCTTTCTGATGAGATGCCTATTATTCCGGTGAAGGATATTCGTATTGATGAGAAATTGAATTTTGTGGAAGAGCCAATTGATATTTTAGATCGTGAAGTTAAACGACTCAAGCGAAGTCGCATTCCGCTCGTCAAGGTTCGTTGGAATTCCCGACACGGACCAGAATTTACGTGGGAACATGAGGACGAGTTCCGGAAAAGATATCCGAAGCTTTTCACTTCGTAGATGAATTGTTCCGAGAGAAACCCGGGACGGGTTTCTTCTGAGACTGGGAGGATGTGACAACCGGCAATTTAGGGAGCTATTTTGAAAACCCGCATTACGTTAAAGTTCGTTTATAAATTTTTATTTGGAATTTTTATTCGCAACGAACTTGTAAGACCAATTTTATGGATAATTATATTTTATGTCGTTATGGGATTCGAGAATTATTTTAATAATTCATTATGGAATTTACTTGATGATGTATTTTTAAAATTCTCACTGGTACTACGTTGACTCCGGCACTAGGGTTACCTAACGGGAAATTTTATGATTCGTTTTACGAGTCCGACTACATTTAATTATTTACGGGATGTTTTCGTGGGATATGGAAAGTTTGAAATGAGTTCGGGTCTCGGGCCGTATGTTTTACATTTACCCATTTGTACCCACTCAAAACTACTAGTAATATTATTATTATTATTATTATTATTATTATTATTATTATTATTATTATTATTATTATTATTATTATTATTATTATTATTATTATTATTATTATTATTATTATTATTATTATTTAAACTTTAAAAAATATATATATATATAAAAGAGTGAACCACAAAAAGGTCCTTGTTTGGTTCGGTTTTCACACAAACACAACACCCTCACTCACACATCACTCTCTCCCTCATTCCCTCTTCTTATCAAACCCTAGCCGCCCCAACTAAGAACCGGCCGCCACCACTGCACCGCCGGCCACCACTAAACACCACCACCATTTTCTTAATCCCCATCATCTAATCTCTTAGATCCACCCCTACACGCGCCCTATAACATCATTTTTCATCACGAATCACCACCATCTTTCACCACCAATCGTTTATTTTTGAAGGGTTTTACGGTTTGAAGCTTTTAGATTGAAGGTGAGGCGAGTGTTACTCGTATTTTTGATAAAACGTGACCCTTGGTCACGACATGTTTAGATCCGAATGGGTTTTCATATTAAAAACGGGAAATACTTATGGGTTTATGATGGAAACTCGTTTTCTTGAAATGTTTGGTATCCGGGTTGTGTTCTTGTGGGTTCGGTTCGAACCGTGAGTCCATGACTCACGGCTTGGGTGTTAACCCGAGCCATGGTGCTCGATTTCTTGTTTATTGTGAGCCTTGATTATGGCTCTTGATTTCTTGCTCGCGTTGGTTTTACTTGGTTCGACTCATGGGAGTCGCGGCTCGATGCCGTGTAATGGTTAATGTTGCCGAGACCCGTGTGGTCATGTTGGCATTTGGAGTGCTCCTTGGAGCTGTTTATGTGAACTTTGATGCTTGGTTCGAGCCACTTTTGGCTCGTGGTGTGTACCGCGACTCAATCGAGTCGAGTGGACTCGGGTTTAGCTTGGTAAACCAACCCGAATGTGACCTTGGTTATATTTGTTTCTTTATTGTTAACTTGGTTTTGGAATTGGTTTGGTTGTTTATTTACTTGGCCGAATACTTGTGGGTCGAGACCACATTTGGTCTCGACAACGGATATTGGTATTGAGAAGTGTTGACGAAAAGTGTTATTGGGGACCGATTGTGTGACGGTCACTTAGATTGACGGAGATAGGTTAGTCGGGTGCCGTAGTCGGACCCTATTGTTGTAGCACGTGGATTGGGATTGTGTTGGACGGAGATGTATTGATTTTTATGACATTTGCATATTTTCTTTGGACTTGGACAATGAGCCGAGAGTCATGACTCGGACATGTGACCATTTCGTATGACTCGATAACTATTTACAATTTAAAACATAAATAATAAAACTCGTAATAATAGTTATTGGTAATATAAACGTTTATATGAATATATAGACGTGAATAACGTATATATAATTGTATAAATGCGTATATTAATAATAATAAAAATCACGAGTCATATTATAAATAATACGACTATATATATTATGCTACGAGAGTAGCGTAATATTAATGGAAGTATTATCATAAAAATGTATTATAAAACGAGAAACTCTCGACAATTACTAAACATTAAATAAAATGTCATTTTATATATATAACAAGTAAACCTATCGAGTTATGCGGAGTCGTGGTCACTCGAGTTCAGGTAAGTTTTGTTTGTGACTTTCGTGTTGTCACGGATATATGACGATTAATATAAGCGTTTTCTATAACTAAATAACTACTTAACCGAAAGGTTGAACCGAGTTATTTGGCTATACGAAATGAGTATATTAATGGGCATCGTATCCTACGACGCCCATAGGTTGTGGTATATGTAAAGGATAATAAATTGCGAATATATATATCGGGAAATCTGGCCAATTTGGCGATGTATATAAGGAGTTTATTAAACTGCGATATATGCCATATAGTATTTATGTGCTATGTGCTTTAGGATTGGGTGTAATCTTGGAACGGTATGTTACGTAAATAAATATGAGGATTATCAAATCGACGGATTTGGTAAACTTCGGCGATTTATTTAAATGATATATTGGGCTAATATTAGATCTATAGTTTATTTATTATTCCTTTGTGTGACCTTTTGGTTTGTTTGTGTCGACCCACCACCCGTATGGATACCAAACGTAAATACACCAAACTACTACGAAATGGATTTTCGGAAAATAAAACGGAATTACGTCCGGGTTTGGGAATATTTTGAATTTGAGGAAATGATTTCTGAACGAGTTGATATTGTTAGGTCGTGTCGAGTCCGTAGTTGTCGTCTTGTGAGTTATTATACATCTTACTTCTACCGATTTCTTCTTGCTGTTTTCTGGACTTGAAGTGAGTCATAGCCCCACTTTTACTCTTGAACTATGTTTTCAATACTTGGGGTGAGAAACGTGCAAATTATTTTATGTGGACTATTATCGATTCTATATTCTTTCTAAACTTGCTATGCGTATGGACTAGGATGTATTGTCAACTTTAGTCACATATTTTGTGTATACTATTCAAGGTTGGCTTATTTGGTTATTTGGAATTGTCAGCTTTAGTCACACGGTTCGTGTGTACTATTCAAGGTTGGCTTATTTAGATACTGTAGCGTGCACCTATAGGTTATTAATACTTCGGAGGTTATCCGAGTATTTATGATATTGCGGGGGTTACCCGAATATCTATGTTAGAACGGAGGGTATCCGTGTGTTATGTTGGAGCGGAGGGTGTTCCGCAGGCTTTTAGCGAATCCTAAGTCTAGCTAGCAAGCGTTTTGCGTATATGTCCACTATATTGTTAGATGAATTTAAACCTATGATCTCACCAGCGAAAGCTGACTTTTAGCACGTTTTCTCAGGTAATTAAGTGATGAAATGGATGCATGGATTGGATGGCTCGGCTAAGGCTCCTGGTTTATGGATCTATTTTTCTAAACTCTGATATTGAATTATGGACCTACTTTTATTTTCTTTTGGGCCTAACTCTGGATGATGTTGGGATAAATGTAAACTTTAAAACCCCGTGTTGGTTGCGTTTTTATTATATTTACTTTATCTCGTTCTATTATGTCTTGTGTTGGATACCAATCCCCGTAGCACCCCGAAAGCTTGTTGAGTCTTCCGCTGTATCAAATTTTGGGGGTGTTACACTATTCATCAGCTTGACGTCAAGAATGCATTTCTTAACGGTGATTTATCTAAGACTGTCTATATGCATCAGCCCCCGGGGTTTGTTGTAACACCCCCAAAATTTGGTACAGCGGAAGACTCAACAAGCTTTCGGGGTGTTACGAGGATTGGTATCCAACACAAGACATAAAAGAACGAGATAAAGTAAACATAAAGAAAACACAACCAAACGGGGTTTTAAAGTATACATTTATCCCATAATTATCCAAAATAAGGCCCAAGAGAAAAATTCGTAGGTCCACAATAATGTATCAGAGTTTTAGAAAAATAGATCCATAAACCAGGTGCCAAAGCCAAGCATCCAAGGGCATCACTTAATTACCTGAGAAAACGCGCTAAAAGTCAGCTTTCGTTGGTGAGATCATAGGTTTAAATTCATGACTAAATCAAGTGGACATATACGCAAAACGCTTGCTAGCTAGACTAGGCCTCAATCATCCAACCAAAACTAATCAACCCTATAGGTGCACGCTATAGCCCAAATCGATCAAATCAATAGCTTACCTAGTTCTTGACTAGGCCTCGCTCCATAACCAATTCAATAGCTTACCTAGTTCGAGACTAGGCCTCGCTCTACAATCAATCAATAGCTTACCTAGTTCGGGACTAGGCCTCGCTCTATAACCAAATCAATAGCTCACCTAGTTCGGGACTAGGCCTCGCTCTATAACCTACCTAGTTCTATAAGCATAGCAAGTTTTAAATAAACAAAGCGATAATAGTCCACATAAAACAATTTGCACGTTTCTCACCCCAAATATTGAAAACAAAGTTCAAGAGTAAAAGTGGGGCTATGACTCACCTCAAGTCCAGCAATCCGCAGAAAGAAATCGATAGAAGTAAGATGTAAAGCAACTCAAATAACGGCAACTACAGACTCGGCACTTCCTAACAATATAAACTCATTCAGAAACATTCCCTCAAAAATCAAATATTCTCAATCCCGAACGTATTCCTTTTTATTTTCCAAAAATCCATTTCTCGTATTATTCTCATATTAGTTTGGAGTTTGGTATCCATCCGGGTGGAGGGTCGACACAACTCAAAATCAAGAAGCCACAACGAAAAAGAGTAATAAAACAATCTATAGGTCTAATATTAGCTCAATATATTATTTAAATAAATCATCGTAGTTTATCAAATCCGTCAATTTGATAATCCCCCATATGTATTTACTTAATATATCACTCTAAGATTATACCCAAAACTAAGTCACATTGCACGTAGAGTACTATATGGTAAGTATCAAAGTTTAATAAATTCCCTATATATATCGTCAAGCTTACCAAATTCGTCAATTTGGCAAACTCCACGAGATATTTAGTAATTCATTATTCTTGTACACGTACCACAACCTAAGGGCGTCGTAAGATATAATGCCCATTAATATACTCATTTTATATAACTAAATAGATCCTATTTAATCCATCGATTAAATAAGTTACGTAGTTATAGAAAATGGACGTATTAACGTCACATATCTATGACCAGCACAAAGTCACAAAATAATAATATAGCCCACTTGGTCAAGTGACCACGACCTCGTATAACTCGATAGTTTCCTCATTTATTTCGAAAAAATTGCATTTTATTTAATATAATTATTCAACGTTATAGGTTTCATCGTTATTTATAGTAGTTTAATTATAATAACGCTCCCGACATTTATTACACTACTTTCTAGTATATTATGTATCGTCACGTTATTATAATATTACCCGTGATCGTTTTATTTTTAATATACGCATCTATATAGTTATATATACGTTTTTCACGTCTATATACTTATATAAACGTTTATATTACCAATAATATTATTATGAGTTTTATTATTAGCGTTTGATTATAAATAATTATCGAGTTATATAAGATGGTCACATGTCCGAGTCATCACTCTCGGCTCATTGTCCAAGTCCAAATAAAATAACCAAGTCAAAAACACGTAATCCATCTCCGTCCAATCAAAACCCATAACACGTGCTACAACAATAAGGTCCGTCTACGGCACCTTTCTAACCTATCTCCGTCAATCTAAAATAACCGTCTCACAACCTGTTCCAAATAACACCTTCGTCAACATAACTCCAAAATCACAACGAATAGTCCGAAATAAACCAACTCCGACCTCATAACATATATAATGTAACCAAGGTAATGTAAACAATAATAAGAAAAATAATACAATTAATACCACAATTAAATCAAACATCAAGCATACGGGTCGACCTACCAAGTCAAACCCGGGTCATAGTTCACCACAAGTATTTGGGTCCCACCCGAGACCTCTAGGGTCTCTGCTAGCTCCATTGAGCTTCGAACCAAACCAAATCGAGCCACAAGGTGCACGGTATCACGACAACAACAACAATCCAGGAACCTAAGTCCACAAATCAATCGAAAACCTCAAAACATCTAACCAAATCTCTAGTTATCAACCACTTATGACCAAAGTTCATCAAGAAGCCAACATAACACGAAAATGGCACAATCCGAGAGCATGAGCTCTCGGTTAAGCCTCAACCACGCCAAGAAACAAGAAACCCGGATACCAAACTCGTAATTTAACTCATTTTATCCAAAACCCATTTGAGTTCTCACGTTTTTAACCATAAACCCGGAAGAAAACAATAAAGTCGTGACCCTTGGTCACGATTTCCACCAAAATACGAGTTAAAACTCGTCTTACCTTCGATATCCAAGACCAAAATGATAGATGCTTCAAAAACAAGAAAGATGGTGACGATTTTTGTGGTTTAACGAGGTGAAATAGGGAGTATTTAGGCGCGTGGTTTAGTAGATCTTGAAGAGGATGAGATGGGGAGTCATTTGGTGGTGGCGGTGTGGTGTGGTGACCGTCGGTGGGGCAGTGGTGGCCGGATTTTGATGGGGCGGCTAGGGTTTTGGGGATGGTGGTGTTGATATATTAAAGAGAGAGAGAGAGATGAAAGGTGAGGGTGTTGTGTTTGTGTTTGTGTTTGTGTTTGTGTGCCAACCGACCCACAAGGACGATTTTGTAGTAATACCCAAAAGAAAAAAAAATAAAATTTTATAATACTAATAATAATAGTATTAGTAGAGTGGGTGAGGTATCACGGAGTAAAAATACACGGGTCAAACCCGAAACCTTTTTAAAATAAATCAACTCTCTCGAACCGAACTCAAACCCAAAAATTATAAAGTACCATAATACGTTCCAAAATATATCAACCGAACCAAATCATTTAAAATATTAACATTTCGTTAGGTTATCCTAGTGCCGGAGTCAATGTAGTGCCAAACAGATATCTCAAAAATAAATCACCACAATTATAACAAACCAATAATAAAAATCAATTTCCATAAATATCACGGAGTTCAAAACCACGGTTCAACGTTTACAATTCCCATTACGAATAAACTTTTCAAATATTCCAAAAATTATTACATTTAAAGTAATGCGGGTTTATAATTAGTTTCTCCTAAATTGTCAGTTGTCACATCCTCCCAGCCTCAGAAGAAACCAGTCCCGGGTTTCACTCGGAACAAACCATCTATGAAATAAAAAGCTTTGGATATCTCTTTCGAAACTCATCCTCCCGTTCCCACGTAAATTCCGGTCCATGCCGTGAATTCCAACGAACTTTGATGAGTGGAATACGACTTCGCTTGAGTCGTTTAATCTCTCGATCCAAAATCTCAATCGGATCTTCCACAAAGTTCAAACTCACATCCACACGAATATCCTTTATCGGTATAACCGGTGTCTCATCCGAAAGACACTTCTTCAAGTTACTCACATGAAATACATTGTGAACTTTACTCAATTCCTGTGGTAGTTCCAAACGATAAGCTACGGGCCCAATCCTTTCCAAAATCAGAAATGGTCCAATGTAGCGGGGGTTTAGTTTCCCACGTTTCCCAAAACGTATCACACCTTTCCAAGGCGAGACTTTCAGCATCACTTTGTCTCCAACCTGGAACTCTAGGGGTTTACGTCTCTGATCGGTGTAACTTTTCTGTCTATCTCTAGCTGCTTGTAAACGATCACGAATTTGAGTCACTTTCTCAGTAGTCTCCAAAATAAGTTCAGGGCCTGTGAGTTGACTATCTCCAACCTCAGCCCATCCAATCAGCGAACGGCATTTACGACCATATAAAGCTTCGAATGGTGCAGCTTTAAGACTTGTGTGGTAGCTATTGTTATAGGAGAATTCCGCAAGGGGTAGATACTTCTCCCAGCCTTTACCAAAGTCTATTATGCATGCACGAAGCACATCTTCCAAAGTCTGAATAGTTCTCTCACTTTGACCATCGGTTTGGGGATGATATGCAGTACTCATATCAAGTCTCGTCCCCAAAGCGGTTTGAAGTGATCGCCACAAAGCTGACGTGAAACGGCTGTCGCGATCAGAAATAATCGATATCGGAACACCATGACAAGAAATAATTTCTTTCACATACAACCTCGCAAGTTTGTCGACACTATCATCTTCACTAATTGCCAGAAAATGAGTAGACTTAGTTCGTTGGAATTCACGACATGGACCGGAATTCAACAAAATGTATCTCAAACTTGCGAGGTTTGTATTCAACAAAATGTAATACATACACATTTTGTTTTTACAAAACTACTGTATCTCAAAGATTTACCAACTTTTTTCATCATGCTTATATACGACACCAACAAATCCACATCCTAATCCTACCCACGCCTCGCCGTGAATCAAGCGGCTGCCGAGAACAACCAACCCAAATCGAGTCCAAACAACACCAAATGCTACAAAACAAGTTAAAATAATTAGTAAAACTAAGGAAAATAGAAGGAAATGGGTTAACTCGCCCAAGTCAAACGAGTGTCGAGCTAAACTTTTAGATACACACAAGTTTTAAAAGTTTTATAAAGGTTTTATAAATAAAATTGGTTTTATTAAAAAAATAGAATTAGGTTTTCGATTAAAATTAAAAACAAGGGGAAGGGGAGCGCGTGAGTGGTGTTACCATCGAGAGAAAAAGAGGGTGATGACTTTGGTGGCGGTACGGTGACAGTGGTGGTGGGTGGCGCGTGAGTGGTGATACGGGACGAGTCATAGGCCGAGAAGCTCCAGAAAGAGAATAGGTAAGCCGATCTAACAATTTGGAAGAAAAAAGACCTTGCTGGAAAATTTTCCGGCGACGGTGGGGGCCGGAGATAACGGTGGCCGGCGAAGTGAGAGAGAGTGTGTGTTGGTGTGTTTTTTGTGAGAGAGTGGGTGAGGTATTATGATTTATGAATAAGAAATTTATTTTATAAAATTTGAGGGATCAAATGTGTACAATAAAAGCCCAAAGGTTATTATTAAAAATAGGGTTGAGGGACTAGAAGGGACAAGTATCAAAACTTTTAGTAAACACCCCCCGGGACTCATTCGACATACCAAACGAACTCAAAAACTTATGAAACTTCCGCCATTTTTCTCGAAATAATTTTTCGAATAAGAACGAATATAAATACGCATAACTTTCTTGAATTCAATTTATTTGGCAAATTCGATTCGTTTCGTACTTTCTAGGTTGTGTCTAATCGATAAAGGAATAATGCACGCATTTACTGTGATTGAAGTCAATTAAAATCAGGTCACGCATACCGAACCAAACAGGTTTTGAATATGTGTTAATATTTTGTAGGAAAACGCAAAACCTCCCGCAGCAGCGCACGGGTTTAAATATTTTGCACAGTATATTTCGAAAATTTAAGACGCCTAAGCAACAACAAAAAATGTCCCATTTACCAAATACATTTCAAACCTAACAAAATACAAAAAAAATACACACAAACTCACCCGCCGCAACACGCGGGCTTCCACGCTCGTTTTTATTTAAGGAATGAAGCATGGTCCATTGGTTCGGCCCAATTTAGGTTTTATTTATGTTCCTTAGCTTATATATTTGATGGGCTTTTGAGATTTTAATAAGCTCATCATCATTATTATTATTATTATCATTATTATTATTCTTTCAGCCCAATTGTTAGCCCAAACTTTGATGAAAGCCCAAAAAAGTAATACGTCGGTCGTTTAAGACGGTTTGATATCAACACACACAAACACTACCCGCTTCTACTTTGAGGTTTCTAAACAATCTTACAAACGCATTTAATTTTTAGTTGTTGTAGCTTTTGAATTTATTTATGTAAAATTTGATGTAATTGTTAATATTTTTTTTTTGTTGGTGTGTTGTAGGATAAAGGTTTTGGGAGGAAGGATTTATGAGTGTGTATGGATCTGATTGTAGAAAGGTTTTGGGAGAAACTGATTAGCATTTCTTGAACTGGCTTTTAGTTCCAATGGTGCCATCTAGTTGTGGTTAGGATGAATAAGATGATCAGGTATCCATACCTCTGAAACAACTATCCAGATATTAAAGGACCAAAAGATGTTGGAGAGGTAATATTCTTTTACCAACCATTGTCGGTTTTTTAATATACTTACTTATTCTATTAAGGGATGTGGTATATGCTACTATTAAGGTAAAGTTTGGTAGGATTTCTGATCGAAGAGTTTGTGCAGAGATACTTGCTTACTATACTGAGTTTGATTATGGAGATGATGATTTGGTAAAGAGTTTCTACAAGGCGTCACTATTTGAATCTTTCGATGGTTTTGTTTTAGAAGCTGGTGATGTTCCCTTGATGAGATCAATATTGGTTGTGCCCATCAAGGGCTCCCTCATTATTGAAGCACGCTTAACCGATTTTGTTTCTAGGAATGTTATTTTGCATGGTTGTTGCGTATTTAATTCACATTGCAAAGGTAGCTTCAAGGAGGACATTAAGTGTAACGATTTCACTTTGGAAGTGGAAATCACTTGGAGCCAAGGTTGATTATGAAGATTTTGTTGCAACCTGTTTTTGCTTATTTATGATTTTAACTAGTTATAAGACCCGTGCGGTTTTAGACATTAATTTGCGCTCGGATTGTTCATTCTGAAGATTTTGTTGAAACCTATTTTTGCTTATTTATGATTTTTTTAACTTCTTATAAGACTCGTGCATGTATGGATTTAGACATGAATTTGATATTTCTTAGTGACTTACCAGGGGCATTCGGTGAAATTTGATGGCCCAGTGCCAAAATTTAAAACGGGCTCTTTTACATCAAAATTGAAGTAGTACACCGTAGTTAGATTATGCTTTTGGTTTTATATCAACCAAATGACACATCCAATCTTCTTCAAGTCTAAATAAATCTTCTATACTTCTAAGTATAATTGTTGAGTTTTAAAAGATTTTATGATGATCCATGAAGTTCTAAATACTTTTTATAAGATAAGATGTCATGTAGGACTTTCTTAAAAAATAATATATGAGCTAATAATTCAACCTAACCTCTTGGCCACCCATTATGCTACTATACCTTTATGCTGCTCATCTTTATCATAGACTCCACAAATGCTTTGTCAAACTTTTCTGGCGAATAAGCATACTTTGTAACCAATGGTTTGGTTGTTGGGTTGGTGAGTATGGCTTGATCAGAAGAGAAGATGCTTTTCACTTTGAGGACTAACTTATAGTATTTGTCATGTTTATGGAAGTTGTGTATATGATGAACAATGGCTGCTGATAGTAAGGTAAGACAACCTTTATATTATAGTTAAGTTTGGATGTGTGTCTTGCTAGTGTGGCAAATAATGGTACTCTACCTTTGAATGTCAATCTTGTTGAAGCTATTCTGAATAATAAGATAACCAAGCAACTAGAAGTTGATTAGTGGGATGTTGATATTGCCAAAGAGGCGAAACCAAGTTTTTACTTAAAATTTATTCTTCCACTTCTAATGAAGAATAGAGTTGTTCATTTTGTGGGGTTCGGTAATCGTTTGGCATCTGATCCAATACCATATCACTTGCAGGTTGCATATATTCTTTACAATTTCTATGTTCATTCAACCAGTTTTAGCGGTATTTTCATTCATATATTCTAGATAAAGATGTTAAGTTTCAATGAAAATTTGTTATTTGGGAACTTCATACAGAGACTCCGGTGCAGATGAAATTTTCATGCACCGTTGGGAGGAGTATATGTGCAACTAATCTTTCAGTTCATTCTCTCATTCATTTATTACATTAGTCGTTCACCATTTGTATGTTATATGATCAGATAGATTAAGATACACAGCGAACGTAAAAGTGATTTTGCGATAATATTTATACAAAGAAATAGCACATGTATTCTCATCCATTATAGAGACTCGATGCTTCATGTCTCATATATAGTAGCAAGGTATCAAAAAGTTGATTCCTTTATCTGTTTACGTACTGTCATATTTGGGGCATCGATGCTGGTAATACAGAGAGCGGTATCCTCACTATATGCTTCATATTTCCCGTTAATACAATCTCACCATAGCTAAACGAATCTTGTACTTGTGTAACTTTAAGTATCACCTCTAAATCTTGGGTGCCTTCCGGTGCTATGGTAAACCATGGTGGATTTAATTCAACTGCAACACCGTTAGGTGGGACCACCGCACATACATAGGTCTCTGCCATATCAGCAACGTTCTTTACGGTCCTCCTTACTAACTGTTTTCCGTTAAGTGCTGAGATTGTCAGTGAAGGGATGTTTAGATCCGACGGTGCATGGAACGAGTGTGCACATTCTTCGCCAATTGCTGTCTTGATGATTTCCGGATCAGTGTTTGGTAATGAGCACAAGAATCTCATGTAGTCTTCAAATCCGGATATAAAAACGAGCCCCGGATCAATGGCACGTGTTGGATTAACAAGACCTGCACCATGATCAAAAGGCGTAGAACGGTTCAAGGTGTAGATATCTTGGCTGTGGGCCATAATCGGTTCACCACGGTTATCATATGTAAATGCAGTGGTTGCCATAGCAGAAGCAATCATTGATGGCGACCATGAAGGATTCCGTTGCTTGATCAATGCAGCTACTCCTGCAACGTGTGGGGCTGCCATACTTGTACCGGACATTAATCCAAAGCTTTGACCTGAAAAGACAGAAATTATAATTAGCATCATAACATACAATCATATATCCTTACAAATATGCAATGCAACCTTACCTGATAGGATCGGAAGTTTAACGCTCATTGGGCTCCATGCTGCCCAGATCTGGCGCCCAGGAGCTAAAATATCCGGCTTCAGCAAGTCCGTTGGGTTTCGTTTACTGTCCATAAAGTTTGGTCCTCTGGACGAAAATCTACTGACGATCGGAGCTTTTACATTATAATTACCGAACCGGCCTTCTCCTATCGCTGCTCGCCCTCGGAATGCAGTTGCAACTCCGTTACTGTCTCTTTCGGTTTGTTTCTCGTAGTAGTCTAATATAATCTTTGAATCTCTAGTTTTTGGAATCATTATTCCAGGAATAGAGAATGGTAAAGGTTCTGTTAAGAAATCACCATACATTGGATTGGCAATAAATACAAAACCCATGAATCTTAAGGTTCTTGCAGTGTTGGAAATGGCTGTTGGATTTGAAGTCCCGTTTAGAAACCCGGATGAAAACGTGCATATAACCACGCTTTGTTGTACAATAACTGGGTCCAAAGCTTCCGGATGTTGACACTCTTCTATATACTCTGGGATCCTAGGGAAATTTCCATTTGGCAAGATTGCATCTTTAGCCAAGACCAACTTATATCGTAGTAGCGTGTTCCCAAAGGTGGGTCCCGATAATCCAATCCCACGGATTCTTTGACCATTTCCAAGAACAAGAGAACCGGAATAAGTTCTGTCTGTGTCGCAGGAAGCTACACCTACAGCCCACGGGCTGTATGAAGCAGTCGTATATGAGCCTGGACCGCGGTTACCAGCGGCTTGGATTACTAAAACACCCGCCTTACGTGCAAACAACATAAAGATGTCAAACATGCTTAACATAGTGAGTGTGTTCTTTGGTGGTGTATCTGGCCCTATTGAGAGCGTTAAGATATCAGCTCTGTCTTTTATCGCCTACACAATTTACAAGTTTGTTGATGAGCATTAGGTGTATATATTGGCATGTGGTTCACGGTGCGAGTGAAATTCTTACTTGTTCAATTGCTGCAAGAACATCTGTTTTGGTTCCTACACTTGGATATATAGCTTTATAAACAGCAACTCTGAATCAAAAATGATCACATAAGTCGGTCAAATGCACTAAAAGAAGCGCATAAGGTAGACATTTAAGAATGTACGGTATGTACCGTGCACGTGGTGCCATCCCACTGGCTCTCCCGTAGTAGAAGCCATTTACAACCACTGGAACTCCATAATTTCCAGCAGCAGTTGCTGCTACATGACTGAAAAAAATTTAACAATTTCAGTCATCTTATATATTACTATGTTACTTTCAAGTCCAAACCGTCAATACCACATATACCTGCCATGGCCAACAGCGTCATAGGGAGACAAGATGTCAACCGAAGCGTTAAGAAGGCCACTTGCTTTTACTCCAGCTGAAAAGTACCGAGCCGTAACTATCTTCCCATTGCATGAACTCTTTGGAAACATTGGTCCCTCATCACAAACTCCATTGAACCTAGTCAGGTTCTTTGGGTAACCTCTCCTTGGATGATATGCAAAACTCGGGTGTGATGGATTAATACCCGAGTCAACAAAACCAATCACAATACCTTCACCTGCATGCCTCCTACCTCCAACTGCAGGCCAAACTCCTCTTGGAATCTCTAGAAACTTAGGCGTATAAGTTGTCATCAATTGAACTCCATTATCTTTCTCTATGAGCTTAACTCCAGGTGTATTCTTTAACTTCTTGGCCTGTATGTGAAAAGACAAAAAGGGGGTATTGAAGATTACGATAGATAGACGACGATTAGAGGGGTCGGTGAAAGACAGAAAAAGCGCATGGACGCCGGAAGAGAACCTGAGAAGGGGTAGTATGGACAGAAAAGCCATTGACAATGTGGTTGAAGCTATAAAGCTTGTTGTAAGCTCCTTCTTCTAATGTGCTTTGTAGAAGTTGATCATGAGACTCTTCCAAGTGCTTTGCATGGGCCTTTAATATTTCACTATTTATATAACAAAGAATTACTCATAATACACATGTGATGTTTCAAATAGTGAATTGGTTATGCATGAAATTAGACTTATATTTTAGGTTTCCATATCATATCATGGCTCTATTTGCATACGCTGGATAGTATATTTAAAGAATATCAATACGTATTTTAATGAAAAGAAAATACATTCATATGCATTAAGTAGTGAAACCGGATTTGGAAAAAAAGGAAAGAAGTATGACTAATACATTTATTTCCCATTAAAAATGATAATATTAAGTTATTAACCTTTACATTTGTATAATTGGAACATACATTTATCTCTAACAAGTAACATGCATCAATAAAACCGTCATAATAGTTTTAAATTGATAGCTTTTTATGTAAAGAAGTTTAGGTTACGTTTAGTAGTGGAAAATTTTCTTGTTTTTCTGGTTACAGATTTGGTGAGAAAGGAATAGTTTTTATTCTTTAGAGAAGAGTTGAAAATTTTGAAAACCCGTTTAAATTAGATTTATATTATTCCTTTTTAAAATGATTAACTCAGATTGCGACGATTTAACAATGGGGATTCGGGTTAGAATGAAATACTTGAATGGTAGATTGAGAAATCCCGTCTTTTTTGTTAGAGAGAAAAAAATGGAGAATGCTAGACTGGGGTTTTCATTTTTCTAGTTAATATGAAAAATTCACTTTTATTAAAAATTAATGAAAAATTTTCTTAAAAAATGAGATATTTTTTACCAACTAATCACACCTATTTTTAAACGCACAAAAGTAGTTTTTATTTTTATTTTATTTTTTATTTTTTATTTTATATTTTATTTTATTTTTTTGTTTGGGGGGGGGAATACTTTAGCAAAACTAGTCTTGCGAGAAGTTACGTATTAATACGCCAAAAGATTCGTGAAAAAACACCAAAAGTATAACAAGCTCACGTAAACTACTATACATGTTTATAAAATAGATGCCCTCATGCACAAGATGTGTGTTCAGACAGAATCATATACAAGATGTAAAGCTCACATGACGAATCGATCGAAGAGGGCCACACAATGCATAAAGAAAGATTCACAAATAAAAAATTACAACTGTCATATGAAAAGAACAGACAAACGAACACTGTTTAAGATTATTACAAAGTTGATACATGATCACTCACCTATTAGGATCAAGCTTTTTGTTGGACTTATACGAAACCGAGCTATCTTGAAAAAACGCAACCGGTTGATCACCTTCCACCAGCACCAAGTATATATCTCGCTCTTCTGCGAAACAAATGGTGAACAACAAGAATAAAAAAACACGTCGAAATGGTAGAGAAATAGCCATTGTTAACACAATGAGAATTTTGGATTTGTTTGATGGTGATTATAATGAAGATAATATTAACCACTAACCACATTCTTAATGTGAAAAAAGCTTGCGAATCAGCTGGCTTTATTGTATAGCAGTTTGCTTTTTAGTGGTTTTTATTTTGCTATAATGATTAAAAACGTGTTCTATATGTTCATTTCCCTTGTGAATGCATCTTTAAAGTTGTGTATTTACAGCTATGCACTATCTTTACAATAATATAATATAATTGTGTATTTATATATGATTTTTATTACATTTATTTAATTCAAGATTAAGTTATAATTAATGATTTAACATAATATAAATACTTTATGTGCTATATAATAATACTGAGTATATAATTATGTATTTGTGTAACCAAAAGACTTGTGTCTCAATAGTAACTCATACTATTGTAGAAGCTCCCCAACCAAATGGTTGCGGGCTTAAATCCTGCTTAAGATGTGTAAGATAGGTTGCCGTGTATAATGTGTGTAAGATAAATAGTTGTTATTCTAAAAAAATTGTGTATTTATGTATGATTTATATCACATTTATTTCATTCAAGTTTGAGTTATTATTAATGATATAATTTAACATAAGGTAAATATATGGAATTTTGATAATGTGTGCTATGGGACGTTCATTTGTTAGAATATTTGAGTAGTTTGACACAAAATTCCCTTTTAAATGTGATTTTTACGTTAGTGTATTTAAATTTTTTATTTAGTTACATACTAAAACGTGTTCAGTCGCGTTAGCAAAACTAAACATAATTTACATTACTAAACGTCTACAACACAGATAAACAACATGGAAGGCTTGTTTGTTTAAATTTAGTATTAAGTTTTATTTAAATAATAGATGATTTAATGTAGACATTTTTAGTTTTATCTCTTTATATTTTCAATCATCTTTTTCTATTAACAAATTATTTTATATGACTTTTTGAATAGTTTTTTTTCATATTAAATCAATTAAGTCAAATTCAAACACTACTAAAATATCTTTTTCATAAAAATGGTGACAATTGTTTATTAGAAGTAATAAATTCTGAATATACAATGATTTAATACTCCTTCTGTTTCAAAATTATTGAAATGAGACAAAAATCGCACAGTTTAATAAAATTGAAATCACCGCAATTTCATCCACTCAAATAGAATATTCTCCAACTAAATTCTCTTTATATTATTTAAAATGAAAAATGGATAATTTTTTTGATACATCCCAAAAAAATATGAACTATAATTTTGAGACAGATAGAGTAGTAATTGAGCTAATGTTATGTTTGGCGGAAAGCTTTTAGAATTTGAGTTCTTTAAATAAACTAACTTTTAATGCAAGTTTCTTTAGATAACAAATCTATAAGAGTTTTTTTTTTTTTTTTTTTTTTTTTAGAGGGTTTCCCCGGTAAAATATATTACTCTAAAGAATAATTAAGTACATAGGATGAGGGCGAATCACGCATCTCATGCCCATTACAGGCAAACAAACGCACATATTGTGATTCAAACAAAAATTATCATAAGAAAGACTGATCAGTCTTATAATCCTATCAAAATATAATGCCAACAACAAACCAAGAACTACTTCCTAACTCTACCATGGATACGGATGTCGCGTCACAGAAAGCAAGTTGTTCCCTAGTTAAGTCATTACCATCATAATCTTCATACTCAAGAAGACTTGCATCATTTGCTCCTCCATTAGCACCATTCGGATTAGCCATATATTGAGCCATGTCATCATCAATAATTCAATATCCTCAACTTCATCACTATTCGAATCTTCCTTTTCTTTTACATAGTAATACTAGGTTCACATATTAATGTCACAGTAGTTTCCTTTTGCATAGAAAGCTCTACATTGCAAGGTTTTAGCGGCTTTCCATCATTATCCACTAGCACAAGCTTCTCATCAACCATTTGACTTTAAGCTCATTAATCCTTGCAGCCAGAGATATAGTACTTTGACTAACAGATACCGAAGCTTTACGACCCTCTCCTTTCTTCACATCCACCATAGAGCTTAAAACATCAAACGAGTTTGAAGTGGAAGGAACCGTAATATCTTTTTATCATTAGTAACCTTCGGTTTCCTTGGTACCTTATGTTGATAAGCGAACTTAGTCTTCGAACCAATCTTAACCCCACGTACAGCTTGCTTTAGCGCTTGCATGTTCGTAAAAGCATCCGTAAGAAGTGACAAGTTTCTTAGGAGAATCATTAAGAACATTAACAAATACCTTACAACTTGAGCATTTTGGAGGTATCCACTCGTATTTAATACGAATAGTATGCATAGTATACCCTTTAAGTGTGGAATCCTAGGTGTGGAATTTTTATAATGCACTTATAATTGTATTGATATTTTTATTGAATGTCATTTCGTTTTATTTCACATTCACGCTTTAGCTTCAACTTCAACTACTTCAACAAATATATACGAAAGTAGAGGCTTCGGCTTAACAGTTTGAGTTATTTTTGTCAAATATATCATAATTACAAAATAACATAATTAAGCTATTTTTTCCATGCTATAAGTGGTTAATTATAGTAAACACACTTGTAATCATTAGTCATTTATAATTTTTTGTGATGACGGTTATCTAATGGTCAACGAACATGGGACACTGCAAAAAGTATATTAAATACTCATTTCGTCTCAAAATTATAGTCTATGTTTCTCTTTTTGAAACTTTCCATTTTAAGTAATAAAAAGAGAATTTAGTGAAGAAATATTATATTTGAATGATTAAAAATTATATTGTTCCTATTTTTATTAAATTGTGTGATTTTTGTCTTTTGATAGTAATTTTGAGACGGACGAGTAATAAACTAGAGTGTGAAATCATCTTCAATTCTCCACCTACACGGTCAAGAAATATGTTTTAAGCTTTCACATTTTTGCAGGTAAAATTAAATTGTTTATCATTGTAGTAGTCTTTTCGTGAATTGTTATTGATGGGTAACTATATATCACCAAGACTATAGACTTGACGTTTTGGTACGTATTATGCTGTTTGACCTTTCATATTTTATTTTCTAAACAATATTTCCTAAAGAAAAGTTATACATCCTTGAATTAAAGAACCATATAAACAGGTTTAACAAAACAAAAATAATTTGGACACTTAACTTTTTGATTGAAACACTTACGCAATAAAAAAATTTGTACTTTGTATACATTATATTTAATTTGATTATACACGTTATATTTTAATTGATTGTATACTGAAGTTTGCAAATCAAAATCTCGTGTGTCAAAATCATCTCCCTTAACAAAATGACATCAATGATAATCTTGAGCTACAACTTTTGGTCAACTCCAAACTGGAACTTGCTATAGCTCTTACATATGAATAGTAAACTTCGAATTTCAACATGAAACTTACTTAGCGTTCGGTCGACTTGCATGTAAAAACACATGAAATTGTTTACATGCATATCCTAGTACTTATCAAGAGAGATCATCTTTGAGCTTGCGGGCGCGTCCTAGCCAATGCGACATGTCTAACTCTATGTTTACTTACTATAAGATCGCGAATTGAAGTGCACACATGTTAAATATCTAGTTTACCAATTATTTGGTTCTTAATGTCAAAATAAGACAACAAAACATAGATTATAATACTAATACTAGTGCTCAAGTACATGGCTAACATATCAATGTCTGGAATCATTCGAAGTTTCATGATCGACAGGCCGAAATGGCAACAGGAGAATACTAACGAGCTGAATAACATCTTTAACGGTTGACACAAACTTGCAAAACCCTCATCTTCCAATCATGTTCTTGTAGACATAATTATTCTCTCTGAGATTTTCACATCACGCTAGATAAATATAGAACCCTAGAGAAGCGACACGTCCATGGGAAAAGGGTTCCCGAGCATGCTTTCCATAAAATAGTGAGGATGAGCAGCATCCATCACCACAAATTGCATGTCTTCAGATGGCTTCCAGTGTCGTTTCCTTTGGTTAATGAACCAGTTGTTTATCTGCTTCTGGTCTAGTCCTGTTGATTCGGCCAGTGCCAGTTTCTGAGCCTCCTGTGCACAAATAACATGATCAGTTTGTCAAAACAAACGTTTAGCAAAACGTAAGATTCAATTCATCAAGAACATAACATATGATCACTGAAAATATGATGTACCGAAGGGTATGGCCATTTGTAATGCCTAGTCCACCAGTCAAGCAACTGTTGGCGAGCTTCTTTGGGCAACTTTCCTTTCTTTCTCTTTTTCATGAACTCTTGCTTGAGACTCCCTAAATACCCGCTATACTTGCGCAATAGCTGACCCTTTAGTTCCCGATCTTCAGCTTGAGGATCTACGAGATTGTTACTTACATCCACCTCCTCTTCAGATGATCCATTTCTGTCCAAACCTCCGTCACCACCAGCTGATTTTTACATCAAATATCATGGAAATAATCAGAAACGTATACACAATGATGAAACCATTGTATAAGCACATAAACAATTATAATTCTTTTTTCATTGCATGAGGATTCGGTTTCTTTAGAAACAACAATATGCTACACATCTATAACATATAGAAGTCATGATAGGATGTCTTCTCTAAAACGGAACTGAAGCAAGATTCACAATGAACCTATTAATTACTAAGCCACATTGGAATCAAACAATGAATGGTCTAGACAAAGAAGGCGAAAACAATAGTCTTCCAAAAATTGTAGAGCTAATAAGGGTAAAAATCATAGTATTTACAGACTCATATATAGTCATGGAGTACTTGCGTACAATATTTACATTTATAACCTTTTTCTTTCTTGGTAGCAAGCTAACAAAAATACGAAAGTCAACAGGCCTTTCACCTGTTTTTGATCTTTCAAGAGCCAACTCCAAAAAATGTGTGCATCTCATCACAATATAGATGCAATTTTACTCCCCAGAAAAAGGGTTAGAAGGCTACACATACTACCTAATCAAGTAGTACACAGTCATAAAATCCTTGTCATCACAAAATCTGAAATCAAGTTCATTGAATGTTAACTCTTCAACAAGCCCTTGACTATATATCATTGACGAAAATAGTAGACGACTCACTACCCTCCATGGGCTCCATGCCAAAAAAATAAAATAAAAAACGTTTCTTTATATTTTTTAACGGTGCCAACATCTAACCTTATGTTAATTGTACCAAAAAAAAGCCTTAGAGGGTAAAAAAACAATGTAATTCAACCTGATATTGCCAAGAGAAGAGACATATAGTTGTACTTTGATGTATCTACATTCCAGGGGGGTGAAAAACAAGATATTTGTACTGGTTATTTCACTAGTAAAACAGTACAAAAACCTTCCAAGATGGAGTGAAAGATTCATAAAAATAGATTATTTGGGACATGTCTTTAGATTATACATGCATATAGATCAAACATAGCCTCATAGGGTCATAAATAGATCGTAGATAAGCCCTATATATCAAAGGTTTACATGTTTATATACAGGAACATGATAAAGTTTTCAAAAAAAAGAAACTTTCACAAGAATTGTGATATGAAACTGTAGGTAAACTATTTGTCAATTCTTGGAAATTGTGTTTTTGACAAAATTTGTAACAAAAGTTTTAAGATCTCTTACTTATCAAATAGTACTATAGCTAGCTTCTTTATGATGATTTGTAGTGTGAAAAAAAAGTAGATGTAGAGATTATAAAAGTAGAGTTTTTATATTGGAGCCAACTAAATGGTTACTTTATTCTATATATTAGTGTTTTAAACATGTCTTATGATTATTTTAAAGACCATAATCTCTTTCAAAAAGGCCAAATATCACAAACACACCCTAAACTAGTTTGTTAAACAAATAAAATACCAGAATCAGAAGTAGAAATAGAGATGGCTTTGAACTGTGATTCAACTCTTGAGAGAAAAAGCATGGCTTCTTTAAAGGGTTTTGAAAGTTCTTGTTCATATTTTATGAGCATCTCGCAGTAAGCTTCCATGAACTGATCAAGTGCTGGATCTTGTCCAATCATCATCATACCACCGTCACTGCTACCACCACCACCTTCACGACTTGACATGGCAGCTACAACTGAAGCTCTGCAAGCTTCCTCTAGCCTTTCCACAACTTCAGGTGGTGCTCCTATCTGTATTTATTGCATCAAATATAAACAAGCTATAAATATGAAATATCTTATACTGTATGCTTCTTGCATAGTTATCAGTTATTTAAGAGACTTGTATTTATATACTAAATGAAGAAATGACTATAATAAATGAAGTCACATACACACAGAGAAAAAGACACAAATCAAGAAACACACAGTTTTGTGTTTCTTCTTCTAAACTATACTAAATGAAGCAATAGTGATTATCAAACCCTTTTTTCATTTTTTTTTCATGTGAGACAAGTAGATCTATATATACTTAAGAGACAGATATGTAGGATGACCTTTTGACAGTTGAGATAAGCTGATAAAAGACGAGGGTAATGAGGATGAGACATGATCTTGGCTTTAATGTTATTGTCTTGAAGCATCATACCAGAAGCAGAAGAAGTCCCACAGTTATTATTATTGGAGAAAATTAGGTTATTGTTGTTGTTGTATGAAATAGGAACAAGACATAGTGATCCAATGTTGTTGTTGTTAGTATTGTTATTAATGTTGTTGTTGTCTCCAAAACTCATCAAACATGAAGATGAAGTACCTCCATCACCACCCTCCATGTCTTTCTCTCTCTAACGCTATCTCTATCTATATCCGCAACTTTTTGCTGTTGTTTTTGTTTTGAGCTTAACTTACTGTTTGTTAAAGATGTTATGTATCACAGTGGGTATGAAGCAAGTACGTGTATTTTTTTTGTTTGTGTATATGTAGTAGCTTACATGAGAGAGACTTTCTCCCGAGTTTTAAGCTTACAAAAAGGGGAGTTTAGCCCTTTTTTCTCAATGTCCAAAAGTTAAATATAAAAGATGGTCATAATAAATACATTGATTTGATATGTCTTGCCTAATGCTATTCTTCTTCCTTGCTAATTGGCGGGTGTAAACCATTATTTCGGTCTTAAAAAACTTCCCACTCTCAAATAAATGATTAAACTAAACATCATTCAAAACCTAAGAAACCACCCCCTAACAAAATATTATATAACAAGGTCCTTTACATTCGATACCTTGCTCATAATCAGGGACGGTGTGTAAAGTGAGCGACCGCACAGGGTCTTAAAATTTGTAAGGGCCTCAAAATTTGTCCTGTTAATAATTATATGCATGTGTACGCATATTTTTCACAAAGAAAAAAGTATATAGATGAGAAAGTATCTTAAATAAGTAATATGTTAGAAAGTTTTGATAACTAATTATATTACATCTTATAAATAGTGACACTTTATATATAGCATTCCTTATCGAAAGGTCTCATTATTTAATTTCGTCCAGGGACCTCAAAAATTTTATAAATTCATGGGACGGTCCTGCTCATAATATAAAAGTATTAAATATTCATACATCCGAAAATAGTAACATAAACAATATTTTATTATTAGTTTCAAAAATAAATAAATAATAAATAAAGAATAGTCAATATTGGCAGCAAAATAAGTATATACGGAGTATATAGTGTAAAAAAAATATGGGAGGTAAAATTATCATTTCAATATGAATAACCAATCACTTTTAGTAGACTATTTCTTGTTAAACGATTTGAACATGGAACTCAACATCATCTTAGAAGAGTAAAATGACATGTTCAACATTAACAACCACGAAAAGACCTACATGCAACCCATAAAACCAATAAGAAAGTTGTTACATTTTCTTGAATGTCCGATTATACGTTGATTAATGTTCATTTATTTGTTGATGGTCGTATATCATATATCTTTATGATATCCTTAAAAATTGGTAGACTCAAAACACATGAACACACATAAAACACAATATATTGTATATTCTTTTGTTTATTTTCATACGTTCATTATTTTCGTTCATTTATGTTCGTTTAATCTCTTAATAAACAAACATAAGGGAACATGAACAATCACATTTATTAATAAACAAACATGAACAAGAAAATTTGTTCGTTTAAGCGTTTGTATCCGCCTCTTGTCCTAGTATAACAAAATAAAAGAACATGAACAAAACTTAGTTCATATCGTCCGGTTCGTTTTCGGCCCAAGTCAAAATTGAAAGCTCCCACATGAAACTGAATAATAAACATGTTACTTGGTAATCCATGGTGTGTCATATCCTTCGAAAGATCATCGAATTTGCTTCCTTTAGGTCTTTTAAAAGCACCATTTATTTCAAAGTAATGAGTCAGATTGTCTAACTAGTGCTCTCAGAGTATTGGTTAAGGTACATTTATTAAATACGAACATTCAGTATATCATAAATTGGATTTAATACACATTAATTAAACTTACAAATTACTACCATGATTAAATATGATTTGTAATTTAATAAGCTCAAACTTTTTTTTTATAAGCACCTTAAACCTTGCCGGCACCAATTAGATAAACCCTTTCTATATCTAGTCTTTCATTATTACTGTAATTTGATAAGTAGACATCTAAATTTCAACAAATGTTTTTTTTTTCTAAATATCAAAGGATCCAGGTAACTAAACACTAGCATACTAACTAGTATAGTGTGTCGTGTTTTAACTCTTTATAGATTTTATTGGCTTGTGGTTTCGGTTGGCGTAGTGTAAGAAATGAATAAGACTTTTGGTGTAACAGAATGACGAGAATCACTACCAAGAAACTGTGGTGATACAAACATATGTCATTATGCTGGACAGGGAGGATTCACCCTTATTTTATCCGTCATGTCAGCTTTTTCTCTCCAACAATTGTTTGTCACAGTAAGACGACTTACACTACAAAAACTATACCCCACAAAAATAACTTTTATATTAATTAACGACACACACAAAACCAATCGATTCATGGTCGTCCAAGCGACCCCAATCTAAAAAATCGTCTGATCGATCGATTGAAAAATATGGCCACACTAATGCCGATCGATAGAGATTGGTGGATTGATCGATTTGTTTCTCCTTACCGTGGGTAGTCTTGAATTGGCATTTTTTAAACGCGAGCAAAAAGCTAAAACTTCTAAAGTTAAATAAAATAAAATATTATGAATTTACCATTTATAAAATATTTTATTTTTCTAAAAACAGATTAAATGTAAAATAAAATATATAAACACAAAATTGTTAAGCGACAATAAACATGATTTTCTTACCCCAGAGGGAAAGGTCCTTCCCTAATTGGGCCTTTTTGGGCCAGTTGTGGGCGATGAGGGATTCAAACCCCCAACACAGTGGTTCGATTATCCACAAAGAAAACAAATAAAATAAAACAAACGCTAAGAACGCTTACCGATTTATTGTTTGTAAGTTATTTTATTTTAAAAAATTATAAAAAAAAAATATAATTTTCTTTAATTTTGATGAAAGTGAATGATTATTATTTGTTGTTAATTGTATCTTTAAAAGCTCTAAGGTTTGCATTCAACTCAACTCCTCTGTATATAATATCTCATTTTTGTAGTTATACAGTTATGACAAAGATTGATTGGTTGATGTTTCTAAACTACGTAGTAATTTATTAAATTTCTAAACATTTAAAAAGAGATAATTTCATTATTTCTGAAAAATAGTGTGGGAGTAACATGGTATTATCTGTTGAGTGAAAGGAAATGATTTTCATCTTCCCAATGACAAAACTCTCTCCCCCCACTTTTCTTGCACTGCGACTGAGGCTACTTCTGCCAAAACTGCCAAATTTCACTTCATACCAACAAAGAATATATCATGTTTATCATCTTACTTTCGTTCTGCGAAGAAAATACACATACTTTTTCTGTATTAATTTTGGACCTCGTGATAAATATAACTAGATTTGAGAAAACAACCAAAAAATATATAATATTTTTCTAGATTTATTAAAAAATATTATTATTTTTTGAGTATTCAAAAAGTACTGCAACATATTACCGTAGGGTAGGATATACTAACCCTCCTTAAAGGGGTAAGATATACTAACCCTCCCTAAACTAATATACTAACCCTCCCTATTAGTACTTTTGTACTTTTTTTAATTTTTTTTTTGTACTTTTTTTTTTTTTTTTTTTTTTTTTTTGAAATATTTTGTATAATATATTTTAGGATGTATTTGTATGTATTTTGTATAATGTTTGTATAATTGACGTGTAATGTATTTTATTTAAATAACAACAACAACGGTCACGTTAAAAATTACCACATTAAATAAGTACAACATCGACTGTTATTATTTAATTAAACAACATCGTTAACACATTATTTAAAGCTACAAAATCTACGACATATGAAGATTATTCATCTCATTTAAAAGATCATGGAGCCGGGCACTTGACTGACAAGCGTGATCCTCAGGATTTCTTGCCATTTCTAACTCCATTTCCAGCGCCTTTATTCTTGCCTTCAACAACTTGTTCTCATTTTTTGTAGCAACGCACTCATTTTTTGTAGCAACGCAGTTTGAGCAATGCGTTGAAGAAGATGGTTGATTAAAGTGTTCTGCTTCAAATTCATCTTTCCACGCGAAGAATCGACACCCATAGTCTTTTGTACCTGGCTGTTACATGTTAAGAAAATAATAAGAAATTTATTTTTAAGAAACAAATTATTTACATAACTAAGCAAACGTATGATTATTTACCACTGAAAGAGGACATGCATAAAACAGTCGCCCACGACTACCATCTTGCCAGGATCTCCGTTGTACAATAAATCCTCTGTTACATCGGCACAAGAAAGGATTTCTTTGGCTCATCTGACCAAAGAATTTGCATAATAATATACATCATCAATAAATAATGTTATTAATAATTTAAACAAAGTAATAATAAAAAAATTATTCGAATTAAATAAATAAGCAGTTAGAGTTCAAAGGTTTGTCAAATAACATACATATTGAAAATAAAGACATACAAAGGCAAACTACTATGAAGATACTAATTATGATACTAACTACTATCACTGTCCACCTGCTCCAGCAACTTCTCTATCTCTTTCATCCTCTTCTCAAAAGACTCTAACTTCTCTCGAAACTCTACAGCCGCTTTCTCTAAATCAGTCAACCTAGATGCGTGCTCATCCAACGTAACATAAACATCACCTATATCTCTCCTATCACGCTTAACTTCCCTCCTCAATCCTTTGACATCAGATTGTCGCTCACACAACCTCCTCGACATCGACACATAGCGACCCCGACACCAAGAGATGTCATCTCTCAAACGACTCAACTCTGCCCTAAGTTCGGCAGGAGAAACTCGTGGTCTGGTGGAAGACTCGCCAACCTCAAAAGTAGATATGACCTCCGTCTCAAGTGCATGACCTAAGGCATCTGAAGTGTCTGACTCATAAGTGATATCTGATATGGCTGGCGAAGGTGGCAAAGGAAGAACCTCCTCATCAGCAACATCATCATCAGCAGCAGCAGCAATCTCATCAACACCATCAGCAGCAGCAGTAATCTCATCAACATCATCAGCATCATGATCATCCATCTCATCATCTGCATGAGCAATCTCATCATCATCACCATCCATCTCTGGATCCATCTCATCATCATCCATCTCTGGATCCTCTTCTGGACTAGGTGGTGCCAGTGCGGGATCAGGGGGTATAACTGGTGCAGAACTAACACTCTACAAAAAAGCAGACTTAACATTTAAATAAATGAATAATCATTTACAACATTTTCAAACAATTAACATTTAAATAAATGAATAATCATTTACAACATTTTCAAACAATTAACATTTAAATAAATGAATAATCATTTACAACATTTACAAACAATTAACATTTAAATAAATGAATAATCATTTACAACATTTACAAAATACATCGATGGTTATATATTGCTTCCCATTCGTTTGCAATTGGATGTTTGAACCACCTCCATTGTGGGTGGTTATGTGGTAGTGGAGAATCTCTGTCTATGTTGAGACAAATGTAATGAGCACCACTGTTCTCCCCTATACGTGCAATCACAATGGGGTCAATTCCATGTGATAAGTTTGGAGCAGAAAATAGGGGTAAACATGTGAACCAACCTTGACGGTCTATATATACAAGAGGTCGTTGAATAGCTGAAGCGATGACCAGACCCGTATTTGGCATCGTCATCCAGTAATCTTCAGGCGCTGGTCCATTAAACCAGTTTATTGTATCACGAAGGTGGTAAACGTCTTGTTCGCCCCACATACTCACGTAAGTTATACCATGTTCTTGTAACTCTTGCAGTAACGCGTATCTAACATCGGCCCACCTATCCTGGTCTTGCCAAATCCAATGGGCAATGCACCGAAATCCACAATTTCCGTCACCAAGCACATTTTTAATACTTATTACCTGTGAACGGAAAATCTCTGGAATGCGATCAATAAAATCCTCGCTATCCTTATCTCCAACGAAAAATCTGTGTCTTATTTTTTGACCCGTGTACGAACTATGTCTTGCCGGTTCTTTAGCGCGTTTCGGGGCTTTCGTAGACCTTGAATTTGTGCTTCTTCGGTGATTCATGGTTGGCACATCATTCAAGTCATTCAAGTCCGGGACTTCATTCAAGTCCGGAACTTTTGTAGCCTGCGACTTTTTGTCCTTTGCACTTGGACGTCCACGGGTCTTTTTCTGAACAACAGGTTGACGTATGTCCACAGATTCTGGTTGGAATATCCCTTTCACCTTCGTTAACATGCTTTTCTTGACAAAAGAAGTCGCTTTGCTAAAAACATTTTTGAATTCTCGCATGTTCTCTTCAAAAGCAATATCATCTTCATGGTCACTAGAAGGACCATCTTCAGATGGACCATCTTCAGGCGGTGGCTTATTGATAACAGGCCACGGGACGGATAGGGTTCTCCAATAAACATCAATTGCATCCAATGGAACGGGCCGTTCTGCATGAGTTAAAAGTGACTTCTATAAGTTACTGATATTAATGCGGAAAAATAAGTTGATAGGCATAAACTGAATATACTTACCATGAATTCGATAAAATTCAAATTCGCAGAAGCATGGTAGTCCATAAACTGTCCGCAACTTATGGCCACATTTTTCTACGGCGATATCCCGGTTAAGTTCTACATGCATTAGGTTGAAAGCATGTTTTGAAACTTTGTACCACAATTCTGAAAATATTGGTATGTCACATTTATTGAATTTCTCGTTCTTGCTCCTATTAAAACTCTCTTTTATCTCTCGTTCTTGCGCAAAGAGAATTTTATCAACCGCACTCAACAACCGGTCTAAATTGGACTGTGTGCTTTCCAAATATAATTTCAACAACGCGTGGTGACTCTCCACTCTACACGTTGTTGTTTGGCCGTAGCAGTGATATTGATCGATGATACACGAGACAAACATGTTACCGTAATCTCGCAACAAGTTATTCAGATACTGAGCAATACCTGAAAAAAATAATGACCTAAAAAAGGTCATTCGGGTTTTTATTTATTAAATAATAAAAATCAGTGAATTAATAATTAAGTACCCGCATGATTGACCAATCGCTGTTGTAGGCGTTCGTAATGATGCGCGAATTCTCTGCGTGTCGGAGCTGTAATCATATAATCCCATCTCCATTTGATGGATTCATAGTCTTCTGATGAAATGCATCTATTTCTGCAATTCTGAATAATATTTTGCTGTATATGCCATCGACAGAGTAATCTGTGAGCGTCAGGAAATTCCGCTTTGCATGCCCCAACCAACGCTAAATCTCTGTCGGTGACGATAACACGCGGGTAGTATCTTTGATCTATCACTAACTTCACACGTTGCAATACCCATTGAAAATTAAACCCTTTCTCACTGTTTAAAAAGCTGTACCCCATTGAGAATGTTTTATTTGTCGAAGTTACTCCGACAATTTCCAATAACGGCAATTTAAACATTGTGGTATTGTACGTGGAGTCCATAAGCATGATTTGAGGGAATGTACACCATAGAGCATACGATGTGGGGTGAACAAAAAATAGTTCCTCAAGCTGATTTTGCTTATTTACCCTATCGTAATATATATACCCCGCATCCCTTAAATGTGTGTAAAGGACTTGAATTGGAGTTCGACCACCTTCTTTGATAGGCAATTATTTGCAACCTTTGAAGTTGCAGCCAAACATGATGAGTAATATATATATATATATATATATATATATATATATATATATATATATATATATATATATGAATCTGAGCCTTTACCTGTTCTGTGCTAAATGGTGAGTTCGACATTTGTTGTCTTGGACTTTCTTTGCTTGTGTTACTTGTGATGCTTGTGACAAAACCTGGACTTGTAAACCTGCACTTGTAACTTTCTTTGCTTGTGTTACTTGTGATGGCTGGGTTTGGTTAATACTCCCTTGATGCTTGTGTGAAAAAAACCTGCACTTGTGACTTTCTTTGCTTGTGTTACTTGTATGGGTGAGATATACTGACCCTCCCTATTCTTCTAATATACTAACCCTCTTGTGAAACTTGTTTCACTTGTGGGAACATGTGGTGATACTGTTGAGCTTGTGAACTTGGTAGGTTGTGGAATATTGTTGTACCTGTGTTGCTTTTGTTGGGAATATGTAGAATCTCAGCTGTGTGTTGTGTTGCTGAGCTTGTGAACTTGGTAGGTTGTGGAATATTTTGTACCTGTGTTGGCTTTTGTTGGGAATTTGCAGAATCTGAACTGTGTTGGCTGTTGTGGCTTTTGTTGGGATTTTGGTGAATCTGAGATGGTTGCTTGTGTTGCTTTGGTCAAAACCTGGACCTTGTGTCCAAAAGGCGATGACGAATGGGTTTTTCAACCCCGAATGGATGGCAAACAATTATGTTTGCAACCTTCATATCCGAGCCTTACTAAACAATTTTTATTTTTAAATTATGTTTTCAAATCCGAGCCTTTTTCGGCGATGACGAAAACCTGCACTTTGGATTTTTTTTTTTTTCTATTTGTGTTTTTTTGCTTGTGTTACATGTTTTGCTTGGACAAAAACCTGGACTTGGACTTTTTGCTTGTGTGATTGTGTCAAACCTGCACTTGCAACTTTTGTTGCTTGTGTTGCTTGGACAAAACCTTGAACTTGGACTTTTTGCTTGTGTGATTGTGTCAAACCTGCACTTGCAACTTTTGTTGCTTGTGTTGCTGCTTGGACAAAAACCTGGACTTGGACTTTTTGCTTGTGTTACTTATGGGATTTTGGTGAATCTGAGATGGTTGCTTGTGTTGCTTGGACAAAAACCTGGACTTGGAACAACAAAAGGACAAAGGACAAAAAGGACAAAAAAAAAATTAAAAAAAAGTACACAAGTACACCCTACCCTATGGGAGGGTTTGTACTTACCTCCCATAGGGAGGGTTCGGTTAATGTATCCCCTCCTTAAAATCGTATACTAACCCTCCCTATTAGTACCTAGTGGTACTTTTGTACTTTTTTTTTTATTTTGTATTTTTTTTTTTTTTACTTTTTGTACTTTTGTACTTTTTTTTTTTTTTTTTTTTTTTTTTTGAAATATTTTGTATAATATATTTTAGGGTGTATTTGTATGTATTTTGTATAATGTTTGTATAATTGACGTGTAATGTATTTTATTTAAATAACAACAACGGTCACGTTAAAAATTACCACATTAAATAAGTACAACAACAACTGTTATTATTTAATTAAACAACATCGTTAACACATTATTTAAAGCTACAAAATCTACGACATATGAAGATTATTCATCTCATTTAAAAGATCATGGAGCCGGGCACTTGACTGACAAGCGTGATCCTCAGGATTTCTTGCCATTTCTAACTCCATTTTCAACGCCTTTATTCTCGCCTTCAACAACTTGTTCTCATTTTTTGTAGCAACGCACTCATTTTTTGTAGCAACGCAGTTTGAGCAATGCGTTGAAGAAGAGGGTTGATTAAAGTGTTCTGCTTCAAATTTAACTTTCCACGCGAAAAATCGACACCCATAGTCTTTTGTACCTGGCTGTTACATGTTAAGAAAATAATAATAACTTTATTTTTAACAAACAAATTATTTACATAACTAAGCAAACGTATGATTATTTACCACTGAAAGAGGACATGCATAAAACAGTCGCCCACGACTACCATCTTGCCAGGATCTCCGTTCTACAATAAATCCTCTGTTACATCGGCACCAGAAAGGATTTCTTTGGCTCATCTGACCAAAGAATTTGCATAATAATATACATCATCAATCAATAATGTTATTAATAATTTAAACAAAGTAATAATAAAAAAATCATTCGAATTAAATAAATAAGCAGTTAGAGTTCAAAGGTTTGTCAAATAACATACATATTGAAAATAAAGACATACAAAGGCAAACTACTATCAAGATACTAATTATGATACTAACTACTATCACTGTCCACCTGCTCCAGCAACTTCTCTATCTCTTTCATCCTCTTCTCAAAAGACTCTAACTTCTCTCGAAACTCTACAGCCGCTTTCTCTAAATCAGTCAACCTAGATGCGTGCTCGTCCAACGTAACATAAACATCACCTATATCTCTCCTATCACGCTTAACTTCCCTCCTCAATCCTTTGACATCAGATTGTCGCTCACACAACCTCCTCGACATCGACACATAGCGACCCCGACACCAAGAGATGTCATCTCTCAAACGACTCAATTCTGCCCTAAGTTCGGCAGGAGAAACTCGTGGTCTGGTCGAAGACTCGCCAACCTCAAAAGTAGATCTGACATCCGTCTCAAGTGCATGACCTAAGGCATCTGAAGTGTCTGACTCATAAGTGATATTTGATATGGCTGGCGAAGGTGGCAAAGGAAGAACCTCCTCATCAGCAACATCATCATCATCAGCAGCAGCAATCTCATCAACACCATCAGCAGCAGCAGCAATCTCATCAACATCATCAGCATCATGATCATCCATCTCATCATCTGCATGAGCAATCTCATCATCATCATCATCATCCATCTCTGGATCCATCTCATCATCATCCATCTCTGGATCCTCTTCTGGACTAGGTGGTGCCAGTGCGGGATCAGGGGGTATAACTGGTGCAGAACTAACACTCTACAAAAAAGCAAACTTCTAAGTTTCAAACAATTAACATTTAAATAAATGAATAATCATTTACAACATTTTCAAACAATTAACATTTAAATAAATGACTAATCATTTACAAACAATTAACATTTAAATAAATGAATAATCATTTACAACATTTACAAAATACATCGATGGTTACATATTGCTTCCCATTCGTTTGCAATTGGCTGTTTGAACCACCTCCATTGTGGGTGGTTATGTGGTAGTGGAAAATCTCTGTCTATGTTGAGACAAATGTAATGAGCACCACTGTTCTCCCCTATACGCGCAATCACAATGGGGTCAATTCCATGTGATAAGTTTGGAGCAGAAAATAGGGGTAAACATGTGAACCAACCTTGACGGTCTATATATACAAGAGGTCGTCGAATAGCTGAAGCGATGACCAGACCAGTATTTGGCATCGTCATTCAGTAATCTTCAGGCGCTGGTCCATTAAACCAGTTTATTGTATCACGAAGGTGGTAAAAGTCTTCTTCGCCCCACATACTCACGTAAGTTATACCATGTTCTTGTAACTCTTGCAGTAACGCGTATCTAACATCGGCCCACCTATTCTGGTCTTGCCAAATCCAATGGGCAATGCACCGAAATCCACAATTTCCGTCACCTAGCACATTTTTAATACTTATTACCTGTGAACGGAAAATCTCTGGAATGCGATCAATAAAATCCTCGCTATCCTTATCTCCAACGAAAAATCTGTGTCTTATTTTTTGACCCGTGTACGAACTATGTCTTGCAGGTTCTTTAGCGAGTTTCGGGGCTTTTGTAGACCTTGAATTTGTGCTTCTTCGGTGATTCATGGTTGGCACATCATTCAAGTCATTCAAGTCCGGGACTTCATTCAAGTCCGGAACTTTTGTAGCCTGCGACTTTTTGTCCTTTGCACTTGGACGTCCACGGGTATTTTTCTGAACAGCAGGTTGACGTATGTCCACAGATTCTGGTTGGAATATCCCTCTCACCTTCGTTAACATGTTTTTCTTGACAAACGAAGTCGCTTTGCTAAAAACATTTTTGAATTCTCGCATGTTCTCTTCAAAAGCAATATCATCTTCATGGTCACTAGAAGGACCATCTTCAGGCGGTGGCTTATTGATAACAGGCCACGGGACGGATAGGGTTCTCCAATAAACATCAATTGCATCCAATGGAACGGGCCGTTCTGTATGAGTTAAAAGTGACTTCTATAAGTTACTGATATTAATGTGGAAAAATAAGTTGATAGTCATAAACTGAATATACTTACCATGAATTCGATAAAACTCAAATTCGCAGAAGCATAGTAGTCCATAAACTGTCCGCAACTTATGGCCACATTTTTCTACGGCGATATCCCGGTTAAGTTCTATATGCATTAGGTTGAAAGCATGTTTTGAAACTTTGTACCACAATTCTGAAAATATTGGTATGTCACATTTATTGAATTTCTCGTTCTTGCTCCTATTAAAACTCTCTTTTATCTCTCGTTCTTGCGCAAAGAGAATTTTATCAACCGCACTCAACAATCGGTCTAAATTGGACTGTGTGCTTTCCAAATATAATTTCAACAACGCGTGGTGACTCTCTACTCTACACGTTGTTGTCTGGGCGTAGCAGTGATATTGATCGATGATACACGAGACAAACATGTTACCGTAATCTCGCAACAAGTTATTTAGATACTGAGCAATACCTGAAAAAAATAATGACCTAAAAAAGGTCATTCGGGTTTTTATTTACTAAATAATAAAAATCAGTGAATTAATAATTAAGTACCCGCATGATTGACCAATCGCTGTTGTAGGCGTTCGTAATGATGCGCGAATTCTCTGCGTGTTGGAGCTTTAATCATATAATCCCATCTCCATTTGATGGATTCATAGTCTTCTGATGAAACGCATCTATTTCTGCAATTCTGAAGAATATTTTGCTGTATATGCCATCGACAGAGTAATCTGTGAGCGTCAGGAAATTCCGCTTTGCATGCCCCAACCAACGCTAAATCTCTGTCGGTGACGATAACACGCGGGTAGTATCTTTGATCTATCACTAACTTCACATGTTGCAATACCCATTGAAAATTAAACCCTTTCTCACTGTTTAAAAAGCTGTACCCCATTGAGAATGTTTTATTTGTCGAAGTTACTCCGACAATTTCCAATAACGGCAATTTAAACATTGTGGTATTGTACGTGGAGTCCATAAGCATGATTTGGGGTGAACAAAAAATAGTTCCTCAAGCTGATTTTGCTCATTTACCCTATCGTAATATATATACCCTGCATCCCTTAAATGTGAGTAAAGGACTTGAATTGGAGTTCGACCACCTTCTTTGATTTTCCGGATCTTACCTTTTGCGTTATATATAGTTCTAACGCTAGACACGTTATCCGGATTACGACCCTGTATTGTTCTAAGGAGATTACGTGGTCGTACATTATAACCTGCCAATTCTTCGACTAAACCGAACTCATCCTCCTTTAATCGCATTGCATATGGGAAACCATGCAACGAGTCTGCCAAATCATGATTATGGCTATCATCTTTCACCCTCAAAATCCAAAAATCACCCGTCAAATGATATTTCGCCACTAATTTGAATGGGCAACCCATTTAAAGGTACTGGTTTGTCGTTTTTCACTACCTTCAGGTCTATATTTTCCACCCTTTGTACACCTATAATTTATTTCGTATAGATAACCCTTTTCTGCTTTGGTTCTATCTTTTACAATGACAAAACCGAGCTGACGGGCTATACTTTGCACCCACTCAGTTAATTGCTCGTCAGAACCGAACGCCTGAAAGTACATTTTTAACAATTCAAAAATTTTTTACAAATACATTTTACAAACATGAAAAAAATTAGGTTTTTACTAACAAAATGTACAATTACAAATAACTTTTACAAAATTACATTTTTTTAACTTTTTACTATATATAAATAAACTTTTAAACTTTTTAAAATATACAAAAAAAATATATTAACTTTTTACAATATATACTTTTTACTTTTTACAAATTACATTTTTACATATACATTTTACATATTACATATTACATATACATATACATATACATTACATATACATTTTTACATATACATATACATTACATTTAAAAAAATAATAATAAAAACGAAACGCGTTAAACGCGTCCCGTACATATTCTCTCTTTTCTCTCTCTCACACCTCACATAACGCTCTTATCTCACACACACTCACCCATATTCTCTCTTTTCTCTCTCTCTACTCTGTCTCATTTTTTAGATCTAAACCCATGTTTTAGATCTAAAATTGGTGGTTTTGGTGATATTTATGATGTGAGTGTGTGTGATAAGAGCGTTATGTGTAACTGAGGTACGTTGATATACTTTCTCTAGGTTGTTTTGGTGATGTTTATATTAGGGTTTTGAAAAAAATTTGGGGTTTTTTTAAAAATTGAGTGATTTATTTCAATTAACGTTTGTTAATTGAAATATTTGTGGTTAATTAACACGGATCTATATTATTTTTATGAAACGCCTAATTTTTAAAAATTAGGGTTTTGAAAAAATTTTGGGGGTTTTTTAAAAAGTGACTGATTTATTTCAATTAACGTTTGTTAATTGAAGTATTTGTGGTTAATTAACACGGATCTATATTATTTTTATGAAACGCCTAATATTTAAAAATTAGGGTTTGTGGTTATGTTGTGTATTATTGGTGGTTCTGTGGTGTATTATGTGGTGATTCTGTGGTTTGAAAAATTAGGGTTTGGAAAAAAAGTTGGGGGTTTTGGAAAAATTGAGTGATTTATTTCAATTAACATTTGTTAATTGAAATATTTGTGGTTAATTAACACGGATCTATATTATTTTTATGAAACGCCTAATTTTTAAAAATTAAGGTTTGTGGTTCTGTTGTGTATTATTGGTGGTTCTGTTGTGTATTATTGGTGATTATGTGGTTTGAAAAATTAGGGTTTGGAAAAAAAGTTAGGGGTTTTTGAAAAATTGAGTGATTTATTTCAATTAACGTTTGTTAATTGAAATATTTGTGGTTAATTAACACGGATCTATATTAATTTTATAAAACGCTTAATATTTAAAAATTAGGGTTTTGAAAAAAAGTTGGGGGTTTTGGAAAAATTGAGTGATTTATTTCAATTAACATTTGTTAATTGAAATATTTGTGGTTAATTAACACGGATCTATATTATTTTTATGAAACGCCTAATTTTTAAAAATTAGGGTTTGTGGTTCTGTTGTGTATTATTGGTGGTTCTGTTGTGTATTATTGGTGATTATGTGGTTTGAAAAATTAGGGTTTGGAAAAAAAGTTAGGGGTTTTTGAAAAATTGAGTGATTTATTTCAATTAACGTTTGTTAATTGAAATATTTGTGGTTAATTAACACGGATCTATATTAATTTTATAAAACGCCTAATATTTAAAAATTAGGGTTTTGAAAAAAAGTTGGGGGTTTTGGAAAAATTGAGTGATTTATTTCAATTAACATTTGTTAATTGAAATATTTGTGGTTAATTAACACGGATCTATATTATTTTTATGAAACGCCTAATTTTTAAAAATTGGGGTTTGTGGTTCTGTTGTGTATTATTGGTGGTTCTGTTGTGTATTATTGGTGATTATGTGGTTTGAAAAATTAGGGTTTGGAAAAAAAGTTAGGGGTTTTTGAAAAATTGAGTGATTTATTTCAATTAACGTTTGTTAATTGAAATATTTGTGATTAATTAACACGGATCTATATTAATTTTATAAAACGCCTAATATTTAAAAATTAGGGTTTTGAAAAAAAGTTGGGGGTTTTGGAAAAATTGAGTGATTTATTTCAATTAACATTTGTTAATTGAAATATTTTTTGTTAATTAACACGGATCTATATTAGGTGGTTCTGTGGTGTATTATGTGGTGATTATGTTGTGTATAATTGGTGGTTCTGTGGTGTATTATGTGGTGATTATGTGGTTTGAAAAATAGGGTTTGGAAAAAAAAATTGAAGGTTTTTGAAAAATGGAGTGAATCTGTGGTGTATTATTTGTGGTTCTGTGGTGTATTATTGGTGGTTCTGTGGTGTATTATGTGGTGTATTATGTGAAATATTTGTGGTTCTGTGGTGGATTATATGTGATATGTGACTGCTTTGGTGGTTCATTGGTGCAGGTTTTTGTGATATGTGATATTAAGTAGGGAGGGTTAGTATATCCTACCCCTTATGGTGGTTCTGTGGTGATTATGTGAGTAGGTTAACACCTTGATCTGCCACCATAGAGTGGTATGAATACCTGCTCTGGCCTACCCCATTCCCCAAAGACTTGTGATGAAACTGTTTTTTAAAAATAACAGAAAAGGCAATGATGATTTTATAAAAAAAAACTAGATTTTGGCATGACATTTCCAAATGGATAGGCAATTAATTTGCGACCTTTGAAGTTGCAGCCAAACATGATGAGCAATATATATATATATATATATGAATCTGAGCCTTTACCTGTTCTGTGCTAAATGGTGAGTTCGACATTTGTTGTCTTGGACTTTCTTTGCTTGTGTTACTTGTGATGCTTGTGACAAAACCTGGACTTGTAAACCTGGGTTTGGTTAATACTCCCTTGATGCTTGGGTGAAAAAAACCTGCACTTGTGACTTTCTTTGCTTGTGTTACTTGTATGGGTGTGATATACTGACCCTCCCTATTCTAATATACTAACCCTCTTGTGAAACTTGTTTCACTTGTGGAACATGTGGTGATACTGTTGAGCTTGTGAACTTGGTAGGTTGTGGAATATTGTTGTACCTGTGTTGGCTTTTGTTGGGAATTTGCAGAATCTGAGCTGTGTGTTGTGTTTCTGTTGCCGAGCTTGTGAACTTGGTAGGCTGTGGAATATTGTTGTACCTGTGTTGGCTTTTGTTGGGAATTTGCAGAATCTGAACTGTGTTGGCTTTTGTTGGGATTTTGGTGAATCTGAGATGGTTGCTTGTGTTGCTTTGGTCAAAACCTCGACCTTGTGTCCAAAAGGGGATGACGAATGGGTTTTTCAACCCCGAATGGATGGCAAACAATTATGTTTGCAACCTTCATATCCGAGCCTTACTAAACTATTTTTATTTTTAAATTATGTTTTCAAATCCGAGCCTTTTTCGGCGATGACGAAAACCTGCACTTTGGACTTTTTTTTTTTCTATTTGTGTTTTTTTGCTTGTGTTACATGTTTTGCTTGGACAACAACCTGGACTTGGACTTTTTGCTTGTGTTACTTGTGTTGATTGTGTCAAAACCTGCACTTGTGACTTTTTTGCTTGTGTTACTTGAGAAAACCTGGACTTGGCTTTTGCTTGTGTTACTTGAGAAAACCTGGACTTGGGTTTTGCTTGTGTTGCTTGTGTTACTTTGGGAAAACTAGGACTGGAACAAAAAAAAATGTCAAAAAAACAAGAAAAGGACAAAAGGACAAAAAAAAATTAAAAAAAAAAGGACAATGGTACACCCTACCCTATGGGAGGGTTTGTACTTACCTCCCATAGGGAGGGTTCGGTTAATGTATCCCTTACCGTATGATCAACCTAAGCTACTTTTGACAAAAAAAAATTTAATATTATTTAATTACCCTTTTCAGTATTTTTTTCTAATAATTAAGATTTTTGAAATAACACTTTCTCAAAAACACATTTTTTGATTTTTCTCATTAGATTTTTAGTATCTTGTATTATGTGATTTTTAGTATCTTGTATTATGTAATACTACCTCCGTCCCATTTAAAGTGTCCACTTTCATAATGCACAAAGTTTTAGGAGATTCCACTAACTAAACTCTCCACCAATCAAATATTACTTTTACCCACTAAACTCTCATCTTATTGGTTGGAAGGTACAAGTGGACACTTTAAATGGGACATGCAAAGATTCCATTGTGGACACTTTAAATGGGACGGAGGGAGTAACACTTTCTCAAAAACACATTTTTTGATTTTTCTCATTAGATTTTTAGTATCTTGTATTATGTGATCATTTTTATGATACAGTGCAAAAAAATAAATAAATAAAAAATAATACGGGGTACAAACTAAAAACTAGCAATCCTAAACAATTTAAAGTTAAAAGAACTTGATACTTAGATTGCTTTCGCTAGGCACTTACATCAGTTTTCTCTCTTCCCTCACTATCTCTCACTTTTCACTCCCAACGACTCACACATATCACTTTTCAACCCATTTTTTTATTTTTTACACTAAAACTTTTATTCATTAAATATATAAAAAAGCTACATAGATAATTAGAAACGTAAACATACAAAATTAAGAACGGATTTCGATCTCTATATGAATCACACGTACAATTGTTTTCTTCTTTCGTTTAGTTATGCAGTATTGTGTGATATTAAACAACTTTGATTCTATCTCTAGCATATTAGTTACTAGGCAGAAAATGTAAACTAAAATTGTAATTTTCACCTCGCCTGGATTTTCTGCATTTGCAACTGGACCTGTTCGCGTTGTTCTGGAGTCAAGTGATCAGTAGGATGGAAATAGAATGCTTCGTCATTTTGGCGTTGTTCAATTTCTCGGATTCTCAACTCTTGTTGCTTCAATTTCAACTCCTTTTTTTTAATGTCTTAAAACACTTCAAGGGTCTCTGCTTCAGTTCCAAATTAAAACCACTATTCACAAAATGTGACGTGTTGAACAAACTAGAGCCTGAAGACTTATATCTCTTGCTCTTTTCTTCAAAGTTCAGAACTTTCACATATTTTCATTTAACACATTCCTTCAACACCTCCTAGTAATGCAGAAGTGTAAACAAGGTTGCATATTCAGATGCATATTTTGCAATTGCTTGTTGGGTGTAATCACCATCTCCGCCACTCACTGCCGTCCGAAAGACGTTACCGTACACACTACAAAATTGAGCAACTTTTGGATGTACCGTCTTCCATTTCCCGTTTATCATATTGTAGGTTCTACGTAGGATTATATGACAATCTATATGCATGCGTGCTAAAACCGCATTCCAAATTCCAGCATTTTCTTGCATTACCAACAAACTTATCTTCTGATATATGAACCCAAGCTTTGCACAATGCAATTTCTTCTTCAGGTTTCCATGCAGTAGATCGTTGTTCTTCATCATTTTGAATCGCCTTCTTTTGGCGTCTTCTTGTCGGCTTCCTCGTCAGAAGTGGGGGGGGGGGGGGGGGCTTATTCAACAGACGAGTCCTCACGAACAGGAGCCATGGTCTCCGAAAATTGAGGTGAGTATATTTCGTTGAGATTAAATTGAGGAATGGGAGACATAGGTTGGTTTATATTTGTTGTGATGACAAACCACCCATATAGGTTTGTGAACCGTAGTTGGTGGTGTCGAATGGAAAACGTTTTGTTGTGAGAATAGGCTAAAAGCTTTGTGTTGTGGGTAGGTATGGTTTGTTTTGGTAAGGTTGGTTATAAAAGAATGATGGTGGGCGTAAATTGATTTGTTGGTTTGACGGTGAAATATTTCTGAGAGTAAATGTTCCTTCGGGTGTCGGGGGAGTGTTTCGGGTAGTGTTTTGTTGTTGACGTTTTATGTTCGAGGAGTGTTTTGTTGAAACATTTTGGTAGTAAATTGAAAAGTAATATGGTATTGAGAGTATGAATGTATATCAATGAGAGGATGTGTTTAAAAGTATTGAAGCTAAGAGATATTTATAGGTAAAAAACGAGGTACTTAATTTTTATTATTATTATTATTATTTTTAAATATGCAACGGATACAATTTTAGGAGACCCACAATGCACAATTCCATATGTAGTGAGCATCTCACCTTTGGTCCATACTCACGTCGTGACTCGTCCACCACCCAACAAGCTTACCGCGTAAGGATGGTGCTCACGATGGCTTGCAGCTTATTCCTGGGACTAGTCTTAGAAAAACATATCCATGCACGGAGTACAAATTAGCGATCCTTAATTTTGTTATGGAAAAAGACAACAGTAACAATTTTGTAAGTTTATCGTATTTATAAAATGATGTGGTTATTGGTACCCTCCTAACCACCTCTGGATGTACTTTTTACATCTTGACCCACCTCTGTTAACAGTACCACACAGATTTTTCAGTTTATGTTTCATATTTATGTTAGTTTAATACTTTTAACTTATTAAATTTTATATTTTTTTGTTTATAGTTTTATAGTTATCTAATACAAACGAAATTATAAAAATAAAATAAAAACCCGAAAACAATAAGAAGGGTCTAAATACCCTAACCATTTATAAAAACATCAAGTAATGAATAATAATGAAGGGTCAAAAGGGGTCGAAACAACCTAACTATTGATTTTTATAATTTTATTTTTATTATTAAACTTCGAAATACAAAGTATGTAACAAAAAATATAAAGTTTAACAAGTCAAAATTAGTAAATATAAAATTATAAAAACTGTCTTATTCTGTTAATAATGTGAGCAAATCCATAGAAGAAAAATATAAAACATAAATATAAAGAATGACAAGTCAATAATAAAAAATTATCTTATAAAAGAGGGGTAGCAAGAGTATAGAGAACATTAAAGTAGCACCTTTCAAGTATTTTGTTTTTGCATGTTTTGGTTTATGAGGAGTGATATGATCACAAAAATGTTTCTACAAAGAAGTCACACAAACTGATGTGGTGGAGTGTGATTGGTTCAATGAGAGAGAAAAGAGATAAACTCACTAAGAGCATGTGGTAAGGTGACGTTGAGTTAAAACTTAACGCACTGCCACCTCAGCGCCACATCAGCTTTTCCCTTTTAACCTTAACTCTTGATTTTCCACCCCGGTAACATAACTCACCTATAACTCACCTTAACTCACCTCCACCCCAAATATTTTCAATTTCAACCCCAATTTTTAACAAATACTTCATTTAAATAAAACATAAACATTTATAAAACACAAATTACATAAAACATCTTAATTAAACTACTATAATTAAATATAAAATATCTTAACTAAACTACGATTAATTAATTAAAACATCAAACAACGAAATGAAAATTAAAAGCCCTAAACAACGATACGACAATGATAATAAAACTACGATTCAGTAAAACGAATCATCCGAGACCCAGCCCTCGCCACTCAAAGCACTTGAATCGTCGTCACTTGTTGACACACGAGCTCTTGCCTCTTCTTGTTCCTCTGCTTGAACCTTTAACAATTCTCGCATATCTTGCTCATACAATTCGTCTTCAGTCAAAGGACGTGGTTGGTTTTGTAGTGGATTGTAGTGTGGTGGATTGTTTATAGGTGGAAACAGAACTTCCGGTGGAGTGTTTGGTAGTGGATTGTCATAATCGAAAACGGGAAACAAATCTTGTGGTGGATTGTTGATTCTCGTATGGGAATACGGGGATAAGTTCTTCTGGTGGGGTGTTGTAATCTGAAGCGTTATCTTATGAACTTAAGTTGATTAACAACTTGTTTGGTGAAATCGCTCGTACTATTCGACAGAGGGAGTCTCGTGCTCCAGAGGTCGAAAGGTTACGTGAGCTGCCTCAATACCATCCAATAATCAGGGTCGGTCTAGAAATCCTTTTAAGAAATGATGAAACGGATTTGCAACTTCAAGTCGCCTTAAAAATGGTCAGGGAACAAGTGTTGCAAGTTTGGGAAGAAAAGTCAGCACTCATCGATAATTACAAGTCTATTTAAATTGTATCGTTATTTTACGTTTCGTATGTTTTCACTTTCGTGTATTGTATTTGAAATTCAATGAATTGTATCGTTATTTTACTACACCATTATATAAAGCCCAACGTTTTTTTTTTGTTTGTATTATTTTGTATTCGATAATGAATTTTAAGTTGTGATTTGATTTTTAAATCGTAGGGGTTGAATTTGCAATTTTTTTTCATTTTGGTATTCAAAAAAGGAACTAATATTACAAGGGCCAAAAGTGTGTGTATATATATATATATATATATATATATATATATATATATATATATATATATATATATATATATATATTAAACATGTTGCTTAACGCACGTTAAGCACTTAACGTGCCGAATTAACGTGCGTTTGCCTTTCTGTCGCGGTAAGGTAACTCGGTCCAAAGTCAAGGTGCGTTAAATGTTAATGTGGGTGAGGTAGTCACCTTACCGAGTGGTCTAATGATATGTCGCTACATCAGTTTGTGAGATTTATTTGTGGAATTTTTTTTTTTTATCATATCACTCCTCTTGTTTTATATCTTTTGTTTTTGTTGTGAGTTTTAGTGAGTCACACTCGCTGCTTGGTAGCTATATGTCCACTCATTTATTGCTTATTATTCTCTCTTCTTTCACGGTTGTATTGTATTGTCATTTGTCTCTCTACTTAAAAGCATGTGGGATTGGTAGTAATTAATGCTAGGTAGTAGTCATGAAAGCACCACACTCAACATTTACTTCCAATTGTCTTAAAATGATTGTCATTACAGCTATTTATTTATTAGCTTTTGTAAAATCAGTACCATTACAACTATTTTTTATCTTTTATAAAATAATAATTTTACTCTTGGCTAATTAATTTAAAACTCCTTCAAATTTTATAATCATAAACTCAATGATAATATTACAAATTTTATTTTAATTCTTTAACAATTTTTAAAAATAAACAATTAATTTAAGTAAACTAAAAAAGGGTTGACAATAAATTTGAAACGAATAGACTATTACAGAGTATTTTATTACAACAACAACAATCCACTTGTCTAAGATTTTTTAATCAATTTTTAGTACTTCTAATCAAGGTTGTAAAAATCGCGAATCGGTAGTCAGACGATCGACCACCTTGTAGCTAATAATCGGTCTAGGCGGGATTAATCGGTGATTAATCGGATTGGCATTACTGACAAATTTTAGTTATTTCCAGCAACTTTTGTGTATTTTTTGTGAGTTTTAGATAATTCTGGCAAGGTATTTTCTAAAACCCACTTGTAATAGACTTAAACAATTATTATAAGTGATTAAAATAACTTTATAGTGAATTTTGTGTACTTCTGGTAAGATTTATAAGTTTTCGGCAAGTTTAACCACCATTGATCGCCGTTGACCACAGTTGACCTATTTATTTGACCCTATTACATAAATCGGCAAGATCAGCGATCTTGTAGCACCTAACCAATGATTAATCGGCCTTGAAGAACTTTTTTTGCAACACTGCTTCTAATCATGAAAAATTGATTCTAACATTGCTTTTACCAACTTTTTCATACAGTATTATATGATAAAGAGGAGGTGAAAAAACAAAGTAGACTAAAGCATTGGAGGTTAATTAATAGAGAATAATGAAACCATTGTCGTATTACTGTAAAAGACTAACAAGTCAATCAAACGGGAAAGCATTAACCAGTGTGGTCTAAAAGAAAGGTCACCCCAAATCATATTATTTTCTTTTAAGATTTGCACATGGTTGCCGAATTCTTCAATAAATAATATGTTGGAAAATTTAGTGCATTTGTGGGATTAGTTCACATCTGGAAGTAGGCTTGAAGGTACGGAGTGTACACCCATCAGGTCCCTGAACACTCTGACTCATATAGTGGTTAAGTGTTATTCAGTGAGTTCACTCTTTCAGGGAGTGATACTCTGGACTGAATGGTATTCATCAGGATGATAAGTTCAGCTCAGGCTGAGGAATCTCATCAGGGAGTTGTCTCTTTAGACAATTCATGTCCTCAGGGACTAGCTCATCAGTGAGTATAACGAACTCACTGGACTGAATACAAACTTGGTTTGTAACTGCTTTGACCTATTCAAGTGGCAGTTATAACTGCATTAAAGACCACGTTTATTTGGTCGTGTAACCACTAATTCCTATTATTATTGAGGCAAATTAAGTGGGATTAATGGGCCGTTAATCACACTTAATTCCATTGACTAGGGTAGAGAGTTATCTTACCTATAAATGGGAAAGACAAATCATGCATGAAATACATACAGAAAACACATAACACTTAAACGCAAAAGGTTATTGATTTGTGCCTAATTCAATAACAAACATTTGGTCTTATCCCAAGTGAATATTCGTGATACCCAGGCATTAGGGTCGAATAGTTTACTTTGAAAAGTGATAACACGATTCCAAGTGATATCCGGTAACCTTAATTGGTACGTAGTTAGGCTATTGATTATCTTCACCCTGTTCTGGGCTAATAACCGCCAACAATCAAAGTAAACTATTTTGTGATAATCAATGGCTGCTGCTATGAGGCATATGGCTGCTAACTTTTCCAAATTGGAAAAGTTTGAAGGTGTTGATTTCAGAAGATGGCAAAAGAAGATACACTTCTTGCTTTCTAGCATGAATGTGGTGTATGTTCTGAGCACTGCTATTCCTAAAGATCATGGGGATGATGCTAATGTGGAACAGATAAGGAAAATAAGCAAATGGGAGAATGATGACTATGTATGCACAGGTTTAATCCTCAATGGTATGTCTGATTCTCTCTTTGACATTTATCAGAATGTTGAATCTTCAAAAGAACTATGGGATTCCTTAGAAGCCAAATATATGGCTGAGGATGCATCAAGTAAGAAGTTTCTTGTAAGTAATTTCACAAATTACGAAATGACTGATTCAAGACCAGTCATGGAACAATACAATGAACTTCTTGAAATACTTGGAAGGTTTACACAACACAAAATGAACATGGATGAGGCTATTTCAGTCTCTTGTATCATTGACAAACTCTCTCCTTCTTGGAAAGATTTCAAGCATACCTTGAAAAATAAGAAGGAAGAACTGACACTTATTCAGTTGGGTAGTCATCTGCGTATTGAGGAATCCCTCAGGGCGCAGGATAGTGACAAGCCAAAGAGTAGCAATGCTACTGGTGCATCTGTTGTCAATATGGTGGAACATAACAATTCCACCAGGTACAATGACAACAAAGGAAAACGTAAACATCAGGATAACACAAGGGCTTATCCTAACAAGAAGGCAACACCTACTTGTTGGAAATGTGGCAAATCTGGTCACATTAATAGGGATTGCAAAGGTGTTAAGATTTGAGGTAAATCCAATGGTTCAAGCACTAGTGGTTCAGGGAGTGGAGGTCCTTCCAACTCACTGAAAGGTCAGAACATGTTTAATGAATCTCTTCAGGTTTATTATGTTATGTATCTGAATCTAACTATGTGCAGGATGATGATGTTGCGTGGTGGGTTGACTCTGGTGCAACTGTCCATGTGTGCAAAGATAGAAAATGGTTCAAGACTTATGAGTCACTGAATGATGGTTCTATTCTTCACACGGGAAATGAGTCAACAGCCTTGATGCATGGTCGTGGTTGTGTAGACCTTAGTTTTAGTTCTGGAAAGATTGTAACTTTGTTTAATGTTATTCATGTTCCTGATATAAGGAAAAACTTGGTTTCAATTAGTGTTTTGAATAATCATGGATATAAACAAGTTATTGAATTTGATAAATTTGTATTGTCTAAACATGGTGTGTTTATTGGTTTTGGCTATTTGTGTAATCAAATGTTCAGGCTTAATATTGTCACTGACATTGTTAATTCAGCCTTCATGTCAACCTCTAAACTGAACGACTCTACCCTGTGGCATGCTAGACTTGGCCATGTACACTATAAAAGGATGCAAGATATGTCTAAGGATGGGTTAATCCCAGTATTTGACATGGACACTGAAAAGTGTAAAACTTGCATGTTGACCAAAATAACTAAGAAACCTTTTCAGGGTGTAAAACGTGAGACTAAGCTCTTGGAGCTTATACACAGTGACCTGTGTGATTTACATGCCACTCTCTCTTTGTGACATTTATTGATGATGCTTCTAGGTTTTGTTATGTCTATCTGTTACATACCAAGAATGAAGCATTAGATAAATTCAAATTGTTTAAAACTGAAGTTGAATTGCAACTTGGGTCCCTGATCAAAAGATTCAGGACTGATAGGGGAGGTGAGTACATGGATACTCTGTATTTTCAGTCTGCTGGTATAATCCATGAAACGACTGCTCCCTATACTCCTCAACAAAATGGTATCTCTGAAAGGAAAAACAGGGTACTGAAGGAGATGGTTAATTGCATGTTGTCCTATTCAGGACTGAGTCAAGGGTTCTGGGGTGAAGCTATGTTAACAGCTTGCTATTTATTAAATAGGGTTCCCAACAAAAGGAACAAGGTTACCCTTATGAACTCTGGACTAAAAAGAAACCCAACCTGAATTATCTCAGGGTATGGGGTTGTAGGGCTGTTGTCAGACTCCCTGATCCAAAATTGAAAACTTTTGGTGAAAGAGGCATTGAATGCATCTTTGTTGGATATGCCGAGCATTCCAAGGCATACAGGTTCTATGTTATTGAACCTAATGAATATGTTTCTATTAACTCAATAATTGAATCAATGGATGCACTCTTTGATGAGAATAGATTCTCATCAGTCCCTAGACCAAGTCAAAGGAGTCCAAATGGAACTGATGACATTGGTGTATCAGAGGTCCCTGATGAATTATCATCTCAGGTCCCTGATGAGGTTGTGGTTCAACAACCTGAACCTGAGCTCAGGAAGAGCAAAAGGGTCAGGACTCCAAAGTCATTTGGATTTGTGTTTCAATTATACTTAATTGAATGTACAAGGAATGAGGTCTCTGACCAATATTCATATTGCTTCATTGTTGAGGATGATCCTAAAACATTTGAAGAAGCAATGAAGTCCCAGGATGTTGCTTTCTAGAAAGAAGCAATAAATGATGAGATTGACTCCATCATGGGTAACAACACTTGGGTATTGGTTGATCTACCTCCAGGTTGCAAACCTCTTGGTTGTAAATGGATTTTCAAAAGGAAAATGAAGGTAGATGGAACTATTGAAAAGTTCAAGGCTAGACTAGTCCTTCAGGGTTTTAAACAAAAGTCAGGGATAGACTACTTTGATACTTATGCCCCTGTGGCACGTATCAGTACCATCAGGCTGCTGATTGCTTTGGCATCAATTCACAATCTGATTATTCATCAGATGGATGTGAAGACAGATTTCTTGAATGGTGAATTAGATGAGGAGGTAGGGCTTCATCTTGCCTGGCAATGAAAACAAGGTGTGTAAACTAATTAAGTCTTTATATGGACTGAAACAGGCACCTAAGCAATGACATAAAAAATTTGATGAAGTGGTTTTGTCTAATGGTTATGTTCTTAACCAGGCTGACAAATGTGTATATAGAAAATTTGATGAATCTGGTAAATGAGTCATCATTTGTCTATATGTTGATGACATGTTAATATTTGGCACTGACCAAAATCAGGTTGACCTGACAAAGGAATTTTTATCATCAAGGTTCTCCATGAAGGACATGGGGAGGCAGATGTTATCCTTGGTATAAGGATTAAACATGAAAGTAATGGTATATCAATTTCTCAGTCTCATTATATTGAGAAGGTATTGAAGAAATTTAATTACTTTGATTGTACTCCAAAGAGTACTCCTATGGATACCACTGAGAAGCTTATGCCTAATACTGGCAAAGTTGTATCTCAACTTGAGTATTCTAGGGTGATTGGCTGCCTGTTGTATGCCATGACTTGTACAAGACCTGATATTGCTTTTGCAGTGGGTAAACTGAGCAGGTATACTAGTAATCCTAGTGCTCAGCACTGGCAAGCAATTCAGAGGGTACTAAAGTATTTGAAGAGAACTATGGAGTTGGATCAGTAACACTGAAGGCAATTCGTCCACCAGTGGCTGGTTATTCCTACTTGGTGGAGGTGCAATTTCTTGGGCATCCAAGAAACAAACTTGTATCATCAGTTCAACAATGGAATCTGAATTTCTGGCTTTGGCAGCTGCTGGTAAAGAAGCTGAACGGTTGAAAAACTTGCTTCTTGAGATTCCATTGTGGCCTAAACCTATAGCACCTATTTCTATCCATTGTGATAGTGCAGCTACATTGGCAAAGGCTTATAGCCAGATATACAATGGGAAGTCTAGACACTTAGGTGCCAGGCATAGCATGATTCGTGAGCTCATCATGAATGGGGTGGTATCTATAGAGTTTGTTAGATCTCAACAGAACTTAGCTGATCACTTGACGAAGGGTTTGGCTTGAGACTTGATTATAAAGTCTACTAAAGGGATGGGTTTAAAGTCCAACGTAGTCACTGAATGCTAAGACACCCAACTCCCTCCTGAGCAAACTTGGGAGCTGAGTTCAATGTGGAAAGCTGAACATTCAGTGTACTGAAGCACATGTTTTATAATCATCCAAAGGTTTGTGCTTGGAACCTGCTGGAAAGGAGGATGAAGTCATTATTTCTTAATGGTTAATTTATTTGAAAAAGTGCTTGGCAGGAGCATGAATAAAGAGGAACCACCTATGTGAATGTTGAAGTTTTGCCGCTTCAGGGAGCTTTGGACTTTTGGCTCTTACAACATCTATAAATTAGATATGGACACATGGCTTGTATAGTGTCAGGAGCGTTTAAGTGTTTGAAAACTTGTGTGTATTTTATCTTCAGATATTCAAATGGGTTGAAGGGTTCAATTCTTAGAACACCCTGATTCTCGAATATTTGAACGTGTAATGTACTAAGATGGAAATAGAATCCTCAGGATATTTTCGTTTATGCACTTGTTTTGTATTATGGTTATTTTCATGCAAAGGAAATGAACTAAATTTGGGGAGGATTGTTGGAAAATTTAGTGCACTTGTGGGATTAGTTCACACCTGGAAGTGGGGTTGGAGGTACGGAGTGTACACCCATCAGGTCCCTGAACACCCTGACTCATATAGTGGTTAAGTGTTATTCAGTGAGTTCACTCTTTCAGGGAGTGATACTCTGGACTGAATGGTATTCATTAGGATGATAAGTTCAACTCAGGCTGAGGAATCTCATCAGGGAGTTGTCTCTTTAGACAATTCATGTCCTCAGGGACTAGCTCATCAGTGAGTATAACGAACTCACTAGACTAAATACATACTTGGTTTGTAACTGCTTTGACCTATTCAAGTGGCAGTTAAAACTGCATTAAAGACCACGTTTATTTGGTCGTATAACCACTAATTTCTATTATTATGGAGGCAAATTAAGTGGGATTAATGGGCCGTTAATCACACTTAATTCCATTGACTAGGGTAGAGAGTTATCTTACCTATAAATGGGAAAGACAAATCATGCATGAAATACATACAGAAAACACATAACACTTAAACGCAAAAGGTTATTGATTTGTGCTTAATTCAATAACAAACATTTGGTCTTATCCCAAGTGAATATTCGTGATACCTAGGCATCAGGGTTGAATACTTTACTTTGGAAAGTGATAACACGATTCCAAGTGATATCCGGTAACCTTAATTGTTACGTAGTTAGGCTATTGATTATCTTCATCCTGTTCTGGGCTAATAACCGCCAACATAATAATACTCGTATATACTCGTAATTAAAAGATGATATTGGATGTTATCGTTGAGCACTTTCACTATTGTTATTTTAGTGTCATGTCATCTTCTCTTTCACCGCATGTATTCCATAACAGTCACATTATTCTCACTTTTACGTAAACCCTACTTAGATACAAAATATCTTGTTTAAGCACGTATTACATTCACACGCTTTTTACCAGTCCTTCATGTGTGATACAAACATTACTGTCACAACTTCTACACATATTTCTCATTGATTTATGCAATTGTCCAAACCACATTATGGTTCATATGGCTTATCTGAAACGAGGTCACTTTCAAGTAAAAAAGGGCTAGCAAAGAGCTTATCCTCAACGGCATAAAACTATTTAGTTTTAGTTGGATTGAATGGTTAGCAACTCTCGTAATTGAATTTCTTATTCCTGGTAACTTCCCCCGGCTCCTTGCTAGGCTGTTCTTTTATTCAATTGTTGTTTGAAAATCCAAGTTGGGAGGTCGATTTCTAATGGCACCGTTTACTAATTAATTTCAATAAATCCAATCATTTTTCCTGATATTTTAAATTTTGAAAAACAAAATAATATTTTTAGTGACGGGCGTTATTTAAAAAAAAGAAAAAGAAAATCAATGATAACAATATTTCTAAAAGATAATTAACGATCATTCAAATGTAAAGGATTTCGGTTAGTATTTGCAAAGTGTTTTTAAAAGGAGGTGATTTGCACACTCCACTTTTTTATTTACACACTCACAGTACAAGTTACTAAAGCAGGATGTAAATATTTTACAACTGTTTGATGAGATACTTGGAGTGTCCCAATAAAAGAAAAAAGTATGCAAATCAATTCATATTTTTAAATACGAAGAATGATTGAAGATGTTTTCTTTTACTTCATTTTTCAAATATCAAAAAGGTTATATTTTAAGGCATGTGATATAAGGACGGGGGCTATTTTATAGGTGTACTTGTTTTGTTTATTTTTTTGTTAATTTTGTCCCTTTTGTCAGATTTTATTATATATATATATATATATATATATATATATATATATATATATATATATATATATATATATATATATATATATATATATATATATATATATATATATATATATATATATATATATTGGTTACGTTTATATAATTAATGTTTAATGCGTTTTTATTTAATTAACAACATCAACAATAGCACGTTAAACGTTACCACATTAAACGACTATAACAACAAATGTTATTATTCAATTAAACAAAACGCTAACACATTATTTAAAAACAACAACATCTACGACATATGAAGATTATTCATTTCATTTAAAAGATTATGTAACCTTGCACCCGACTGACAAGCGTGATCCTCAGGATTCCTTGCCAATTCTAACTCCATCTCCAGCGTCTTAATTCTTGTCATCAACAGCTTGTTTCTTGTTTCAAGCTCGTCAATCTTATTATCTTTCGCAACGCAGTTTGAGCACTGTGTTGAAGAAGAGGCTTGATTAAATTACGTCATTTCAAATTCATCTTTTCACATGAAGTATTTACACCCATAGTTATCTGTACCTGGCTGTTACATGTTAAGAAAATTATTAAAAAAAAATATTTTTAACAAACAAATAATTTACATATTTACATAACTAAGTAAACGTATGATTATTTACCACTGAATCAGGACATGCATAATACAGTTGCACACAAGTAGCTGGTTTCCAGGATTGCCGTTCTATAATGAATCCTCTCCAACATCTACACAAGAATGGATTCTTCGTCCCACCTGACAAAAGAATTTGCATAATAATTTACAACATCAATCAATAATGTTATTACTAATTTAAATAAATATTTAATCATTTACTATATACACCAAATAGTTTTTTACAACATAAATCAGTAATCATTCACAATGTTTTGTCGGTATAATTATTTACAACATAAATCAATAATTATTTACAATGTTTTGTCGGTATAATCATTTACAACATAAATCAATAATCATTTACAATATTTTGTTTGTATAATTATTTACTCCATTAGTCGATGTTGGTATACAGTTTCCCATTCAGCTGCAACTGGCTCTCTGAAATACCTCCATTGTGGGTGCTTATGCGGAAGTGGAGAATCTCTGTCTAGCGTCAGTAAAATGTAGTGAGCATAGTCTCTCTCCCCCACACGGGCAATCACAAGGGGGTCGGTTCCTTGTGATAAGTTTGGCCCGGTAAAAAGCGGAAAACATGTGTTCCAACCTTGCTGGGATATAAATACAACAGGTCGGTGAATCATTGAAGCGATAACCAGCCCCGTGACAGGCATCATCATCCAGCGACCGAGAGGTGCACCTCCAGTGAACCCTATTGTATACCAAAGTTGGCCAAATTCATTTTGCTGCCACATACTTATTTAAGTTTGCCTATGTCTGTCTAACTCTTGCGATAACATATGTCTGACTTCGGCCCACCTATTTTTGTTTTGAGCAAGACCGTGGGCAACGCACCGAAACCCACAATTTCCATCAACCAGCACATTATGTATGCTTATTACGTATGGACGGAAAATATGTGGAATATGCTCAATAAAAGAATTGCTCACATTATCTCCAACATATAATCTGTGGCGTAGATTATCACCCGTGTAAGAACTATGTCTTGGAGGTTCTTTCCGCAAGTTTGGGACTTTTGTAGATCTTGAATTTGTACTTCTTCGGTGATCTACGATTGAAACTTCATTCAACTCCGGAACTTCATTCAAGTCCGGGACTTGTGTAGCCTTGCCCTTTTTGTCCTTTGCGCTCGGATGTTGATGAGGCGAAAAATGAACCACTTTTAGGGGGTCATTTAAGCCCGGAATTGAATTTATTTGATCAAATATTGCCCTAAATCGTTCCTTTTGTGATTTTAGGTACTTTGGGAGTGAAATCTGGAAAAGGAAGCAATTCGGACGTTTTTGGAGCATAAAAGTGAAGAAAACGCCAAAGACTTAATTTTCCAAGCTGGGAACAGTGTGTGACGGCGTCAAGAGTATGAATTTGACGGCATCAAGAGTAAAGATCATGACGGCCCAGTACAGAAATGAAGGCGTCACAAGGTAGAGCGTCAAGAGTTAAATGTGTGACGGCTTGGAAATGTGTATTACATGACGGCGTCAGATTTAGATCAAGGCAGTCCGAGGATTCTTTTGGCGGCGAGATGACGGCGTCACAAGTTTGTTCTTGACGCCGTCAGCCTCTATTTTCTATATATAGTTTTCTAATTTTCATTCATTAAGAGGAACAAGTTTGGAGAAACCCTAAGGCCGAACCATATACGAATTTTACAGGTTTTTCAAGGGTTTTCAGCCCTTGAACCCTTACATGTGTAATTGAGATAAGTATTCTTTTAATTCAATCAATATGTCTATGTGTTGGTTGTCTATATCTTGTGCTTGTCTTGATTCCACCATGCTAGGCTAGATTTATCTTGTGTTTGCTTAGATCTAATGAAACCTAGATGTTGATTATGTGTTGATTACTTGTTTATGGTTGTATTGGATGAATGATTTCAATGTTAGGCTTAAGAAAACTAGCAGATCTCCAAATGGTAACATGCTTGAACGTCTTAGGAAACATGAACCGATGTGTACTAGGTTTTATTGGTTGTATTTACTGCATGAGTAAATTCTAATGATCCCATGTTAGGAGCTTCTTAGCCGGATCGACATAGGAGTGAAGTAGGCACTCATAGGATTGGGGAGTTAAGTACGCCACCCCATGAATGGTATTAAGGAATACAATCCGTCATCCACGCAACTATAACAAGTAATTAACGTGTAAAAGATATCTAGGGAGTAGTGAAATCTAAGTAAACACATTTCTCCACTTATTGCTCACAACCTCAGTTTAATTTAGTTTTATTTTCATTTTTAGTATTTTATTTTGATTGCATCTTAATATTGGGTTAGTTAACTAGCAACTAATTCCGCCCAAATCCTTCAAACCCGAGATATCTACTTGCTTTCTAAAAAATATAACAATACAAAAAGAATCATCCCTCATCTCTAGAACTAGTATTTAGGTTTTCTAATCCTAGCGACACTATTCTTAGCTGAACGATCAATCTCCCGGTACTTGTCATTATACTATACTACATCGATCAGGTACACTGCCTGGTGGGGGTTGTAAGCTTCTCGAGATCCCTCGAGAGGTAAAGCCTGGTGCAATCCCTACGCATCAGATGTCCACGGATATTTTCCTGAATACCATGTTCACGTGTGTTAACAGATTCAGGCTGGTATATCTCTTTCAAATTCGTTATCATATTTCTCTTGACAAACGACGTTGCTTTGCTAAATAATACTTGAATTCATTAAAAATAGGAATTTCATCATCATCATGAGGTTCGCTGGAAGAGCCATCTTCTTCAGGCGGTTGCCTATTGATAACAGGCCAAGAACAGATAGGGTTCTCCAAAAAGTAGGAATTTCATCAAGTGGAATAGGGCGTCCTGAATTCATTAAAAGTGACTTATATAAATTACTGATAATAACGGGGAAAACAACTCGATAGTTATAAATTTAATATACTTACCATGATATGCATAGTATTGCATGATGTGAAAGCATGGTAGTCCATAAATTGACCGCAACTTATGGCTACAGTCATCTGGGGTGATTGACAGGCGGAGTTCTTTGAACATTAGATTGAAAGCATGCATAGAAACTTTATACAACAATTCTGAAAATAGTGGTATATCACAATGATTTAGTTTTTCGTTGATGCTTCTATTAAAACTCTCTTTTCTCGCATTTTCTTGCGAAATGAGAATCTTATCGACCGACCACAACAACCTGTCTAATTTGGACTGTGTGCCGTCCAAATATAATTTCAACAACGCATGGTGAGCCTCAACTCTGCACGTTGTTGTCTGGCCGTAGAAGCGATATTGGTCGGCAATATACGAGACAAACATGGGTGAGTATTGTCGCAGCCAGTTTTTATACAGATACTCAGCGATATCTGGGAAAAACAATGAATTAATAAAAGATCATTCGAGTGCTTTTTTATTAAAATAATAAAAACCAATGAATTAATAATTAAATACCCGCATGGTTGACCAATCGCTGTTATAGGTGTTGATAATGATGCTCGTACATTTTGAATGTCGGAGCTTTTATCACCCAATCCCATCTGCGTTTAATATGCTCATAGTCATCTCCATTGCATCAATTTTTGCAATACTTAATCAGATTTTGCTCTATATGCCATCGACAGAGTAAGTGGTGAGCGTTAGGAAATTCTGCTCTGCATGCCCCAACCAACGCTAAATCTCTATCAGTAATGATAACATGTGGGTAATATCTTTCGCCTATGAAATCCTTCACACGTTGCAATACCCATCGAAAATTATTCCCTTGTTCACTGTTTAAAAAGCTATACGCCATTGAAAATGTTTTATTTGTTGAAGTTACTCCAACAACGGCAAATTAAACATCGTGGTATTGTACGTGGAGTCCATCAGCATGATATCAGGGAATGTACACCATATAGCATACGACATGGGGTGCACAAAAAATATCTCCTGAAGCTCGTCATGCTCATTTACCCTCGGGTACCATGTATACCCTGAATCCATCAAATGCGAGTAAAGGACTTGAATTGGAGTTCTATCACTTACTCTGGCTCTCCGCATCTTATTTCGTGCGTTATATATAGTTCTAATGCTAGACATGTTATCCGGATTACGACCCTGTATTGTCGAAAGTATATTACGTGGTCGTACACAATAATCTGTCAATTCGTTGACCAAACCGAACTCATCATCCTTTAATCGCATTGCATATGGCACACCATGCAACGACTCTAGCATATCATGATTATGCGTATCTTCCTTCACCCTCAAAATCCAATAATTTTGTGTTCGAATGTATTTCACAACTAATCTGAATGGACAATTGGTTTTACATGTTTTGGTTTTCCGTTTTCCACTACCTTGAGGTTCATACATCCCACCCTTTGTACACCTATAATTGACTTCGTTCATCTGACCATCTTCTGATTTGGTTCTATTTTTAACAATTACAAAACCGAGCTCCCGAGCTATATTTTGCACCCACTCAGTTACTTGCTCGTGAGAACCGAAAACCTGAAAATACATAACATTTTTTTTAACATACTTTTTTTTAACTAATACTTTTATAACTATTTTTTTTAACAAAATAATTTTACATTTTTACAACTTTTACATTTTAATAAATTTTATTTAACTTTTTTTTTACTAATGATATATGACTATTTTTTTTTTTTTTTTTTTTTTTTTTTACAAAATACCTTTTTTTTTTTTACAAATATAACTTATACCTTTTTTTACTAATGATATATATCTTTTTTTTACACAATACTTTTTTTTTTACAAATATATCTTATACCTTTTTTTACAAATATATCTTATACCTTTTTTTTACAAATACAACTTTTTTTTACACAATACTTTTTTTTACGCAATACTTTTTTTTACAAATATTTACAACAAATAAAAAAAAATAAATAATAAAACGCATCAATAAACGCAGGGTCTCTCTTTTTATCACATCTCTCTCTCTCTCTCTCTCTCCCTCTCTCTCTCACACACACACACACACGCTAATCTCTCTCTCTTTCTCTCTCTATCTCACATCTGCTCTCATTTCCTCTCTCTATTTTAGATCTAAAAACGTTTTTAGATCTAAAATCACTCGTATTTGTGATGTTCTTGGTGATCTGTGATGGATTTTATGGTGAGTGGTAATTTGGGTTTCGTAAAAATATTTTTTTTGGGGGGGGGGGGGGGGGGGGGGGGTTTATGTGTTTTGTGATATTCTGTGATGGATCTAAGTTTTTAAAAAAAATTAGGGTTTCGAAAAATTTGGGGGGTTTTCAATCTGTTTTACTTCAATTAACTTGTGTTAATTGAAAGATGTGTATGTTAATTTATAATATCTAGATTTTTTTTAAGAAACCTTAATTTTTTAAAAGTTAGGGTTCTGTGGTGGGTGATTAAGTGTTGGTGGTTCTGTGGTTGGCGATTATGTGTTATTATGTGTTTTGTGATATTTTGTGATGGATCTATTTTTTTATAAAAAAATTAGGGTTTCGAAAAATTTGGGGGTTTTTCAATATGTTTTAATTTACTTTAATTAAACAGTGTTAATTGAAAGATGTGTATGTTAATTTATTAGATCTAGATATTTTTTTTAAGAAACCCTAATTTTTTAAAAGTTAGGGTTCTGTGGTGGGTGATTAAGTGTTGGTGGTTCTGTGGTTGGTGATTATGTGTTATTATGTGTTTTGTAATATTCTGTGATAGATCTAATTTTTTATAAAAAAATTAGGGTTTCGAAAAATTTGGGGGTTTTTCAATCTGTTTTGATTTACTTCAATTAAATTGTGTAAATTGAAAGACGTGCATGTTAATTTATAATATCTAGATATTTTTTTAAGAAACCCTAATTTTTTAAAAGTTAGGGTTTCGTGGTGGGTGGTTCTGTGGTGGGTGATTAAGTGTTGGTGGTTCTGTGGTGGGTGATTAAGTGTTGGTGGTTCTGTGGTTGGTGATTATGTGTTCTTAAGTGTTGGTTGTTCTTATGCGATGGGTAAGTGTTACCGCTTATGTTTAAGCAGTTTGTGATGAATACATGTGGCTGTGGGTAGGTTAACACCTTGATCTGCCGCCTTTGAGTGGTATGAATACCTGCTCTGGCCTACCCCCAGTCCACAGGCTCTAGTATATAGGATATTACGGCGATGATGGTTTAAAAAAAATGATTTTGGCGTGGCATTTCCAAATGAACGGCAATAAAAACTTGATTTTGAAACATTTGAAATTGCAGCCATATATGATAAGATTTACTTATGTGAAACTGCTTATAATCTGAGCCTAATGTTATCTCGATGTAATATTGAAAAAGCGTAAAACTTGTTATTACCTCATTTGTGTAAAATCGTGAACTAGACATTTCGGCAGCCTTGTTACAATGTTGTTGCCTTTTGTTGTGATACTCTGCCCCAACACTTGTTACAATATTGTTGCCTTTTGTGATACTCTGCTTCTTTGTGAGACTTGTGTAGCTCAGAAGGGAGGGGTTATAATGACGGGGGCTATATTTGATATATTAACGGGGGCTATTTTGTAGGTGTACTTGTTGTGATACTCTGCTTCTTTGTGTGACTTGTGTAGCTCAGAATTGGTTAACACAACCCTTGTGTGAAACTGTTGCCCCTTGTGTGAAACTGAGTGTGGTTGAGTAGTGTTTGTTGTAATGGTTGTAGTACTTGTTGCCCCTTGTGTGAAACTGAGTGTGGTTGAGAGTAGTGAAACTGATTGTGGTTTGTAGCTGATTGTTACTTGTTACCTTTTGTGCTTTGTGATTGAGAGTTGCTTTTTTTTTTATAATGGAGCAAATCTGCAAAAGCAAGAATATTACTGTTGAGCTTGTGAGTTTTTTACAGGCTTGTGATACTACTGTTCTTTGTGATTTGAGGGTTGCTTTGTTTATAGTGGAGGAAAGCTGCAAAAGCAAGAATCTTGCTTTTTACAGGCTTGTGAGTTTTTTTACAGGCTTGTGATGCTTTTTACAGGCATGTGATGCTTTTTACAGACACTACTTTGTGGTGTTTGTGTGAATCTGCATTTTGGACTTAAAAATAATAATAATAATAATAATAAACAGTTAAAAGACAAAACAATTAAAAAACAGAAAAAATGCAAGCAACTATAGGGCTATTTGGAGATAGACCCCGTTGGATTAACACAACCGTATTTTAAAGGGCATAGTTGAATACTAGGGTGCATTTGGTATTCTACTATGGGAATGAGACTATAACTATTAAAATGATTAAAGGTGTTTGTTTAAGATGAAAGGGTCCATCATTATAGTAATGAATGATAAATATAATCCATACTTTATATACATCAAAAGAGCTAGCTATGGATCTTTCATAGATTAAAAACTCACCACTACTGTCAAACTCATATCCATTAAGTTAAATTGTAGTACGAATCATATCAAGTTGATCACTGATATTTTCTTGAATCTTTTTTTAATATATTAATTTTGCATAAAGAATTAAATTAAATTAAAAACTAATATGGGTGTGGTGTTGAATAGGAGCAGAGTTTGAGTATGTTTCTCTTTCATAATTATTCCTTTGGTTCTTCCTATCAAATCTGTAATTATTACCAAAAAGAAAAGGTGATATAGCTCTCTTCTCCATAGCAACTAAAAGTTGGTCTAGTTTATGGACAATCCGAATGTCTTTCTTGTTTATTTAACACTGTATTTTTTTTCTTCTTTGGAATGCCGTATTTTATTTAGAACGATTCATTCATACGATTAAAAAAGAATACACGCCACATTGTTTGTTCGCGAAAATCTGGAATTTCTTGCGACAAGAAAGAAAAAAAAGGTTGAAAATAAATTCTAAAAAACCATCTACACATTTTTGGTTTAAAAAATTACTACAACTTTAGTGGAAACTGAAAATACTTATGATTCTGTAAGTGAATCTCTGAGAACAAAAAAGTTTTGGATGTTGAGAACACAAGTTTACACGGTACATAGCTCTAGTGCACATATGTACAATAAGATGCCACAACTAAAACCCAAATGGGCACATAACAATCAGCTGCTAACAGAGAATCTCATTTCATATATATTTTTCTACAGTAGTAACAAATCTTTATTAATAGGGCCTAGGGCCATATATGCATACCGAAGAACAAAGTTAAGGGTAAAAGGTCAAAAGACCCGGTAAATATATTACTCCAAAAAACGTTTAAGTACATAGGATATAAGTGAATCCCATATCTCAGTCCGTTACATAGGCGAACTCTTACATAACAAAATACTATCTATTCTCCAAAAGGAAAAGAAACCAATCTTAACAAGATACTATCATCACTATCAGTCACAACAACAACATCTCCCACTTTAGAAGTCCCAGCCTGTGCCTTTTCAGTTGAATCACGCACAAGGGGTTCTTGTGATGTAGTAGCAGTCTTAAAAGACCCATCCTCATTAGCTTCCTTAGTACTTTCAGACATCACCTCCAAAGTCACTTCCTCAGTAAGAATACAAAAATCATCAGTATCAGCCATATTAAGTGCATCAAACATATTTGATGTAACAATCTTAGCTCCACTAGTACTCGGCATATCAGCATTCTTCTTATTGGCATCCACTTTCTTGGGTTCCGGCTGAGGTGCTTTGGGTCTATATTGCATCTTCTTACCCACACCAATCTTTGTAAAACCTCCTTTAATAGGACCAGATTGACTATCACTATTACTCTTCTTCTTATTAGTAACAGTAAGAACAAAGTTATTAATATTAATAGGGTTTTTTTAACTTGTGCCCTTATGACACAAGTTAAGCACACTAAAAGTAAACAGAGCCCCACAAAAAAGTATATAAGGATCCACATAAAGGTACAGACAAATATATTTTTATGTGAATCCCTGTGTACTTTTGATGAACTTTTGATGTGCTTAACTTGTGCCCGTATGACACAAGTTAGAAAACCCTATTAACAATATTTGTTTGCGTTTTATTTGAAGTGTTAAGAAGAATAAAGGAGGCCTGTCTTGTTTGCATGCATAAAACTCACGAAATTAATTAGGAGAAGCAGTGTGTAGCTAATTAAACTATGAGAATAAGATTCGCAAATAGTACTGGTATAAGTTTAAAGGGAACTATATAGTAGTATAAAATTAGGAGTTGTCAGTTTTGTTGGTAATTGAAATATGTGCAGAGTCTTTTTGTGAAGATATTAAAAGGAGATTGGGTTAGAGTCCAGTCTCTTCACTTGGTTTTTTCTAGGGTTAGGGTTTTATTATATTTGTATATGTATATATATATATGTCTATGTCACAAATAAGATAACTACTATTCTTTAACAAAAATAAAACTATTTCTCCGTATATCATTACTGGGTGGTAGTAATGGTACTACTTACCACTCTTACCTATTTTTCACTTACTTTATTGATATAACAAAACAATTTTTTATGACTTTTTGTTATATATTTTTAGTCTTTTACAATTTTAACTATTTAAACTTTATATTTTATGTTATCGACAGTTTTACCCAAAGAGTAGTGATAGGCATGCTTAAATCACATGCCTAATTATATGCCTAACTAGGATCTTGAAATAAATGTCAACATCAATGGTATATAATGGGAGAGAGGTAGTGCATTCCATGTGTCAGTTATTTAATGGGTTTAGGCTAATCTTTAGGCTTATATTTTAGGCGTATCAATCATTTTCCTTACCCAAATTATTAACAGGACAAAACATTTTTGTATGATTTTCTGCTCCCCATTTTTTTGTGTTATACTACTTTTGGTTTGTCAAAGTTTGCATTTTTTGTTTCGCAAATTTATAATAAAAACAAAATTATAAAAATAAAATAAAAAGTAAACTCTAAAAGAAGTACTTCCTCCGTCTCAAAATTATACTTTATATTTTTCTTTTGGGAAGTATTAAAATAATTGTCTACTTTTCATATTTCTTTCCATCTCACATTAAGTGTCCATAATAAAAAAACATAAAATTTTGGGTGTAATAAATTATTACTCCCCCCGTCTCATATTAAATGTTCACGTTTGACATTTCAAGTCTTCTTTTATCAACTTTGACTTTAAATACTTTTGCTTGTCTTATATAGTATTTTATAAAAATTATACAAAATAAAAATACATTTAAAACTTAATCTATTCATATATTTTGCATCAAGTATTATATTACACAAACACAAATATTTAAGGTCAAAATTGCAAAAGAAAGACTTTGAAAAGTTAAACATGACATTTAATATAGGACGGAAGGAGTACAATTGATTGTTAACCAAATGACAATTATACCTTCAATTAGTATAAAGTCAAAAGACAAAATTGAAAATTTAGTTATTAAGATTCTTTTAGTTATTATAATGGACACTTACACTGTGTTCTCAAGTATAGCAAAACAAAGGAATGAAAGTAAAAGTTATAAAATTTGTGTTCTAAAGTTTTTCTTAAAAAGTAAAGTGAAAGAAAGTGATTGAAAGTAGTATGATTTTGCTTTAAAAACTTTCATCCCAAAAGGGTGAATGTTTACTTTACTTTCTCTCTCTTACTTTACTTATTTTATTTTAATTTACTTTTTTTCCCTTTTGAGAACACAGTGTTAAAATGAGACTATTAAAGATTTTATTATGGACACTTAGTATGAGACGAATGAAGTAATAACAATGAAATTTAGTAAGGGCATATTCTATTTGTGTGCTTAAAAATTGTAGGAAAAATGGCAGGGAAATGCATCATACTTGCAACATTTTGTCATTGTATGTAGCGTCATTTTTTTTTTTTTTTTTTTTTTTTGAATTTGGCACTAACCTTTTTGAATCGTGTCATTGTGTGTACCCACCTTTTTAAATCATGCTATTGTGTGTACTTTGTGACTATTTTACCCCTACTTTTTTTCAAATTTTTTAGGGGTAAAATGATCATTTCACGGCTGAAAAAGTAGCAAAGTACATACAATGACACGATTTAAAAAGGTTAGTGCCAAATTAAAAAAAAAGGACGCTACATACAATGACAAAAAGTGACAAGTATGATGCATTTTCCTGCCATTTTCCCAAAATTGTAATGATCTCACTTTTATTAAACTGTGAGCTTTTTTGTCTTCTGACAATAATTTTGAGACAAAAGTAGTATTACAACCATTTTAAAGATACTAATAACCAATCCAATTATTACTTGACCCCTTTAAATGATTAGAGCATGCCCATCCATAACTCATATTAAAAGTTAACGCAGCGCCACATCAGCTTTAACACTTTAACTTTAACTTAGAAAAAAAACACCCACAACAATAACTCAGCCTTAACTCAGCTTTAACTCAAATATTTTCAAATTCTACCCTCAACTAAAACTATTATTTCATTTAATAACTAATAAAAACAACTTATATTAATACTTAAAATTTAAACATACATTAAACTTAAACGCAAGTTACATTAAACATGAAACATAAAGTACGATAATTAAACATAAAACTAAAATAATTAAACATAAAACTGCGAATCACTAGAACGAATCGTCGAACACCCACCCTTCATAACTCGAATAGGAGGCACTCGAATCGTCCTCACTCGTTGGCACACGGTCTATTCCATTTGCCCATCGCCATTCTGCTCGACGGTTTCGACGATCCTGTTTAGCTTTTGCTCGCTGCTCACGAGCTCTTGCCTCCATTTCTTCCTCATATTCAACACGTAACAATTCTTGCATGTTTTATTCTTCAAATTCTTCATCAGTCAACCCTCTCCAAATGGGTTGGTTTTCCTCCGGTAGATTGTTCACCGGTTGATCTTGTTGTTGTTGGACAACAGGTTGATTGGGCACCGGTTCATTTTCCGGTGTGAATACCGGAAAGATGTCTTCCGGTGGAGTATTCACAGGTGCAGTTGCATTCTGAATCGTGCTAGAGCTTGGGAATTGCTGGCCAAAGTCATTGTGACTTGGAAATTGCTGAGAGAAGTCACGGTGAGTTGGAAATTGTTGGGAGAAGTCACGGTGTGTTGGGAATTGTTGGGAGAAATCCTTGCGAGACATTGTTTGAGAGAATTGTGTTAGAGTTGTGTGAGAATTGTTTGTGAGTTGTGTGAACTGTCAAAGGGTGTTAAATGAGCCCATAAATCCTGCCCATACATTTCAAAATTTGAATTTTAAACATTTAAAAATAATCCCGCTTTTGAATTTGTATTTCCGTATCGTGTGTGTTTGAATAAATCAGTATCGTTTAAGAATTACAAGGGCCAAAATTGTCAAAACACAAACATAAATACAGGGACCAGAAGTGTTTTTTTTAATCAAATGTGGCTTAACGCCACGTTAGTGGCTTAACTTGCCACGTTAACGTGGCCTTAACATGGCCTCCCACATCAATAACGCACGTTAATGTGCGTTAAAATGCCCTTAACGCAGCCCAAAATGTTATTGCTGCGCATGCTCTTAAAGCATCTCCAATATATACACTAAATTTTTACACTGTTTTAGTGCAAAAGAAGAATAATTATAGAATATGCTTTCACTAAAAAAATGTTACTTCAAAGATAGCGCGAATGTTTAGTGTTTATATAGTTGGAGATTTTTTTGTACTTTTTGCACTATTTTAGTGTAAAAAATACATTTGATATCTACATTAGAGATGTTCTTAGATTAATTATATTTCTTTTTACTAATTATGATATTCATAGGATCTTAACCCGTGAAAGACATAACGAGTGAAATACGGATATTAAGGATATTGGCCTTGTAAGGACTTTGTAGAAATGATATTTACTTACTAATCTTCTAGTAACTCAATATGAGTGTCATTATCTCCGAGTTTTTAGTAAAACTTTCAAAATAATTTTTTCGAAGAATAGTATTTTTTTAATGGCTTGTTAGTTGTTAGTAGTTCAGGTATCAGTGACATCTAATTAGGCAGTATGCTGACCCTGAACTCCGCCTGTACTTCCTCTTATTCCGCCTGAAGGGCTAAAAGTCTCGGGTGAGACTCGAACTTGAGACCTCCCCTAGCCAAACCTCTCCTCCTCAAGCCTCTAAGAAATCTTGGTGGCCAACGAAGCTAGCCCAGTTTGTTGAATAGTATATTCATCTACCATTGTCGGCTCTTGGATTTGTTATCTTAAACAAAATAAACCGATACATCCAATTAGGGAGAACTCTTTGGGCAAAGTTTTTTTTACTGAAAAAGTCGATTCGAATCATTAAAAGGAAAAAGAGAAGCTCGAATAGAAAACAACACTACTGTCATAAAGATAGCAATCCATGCAAGCGCCAAATTGGTTGAGATGTTAAAATCTTTTTTCCTTCTCTTAGATTGTTAACTGAAGTTAGATTTCTCGTCTATTTTCGACTCATTGGATCACCGATCCTCTTTCTTCATGTAATTTAATATAGCTATGATTGGGAGGCTTAAAGATATAGTTAAAAACGTGCCTAAACCTGTGTGCATCCTGATAGTTGTAACTAAGTTTTAGCTAATGTAATAAAGATACCAATTATTGTTCCAAAGACTCTACCCTTTTTAGTAATTTCAAAAAGCTCGGGAACAAATATGTATGGAATAGAAAGATTCCAACCCCCAAGACCTAGGTGGTGTTTGTTTTATAAAAAGTGTCTCTTAAGAGCCTCTTAGTCTGACTCGTTCAGACGCGGTCAGACATTTAGGTCATCAGATGCGTTTGTTTTTTTCTTCTCTTTCAGAGGCAGTTAGAGACTCAAACCTCAAACCTCTTAAGATGTTGTCTCTTAATGTTTTTTAATGTTTATGTGTCGTAAGAATAAAATTGCATCATAGTTATATCATTCATATTTTTTTTTACAAAAAAACAAACAATATTATTTCATTCAGATTCAGACATTTACGCCTCAGATTCAGATTCAGATTCAGAGTCTCTTAATAAACAAACGGCACTCTACTTTTTTCAAATCATTAGGATCATGCGACATATGTTTAAACCTAAATTTATGCATATATATTAGGTCTCCGAATCATTTTCTAATTTAATATCATAAATGTTATTAGTCTATCTTAACTTTGCAAAAGCTCTTTTTATCAACAAAGTTGCCGTTGAATATACATGTTTACCAAAGGCGTCTTCGTATTAATCTTTTTATGTAGAATGTCAATATACTATTATTAAGTAGTAATGTGAAGAAGAGGTACATGAATCTTTTTGTGAAACAATTGTTTGAGTATTAGCGGCATTTTCTTTATGTCACTAGATGTATCTTATACATATCACCTCCAACTTTCTATTAATCAGTAGCAAAGGCGAAGATTTGTTCGAAGTCACAAGGACAAAAACATAATATTTATATATGATGCTTAACAAATTCGATAGATACATAAGTGTAGAAGTAAATAACTGCTCCTCGGCTTGAGGAAGTATAGGTTTTTTCTGACTAGGTAAGTAACGTTTTTCGAGCACCTACACAAATGAGAGACACACGTATCTCAAAAACAAGCTATAACATGAGAGTAAGTATGGTTTATGCCGGACGGCTATGTAATAAATATGATAGTAAATGTGTGATAGATTAGTTAGCTGAACATTGAATGAGACATGGGTATTTATACTACCTTAACTACTGTACCCTAACTACTAGGTGTCAGTCTACGTGGGGACAATATCATGACGGCTTGAGCATGGTTCTTGGTACAGACTGCTGGATAAAAGAATCTTCTAGGTAAAAGAGTGTTCTTCCTCTGTTGTTTTCGTTCGGCATATGATCCTTCGGATCCGTGTTCGGTGGAGACATTTGTCGTCTCCGGACATATACCCAACAATTAAGGCTTGTTTTTATATTGCAGATTGCTAACAAGTGTTTTTATTTTAATCGTATATTAATTAATGCTAAGGTTTTTGGATGGTATGTTTTGTTGTATATAGAGAAAGGATCCGTACCCGAATAATTTATGTGGGGTAATGGTTCGGGCCCAGAACAAGAACCAAAGGTATGTAAACGATAGGAGAACCAGAAACGTCATTTCCTTTGCATGGCATGGCAGATTTTACATCAACCATTATTAATTTATACACATGTACACATTATTAACAATTCCTTTTAGGATATCTATCAATGCTCTCCTCGTGTAACTTGCCTTATATAATTGACTCAAGGTTCACAGTAGTCAGTATGTATGCATGCATGTGAATTCATACATAGTAGGCATAAGAAATGTTGTTTCAATTTATGATTCTTTATGATAACAAGATCTTGGACTAGTAGCTACGTAAATGACATTTAGCGACTGAAACAAACAAACTGGTGAACCAACCAAGGTGGAGGCTTTGAGTTGAAGTTTTAACAAGGGATGTCTTAACCGGACCCTCCCTACCATGGGGGGTCCACCTACTTTAACCAGAATGTACAAGTTTTAAAGCAGACAGTACAGGCGACGGCAGCTGGGTCAAGTCAACAAACCCTCCCTAAGGAGGGTCCGGTTATCCCTACCCTTTAACAAACAAATATTTACAAGTATGATAAAAAAGAGAAAAAGAAAAGTAGGTTCTAGGGGGTTGAATAGGTGTGGTGGTGTTGTATTGTAATTTGTAACAGGAGAGAAAAGTTGTTTTGTAAATTGCTTTACGTCATGTCTATAAGCTGTTTTTTTTCTTTCTTTTCTCTTTTATTTTAAAGGAAAAAACAAGGCTATACTTGTAACTTGTAAGTAAGCATCAAAGTACTAGTAGCTAGCATCTTAATTAATAAATCTGCTCCTTATGCCAAGTGTTATATTCGCTTTCTGTTTCGATCCTTTAACATATATGCACATACATGATACATATGACAAATACAGAAATACATACCTAAGTTCTTTTTTGAACGATAATTTAAGATTTTAAGGAGCTAGATGTTGTTATAGAGCTTTGATACACCCTCTTATTATTTCATTTTACAAATCCTTCTACATACAATGATATTATATAATTTTTTATCACTTATTCTTTCACTTTATCCAAACCGTCAATTTTGTTACATGGCAGGATCCTATTAGTAGGCGAATTTGTAGGATGTTTCAGTAAGAATATTTAGTATTTCTCGTTATTATAACACTAAAAATCACAAAGAAACACTCCTAAAAGACAATTTTAGGAACGGTAATTTTAGGTTCATAGCATACGTATAATAGTATCCATACGTAGTAGTTGACTATACAATAGTAAGTTCGTATCTTTATTGTTTGTTTATGTTTTTTAAGAAACATATTCAAGCATACTTTTTACTTTGCTATTCTTTTCGATCATAGTGATCATTTTAATTTCATCGCTTGACGTGGTAGGATACTCTATGAAATATTGCTGATAACTTCATCTTTTTGGATCTATAGAACTAATTATAATACCCGTGCACGCACGAGGTTTTTCTAGAAAAATTTAATTATATAGTATTATCGTTTAAAAACAGAAAATCTTATGTATATTTTAAAAAGTTATAGCATCAACATGTGCGAAAGTAAGAAAAATAGTTAGCACCAATTGTAAATATAAGCATGGCATCGACCTTATATTGGATTTTTGAACGTGTCTCTTTATAATATTATTGTGTCAAAGGTTATTTGATCACATTGGTTTACACATAAATCAAATTTATTTTAAATTTTTTGCTTACTATATAGACATATAAGGATTTAACCGTGAAAATTGTGATATAAGTACAACTAATAAGTATGCTTGTTTTTCATTATGTATATATCAATTAATATTTTGTAAAAAGTTTATTGGATGAAAGATTTAACTTTGTTTAGCTGACATAGATGTTAATGTTGAGGTTGATGTTGTTATTTAACTTTAACTATTGATATCATGTTGTACAAAATGTGCGAGTTTAATAGCACATAATGAGCACTGATGAAGTTAAAATATACTCCGTAAAGTTTTTTAAAAATGTTTTTCCAGATATCTGTATATAAACTTGAAATAATAATTACATGAGTCGTTATAAATGCAATCACATATATTTATTTTCATATCACAGTAGCTCGTACGCACCATTTGACATTTTACCGTTAATAATATTTTAACTGTATTTAATATTCAAACCCGTGTACGTATAGATTAAACTTTTAAATATGATAACATGAGCTCTTATTTATATTTAACGTACATAGTAAAAAATTATTTTAATAGATGAAAGTTTAAAATTAATATTTATTTTAAAAGTATGTAACGTATATTAAAACTAATTCGTAAATTTATAAATTTTGTAAATTTAATAGATGAAAGTCTCAAACTAATACTAATAGTCTCATACTCATGTGATTGTAAACAAAGTTCATATTATAAAGTGTAACACCCCCGAAATACCTGAATGGCAGGGGAATGGAATACCTGAGGGTGTAACGGATCATAGCACACAAGCAAGGAAATATTGAACGACCTAAAGTGTCGTTTATAAAATACATCGTTTGATTCATTCAAAATAATCAGAGTTTATAAAACATAGGTCCCATAAGTTGGAAAAGGTTTAAGGAAACAAGTTTAGTACAATCAAACGATAGTTCAAAGTGCATGAAATCCAAAAGTGACGCGTCAGCCTTGATACACAAAGTGACTCCATGCAATGCCATGAGGATATGCCTTAGTTACCTGAGAAATACATTGCGAAAAACGGTCAACATAAAGTTGGTGAATAATCATAGGTTTATAAGTAAAATCTAGTGTACAAATGCCATAAGTAATGCCATGAAATAGGATGTCCGGAAAGTATATACATTGGCTCTTAAGCTCATGACCCCGAAGCTAGACGATACTTGGCCCCAATGAGTGTTTACCAGGCACTCTAATAATAAAGACATGAAATGCATTCGTTCCATTTGGAGCAACCCAAACACGAATGGAGGCGTCACCCTCGATAGATCTATCCACTCACTCCCGCTTAGTACCAGAAATTAACGGTCCATGATAATAAAAGGGGACTTTTCAAGACGTGGTAATAAGGAAACTTAAGCAATGTATGAATTTTATACTTAGGCATGTACACAAAAATAAGTAATACAATGTATTCTCCCCCGTGGGATTTGAAATCAAAATATAGAATTAAAACGGGGCTATGAGAACTCACCTCGAAGTGAAGGTACAAAGATGGTGCAATGAGGTAAAAGTAGTCGGAACAATGAGGCGCGAGTACTATCCGCAACCTAAATGAATAATCATGATCTAACTTAGATCAAGCCGTAATGAAATGAATGCACATGCACATGATACTCATACCACTCGTAATTTGAAAATACTAGTTATCGTCGTAGAAAAATGGTTTCCATACTTAGGAAAAATAATTCCATTTAGAGAAGTATATAACTCGACATATTAACTCGTACAAAAGTTATCGTTAAAATCCTTGTATCAAAACCTTAGAATGACGTCGTCATGTCGTATAAATATTCCCTCGAGTTGTACGTATTCGTTCGTTAAGAAAATAGTCATTAGTACGTTGCTAGAAAATATACCATTTTAGTACATACGTTATTATTTCTATTTGTGACCAAAAATATAAATATAGTTTTGACATTGTTAAAACGGGTATAACTCGGTCGTTTTAGGCTCGTTTTCCTTGTTCTTTATGTCCACGGATTCGTCTTTGTATATACTAGTATATTTTAAATAACTCGGCTCCTCTAGGTTACGTTTAATACCTCAAAATACCCATCGTATTCTGCCCAACAGCAAGCAGTTTTCTGGAAAAGTAGTTTTCGTCGTTAAGTTTGCAAAAATCATAACTCCTTCGTTATAAACTCGTTTTAATCCGTTCTTTCGCCCAAAGTTTCGTTTTTGAATGTATTTTCTAAATCTTTGGCCAAAAATTACCCATCACCCACTGATTTTCCCACGAAATTAAAATAGGGACAGTAGGTATATCAAAAGTTTCAAAAACCATTTTCAAGTCTCCAAACTAGTTCCATCATCCATCAAACCACTCTCAAACACCACAAAACTAATCTAATCCTACCATACACCTTCTTAGGGTGTCATGGGTTCCTAATCACCAAAACCAAGTAGATCTAACAAGGATCTAACCAAGAATCACTTCTAGGGCTCATATGATCAAAAGTTTGCAAAATAAAAGTGGTACAAGTTAATGTATGTATGAGATCTTGCAAGAAACATGTATAAATATAGTAATAACTTTGTAAAAATTATGAAATGTGTTTAGTAACTTACTTGTAAGATTAGTGGAGTTAATGATGATTAAAACTTAATAATCCTTGAGTTTTTATTTCAAAACCCTAACAAGGATACTATAAACACTAGATAAACACTTGGATCTTTGAAAAATCTTGGTTCTTTCCTTCTTTTGTTTCTTGGCCGTTTATGTGAGAAGAGAAAGAGAGAAAAGAGAGCTTTTGATACAAGAAAGAATGAGATGGAAATTTGGTAAAGTTAGTATATATTATTATTATTGAAATTATATTATAAATAAAAGAGTTAGTAGTAGCATTTATGAACAAAGTGTATGTAAGTAATTTTTGTAAGAATTTGGAGAGGGGGGGGGGGGGCGGCAAAGTCAAAAGGGGGGGGGGGGGGATGAATGTAGTGTTTTGTAATAAAATGTATTATTGGTAGTTTTGTGTATTTTTAAATTGTACCGGGTACCGGGTTAACTAAAAATAAATTTTAACGAAGTTAACCGGGTCATAATAAAGTTATAAAAATTATAAAAATAGTTTGGATAAAATTATTGGGTGTTTAGATAATTATAGTTTAATTTCCACGAAAACCGTCGAAGTTTTAGAAATCTTAAGTTAATAATTAAAATAAATATCCAAAATACCGGGTAAATTAATATTATAATTTTTATATTATAAAAATGAATATAAAAATATATTGGGATCATAGTTGGGAGTATCGGACGTGTTAGTCACATTTATAGTTCGCGTATTAGTGTTTATTCAAAATAAACATACGTAAATTGTTAATTATATTAAAAATATAATTCTGAATATCCTAGGAGTGGAATAGTATGCAAGTGCCCTAGTAATGATATGTCGACTATTTCTAGTCCGTACGAAATGTCCCTGATAATAATGCATGAATTCGCTCCTGAACCAATACGGTTACGCGAATTTTGAACACACGTAAACTAAATTTACGATGACATGAATAATGCACGTGAATAGTGATTTTCTCTCGAAAATGAATAGTGTCAAGTGAATAGTAAAATTTCTGAGGGTGTCTCGGAATGTCAAATTGACCTCAAAAACGATGAATAGTAAAACGATGAATAGTGATCAATGAATAGTAATTTGTGAATAGTAGAATGGCAAAGTTTGGAAAAATGACCTAAAATTGTGGGTTGTTACAGTCGCCCATCCAAAAAGGAATTCAGTCCCTGAATTCAGTTAGTGTTGGTCTCGGTAATAGGCTCAGTGAAAAGTTGTGGATACTTGCGTCGCATTTGGTCTTCTCGTTCCCAAGTAAACTCGGGTCCTCTACTAGAATTCCAGCGAACCTTCACGATCGGAATTCGACTTTGTTTCAACTGTTTGATCTCGCGATCCATGATTTCAATTGGTTCTTCCACAAAGTTAAGCTTGTCATCGAGTTGTATTTCTTCTAATGGTATAATGGCAGACTCGTCCGAAAGACATTTCTTGAGGTTCGAAACATGAAACGTGTTATGTACGTTACTAAGTTCTGACGGAAGTTCAAGCTTGTAAGCAACCGGACCAATCCTTTCCAGGATCTTGAATGGTCCAATGTATCTCGGATTTAGTTTCCCGCGTTTTCCAAATCGTATCACGCCCTTCCAAGGCGAGACTTTCAACATAACTTTGTCCCCGACCTGAAATTCCAATGGTTTGCGTCGAACATCTGCGTAGCTTTTCTGTCGACTTCTAGCAGTTTCGAGTCTCTCTCGAATTTGAATTATCTTTTCTGTTGTTTCTTGTACCATCTCCGGGCCAGTACATTGTACTTCACCGACTTCGGCCCAACAAACTGGAGATCTACACTTGCGACCATAAAGTGCCTCGAATGGTGCAGCCTTAATGCTCGCATGGTAACTGTTGTTATAGGAAAATTCAATCAACGGCAAATGGTTAGCCCAACCATTTCCAAAGTCAATCACACACGCTCTAAGCATGTCTTCAAGTGTCTGAATAGTTCTCTCGCTCTGACCATCGGTCTGAGGATGGTAAGCAGTGCTCATGTCTAACTTGGATCCAAAAGAATCTTGCAATGACCGCCAAAAGTTCGAAGTAAAACGACTATCTCTGTCGGAAATGATGGAAACTGGTGCTCCGTGTCTTGAGACGATTTCCTTGACATAAAGTCTAGCAAATTGTTCCATTGAATAAGTCTCTCGAATGGGTATGAAATGTGCTGATTTGGTAAGTCGATCAACGATTACCCAAATAGCATCGAAACCTCCTGACGTCTTAGGAAGTTTAGTGACAAAGTCCATAGCAATACGTTCCCACTTCCATTGTGGAATCTCTGGTTGTTGAAGTAATCCTGACGGTTTCTGGTGTTCGGCTTTCACTTTAGCACAAGTAAGACATTTACTGACGTACGTAGCAATCTCTGCTTTCATGTTCGGCCACCAATAAAACTTTTTGAGATCCTGATACATCTTATCCGAACCTGGATGAATAGAGTACTTCGACTTGTGTGATTCATGCATAATCAATTCTCGCACTCCACCATAAAGTGGTATCCAACTTCGGTCCTTGAAGCATAACACTCCATCTGATCTCTTTACAAAGCCATTATCACTTTCTGGCATACCATAAAGCTTCTCATGTGGTCGGTTTTCTTCTTTGAGAGCCTCAATCTGAGCTTCTAGAATTTTCGATGGCAATGGCGAAATGATAGTCATTCCCAATGACCTGACTCTCAAAGGTTTGAGTCGTTCTTTTCGGCTAAGTGCATCTGCTACAACATTCGCTTTCCCTGGGTGATATCGAATTTCACAATCGTAATCACTCAACAATTCTAGCCAACGACGTTGTCTCATATTAAGTTCCTTCTGATCGAGTATATGCTGTAAGCTCTTGTGGTCGGTAAAAATTACACACTTTGTACCATAAAGGTAGTGTCTCCAAATCTTGAGTGCAAAAACTACCGCACCCAATTCCAAGTCATGAGTAGTGTAATTCTTCTCGTGTATCTTAAGCTGTCTAGATGCATAAGCTATCACCTTCTCGTTTTGCATTAGCACAGCTCCAAGTCCTTGATACGAAGCATCGCAATATACCACAAAGTTCTCAATACCTTCAGGTAGTGACAAGATCGGTGCGCTACAAAGCTTTTGTTTCAATAATTGAAATGCGGACTCTTGTTTTTCTCCCCACTCGTACTTTTCATTCTTTTGTGTCAGTTTCGTCAACGACTTCGCTATCTTAGAAAACCCTTCAATAAACCTTCTGTAATATCCGGCAAGTCCTAGGAATTGACGAATTTCCGTAGGAGACTTGGGCGTAGCCCAATCCTTAACTGCCTCGATCTTTGCTGGGTCGACTTGTAAACCTTGGCTATCAATGACGTGACCAAGAAATTGAACTCTTCGTATCCAAAAATCACACTTAGAAAATTTGGCATACAATTGCTCCTTCTTGAGTAGTTCCAGGATTGTTCTGAGATGTTCTTCGTGATCTTCCTTACTCTTGGAATAAATCAAGATATCGTCAATGAATACGATCACAAACTTATCAAGATACGGTTTGCACACCCTATTCATGAGATCCATAAATACCGCAGGTGCGTTGGTTAATCCAAAAGGCATCACTTGAAATTCATAATGACCATAGCGCGTTCTAAATGCCGTCTTCGGGATATCCTCTTCCCGAACTTTAAGTTGATGGTAACCGGATCTTAAATCAATCTTGGAATAAAAACTAGAACCTTGTAACTGGTCGAACAAGTCGTCAATTCTTGGGAGTGGATAACGGTTCTTAATCGTTAACTTGTTCAGCTCACGATAGTCGATGCACATTCTGAAAGTTCCGTCTTTCTTCTTCACAAACAAAACCGGCGCTCCCCAAGGCGAGGAACTCGGTCTAATGAATCCTTTGTCCAAGAGTTCTTGTAATTGATTCGACAATTCTTGCATTTCCGAAGGTGCAAGTCTATACGGTGCTCGTGCAATTGGTGCAGCTCCTGGCACTAATTCAATTTGAAACTCAACTTGGCGTGTAGGCGGAAGTCCTGGCAATTCTTCCGGAAAAACCTCTTGAAATTCTTTAACAATTGGCACATCTTCAAGTCGTTTCTCATCCGACTTCTTTTCCATGATGTGAGCCAAAAATGCATAACAACCCTTCTTCATGTACTTCTCGGTTTTAATGCACGATATTATACTGAGTCTAGTTCCACTTCGCTCTCCGCGAACAACCAAAGTTTCACCGTTATAAGGAAGGTGAACAACTTTCTCATCACAAATAATTCTCGCTCGATGCCGAGATAACCAATCCATACCGATCACAACGTCGAAACTTCCAAGTTCTACGGGCATAAGGTCTATATTGAATGGATGGTTTAGGAAATTTATGGTGCAACCACGGACAATGGTGTTGGTGTTAACTAAAGACCCATCGGCTAATTCAACGATATAGGAAATGTCTAATGGGGTTGGTTCTATGTTAAGCAATGGTGCAAATGCAATAGACACAAAACTTCTATCCGCTCCTGAATCAAATAAAATGGATGCATAACGATTATTAACGAGGAACGTACCCGCAACAACATTCGGGTCTTCTTTGATATCGTCTCCTCCCATGACATAAGCTCTTCCTCGAGCCATTCCATTTTGGTTTCCTGTTCCTTGATTCCTCTTCTTCGGGCACTCATTCTTAAAGTGTCCAAGTTCTCCACAGCCAAAACATGTTACCGGTGGTTTCTGATTGTCACCCACGATTGGAAGTCTACAATCTTTGATGTGGTGACCAAGCTTCCTGCAATTGCCACAAATATCTGGACAACGACCTGGGTTATGATGCTTCTGACACCTTTCGCACTTAGGTAAGTTACCAGTGTAACCTTTCCTATCATTTGGTCCTGCAGCATAAGCCTTTGCTACTTCCTGCCTCTTAGGTGGCGGCTGAACAGCGTTACCACCTTGGTTGTAATCAAACCTCCTCTTGTTGTTGTTATTGTTGTTTGGATTGTTGTTTCGGTTATTGGGATAGTTGCGGTTCCGATTGTTGTTATAGTTGTTGTTGTTTCGAGTGTTGTTGTAGTTGGTGTTGTTTGATCGGTTATTGTTGTTGACAGCAGATTTCCCTTTGACTACTTGAACCATGAGTTTCTGAGTTATACGAATAGCCTCTTCCATTGATTGAGGGTCAAAAGAAATCACATCTCCTCGAACACTTTCGGGCAATCCACCAACAAAGTTTTCCATCTTTTTCTCATCATCGGGAACCATAGTTGGACATAATGCAGCCAACTCCTGAAACCTCCTAAAGTAGGTCTCAATGTCATCACCTTTAGTCACAAGCTCATAAAATTCCGTTTCCATCTTTTGCACCTCGGTACGAGGGCAAAACTTCTTTGTCATCAATTTCTTGAATTCCTCCCAAGTAAGCTTGTGAGCATTTTCCATACCAATCGGCTGAGCATACGAATTCCACCAAGACATAGCTTCATCAAGTAGCATACCTGTAGCAAACTTCACCTTGCTGACATCCGGGCATCCGCACATGAGAAATACATTCTCAGTCTTTTCAAACCAGCGGATTAAAGCAACCGCTCCTTCAGTGCCCTTAAATTTAATAGGATCACTAATCTTGAAATCTTTCCATGTACATTCCCGCTTAGCAGCGGTTGGTTCAACTGTTCCTGTATTAGAAGCAGTCTCAGCAGCCCTTGCAGCAACCTCAGCTCTCTCAACCTCCAGAGCTTCTGCAATACTATCCCTGACCAACTTGCGGATAGCGGCTTGAGTCATAGTGGGGGTTTCCGGTGCAGTCTTACTCTTCCTTGGTGCCATATTTCTGATAAATCATAATGGAAATAACCATGAGAAAAATCATAATAGAAATAGTCATCGTACCAAAGATATACACCCACAACACGTATATAAATATACAACCACAACAAATATAAATACAACCACGACATGTACGAGTACAACCACAATCTGTCTAGACATCACAACGACAAGTATATATATACAACCACAACAACCACGTCACGTATATATACAACCACAACCTGTGTCGATACAAGCACAACAGGTATGAATACAACCACGACATGTATATATACAACCACAACCTGTGTAAATGCGATAATAATAAAGAGCAACCACGAAACATCATAAATATAATCACAACACATGAATATAATACATGAAAATTTCGGCCTACACGGACCGATATAATATATAGCACAACATTTCCACATAGTAGAGTCGCACTTGATAATATTTGTTTGTACAACAATCAAAAGACTACAAGTTCTTGAACTATGTCCCACATCCCGGGACTAGGAAATAATACAAGCTAATATAATACCAGTCTACGTCTAGGCTCCTCTCGGTGCTCTAGATGGTCCAGGCTCTCCCCTCAAACGGCGAATCTCACGATCCATCGCCACCACAATCTCCTCAAGATGCTCAAGTCGTAACTGAGAAGAAGCATCCCTACGCTCCAAAACAACTACCCTCTCTCGAAGCAATGTCAACTGGTCTACCTGCTCCCACTGGGTCTCCTGTGTCGCCTGAGCTCTATCTCGAATCTCAGGTAACTCATCCCTAAGTAGCTCAATCTCCTCCTGATGCCTCAACTGTCGTGCCTCGAGCCCATGGTAAGACACATCAATACTAACCCTGCCCTGAATCAAATCCTCAACCTGCTCCTCAACAGTCTCAAGTCTAGTGGTGATGATCTCATCAACTCTATACCCCAAGCTATCAACTTGCTCCTGCTGAGCATCCAACTGATCCTCTAGTGTAACGGCTGTAGGATCCCTAGCTGCAGCCGCTCTAGAACTCTCACCTATGTGGTACTCTGGTGGTGGTGAACAGTCATCAGTCTCGGTAATGGGTGAATCTGGAGTGGTAAGTCTAGCACGCTTCCGAAGCGGCAAGAGGGAGGTAGGCATAGGAGTAGTAGTGGGTATAGCTGGTGGTGGTGAAGGCACAGTAGGACTAGGGAGACTCCTATAAGTAGATGTAGCATAACGAACTCTCTTCCTAGGGCCCTGAACAGTCTTATCCCTAGGGAACATAAGTCTCGGCTCTGAATGGACAGTAGTAGTAGGAGATGATGGTATGTCAGTAGGTATAGTAGGATGGACATGGGGAGTAGGAGCCGTCTCCTCCTCCTCGAAAGGCTCGGTGTCACCATCAGATGCCAAAAGTGGCAACTCAGGTGTAGGAGAAACAAGTGGTGAAACAGCAGTGGAGGACATAGAACTCTCATCATCAGAATCAGATATAGTGTAAAGTACAACAGTGTTGGAATTCGAAGACATGACTCTGTGATAATCAAGGTGAAATAAATAAATAACTCGCGTAATGGCATCGCCTAAAAATAAGTAAATATGCACTTATGATGAAATGATGATATGCTATGATGGTGTGGTTATAGTCTAGGGTCAATGATGCAACCTAGTTCGCTATAACCTTAGCTCTGGTACCAATCTGTAACACCCCCGAAATACCTGAATGGCAGCGGAATGGAATACCTGAGGGTGTAACGGATCATAGCACACAAGCAAGGAAATATTGAACGACCTAAAGTGTCGTTTATAAAATACATCGTTTGATTCATTCAAAATAATCAGAGTTTATAAAACATAGGTCCCATAAGTTGGAAAAGGTTTAAGGAAACAAGTTTAGTACAATCAAACGATAGTTCAAAGTGCATGAAATCCAAAAGTGACGCGTCAGCCTTGATACACAAAGTGACTCCATGCAATGCCATGAGGATATGCCTTAGTTACCTGAGAAATACATTGCGAAAAACGGTCAACATAAAGTTGGTGAATAATCATAGGTTTATAAGTAAAATCTAGTGTACAAATGCCATAAGTAATGCCATGAAATAGGATGTCCGGAAAGTATATACATTGGCTCTTAAGCTCATGACCCCGAAGCTAGACGATACTTGGCCCCAATGAGTGTTTACCAGGCACTCTAATAATAAAGACATGAAATGCATTCGTTCCATTTGGAGCAACCCAAACACGAATGGAGGCGTCACCCTCGATAGATCTATCCACTCACTCCCGCTTAGTACCAGAAATTAACGGTCCATGATAATAAAAGGGGACTTTTCAAGACGTGGTAATAAGGAAACTTAAGCAATGTATGAATTTTATACTTAGGCATGTACACAAAAATAAGTAATACAATGTATTCTCCCCCGTGGGATTTGAAATCAAAATATAGAATTAAAACGGGGCTATGAGAACTCACCTCGAAGTGAAGGTACAAAGATGGTGCAATGAGGTAAAAGTAGTCGGAACAATGAGGCGCGAGTACTATCCGCAACCTAAATGAATAATCATGATCTAACTTAGATCAAGCCGTAATGAAATGAATGCACATGCACATGATACTCATACCACTCGTAATTTGAAAATACTAGTTATCGTCGTAGAAAAATGGTTTCCATACTTAGGAAAAATAATTCCATTTAGAGAAGTATATAACTCGACATATTAACTCGTACAAAAGTTATCGTTAAAATCCTTGTATCAAAACCTTAGAATGACGTCGTCATGTCGTATAAATATTCCCTCGAGTTGTACGTATTCGTTCGTTAAGAAAATAGTCATTAGTACGTTGCTAGAAAATATACCATTTTAGTACATACGTTATTATTTCTATTTGTGACCAAAAATATAAATATAGTTTTGACATTGTTAAAACGGGTATAACTCGGTCGTTTTAGGCTCGTTTTCCTTGTTCTTTATGTCCACGGATTCGTCTTTGTATATACTAGTATATTTTAAATAACTCGGCTCCTCTAGGTTACGTTTAATACCTCAAAATACCCATCGTATTCTGCCCAACAGCAAGCAGTTTTCTGGAAAAGTAGTTTTCGTCGTTAAGTTTGCAAAAATCATAACTCCTTCGTTATAAACTCGTTTTAATCCGTTCTTTCGCCCAAAGTTTCGTTTTTGAATGTATTTTCTAAATCTTTGGCCAAAAATTACCCATCACCCACTGATTTTCCCACGAAATTAAAATAGGGACAGTAGGTATATCAAAAGTTTCAAAAACCATTTTCAAGTCTCCAAACTAGTTCCATCATCCATCAAACCACTCTCAAACACCACAAAACTAATCTAATCCTACCATACACCTTCTTAGGGTGTCATGGGTTCCTAATCACCAAAACCAAGTAGATCTAACAAGGATCTAACCAAGAATCACTTCTAGGGCTCATATGATCAAAAGTTTGCAAAATAAAAGTGGTACAAGTTAATGTATGTATGAGATCTTGCAAGAAACATGTATAAATATAGTAATAACTTTGTAAAAATTATGAAATGTGTTTAGTAACTTACTTGTAAGATTAGTGGAGTTAATGATGATTAAAACTTAATAATCCTTGAGTTTTTATTTCAAAACCCTAACAAGGATACTATAAACACTAGATAAACACTTGGATCTTTGAAAAATCTTGGTTCTTTCCTTCTTTTGTTTCTTGGCCGTTTATGTGAGAAGAGAAAGAGAGAAAAGAGAGCTTTTGATACAAGAAAGAATGAGATGGAAATTTGGTAAAGTTAGTATATATTATTATTATTGAAATTATATTATAAATAAAAGAGTTAGTAGTAGCATTTATGAACAAAGTGTATGTAAGTAATTTTTGTAAGAATTTGGAGAGGGGGGGGGGGGGGGGGCGGCAAAGTCAAAAGGGGGGGGGGGGGGGATGAATGTAGTGTTTTGTAATAAAATGTATTATTGGTAGTTTTGTGTATTTTTAAATTGTACCGGGTACCGGGTTAACTAAAAATAAATTTTAACGAAGTTAACCGGGTCATAATAAAGTTATAAAAATTATAAAAATAGTTTGGATAAAATTATTGGGTGTTTAGATAATTATAGTTTAATTTCCACGAAAACCGTCGAAGTTTTAGAAATCTTAAGTTAATAATTAAAATAAATATCCAAAATACCGGGTAAATTAATATTATAATTTTTATATTATAAAAATGAATATAAAAATATATTGGGATCATAGTTGGGAGTATCGGACGTGTTAGTCACATTTATAGTTCGCGTATTAGTGTTTATTCAAAATAAACATACGTAAATTGTTAATTATATTAAAAATATAATTCTGAATATCCTACGAGCGGAATAGTATGCAAGTGCCCTAGTAATGATATGTCGACTATTTCTAGTCCGTACGAAATGTCCCTGATAATAATGCATGAATTCGCTCCTGAACCAATACGGTTACGCGAATTTTGAACACACGTAAACTAAATTTACGATGACATGAATAATGCACGTGAATAGTGATTTTCTCTCGGAAATGAATAGTGTCAAGTGAATAGTAAAATTTCTGAAGGTGTCTCGGAATGTCAAATTGACCTAAAAAACGATGAATAGTAAAACGATGAATAGTGATCAATGAATAGTAATTTGTGAATAGTAGAATGGCAAAGTTTGGAAAAATGACCTGAAATTGTGGGTTGTTACATAAAGTGTAGGGGGTATAAAGTGTAAGAGGTATTTGTTTATTATCTAAAGTTATAAAAAAACATAGAGATTTATCAATTTACACATAACTCAATATAATATATTTAAAATTCAACAACTAATCTTTATTAATTACCTTCTCTTTTTATAAGTTTTTATTTTCATAAATTTGACACCTATATTTTTATGTGTTTTTTTCTCAATTAAATTCTCCACCAAATTTATTAAAGTTTGACCAAAATCAATTCAATTTTGACTTTTTATTGACCAATCATATTGCTCGATTTCGCTTATGTGTCAAAATCGAGTTTTTCTATTAGCCAATTTTTTTTCCACTAAGATTGTTTTGTAAAAAAAACTCCGAAATGATGTAATATCTTTATTATATAAAAGATTGAATGAAAAGACATAATGAACTCGATCATAGTGTACAAGGTTTTTGTTTGGGGTCTTACTTTAAGCCAAGGGTTTAGTTAAGTTGTAGGATTTTCATGTGTTTATTGTCAAAGAAATGCTCTTGTTCTTGTTTATGATCAACTTTAATAGTTAACAGTTTAATGGTCTTGGGTTGGATTTCAGATTAATTTTAAAAGAAAGGCAAAAAATATTCAAAGAGACTAACATTTATGCGAAACCTAATAGACCCGTAAAGTAACACTTACTGCAAGATTTATTTGGATTTACCATCATTGTGCTCGTGTTCGATCAACACCAACTTATCAATGATCGTAACTGTTTTGATTAGGAGATTCAATTTCACTGACAGAAGACGGTAGTGGTCAAATTTCTGATGAGAACGAGTAAACGGCGTCAAGGGAACAAGAATCATGGTACAACAAAGAAGTATGCAACAAAATAAGGCAGACATACAATGCATATGGCAAATCTAACATCAAAGCAACTTTACGTCATATCGTATATATCTTTCAAGGAACATTCATTATATATATGTAGTACCATAACCATTCCATATGTATCTATGAACGTTGAAGACTTCTCACGTATGGTATATCTTTTCGGCCTAGAATTCCGCAAGGTCATATCATATTGATCGATCGATCGATAACATACATTTTATGATCAAATGCTAGAAATAACTTATTTGAACATTTCAGCCATGAAAATAATTGAAGGCAGATAGTAGTAATAAACAAGACTTATGTTTCTAAATATAGCAATCGAGTAGTGGAGCCACATGTGCGTGAAGTTGTTGATGATTGTGTTTGTGATTCAAAATAAAGAAGAAAGACACACCACAGATGCTTTGGAATGTATTATTTTACCTGGAATGAAATGACACCTTATTTGTTACCATTCTAACATTACTACATTCGTACCCAAATGAAAATATTATACATATATATACAGTATTAAAAAGTCAAATCATGTTACATGACAGAACCAATTACTAGTACTACAAAACAGTAAGGTGAAAAAACATGTTTTTTCCTCTTGTGTTATGATCAATCTAGTAGTTCTAGTTTGGTATTTTTAAGAGCATCATATAACCACATTTAAAGGTGAATATGAAATAATATGAACATGCAGAGACATATTAGTAGCTAGCGTACTAATTTTGATGCAGATCGGGGATGATTAACGTATCTTTATGTATCTCATGCAAAATTTAAGTAACAAACCTTTAACACGAGTTTAGATTGCAAGTATTTTGCAGCTAAAGGTATCGTTTCAAGAGAGTATTGTGCGGTAGAAAATGACATTATATTACAACTATAAAGCTATCAGACATACATGATTGATTTAATGTTATTACGATAGATGATGGTTTTAGATGATGGAATCAAATGGGGTGAATGCTATGTCTTACAGAATGAAGGGAGAATATTTAAATGAACGAATGTAACACGATTCCTAGTCTTCAGGAGGAGTGACATCTTCAGAATACCATTCTATGTTAGCGTTTTCGCAAGACCAATGTTGGCTTTTTGAGAAAAGATAGTTGGATTTTGATGAACTTAATTCTTGCTTATGCAGCAAAGCTGACCCTAAACACACTTTTGATATGAAATATTCCAATATTTTGTTTTGGCCGACAACCGATTTTGTGATGGAAGTTGTCTAAATCATACCACTATGAATGGTTTCTAATTGATACAAGTTTGCTGTAAGTGAGATGCTTATCTTTTTGTGGCCAATGTCTTACTACAAGTATGCAAAATGAGGCAAATTATTAACTATGGCAGACATAAGATATATTTGCAAGTCTTGTAGAATGTCTTTTCATGGGATACCATATCTATCTTTTAAACCTTAAATCTTTAAAGCTATGATGTTTGTCTTTAGAACCTAATCATAAAACCTAGTATTGTGTCGAAAATTTTGCGTAGGTGTCGTTAACATCTCTAAAGCAAAGAAGGGACACACGATTCGCGCAATAAAGCGTGCATAAACCACTCTGCATCAAGAGAAGGTTCTTTAAAGTGTCGACTTCAAAATCCTTCATCTCACTTTTGATTCAAACAAGTTCTTTTTTACAAGAAATGTTATATGATGTAGTCTTCTCTATCTTGTCAAGCATATGAATACAATTTGATTAGATGTGACGTAATTAGACATATACTATGTCGAAAAGGTTATGGAGATGTCACCTATGTCACTTAAGAAGATGGTCAGGAGAGAAGCCACTAGTCTCTAAAAATTTTACCGAGACAAATTTCGCTAAACTTTAAATTTCTAAAGATGTTTAATCAGGAACCTTTCAAACGCTTATGGTTAATGGTTAATCAGGCAAAAGCCGAACAAAAACACACTAGGTCCTCACAAAGCAGTCTCTTTTATCCTAAATTTAAACAAGTTTCTACTTAACAGTATGATAATTGACCAACACAAGTTTTTACCCATAAAGGCGATCCACAAAGTTTAAACGTATAACCGAAATTTATACAAGCATTAGGCTTTACTTGAAAAAGAGTTCTAATAACATAAATTTATGGTTTGCAATGCGAAAGCACAAACTTCAAAGGACCACATTACCAAGTTTTGGGAAGACGATTATTTAGATTTTCTGGATGACAACCGAGTTAGCAAGGCCAGCCTGCTCAATGGTCTGATTTTGATCAGTGAGTTGCTTGGGTGGGAACCCAACTGTCTGCAGCTGATAAGTCCTTGGGCCATCAGGCCTAGATGAATTGATGAAGGATCGAATATCTGAAACAGTATGATGGAGGTTAAAGTGAGCAACCATCCGGGTGCCATCAGATAATCGCAGCTGAATCGAGGTTGAAGGTAACGTGCTGTCAAGAACAAGACCAGCAGAAGGGGTGGAGGTGGGGGCAGTGTTGGGGGCAGCATTTGCCTCAGGTGCAGCGTCATCTGCGTTCCTGCCTAATGTTCTTCCTACACCTTGAAATGCAACTTGAGTTGCCACCACTGGTTCCTACAAGACGAACCGAAACCAAAGAATGGTAATTTAAGGCAAGCAGACTAAAACTAGTACAGAGGCAAGAATCAATAATTCAATATATAAATATAGAGATTTGTTACGCCCTCCTAAACATGTACCTAATTAGGTATATCATTTCTCATACATACAAAAATGCATAAATAAAGTTTTGACTGCTACAGGAAAAAGAGACTCACAGGACAGTTCTCATCCCTCCTTATCAGATTGACATGAACCGAGGACCTTCTATCTGCAGGCTCAAGCTCTCTCGGACACTCAGATTTCCTGATGCTCTGCACAAAGAATTAACGAGGTCAATGAAACGAACAAAATAACTATGTTGAAAACAGAATACGCAGAATAGAGGTGGCAAAATGGGTAGGTACAGATTAACTCATCAACATCTTTTGTCCATTATTTTTAAGTTTATGCTTACAAAGCTTTACTTAACGTATATATGCTTACAAAGCTATACAATTAACATCAACAATCCACAAATTGTTAACGAAGTGAACAGGTTTCAAAATTTTAATACACTTTGGGTGACTTTCAACCTGCTCTAAAAGTCATTGGAAAAAAGATATAACAGCAAACCAACCCATAATTAGGTAAATGGGTCTAATTTGCCATGTTTAACGCAATCAACCCCCCATATATAAGCAGAAACATTTAGAAATATGGTTCACCTCAAGGAAAGGTGCATTTTCAGGATCATCCAGCCTCCTCAAAGGTCCATCATTAACAGTAAATCCATTTCTCCAGAATACAATGTTGTGTATAACATTTTGAGGTTGCTCAGGAGCAGCTGCAGCTGGCACTGGCTCGCCACTCAGTAATCGTCCGGTGCCTGTAAAGCTCCTTGAGCTTGAAGGACGAAGATTCTCCATGGGCCCTTCAACACCACCTGATTGCCTAGCTTGATTAAATATTTCATCCACATCATTGCGTTTATTAGGATCTTGGACAAGCATGCCACTGCAAATAGTAGTACAGACAATGTCAGTAATATTCAGACATCACGCACATATATCCTAACCTGCAGGAAATAACATACATAAACTGTTGCATGGACAAGTTTGAAAAAGCCAACATGCTTGAAGGGCATATAGACTATCACTACTAGATAACTTTCGGTAAGATAGTAGACTAACTATAGATCTTTACTCAATTACACAGTTACACCTCTGAATTGGTGAGATTGGATATGTATCCAAGAAAGAAGGGGCCACACAAGGCTCTTGTGTTACAGGGCAGTTTCAGCGAAAACCTGCAGCAGAATTACACACGCCGATTTCCATCTGTGGTCATCCTAAAGCTCGTCATTAAATGGCTCTTAAAAAGAAAGAAAATTTAGCATATGATTAGTCAAGATGCTAGCGCTTAGAAATTTAAGATGGATATTTTTATCCTTTTCTAGCTTCCCCTGCCCTTTCCACTTCCAACTGGAAAATATTCTGCTAGATCCTTGACACAGACAAGGGCCATATAAGACCAAATCAATTAAAGAACCAACGGCCATGCTATAAAGCCTTGAATCTCTATATCACTCCATTACCAATCCTTACTGTTTGTCCATTGTATTATGGGAGTTACAATTGACTCTCCTTTTGTTGGGGGGGGGGGGGGGGGGGGTGGGGGTGGAAGAGTTGAAATATAAAGTGACAAACAATGCTGGTTTTCCTTTGAGACGCTGATAAATGAGAAATAGTCACAACAGTCTCAAAGGGGGAGGGGGGGTTGTTACCAACTATGGACTATGGAGGGAAGAATCAGATTCATACTATTTAAGGTAAAAACCGAATATTGTTAACTCTAGTAGATGCATTCTAAAATATAAGCATTAGCTCTATTCCATAACCGTCTCAAGGGGGGTGTATTTTTGTTACCAATTATAGAGGGAAGAATCAGATTTATACTATTTAAGAAAAAACCCGAATATTGTTAACTCTAGTTGATGCATTCTAAAATATAAGCATTAGCTCTATTCCATAACCGTATCCTTACCGTCCTACTTTAGTATTTCCATAACAAAATGGCATCTAACTATACATGGAACCATGGAAGGGTCAGATTCACACTATTAAAGGTACTCATTTACATAGCAACTCTACTAGATGCATTCTAGAATATAACTATTAGCTCTATTCCATAACCATGTCATTGTCATATAGCTTTAGTATATCCATTAAAAAATTGGGACCTAAACTCTCAAGCAGCCCATCATTCTTGTACAGACAAACATGCAAACAGTTAAATAATCAGTAATGGAAGACATGGATATGTATGGTTAAATTTCATCCAAAACTGGATTTGAGGAAATAAGAAAAACCACAGAGCTTACTATATGATTTTTCTATATTTAGCTATAAATTAACAAAATAAGTTCCTATCAAACTGAAATTAGATTCGCACCCATGACAGCGATGAAGATAAGGGAAATACAGTGGGGGGAGGAGGAGGAGGTGGCACCAGCTGTGGCGATTGACGAAAAAACGTACCAAAATTGTAAACAAGAGATGCAGCGATGGTTTCATGTGGGCAAATCGGGTAAGGAACGAATTAGGGGAAGAGAAGGACTTGGAGACCTTAAACTGAATTCTCCCATTATGGACGCTGATGGGCTTATATTTGGGCCACAAACTGGGGTTGATTTGAGGTTGGCAAATGAGAAACCTTCTGGGCAAGTAGGCAACTCACCACGATTCACAAGAAAGGGGTGTACAACTATACAAGGAAGAAATTGTGAAGCAAATTTGGATCCTTGCCTTGTGAACAAGGTGTCTTTTGGGAAAGGAGAGTGATATTATACTCGTCTTATTTAAGGTTCGTTAGTAGATATGCTAACTATACTCCAACCATATTATCTAATGGTGACTAAATTAGAGAAAGTAACAACTAAATATCGACATCAACAGTGTAACTTTCCTTATTTGAGAATAAAAGAAGTTAATATCAAAAAGCAATGAAGAGTTAGTTTTGCAACCCCATACAACTAATGATAACATAGCGCCCTTATCAAAGGGTCTAAATCCATGCATTTTCTATAAACATGTTACATGTCAACCTACAACTTATAGCAGTATAAACAGAGTGGCACTGAAAATCTATCTTTATATCATCGTAAAAGCATGCATCATGGTAATACATAGATCTTTAATTTGTAAACCAGTATTTGATACTATATATATCCAGCATCCAAAGTGTTGTATACTACAGAGTACTAGAACACCAACTCTCAAACTTGTGCATACTTACAAGTTACAAGTGGTAGTCTAATAAATACAAAATATCTTGTATGAGGTCATATTTAAACTAAACCATGTTACAAAACTTGATAAAAGATACTCGTTCTTGGATCAACTCCATTCCCTGAATCAATTTTTTTTCTCCAAAAAAATCACAAACATGTTATTGAACGCCCATCGACTACTTTTACAAGCTGGTCACAAACCGCTTATCGCTAGGTTAGAACATAAACTTTCCTCGCAAAGCTATCAAGGTTGTGGACATACATTTTACAGACTCCAAAGTGGTGGAAATGTCATGCACCGAATCTTCTAAAACCAAGTAAACACTCTTGACTCTCCTACCTTACGGTTATATTTTTAGAAATTCGTAACTAAAACAAATACACTTTTACGACAATGATCTCTTGAGAATCTACTATAAAGTAATTGTAACGAGTCAGATATGAGTCCAATTAATTAGCTAGCCATGTTCCATTTACATAAAGTGAGCTCCCTGTGCAGCCTACATATCACTAGCGGAAAAACCAAACTTAAATACTCCCATATCAAGCTACTTTTAAGGGTCTTCGGATACCTTCTTAATCTAATATTACAGCTTGGGCCCTTAATTTCAAGACACAAATTTACTTAGGGTCAGAAGATTCAAATTAGGATATGCAAACTAATTACTGAGAAAATGTAAAATCAGCTATTTACTTTCAGAAACGCACATTCTAACATCCCATTAATTTACACCAAGTAACTACTCCTTCATTCAACAGTCCGGCTTCCTTATTAATCACTAAACAGTTTTCTACCTTACTGTTAACATCCTAGAAATCTGTAACTTAAAGGAATTCAGTTTTACGACAATGATCTCTCAAGAATCTACTATCATAACATAAATGTAGCACGTCACATATGAGTCCAACTTGCCACTAGCCAAGTTGTATTCAAATAAAAGGATGCCACACGTTTAATACTCCTTGGTAATAAGTTCTCTTAAAGAAACGAAGGAACCTCAACCAAGTCCGGGTGCTCCTTTGGCGAAAATGAGCATTCCCAAAAAATAGATAAAGCTACTTGTTGGTTGCTAAACGAGCATTAAATATGTCATCGCTCAACGCTCTTAAATGCTCCGCGCCAAACACACCACCTACATCTACCTTACATATTATGAAGTAAGGCTGCTCATCCGTCCAAAACCGGACTGGACCGAGACAATATTCGGTTTTTAAGCCGGCCGGACCGAACCGGAATTATGAAAAACCCTAGACCGAGCCGGACCGGTCCGGTCGGTTATGCCAAGCACATAAAATTAACATCTATCACAACAAGTTTATGAAACTTATAAGCTAAATTAAAATAAATAAATAAATTAGGGTTTAAAAAATGAATAAGACCTTTTTTCGCCACCGGTGTAATACTCCTGAGGGGCGTCATCGTCGTCGCTATCGGAGTCATGGGCGGTGGGTCGGTTCAAATCGGATAGGGTCCGGATTCCACCTGCGGGTCTGCTGCTTGAGGGCTTTGCTGGTTTCTTGTCACGTGACGTCATCTTCTTCTACTTCGATAATTGCTTTGGTTTGGTGCTTTGGTTGGTGTTGTTAGCTCAATCAAGGTAAAGAAATGAGTAGGGGTGGCTTTTGTTTTACTTTTGGATTAATTAATTAACTAGTATGTATTCTCTGTCCTCATATTCACGAGTCAATCCAATCATATTTATAGGTTTATTATTTGGTTCATTACTTAGGCCTACAAATCATTTTTCTTAGAGCGATCAGTGTTAAGGAAATGAGCAAAATTGCCCAAGTCTCGACAACCGACTCGATTTTGACATAAATCGATGGTTTCGAAATCAAATAATAGCTTCTCAGGTCAGAAGTCGGGATGGATTTTTAGCATTTTCGAGATTTGGGACGGGCCAAAAACCGACAAAATACAAGTAAAAACCAACTACTTTCGGGACGGGTAGGGACGGGCCAAAAAACGACTACTTTCGGGTCGGTATTCGGTTTACGATTTAAATGACTTTCGGGATCAAGATTAGTCCGGACGGGTCGGGTCGGGATCCGGCCCGATGCTCAGTCCTATTAAAGACCTTACCCGTAGAGAGGGCTGTTTCTGATTCTATCAAAGGTAGAAAAGGAAAAGGCCGGAAGTCTACCTTTGGTAGAATCGGAAGCAGCCTCTCTACTTTAGGTAGGAGTAAGGTTGTTTACGTCTTAACCTCATTCATATACTGTGAAAGACGGTATTGAGAGTTACTTTACTTTACTTTTTTAGAACGAGCCGTGTTAAGATAATAAACTTTCTACTACTTAAGATACTTTGTTAGAGAATCTTGTTAAAAGAAAACCTCACTTTTAAAATAAACAGCAGTATTAGTCGCGTACAATGACGATGTTGTATAATAACGTTAATTTTTGGGTATAATTTTGTTTATGTATGTATAGGTGTGAATTAAGTTAGAGTAATGAAAATTATTGGTTTAAATTTTAATTAAATATTTACTCATTTTGTCCTAAAATTATTGTAAATTTAAGAAAATTAGAAGCGATATACTTTTCAACCAATCAAATATAATCACCATCTACTAAACTCTATTTTGATTGGTTGACACAAGTAAGGCTGAGCAATGAGTCAAACCCGACCAAAACAGACCTGATCCGAAAATCGGATAAGGGTAGAATGTGAACCGAGAACCGAACTGGAAAAAAAAAAAACTATTAAAACCAAAACCGGAAAAAGCTATTTCGAACCCAAAAAAGCTTGTTTTACCCAAACCGAACCGAAACCGAACTGAACCAAGTAAAACCAAAATATTTATACAAAACTAAAAACCGAACCGAATAAGGTCGGTTCGGCTAGGTTTCGGTCGATTTGTCGGTTTTCAAGTAACTTTGCTCAGCCCTAAACACAAGAGTTGACTATTATTTTGGGACATTTCAAAACAGAATTGAGGACAGTAAATTTGAGACGGGGGAAGTAATAGATTGCATTACTATATATATTAAATGGAATCAGATACTACGTCGTTTCGATGCCATCTACGCATGGGCCATTCTCTTTTTTTTGGGCTGTCTCATACACCATGGTCCAACGTGATCCACAGAATCCATTAATCCTCAATCCGTTAATCTTCCTCCAACGAAATTTCTGGAACCTGTCACCGCCTCATAATTCACCTCACAAATCTAGAGTCCTCCATCTTTTTTGCATACATTGTTCATCCAATTTACAGCCACAGGTATCGGCGGATCCTTAACTCTTGCGAAAAAAGTATACCAAGCCGATTTGATATCGCTAGAACAATCTCGCGTTCTAGACACATGGTTTAAGAAAAAAAAAGGAGATACAGAAGATGGCGTCTTTGAACTTGAAGGAGAATTGGGAAGTGGGTTTGTTTATGTTACAGTTGGAAGGAAAGGTTTTTGAGTTGTAGGTATGTGTTTATAAAAAGTTTGACACGAGTTTTCTTTATTTTCTTTTAGTTTCGGATATTGTTATTGTTCAGAGGGTTATTGAAGTTGGGGTTTAATCAAGTTGGTATCTAATGGTTTTAGGTTTAATTATATTTAATTTTGTCGGATCGGAAATTCAGGGTTTTATGTGTTGTCCCGCAAATGAGGTTTACGTTTTGTTTGCAGTGGCGGGGGAAGTTTATTCATGGGGACGGAAAGAGTGTGTGCCGTCTGGGAAAGTTATCGGTGACCAAAACTCGGGTCAAAGTGAAGATAATGACTATGTATATAGATGTGGTTTTTCGTAAATATTCATTGTCTAATTTCTCTATGTTTTTCTTTTTTTGTATATGTTAAACACATAATATAAGTTATTATTGAACCAAAAGGGTATGTTAAGGATGCTTATAAGTGCATATTTATAGGTAGAAGCAAATAAGTAATCCCAATTCTCAAAACACCTTCTTTGTTGTATATGTTTTTTAAGCTGGATGTTTGGATTAACTAATTATATAGTCTTATTGGCCTTACAGAAATTTGGACAAGCCAATTTCTTAACCTCGAATCATTGCTGTTTAGGCTATTTAATTTAATATTAGTTGAGTTTGATGGTAAATGTTTGTCCTCATATGCAGGTAATTTCTATTGAATGTGAAAAAAGAAATAGCACAAAGAATAGCTATGTTCCTCCCAATAAGAAAGCGTTGCAGATTTGAGACCTCATAAATGGTTAGTTGTGGTGTGGGTGTTCGGTGGCCTATTCTGAGACAGGGAATGGTTGCTTCATCGACTGTTGGGTCACAGCCCTTTGCGCAGCCATCGTCATCCACAGCAACTACTCAATGTATTTGGCCTTTTTCATTGTTTTCTGTTTATGTGTGCTTATAGGTTGGCGTGCATTATCGATGCATTGTCTCATTGCTCTTCTTTGTTACAGGCCGCCATGGCACACCGACACCAAGACAAGCACAAAGGATACCACGTTCAGCAGCTCCCATGCTAAATAACAGGGGTATATTTGCTGTTTGTTGTATTCAGTGGTTCGATTTTTTTTAAGCTTTTGCAATGGAGGTTTCCTTAAATCTTTTTCTCTTTTATGTTTTATATAGGAGCGCCGGGAATGTATGTGTCATTGGGGCCGTGTAACATAATTTTTCGCCATTACAAGGGTGTATTGTTATTTGGTTACTGGATCTTTGTGCTACTGCAGTTGGTTTACATTAAAAAATATATGTAATAGCAGATACAAAGGTATGCATTTCGTTTGCTGAGCGTTCCTTTTTGTAACATTTATAATTTGGTTAAGAAAAAAGTAGCAAGATCATCACTAATGACAATTACATTTTTGCTATTTCAGCACCAAAGGCTTGAGGATGTATTCGGTCTATTTCAGAAACATTTTCAACGCTTGGTTACTACAAAATCATTGGGTAAGCAAATAAACTTCATGCCTTTCTAAAAAAAGCAAATAAACTTCATATAATTTTGAAAACATAAGCAACTGTTGTAGTGGTATGATTTTTAGGCGACATTTAATAACTTGCCTTAGGTCTTTTCGCACATTCAGATGGCTTTGATCTTACACACCAGAACGTACAGTCATTCACCAATTTGGACAAAACTTGAAGCGCCAAATTCAGAAAGATGATTTGGGAATACCAATCTTTTTTTCAGGTTTGTTTCTAAGATTTCTCATCTTTGGAGGGTTAAGATAAATGCTTTATAAAGCATGCTCAAGTTTTGCTTTCGTATTACAGCCCGTCTATGAACGCTGTTTAAGATGCATTGAACCACGTGATCACAACTTCCAATTGTTGTAGCAAGATATAGTAAAATCTAATTAGAGAATCAAATTGACCTTTAAAACTAATATATTAGCTGGAATTAGATAGCGTGACCTCAGATATTTGTTTGATCTTTCGCCCCAAAGGGCTGCAACCACATAATTTCAGAATTGGCACAATGATCTTGATTACAAACCATGATACAATATCCCTCAAATGCAAAACTTCATATTCTGCTAATAGTGTTTCGTCCATATATAGACATATAGTATACTGATGAGGCAAAAAATGAACCGTTTTTATGGGGTCATTTAAGCCCGGAATTGAATTTATTTCATCAAATATTGCCCTAAATCGTTTCTTTTGTGATTTTAGGTACTTTGGGAGTGAATTCTGGAAAAGGAAGCATTTTGGACGTTTTTGGAGCATAAAAGTGAAGAAAACGGCAAAGACTTAATTTTCCATGCTGTGAACAGTACCTGACGGCATCAAGAAGAAAAATATGACGGCGTCAAGAGCAAAATCTATGACGACCCAGTGAAAACCTGAAGGCGTCAGAAGAAGGGCGTCAAGAGTAAAATTTGGTGACGGCCTGAAGAAGGATTCACGTGACGGCGTCAAACCCAGATCTAGGCAGTCCGAGAACCTTATTGGCGGCGAGATGACGGCGTCAGAAATTTACTCTTGACGCCGTCACCTCACAAAATCTATATATACTTTTCTATTTTTTCATTCATTAAAAAGAGGAACTTGTGTGGAGAATATTAGGGTCGAACCTAATAAATCCTAGGTCGTTTATAACAGTATTTTCAAGGGTTTTCACCCCTTGAAACCTTTCATGTTCAATTGAGATAAGTCTCCTTTCAATTCATTCAATATGTCTATGTGTTGTTTGAATATATCTTATGCTTGTCTTGATTTTAACATGTTAGGCTAGATCTTTTATGTGTTTCCTTAGATGTAATGAAACCTAGATGTTGATTATAGGTTGATTGCTTGTTTATAGTTGTAATGGATTAATGATTTCAATGTTAGGCTTAAGAAAACTGGCAGATCTCCATTGTGTAACATGCTTGAACGTCTTAAGAAACATGAACCGATGTGTACTAGGTTTTATTGGTTGTATTTAATGCATGAGCGAATTCTAGTGATCCCATGTTAGGAGCTTCTTAGCCGGCTCGATATAGGAGTGAAGTAGGAGCTTATAGGATTGGGGAAGTAAGTATGCCACCCCATGAATGGTATTAAGGAATACAACCCGTCATCCACACAACTGTAACAAGTAATTAACCTGTAAAAGATATCTAGGGAGTAGTGAAATCTAAGTAAACACAATTCTCCCATATATTGTTCATTCCACATTAGCTTAATTTAGTTTATTTTCATTTCTGTTATTTTATTTTGATTGCATCTTAGTTATTGGGTTAGTTGATTAGCAACTAATTTCGCCTATCCTTCCAATACCCGAGATTTTTACTTGTTTTCATAAAATATAAAAATACAAAAAGAATCATCCCTCACCTCTAGACCTAGTTCTTAGGTTTTCTAATCCTAGCGACACTATTCCTGAGTTGAACGATCAATCCCCCGGTACTTGTCATTATACTATACTACATCGATCAGGTACACTGCCTGGTAGGGGTTGTAAGCTTCTCGAGATCCTTTGAGAGGTAAAACCTGGTGCAATTCCCACGCACATCAAGTTTTTGGCGCTGCAGCCCAGGGAAATAGTTATTGTCTAGGTTAGGATTTCTTTTTATTAGGTCTACTTGCTAGATTCCTTTCTAGTAAGATTTTATTTTTATTTTTAGGTTCTCTTTAGTCTATCTTATTTTTTTGTGTTTTTGTTCGTAACTCTTTACCATCCGACATCATGGAAGGTGGTAACATCTTTGAACCCATCAACCCACCAATTCAAGACCACCCACAAAACCCACCACTAGCAAACGAACCTCCTAGGCCCCGAACCTTAGGAGAGTATTCCCGACCTAGCCACCAAGGCTATCGAAACACTATTGAGCTCACCCAAGGAGCCAATGTGTCTGATTGGTTCCAAACCGTCAACCTAAATTGACCAAAGGATGGTCAACAAGGTCAAATTGCCTAGAATCAATGCTCCGCGGAATATAGGGTTTTCCCGGGTCGTTATGTCCCGACGAGGTGTTAATTGTTATCAAACGGATTTGTGATCAGATGAATATGGACAGAAAGGGGTTTGTGATTGATTAAACTAAGGAATCTACAAGGAAATAGCTTAAATAAGCTATATTAACAAATACTTGAATTTAGAAAAATCAGAAACGTTTAAAACTTAAAACGCGTACATTCAATTTAAATTTACGTGAACGTACAAAATAAAAAGTGAAATCTGAAATCTGAAAACCCATAGGGGGTGAAAATGACTTTTTTACAAACTAAAGGATGAAAGAAAATATTTAGAAAAAGAAAATTAATTTTCACACTAATTACTTATTTAATATTAATTAAATACTATTTAATACTAATTATTAATATTTAAATAACTTAAATACAATTTAATATTAATTTAATACTAGAAAAATGAAAATTACATTTCTAAAATTATAAAATAACTAAGAACAAATTTTAAAATTAAAAATATGCCTTTTTGTCTTTTTGTGGATTTAAAATTAAATAATTACCTAATTATTACTTTAAAAGCTATTTAAACTAAATTAAATGAGAAAAATAGCAAATGAAAAAAGAAAATTACAAATATAATTTTTACAAATACTTAACAACTTATAGAAGCTAGAAAAATTAGAAAAAGTGATCTGAGATAAAATTTAAATGCTAAAACTATTTTCTTTTTGGTTTTTTTACTTAAACTAATTTAATTAAAATTAAATCTAGAAATTATCAAATGAACACTGAAAATTTTAAGAAAATTACTACTAGTACTAAATATTATGAGGAACCTAGGAAAAATATAAAAAGACACTACTGTTTAACAAAATTTATTAAAACTATTTAATTTACTAATATTAATTAATAACTAATTAAAGTATTAAACTAATATAAATTCTAATAAATACTAAAAGAAAAGCAAAAATTCTGAAAATTATTCTACAAACACTTTAATATGCTAGAAATTTAAGAAAAATATAAAGATATATAAGTACTTAACAAAAATTTAAAAGGAAAAATTAAAAATCTAAATTACATTAAATAGAAGTTATCACTAGAAATTAAATTTGGTTTTTTTTCTATTTTTCTTTTACAAATCTAATAAGCTACTGAAATTGACCAACTTTTGTAAAACCAACTTTTGTGATAAGCTTAGATAAGCTCTGTGGGAGCTTTTGCTTCCAACAATTAAGCAAAATAAGCCAAAAGTGATTTGCAACTTGAAAAAGCTAATAAAAGGCTATCTCTACTGAACCTAAGGTACAATAAGCTATGAACAAGTGAAACTAACTAGAAATAAGCTAAATCAAAAGCAAGATACATTGGATAAGGATAATAAGCTTGAATAAGCAAGTCTAAACCTCACTTCAACCAAACAGGCCCAGCAACCCATATGCAGCCCTTGTTGGGGCCCACCTGGGTGATCCAAGGTCCAAAGCAAGGCTTAATCCAAGAAGCTGGGGTGGTAAGCTTTCCAATAAGCCTTGATTCAGGAGGAGGGGCCCACAAATAAGCTCTCTAAGAGCTTGGGAAATTGGGTGAAAAGCTGTGGTGTGGGTATGATGGGGATGTTGGGACAGGTCTGTTGGTGTGCAGGGCTGTTGTGGGGGTTTGCAGCCCTTGAATAAGCCAACCAACAGCACTCAAAATCCAAAACAAACTAAAATAATTAAAGTTCACACAATAAACAACTCATAAAACTAAAATTGTATACTGAAAGCTGACTACGCTAACCTAACAATGAGATTAAAAAGGGAATTGTTTCAGCAGTTGTGAGGGGGGAACTATGGCAGGCAAAATAAGCTAATAAATAAGCACATAAGCACAAAACAGATATGAAGCCAATAAGACAACCCAGGTGGCTATCCAAAACATCAATCATCAAGCACAATGATTAACTATTGAACAAGATTAGACCAGATGAAAACTTAGTGAAACTGGGTGAGCAGGGTCAAAGTGGGTGGTTTTGTAAACCTTGACCACAGAAAAGTCAGAGACCAGGGGTTGCACAAATTGTATAACCTATTGTGGGCTAAATGAAACTACCAAACTTAACTAAAGGTGTTGAACAAAGCATCTAGCCTACTTGCTATTGAAAAACAGTTATGAACTACACCCTAGAAAAATTTAATCAAAAGCTTTCAAAAATACATGAAACTAACTAAGTTTACTCTAAAACTACTATAAGCATTAAACTAAAGCTAATCTAAGTTTAAAAATGGGCACAAACTGTTTTGAGACCACAAGAAATTCTTGTGCCAAACACCCCCTCACAGGGGTTAACTGATATACTTTTCAGAGATACAACAGGTTTTTAGACTCAAGTTAGCAAAGTAGCCCTAGAAAACACTAAATGAAGTGCTAATAAGCTAAAATCAGTTGTACTTAAATTTCATATCTCAAATAATATAACTTAAATGGTGCTTGTTTAAGTGTATTTATTTTAATTAACTCTAAAAAAATACAAACAAAATCAAAAAAATAGAAAGTACAAGATTTTTTTGTCATTCCTAATGTATTTTTCAGGTAAAGTTGAATAGCCGTCGGTTGAGTAGTTTGTGAGCCATGGGTGTTGTACTTTTGCACATGCGTATTGTACTTCTTAGGTGAAGTTGAGTATATTCTCAAGTTGAGTAGCCGCCGGTTGAGTAGTTTGTGAGCCACCTAAAAAATATATTTTATTAGAAAGTGGGACACTGTCAACATTTGGCTAAAGTTGTGTAGTTGAGTGTGACCAATTTAAGAATAGGGTGAAAAAATGACCATACATTGGACCACCAAAAAGATTTTGTACCTTTTTAATACTTACCTCAAAAAACAATCACCCTAACATCCTACCACTTCTTACCGAGTCAAAAGCATAGTTTTAAAAGGCGCGCAAATGCGTGAGTCTTGATCATGTTGTCACGCCACGCGTTATGCTGCCTTATGTCACGTCTTTTTGTAAACTCAATATATATAAAGTACAATATAAATATATAAATATTTTCATATTTTTTATCGTCTTATGTCACGCCTTAAAAACGCAAAAAATTTCGCCTTAACCATTAAGGAGTGAAGCTTGGTCATACCGCCATGCCACGCCTTACACAATTTATAACTTTGGTCAAAATAATATGTGATAAGATGTATTTTTTCAAAAACAAACACCCCTTATATTTCCCTTCCCACAATGAACAAACAAAAGTCCAAAACCATCAATATGCGATAACATCATCACAAACCATGCATTTATGTTGTGAATTAAATATTTGCACTCTTTTGTCATTTTACAATTATAAGCTCCTGCTCCGGTACTCATATGCTCAACTTTTATAAGCTCCATCTTCAGCTAATTACGCCAACATATCCTTAACTAAAATGTGTTAGAAAGTATTTATATTTTTCCCATTCTAAAAAGAGTTAAGTTATATATACACCATACTCCTCGTAGGGGTGTTCAAAAAAACCGAGAAACCGACGAACCGAGCCGATCCGCTCAATCCGAAACCGCAAAAAACCGATAACCGAAAAAACCGAAACCGAGAAAACCTGAAACCGGAAAAACCCGCTTATCACGGTTCGGTTTCGGTTTTTACTTTTAGTTATCCGCGGTTACCCGAACCGACCCAAGTATAATATACATGTAGGTATCAACAAATCATTCATAAAAATGTACAAGTATTAACTATATTATTGCACTACTTTTATTATATAACAAATTTTTACTTACCTAATGTGATCATTTACTAATATCCATGGATTACATACGATTATAGTGGTAGTAACCTATAAACGTCATATAAATAGTATTAATTATTTTGTTACACATGATAATTTGAATGTTTTTATTTGGATGGAACAAATTTACTATAACTCTAATCTCTTCAATGTTACTAAATTTTAAGACAATGATATATTACATTCTAATTTATGTTATTGTTTGTCCGATTTGATTCGATTAATTTTTTAGAATGGTTAACCGTGAACTGAACCGCGGGTAACCGTTCATTTTGGGTACCTGGATGTCCGGTTACCCGCCTAGTACGGTTCGGTTCGGATAGTAAATGAACTACCCGCCCCGCGATGGATAGTAAAAATCTCTAACCGAACCGAGCCGAACCACCCCGTGAACACCCCCTACCTCGTATGTTTGGATGGTTGTGAATAAGACGTCACAATTACCAAGAGGCCCTCATTCGTGTAATACTCGAAATTGATTCGACTACACGGATAAAGTTTTAAGTTAAGCTCTAGTATCAAAACGTGCGGTTCGTAAAGCTCGTGATTTTAGATTTATACCCTTTTGTATATGTGTATTTACCGAGTCGAATAGTACTGATTTTTATTTATCTTTACTATTTATAAAGGAAAAATGGTCAAAGTTGAAAGTGAAAAAGTCAATAAAAGTGAAAAGTTGAAATGTTGAAAATGTATATAAGGAAATATTGAAATGCATTTAATACTCTTATTAAAACACCACATTACTTAAAAGTACAATGATTTATTCACATTGTACAACTAATTAAAAACATATCTACCAAATTAAATATAGCCAATTAAAACACAAACCGGGTTGACCCGGGACGCTTCAAACACGGCAGATTGACCCGGTTTAATTTGATCCATTTTTGACCCAACCTAGCAAGTTGACCCGGTTTAAATCGACCCATTTTTTGACCGGAACGGTTCAACTGTTTGAAGCATCCGGGTCGAACTGAGTTTCAAAACATTATCCATTACTTAAAAGTACAATAATTTATTCACATTGTACAACTAATTAAAAATATATATATCAAATTAAATACAACCAATTAAAATAAAAACCGGGTTGACCCGGGACGCTTCAAACCCGAACGGGTTGACCCAGTTTAATTTGCTCCGTTTTCGACCCAACCTAGCAAGTTGACCCGGTTTAAATCGACCAATTTTTCAAGCGGAACGGTTCAACCGGTTGAACCACCTGGGTCGAACCGGGTTTCAAAACATTATGTTAAATTCCCAACTCTTCAAACTTTTATTATTTTTCGTTTATAACCTATAAACTTTTTTTATCAATAAACTATCTGTCGCTATAAAATCCCGTTGCTATGCACGGTACTCGTCTAGTTTTGTTAATATCAAAATAATTGGGTTTGTGATAAAATGACAAAGTAATAAGCAAAACTGCCAATAGCAAGTCATTAACGTCATTGTTGTAGAAAATATTCCACTTTCTAAAAAGTAACAAGAACAACAAAAAGTGAAAGAAAATGAGTGACAAGTGGAATCCAATCAACTATCCCACTTTTGGCACATCATTTTAAAACCTCAATCTCATGATCAACAGTCCATACTTATGATGGCCAGTAATAATTCGAACCCACTAAACTCCGAAGAAGAGGAGGAGGAAGAAGAAGAACGATGGAGTGTAACGGAGAGTTTAAGAGAGTTAGCAGAGAGTATGATAAGAAAGGAAGTGGCCGAGATGGAGATGATCAAGGCTAGAGAAGCTGCGAGGATTCAGGCCGAGCATAGGAGACTTGAGAGGGAAAATGAGCTGATGGAAATGATGCTGAACTCGCACTTGCAGATTATTAACTCCTTTTTATCTGTTGACAGGAAACGCAAGCGTGCTGAGGATGATGACCGTGGTGATTCGCCCGTTTCTTTTCAAAGGTGATGCAAGCATTTCCTTAAAACTAGTTTGAAGATAGTTTCTCTGCTTATTATCTGTCTTAGAAATTCAATAAGCATACAAGTATAAAGTATTCACATAAGCAAAACCCAAAACACCCTCGATAATCAGATGAACACAAACCCACAGTAATTAATTTAAAGTCAACGATAACTACATCATTTTCATATTCTTTGAAAAGTTTAGTTTACATTGGAAGTAAAACGTTAGCGTTTTAATGCAGCAATTACACAGTCTCATGTTCAAATAGTTTGCGGAATTCATTCATATCATTTACATTAAAGAAGGTTTTGATATGTAATGCAGGGAAGGAGCAATGTTACTAAGCTTACTCCAGTTCAATTTGGGGATGTAACATGTTAAATCTTCAATTCAGGAGCCCTGATTAAGTTTGTAGCCATAAGTGTTTACGCCAAAAGTGTTGTTTTCTTCTTGTGTACGATTGTTGGAATGACCATTTCTAAATTTAAATGTCGTAGATGCACTTGAAGTAGCACATAACTCAAACTTGTGCCATAAAACTAGATTTTCTTTGACATGTATAAGACCATAAGGCATAAGCAAGAAACAACTACTCTGTACTTCTATGTAATCGTTTACTCTTTAGCAATATTATAAATGGCGTCTCAAAATAGCAACTAGTTCAAGACTCCAAGTAACCAAACTTCATGATGCTAATATTCACATATATCACGTTTTAATAGGACCATTTCTACACTACACCCTAAAACATTACAATAACCTTACAGGAAGTCATACTGAGGCTTCTTGGGGGAAGAGTTATTGTCAGTTTTTTGGGTTGCAGAGGCAAGTAGAACTTGATGTCGTTCCATAGCGCTATCGATGTACTCTTGGAGTGGTGGAAGAGACGAGCCCTCTACATTTTTGTGTGCTTGGCCTCTTATAATCTGCCATTCACAAAAACAAGGAGAAGCAAATTGTGAATCAAGTGATGATGTTTTAGTAACAAGCTATAAAACATAATCAAAGCACAGACAATGGATAAAGCACTTTGTGTTGCAAATAATCACTCAAGTAAATGAAAGGGATTTTGTACACGGAGGCCGCCCAATTTTTAACAATTTTTCATTAAGGCCGCTCATCTATGAAAAATATCTTATAGGCCGTTCAAGTGTATTTCCCTTTTCGTTTATACCAAATCCGGCAATATAAAGTGTTTATTGACTAAAATATCATTGATATATCAAATAGACATTATATATTTATAATTTAATTTGTTATAATTTTCAATTTTTCAGATGGGACATTCGTCAATATACAATTTTTTGGTGTAAATTTGGACGGATTTGGTATAAATGAAAAAGGAAATATACTTGAATGGCCTATAAGTTAGTTTTCATAAATGGATGGCCTCATTGAAAGAAAGTTAAAACTTGGGTCGCCTCCGCGTACAAAATCCCTAAATGAAACATCGGCAGAAGTTCAACAAAGTGATAAAGCAGTTTTAAGGCTGAGGCATTAATAAAGTGCTTAGACATTATCTCATTTTAAGATCATTTTCCGACACAATATATGTTTCGATTTATTATTTTGTTCCAGTGGTTTAATTGAAGTAAGGTAAATAACTTCTCTATTTTGTTTGAAGGTGATAATCCAAGTATATGAAACCAAAATTTTTATGATAGAAAACAAGAAAAATATAGAGACGATGGGAATAATAACAGTAAGGAAATATATGTGTAAGGTCTACATTGGTTACCTTTGACGCCCACCGCCTCTCAGCCTGTTGACACACATCTCTGATATCACGTCCAGACATCCTGAATTGTAAATAATAGAATTAAAAGCAATAAACTTAATAACATGCAGTTTATTATCTAGCCAGCACCAACTGTCAGTAAATAATTACTTGGACATTGTGTCCCATTCTTACCACATTGGTACTTGATGTATTACTGCCATGTACACTCAGTACGGCGCCAATGGAGTAGCTTTCATAAAAAAATCAGAAAATATATTAAGCAACAAGGAACAGAGACTTACTCTTCGGTAGCCACAGCCAATTCAGCTAACTCGGTCTTCGATAAATGCTTTGCATATTGAGCTACTATTTCCTGACGTGTTTGCTGATCAGGCAGGCCAAATGTAATCATGGAGTCAAACCGACTGAAAAAGAGTTGGGGATAAGTTAGAGAAACTCCAAAAACATCGTCTGAAATAACTTTCTTATTTTTATATATAAAAAACTATACAAAAAGAAGTAAATATGCACCTTAATAGAGCAGGATCAAGATCCTGTTTCCTGTTAGTTGCAGCTATCACCACTACTTTTTTGTCCTGCTCAAATCCATCAATCTGCCAAGAAGAGTAAACATGTATGGTAATGTCAGCACCGCCTATTCTCTTACCAATTGTAAGGTCGACCCATAGATAAATGTTACCTGACGCAATATAACTGATAAGATTCTACGAGTAGCTTCATGTGTTTCACTATCACGTGAAGTAGCGAAGGAATCAACCTTTTATAAAAAAATGGTCATCCAAGAAAAATATTAGATCTTAGACATAAATTCGCAAGAGAAAAAAATAATTGGTCACAGTAGTTGAGATTTGTTAACATCGGTACCTCATCAAGAAATATGATTGCACCATTGGGAATTTCGTTGGCAAGTGTAAACACTTTCCCCAACAACCTTTCACTTTCGCCAAAATATTTTGACATTATCACCTCCAATGGCACATATAACAGAGGGGCACCCTGTGTAACATAAAATGATCCTTTTAGTAAACCATTTGACTTGAGTACTACAGAAAAGGATCTTATAAACATGCTAATTCATTTTTTAAGAGTAAATGTGGCCATGTTATTTCTGACTGAAAAAAGGTGGAGGTAGACTCATATCCTAGAAACCTAATACACGTCCTATTCTATTAAGATACGGAGGTTCGTATCAGGGTACCTAATATCATAAGCGGTCAACGATTCTTGCACAAACATATATGCAAACTGTTCACTAACCATTCTGTTCATAATAAACATTGGCACCACTGTATATTCAAATGGACAACATAGACATGTTTCGTCAAATTTCATCCAAAACTGGAAAAGCAAATAAGATAAATTGCAAAGACAACCTATGTAGAAAACAATCTGATTTAAGCTCACAAAACAGAAATGAATGTGACAACGTTGCAATAATTCATTTGGCACGCATTCACTTCAATTGTTAATGATATAAACCCATCCTAAAATGCTACAAGTATAGGCGTAACAGACGCCAGCAAATATACGCATCTATGGCAGTGACCAAAAGTCAGAAATGATTAGGCAAACAATTTACCGCTTGATTGGCTATAACACGTGCACAGGATGTCTTCCCAGTACCTGATGTTCAAGCAAGAAACAAAAGATATGAAGGACATTAGTTTCAGGCTATTAGCTAAGATAGCTTTAATAATGATAAATTAGATTTCATTTGAGACGGAAATTGAGTTATAATCGAACAAACTCTTACTACATTCTCAATGAACTTAGCAGCTTGTAAAAAATGTAATAATGATAAACTAATTTCCATCTTCTATGTATAAATTCCTCATATAGCATACGCCCGGAAAGTATAGGTAAACGTGTTAAAGTCAAGAGATAAACCTGGTGGGCCTTCAAAAAGTACTGCACGAGGTCTATTTGTCTCAAACTTGCACCGGGTTCCACGAGCAATCTCATCATAAACCTCAGGACTCTGCAGAGCCAGCAGTATTGTATCTTCTATATCTCTACATTCAAGAAAAATCAACAGATCAAAAAGCTTATCTTAAACTGAGCCCTGGCCTGTTATGTTTCAGAGATGGACAACATTATAGTAAGTTCCATACCTTTTCTGCTGAGTATATCCAGCAATGTTTTCCCATGATATCTCAGATTTTGAGTCCTCTATTTTAGGCTCCTTGAGTCCATAGATCTTTACCCCCATCCCCTCGAGACTGGTAATTGACTTATCCATGGACGGTGTAGAAGCGGTTTCCCCTCTTCTATCCGCAATCCTACTCTGTCCACTTCCTGCCAATTTTAGCACGGACACTAAAGCATCAAGCTCCTCAGCAGTAAAGCTCCCTTGCTTTATGAACTCCATTTCCTACATAAGTTTTTCAAAACATTTGGATACCGTTAGGAGATCCCAGATGCATAAACAGATTTAGAAATGGTTTTGATAATGATATCAGGGATTAATGACAGTATTTCTCTAAAATATTAAAAAAGCAATAACTACAAACAACAGCTTTGTAATATTCCCAACAACATTGACGAGAAATTGATCAGATATATGCTAGCTTCTGTAGGCCCAAAGTTTTGTACGATTGAAAGTATACGACTTCTAAAATGATTAATTCTAAAGACTTCAAAAGTATTTTTATCTCTTGGGCTTCGATTTTAAGCTCAGTTAGGATCTTTAACTATTTCACACACATAGGACACCATCTATATTGAAAAAATATAAAAAATTATAAAGTTAAAGGGATGGATAGATAACTGGTTTGTCGGAACTAATGAGTGAGCGGAACAACAGAACACAAAAATCTCCATCATTTGAATCAGAACTGCCCTTGTCCTGAACAGCTTCCTTCTTCACCACCGGAGGGCTCAATGTCAACTGCCACGCAACACCACTGGGATTGAACATGAGAAACAAACATAAGAAATGGGCGCGAGTTATACCAAATTGACAGATTAAAGTAATCTAAAGTTAATGCGGGTGTGCAAACCAAAATACCAATGCATCAAATACGAATATGAAGCTCAGAATCAGGGATGTACTAAAGACCCTCCAAAACTAATGTAACAAAGTGAAGACTGAAGTAAAGTCTTAGAAACATACCTATCCCAAGCGCGCAACGCCATATCTGAACCTGTAGCTCGCTCCTCGACTTTCACCCCAAGATTTGCAACAATGTTTGAAATCAGAAGTGCAATTTCACAGGTGGGAGGAATTTGGAATTTGATTGTAACCTAAATATGACATCACGTAAGTTTAAAATTAGAGCTCTAGCAGGTATAATAAAATCCCTTCATCAACGACTCAAAGTAAAGTACAAAGGGGGTGTTTGTTTCAGCTTATATAACGGGCTTATGTTGTTTTCGGCTTATGTTTCGTACATTCACTTTTTGTGGCTTATTTTTAAGCTTTTCGACTTATATAAGTTTATTATGACATGATAAGTTTATATAAGCCGAAAAGTTTTAAAATAAGCGACAAAAAGTGATTTTATGATACAAAAGCCGAAAAACAAATAAGCCATAAGCCCGCTATATAAGCCGAAACAAACACCCCCAAAATACACTTTGAAAAGCATGGCACATCCATAAGCACAAAACTCTCTAGCACTAGAATAAAACGATCACCTAGTAAAGTTTAAATTTTTTAAAGTTTCATTCAAGATAGAAAAAGGGATGAACAACCTTTTGGCCCTTGACAGCAACAGTAAAGCGAGGATAAGAACCATACTGCATTCCTTTGGTCTTAAGCAGCTCTTCTAACCGCGCTCGCTCTTTCTTGGCAATCGCCTCCATATCAACATGTGTCGAAGGCACTTCCGGTGGTTTAGCCTCAGCCTGCACAAAACGAAAACAATGAGCTATTATTAACTATCCTAGGGTATGTTTGGCAGCAAGCGTTTTAAAGCAACTAGCGGATGGCGTTTTGTACACATATGCTTGTTTGGCAACAATCAACTAGCCTTCCTAATTTTTCTAAATGCTCAAAATCATTTACTAGCAACTAGCGTTTTCACGTAGTAATTATAGCTATACCAAACGCTTTATTAATATGTTTGGCGACAGGTAGCAGTAAGCAGTAGCAATAAGTAAGCTGTAGCAGTAAGCAGTAGCAGTAAGCATTAGTTGCTTGTTTCAAAAACGTGTTTGGTAATGTAGCTGTAGTTGTAATTATAAAATGTAAAATTACGAAAAAGAACATATACTTATGAATGAATGTTATTTTTTAAGGGTAAATTGGTAATATTAAAAGTAAAACGCTAGCGGTATATTGGAAAGCTTCTTTAGGAAGCATTAAGATTGCAAGCTGTTGAGGTGTTGCTAAACGCTAGCAGCAGTGTTGCCAAACAAGCTTTAAGACTGAAACGCTTGTCGCTTGTCGCTCTTAAACGCTTCCAAAAAGGTGTTGCCAAACATGACCAATAGTGTGTGTTGCTAGTTGCTACTGCTTATCGGCTGCGGCTAACTTAATGAAAATTAGCAGGAAAATAGTTGAGTACGAACCCCAGGTGCATCGGCATAGGCGACGTCTGCTAAACCAAGTCCGACCAATCCCGCAAGCATAGCGGGGCCATAATTGAATCGCGAAACGTCCCTCGACGATTTATCGTAAGAGTTGCTGTGTTTACAATTAACTGCAGCACATTTAAAAAAAAAAAAAAAAGGTTAATTAAATATGTATAGTGTATAGTAATAATTAAGATAAAATAGTAATAATAATAGACTTACGGTGACGTGGAAGATGAATTGAAGGTGAAGGAGGGGTAATTAGGGTTTTAGTAGTACTAAGACGAGGAAATGTTTGAATTGTACGGAAGGTTCGACTTAAACGACCAATTGAACCCATCAAACCTCAATTACTTGTGTCTAGATTGTTTGTTACTCCGTATATAACCTTTGTTCATCCACAATGGCGCGCAAGAAATTAAGCTGGAATTTACAGACAGGGGAGGGGGTGGGTGTATCTAGTTATGGGCTTTATTGGGTTGGACTTTTTCTCACATTCATGGCTTACTAATTACCATTGGGTTTCTTTAAGGTTGCAGTCTAAATTGGCAGAGCTTGACCCGAACCAAATCGAAAACCGGTTTTGAGGAATAGAGGTGCACATTTCGGTTTTTTTTAACCGAACCGGTTTCGGTTTGAAACCGGTTTTGGGAGAGAAAATGTCCGGTTAAAACCAAGAACCAGTTCGTTTTAAATCGGTTTTACCCCAAATCGGATCGGTTTAAACCGGTTTTACCCAAAACCGGTTCGGTTTAAACCGGTTCTCAAACTGGTTGACAACAAATAATGCAAACCGGTTTCTAAACCAGCGGTTCGGTTTTCCTTAAACCGGTTTTTCAAAACCCGATTTTTTTGAAAAACCAGTTTCGGTTTTTTTCGGTTCGGTTCAGTAACCGGTTTTTTTGTGCATCTCTATTGAGGAATATATGAACCGAGAACCCAACCGAAGTGAACCGAGCCAAACCGAATCGTTTAATTTAGTTTAGATGGTTTATGTGTTTTTTCTATCGGTTTTTGCCTCGAACCGAAACTGAAAACCAAATATAAAACCGAACCCGAGTAAGGTCGTTTTGGTTTTGGTTGGACCGGTTTGGCTCGGTTTTCATTTCATTTCGGTTTAGTTCGGTTTTCGGTTAATTTTGATCAGCCTTGCATTCGTGAGTTGTGAGATACGTGGTATAAGGATATAATCAAGAAGTTGAAGGTCTCTTTAGAAATTGTCTTTTTATCCTTTGGATAGGTGTGTGGTTGTTTATATCTTACCGCCCCTGCATGCTCTGGCGCGATTGAGTTTGTTATTGTTGTTGTGGTGGTGATGAGACATGTAGTATAGGACTATAGGGGTGTGAGAAACAAGTTGTCATGCTAAGTAAAAACAAGAAGTGAAAGCACAACACAAGTGGTAACAAGTGTACCTCGAACCAGAATGTGAAGTTAAACCTTGGTAGAGGATGTGTTCGAGTTGTTTATCGTTTAAAATATAAACCGGTCTACTAAATTAACATTAGATGGATGCGGTTGACATGGTATATGTTAACTTTTTAACTAACATATCTCTTAGCATATTCCATAACCTCCCTCCATTCCTCCTCTCCATAAAAGACTTCAAGAATAACCAATCATTCTCTTAATCCGTTTACTTGAGTCATGGATCAATATCACGGCTTAATAAGAAGAGGATCAAGGTTCCTTACAACACGATATTCTCTTCATCAAGTGTCCAACTTACGATTTGGGTTCATCTTTTTATAGGTGTTCGTTTTTGGTATTTAGAAAAGTTTGTATTCAATTGTGAAAAGTTGGTAGAAAGATTTTAGAAGTTTCATGATGTAAACACGTTTGATTTTTTCTGCATTGGAACTTTTTTATTAGTTTTCTTAGTACGTGTCGTGTTATTTGCAACATGACACGTATTAGGAAAACTAATAAAAAAGTTATTAACGGACTTTGCATCCAAGTTTTGTTCAAAGTTGTTGTCAACAAATTTTTGGAATGAGTAGCGATATTTTGCAAAATAGCAAAGCTAAAACCACCAAATGTTTCAAAATTATTTTCACAGAATAACTTGCCTGCTAAATATGGATGGTACAAAAGAAAAAGGAGAAATTGTAATATAGCATGATTGGATTAATAATTTAATATAATCATTATATGTACATGTGAATATTATTTTGTACATATCAACATATGGATATTTCATTTCTCTTTACAAAATTACCTGAGGTATTATTACCTGGATATTATTATCAACATATGAATATTACCTGTGAGGTATTATTATTTGTACACGAGGTATGGTGCACCTTATACACAAAACAAGTTATCGACAACCACAAATTAATATGTCATTAATTAATCGGGTCCATGTCCGAATAATCGAAAGGTCTGCTAGGTTGTTCTAGTTTATTGTTTTTTGTTTGTTGTATTTGTGACTTTAAATGTTGATTGTGATGGTTTTTGTTTGCTTGTTAAGGCAACGGTATTGGTGGGGGATTATAAAGGTGTAGTGGTGTTCAATGGTGCACGTTATTTCCTCAATAGAGTTGGTAATGTGATGATCGTTTGGTTGAGTAGTGCATGTGCCTATTGTCTTACCATTTTCATCTTTTATCTCATTTGTTACCGATTTGTTTCTTAAGCACCAAACATTTCAAGATGGGTCTAGTGAAAACATGTCTTTAAAATCTCGGAAGAGACAAAAGTTCGATGAGTGAGAAATTATGAGATGATAATAGATAAGTCTGAAAACGATACATAGAACGATAAGGTCAACTTATCCGAGTAATCTAAACATGAGTTCATTTCTACAATAACAACATAATCAATATCGGCGGAGCAAAATATGAGAGGTAGAATGTAGACAAATTGTATCTTTAGATTAGAATAACACCGAAAGTAAATAGACTGTTTCTAAAAGAACTTCTGGCATGACTTTTATTTTGTTTATTAGTAACATTTTTATTAGTGATTGTTTTATGGCAGATAAATAACCGATGGATCATATAAGTCGATGTTACTTGACTTACAAAGACAGAGTATGTCATAAATAAAATACATTTTACCTAAGCTTATGTGTCGAATCGACAATATTTATCGTTTAAAGTAAAATATATTTTGCTTGCAATTTAATATTCTGTTAGATGCCACTTTTTTGGACCAAATATTCATAAATTATTGAGTTAAAGGTGTAAGCAATGACATAGATCCAAAAAGAATATTACAAAGCAGAAATTAGAAAATGACATATCTTTACACGTTAAGAAAGCTACCTTTCCTTTAATAAAGTAATATTTTTACACATTAATACTAGCACAAAAAACAAAAAAAATCAAAATTAAGTAAAATAAAAAATATACAAAAATTTAAAAAGTCAAAACTCAAAACACTACTTTCTTAGTAAACAAAGTCCTCAAATTAAACAAACTAGTACTAGCACCACCACCTTCACCGGCCGGAGTTACACCGGCGGCGATACTTCCGGCAACACTTCCGGTGACACCACTCCGACAACTTTTTGTCTGAACAACCTTAACACCGACACTTTTTGCCGGAATACCACCACGTGTGGGACCCACTTTCTCAGCACTATTTCTCAAAAGATTGTCATGTAAACTCCTACTTTGTCCAAATCTTTTGGCCCCTTGCCAAACCGGACTAGACCGGCCCAAATGAACCCCGGCTCGACCGGGACTACTCGGCCACTTCCGGTTCTTATCTCCGGTTGAGTTGCTTCTAGAACACGGTGCACTGCTTACTTTCCGGTTCCCGACCCCCGCCACCGTTCTGGGTCTACTCCCACTTGTCCCGGCCGACCTGCTCCGAGAAAAAGGCCATAAATTTATATTCAGCTCCGCCGTGCCGGAAGTTCCCGGACCGGCGCCGGAACCGGTACCGGAAAATTTTTCCTTGGTTTTTTTCTTCTTTTCTTTGTCTTTTTGATCTGGGTTTTTCTTGAAAATGTCTTTCCATCTCTTGGAAGCTGTTAAAGGTGTAGCTTTTAAGTCGGATCCGTTAATATTCTCATCTGGGTCAGTTGGGTTTACGGTTTGTGTGTTTTTGGGCTCAAAGGTGTCATCTTTATGATATTTTTGATCTGGGTTTTGTGTGTTTGTGGGTTCTTGATGATCTTTTTCATCTGGGTATGTGGGTACTGTGTTTCTGCAGGTGGGTTCTTGATGGTGGTGGTGGTGGAGGGGGAGGAGGATGCCGCCGGAGAAGAGCTGGTCGGCGGTGGACTGGTGGAGTTGGGGTTGGGTTTTCCAGAATTCGAATTCGGGTGAGTTTGAGGCACTGCTTCTTCTACTGTTACTGTTGATGATGGGACTTTCCATTGGGTTGAGTTGAGAGATTTCTGTGTGTGTGAAAGAGAGACGTTGAGTTGTGTTTATTGTTTTTTCCTCAAGGGGACATGGATAACATCAGCCATATAAAGTCAGTGTGTAAATAAATATCATGCATAAATATATCTATGGGTTTATATTTGGCTAAGCAAGTTTTATCCTTTTTATATACTTGTGTGTCATTGTTTTTTTTTTTTTTTTTTTTAAATTGACTTTCATTGGGGAAATCCAAGTCCAATTTAAAACCCGATGGGGGAAAACCTTCAACTTAAGCCGCCCGAAGACACGACACTTAAATTGAAGTAAACCCTGCCTTCTCCAGATTCGAACCCTTTGTGGGTTGAAACCTTCATTGAAGGAATTTGAAATCGTACCGACAGGGCAGTGGTCCACAAGGGAGGACTTCCCGGTTTGGTCACCCAAACCGGTACTACTCTCCACTAGGCACGCTTAACTGAATAAGACATGCCCAGTGGACCACAAGCCCATTGGTACTTGTGTGTCATTGTTGATGTTATTAAGCTTATGTAATGGTCATCCAAACTATCACTTTCACATTAGCGTCAAATCACTGTTTTAAGACAATAACAAACCATCATGGTTTGTTATTGTCTTAAAACAGTGATTTGACGCTAATGTAAAAATGATAGTTTGGTAGTGATATCTCTTATACTCTTAAACCAATACCCGTCTTATTTACACGCGCGGTCTATTCATTTAGTAGTTATATTTTTTTCTAATTTTACTTGTAATTAACAAAAATAACTTCCTTTTTTTCGAATTAGTTTGTGACTCATTTTGCAAATGGAATAGTAAAAATTGTGTGTTTAAATTAAAAGTGACATGGTTTTGACACACATGCCTAGATATGATGAAAGTTTTAAGTAAATTTTGAAACTAGGTTGGATTGATGCTCCATATGTGCGTGTTAACATATGATGAACTATTGGATGGTATTATATAGAACGTGTCAACATATGTGCTTTGAGATTATTAGTTGATAACTTGAAGTACAAGTGAAGGAGATCTAGATATGGTGCAGAAATATGGACGATGCATATGCATATGCCATTTCTAGGCTTCAATCATGCTCCATGAGTTTCTTCACCCTAATCATTTTGTTTTATTTGGTCCGCACCATGACCATCAAAATACCAAAATCTAAAAAAAAAAAACACTTCAAGCTTGTTGCAATAAAATTTTCTTGATTATTTAGTATGATTGTGTTATTGATTTAAATTAACAAGACTTCTTTAAGTTGTTATTTAGGATGGTCTTCAAAGAGAGAATGAGATGTTTACTTTAACAAGTTTTCATGCCTTGTCTATGATACATAGCTAGTATGTCCATGCAATTTGCGTTTGAAGACCATTCCTATGCATGCCTTGCGGTAAAACATATGTGTGCTTGTATTAATTTATTTAAAGATATCTCTTATACTCTTAAGTGAGACTTTGGCACAAAAGGACAGTGGTAACAGTGATCAATAACACCATCGTTAATTCACCGTCACGCTTTTCTCTCTACAACAAACATCACAACTAATGTAATAATACAATTAAATCACCACCCAAATATATCCTACTTATACACGAATATATCTTACAAAACACAAACATACGTACACAAAAATTATTTACTCTCTCTCTACACAACTCGGTCTCATAGACGACTGAGTTATCAATAAGTGAAAGAGACAACGTGTCAAGCAATATGCTTGGTACAAATGAGAAGACACTTAAGACTAATGCTAGTGGTAACCACATTTTCACAAAAGCAATTACACCACGTCAGCGCCAACTCAGCTTTCTCTCTCCACAACTCCACCCCAACCACAATTACCTAGTGCTGAACACAAAGCAACCCCGCCTATTTACTCCCAACGTTCAATAAATTATGAAGAATAGTTGCAACTCTTTCGATTGGTGAGGCAACCACTTTTTGGCAAAAGTTGCAAACCAACGCGTCAATTAAAGCATTGCTAGAAGAGGTTGTTGGAGTTTATGGATATATATTAATAAACGTATGTCTAGAATCGAACTCGAGACCTCGGGATTGCACACGTTACGAATGAGTATTAAGAAATAATAATTAATATATTTATATATTTATTATTATACACAAGTATGTAACGATCGTTGGTATTGACCGTTAATGACTCACGACCGTTAGACGAATATAAGGAAAGAATTATGTGATAATAATTGGTAAGTCAAGAAGCTTCCGGATTCCCTTTGGGACTACATTGCCGATCGGTTGGGCTTGGGGAAACCCAATCCCACACCAACTTGAGCTCCAAGTTATTAACACTATAAATACAAATCAAGGGTCATTAGTTTTTGTAACTTTTGTACACAATACTAAACCCTAATTTGTGTTTTCTTTCTTGGTATGTAAATCGGCCGAACACCCCTTTTAGGGTGGTTCGACTTTGTTTTATAAACAATAAATTGTTACTTGTGTTGTCACTAGCATCACCTTAATACGGTTTAGTTCGTGTGTACAAGAACGAGGTAACAACATACTTTTGTTGTTATCAAGGGATCGATTAACAAAACGGTAAGGGGTTAATCATTGATCCATATAAACCCTAATTAGGGTTCATCACATGTTCAAGATTATTTATTGATTCTTGTTTTGCTAGAATCACTAAAGGTACGCTCTCTTTATGTTTCAGTTAATTAATTATGAGTATTCGATCTTTTGCTTCCGTTGTGCGTTGTTGATGTTTATATGTTTAATTATGTAATTGTTATGGTACTTAAATTCTAACAGTGGCATCAAGAGCGGTTAATACTGTGTAATTAATTACTGAAACACATAAAAAATTTGAAATCTTTGATTATAATTGCATGCTTAAAGGTTTCTTGGTGTTAATTTTTGAAACCCTAAAAATATTTTTTTACTGTTCACAAACACTGTTCATTCGACACTGTTCATGCGGTACTGTTCATGGTACTGTTCACGTACTGTTCATCCGAGAGAAAAAAGAAAAAAATTTTTTTTTTTTAGGTTTTATAAAAATTGAAGAAACCCTAGGTTGCATGCTAATATTTTTTTTTATGTGGTTTAATCATGTATAATTGTTATGTGACATGGTTTATGTGCGTATCTTGTGACCTAATTGGTAATTGTTATGCTTTGATCCATGACGAAACATGCATGTTAGTCATGGGTTATTAATTGTTTTTTTAATTGTTAAGCTTTGTCACATGTTCTAATATTGGGGAAGACCTCAATAATAATTATTAAAATCAATTTACGTGCTATGTGGTGTGTATATTAGCTTTGGCCTACGCAATTGATTCGTCAATGTATGTGGCTCCACTTCCATTAAGAAGGGAAGGCCTTAGTTGATTACATGCATTTTACACCTAGAATTGATTTTGTTAGGATCTTTTCTTAACAAGGATTGCATGTGGCTATTTGTTTCACCTTTGTTATTATTATTAGTTGTTGATTTGTCTTGGATTACTTGTTTTATTGTTTCTTATTTGTTCGACATGTTGTAAGCAATAAAAGGGTAATTTTTCCATAAAGAAAATAATATGGACTAATAATGGTGAAACCCTATGTGATAAAGTAAGAATCTTGCAAGGTCTTAAGTGCCGCTAGTGGTCCGATTCGCACGGTAATCAGCTCCCAGGCGAGACCAGCAAAATTCACACTTTATTACATGATTTTGAGATTGAATCCATAAACTTTTGCTTGATTGATGTTTTGTACAAATATGCTTTTAAAATTAAGTCCTTTAAGACGATATTCATAACCGTGATTTGAAGGCTTAGAAAAGAGCCTTAGAGTCTGCCTTGGTTATCACAATCTTGAATATGTCTTAAACGAATTATTTTTAAAATCATAATTGTAGAAAATCATCTTAGGGTTTATTAAACCTCAAGTAAAACTTTGTGTATTAATTTCACGAATTGGTAATAAAAAAGTTTTGAAAACTTATGTTATAAAGATGAGTGCATGCATCTTTATACATGTTTTGATTTTCACATCAAAAGTTTATACCCTAAAATTTAAGTTACATGCCATCTAACTATAAGGAACACTTGAAGTTATTATTTAGTAACACGTGAGACGCAGGCTAAATTTTAATGACAAGGTAAATTTCCGAGTGTGCGTGAGACCACACATGGAGAATTTGCAGTTTCTAAGTTAGACAACTTAATTAAGTTGATGCGTGAGACCTAGAGCTTAAGGCATGAGATGGGATGAAACATGCTTACATGACAAATTGATGAATCAATTTGATGTAAATCCCATAATGATCTAGGAATTGGAAAAGTGTTTGCCAATTATTGTTCGACAGATTACCATCTTTTATACTTTCACCACTAGCAGATCAACTGATGTGGTGAAATCTATGTAAAGTTGGATCCTAGATTTTCAAGAAAATATGTTGGGTATATGAATATATCCTTGGGTATTATATTTTCTTGGAAATATAAATTATCGAAAATACTAAAATTGAATTTTGTAAATTCTTTAAATGTATTAATGCAACTCAAAACCGTAAACGTAAGTTATTCTTTTAATTGATCTACACCCGTTTGGGTTTTTGGTTAGAGTCAATATTTACAAAAAGAATAAATATAGTCTTCTTTCATTAGGAGAAGTGTGAGACTTAAATCCTATTCCTTTTCATGAATGAGAAAGGTATAATAGGATGATTAGAATTGTCTAAATTCTAAATACATAACTCATAGCAAACTTTAATAGTAAGAGTATATGCACCTTACGAGTTATTAAATTAGAAGCTAGACTGATTACTGCATAATGGTAAAAGACGAATTAGATTATTTTATCTAGTTGTTTTGGTTTGACCATTTAAAGATACTACATACAATTGTTGGAATGGTAAATCTATAAAGGAAGAAATTGCATGCCCAGTTTTTTTTTTTTTCAAGTTAATAGTTTGGAATGTGATGAATCACATTTATGTAGTAGATTACATCCTTTTATAACCTATATAATTGTTTGAATGGGTTTTCTTAAAAGATGTAGGAAAGTAAACAAGTACACTATTTCCTTTCACTGATTAATGAAACATTTACAATGTTGTCAAGTTCAGTGGGAGTATTATGTGTGTATTACTGAATAAGGAATTATACTAATAATCTCTAATTCAGTGGGAGTCACAAGGATTGTTATCTTGGTGGAACTCTACTTTATCTTTGAATATATCTCAAGATAATTACTTTCCAAATATAGACACTAATATTTTCAAGGATAGTCATGTGCGTTTCCTTGATTGATTGAGTAAACTCTATATCTACTAAGATATGTTAATGACACAAATCATATTGTTCACATTAACAAACGCGTGCGTGTTGTTTATGTGGTACATGATGTTGTTCCATGCACAAGTGGGAGAAATCTACATTGTGTGCAAGGTACAACACATAAGAATATGATTTAAATGATTCTCTTAACTGCAAAGTAAGAGACTCTAGTTCTAATATGATTAACATACATCTAATCTAAGAAACACTTGGTGTTGAAATTTAGTAAACGTGAGACGCAGGCTAAATATTAACAACAAGGTGAATTTCCATGTATGCGTGAGACCAACATGGATAATTTACTGTTTCTAAATTAGACATCTATTAGAACATGTGTCAATGAAAATACTACTTCAACTTTAATATTTATGTATTATTGGAATGACATAAATACATGAAGTAATATAATACTACTTCAATAATTATGTATTCTTAGAATGACATAAATAAATAAAGTAGTGTGTTAACTTGAAAATATTATTGAAACCAAATGATGGTGTTCATAATTACTTTAATTATACATGTTTATACTTTATTGTATAGTTACAAACATGAAGTCTTTTAAGTATTACAAGACTTATAATAAAGTAAGACGTTAGCTTGTTATGATCTTTTAATTAAGACATATACAAGAAGTCATTGAGTTGATCAATGATTAATAACGTATAGTGGGATTATAACAAGTTTATGTTTTTATGAGACATAAACATGAAGTGATTTGATTAAAAAGTACTTGTGTTATAAAGCATGCAATTGGCTTGAAAATACTGTTATACCATTAAGTTGATTTAGTTGGTAAATAGACAGGCTAAAAGATAGATAGTTATCTTACATATTGATAGATTGTCTTACAATATGAGTTCTAATGAAATACTAAATTATAGTATGTTCAGCTAGAAATCAAACTCTTGTTGTAGTGTTTGGTTCAAAATAACTATATCTTCTTTTCTTCCAAAAGTCATCAAGGTTAGAAATTGAGTATGGATTGAATATACTCAATTAAACTCCTAGAAGATTAATAAGACGTTATTGAATTATGAAATGTGATGAATCACATTAAGTCTTAAATTGAAGTTCTGAATTTGTTAAGTTACTTATGTGAAGGTTATTAACAAAGAGCTGTCAATGCGTATTTGTAAAGTCCTAAAAGAGAACGTTGGATTGTTGCTCTAATTGCTAAGTATTTTATTCTATATAATACTAAAGGCAAGTGGGAGTATTTTATCTTGAAAAGATAGAATTACAAGATACATAATCTTCTAAAACCACACTAGTTAAAATCATGATGAGGCTTAACATGTAAATGATAAACCTCAAGATGATGGAATTATCATTCATAGATCCACTTGGATATCTCAGATATTTAATTAATATGCTGATGATTATATGATGTAGTATTACCAAAATAATGAATTGGGTAAATTACTCATACTATGAGTGTTATAGATGCTGTTCATAAAGATATTCAAAATTTTGAAAATTTGGTTTATCTTAATTCTTAATGGTTAGAGAATGAAGATGAGTTTATTCAAAGATAATGTAACCTTAGTGGGTTAAATCTTTGAGTAGAAATCATATGAACAAAATTGCACACATATCTTAATGCATGTCTTATGACAAGATTATTAATCATACTTAAGCAATTAACTATGATTGAATACTCTTTCTTAAGTACATTAAAGATATAAAGATGGTAATTGTCATATTTACATGAATGTGAAATTTGACAATGGAATATCAAAAACTCTTTCTTGAATAAATTACTTGAGCGAGGACGATAAGTAATCAAAAAGGAGTTTATGAATTCATGCAAATCTTTGAAAGTGTACAAAATGCAATAATCCATGAATGGATATATGCATGCATCTAGGAGATTATTCTTATGATAAATTATTAAATCTATGTTTAGGTTTATAATTAAAATAAGATAATTTCTAAGTATTCCTGAAAACTAGTGGGAGTATTATGTTTGATTTACTAAATCATATATGTTGTATAACATATAAGAGTAACATTCCATATAAGTAAAAGGTTAGACTTAATTTGGAATGAAACGTTACTTGAAAGATTTAGGAAATATAACATACAACCTTGAAACTAAAGTTTATTATTGAATGAATAAGTGCGGTAAATAAATTCTAAAAAGAATATGATATATTATTTGGATGACTAAATGGATATACATATTTATAAAGATCAAACATGAATAAAATCTAAGTTTGACTGAAGGATTTTCATGTGCATTATATTATTGTTGTATCATGCTTAAGTGCTTAGATGATTTGACAATATTTAATATCCAATTAAAAGTTATAATATAACTTGTGTAATAGATATTCTAATGGAAAATGTTTGAAATTAGAATAATGATCCTCAACCTGGAATAGCTCCTAAACATTACACAATGGATATTAAGTTTACGGAAATTTTAAAAGAGCATATTTTGGTATATATAAAATGATGCTGGTTTAATTGAGATGACACTCAATAACTAGTCATGAAGGATATCATGAGAACTAGTTATGCTCAACTAAGAGCATAGTTGCATTAAACATTAAAGAATTAGAATACTTTAAACTTTAAAAGGTTTGAAAGTTCGATTGTCATAAGTTGGTGATTGAGGATATCACACCATTTATGAAAAATTATGTGGCTATATCAAGATAGTTATACACATATAAGAATTTTGCTAATTAAATTCTTGAAATAAGCATTCTCAAAATTCGGATAGATCAAAGTTAGTTGAATAATGCCTTGTCAACAAGTATGATTGTCATTACTTGAGGCATAATTGTTAGCAAGTCATTACTTGAGACAAAATTCATTAACTAGAATTATCATGCATTGATCTATTTAGTATTTGGATAAAGGACATTAAGCAATTATTATTTATAATGAATTAAAGTACTTAGTACGTTTGTTTTCATTAATAATAAATTGTGTCCTATATTTGCATGTTTAAATCCGTGAATAACTTATGTTATTCTAAATTGTCCATTGTCGATTAATGATATGGGAATATCATTAAACTAAGACAAATCTGAGTATTGGTTAGAATATACTTGAAAGTATATTGATGCGTTGACATACCAATTTCACATGATATTCGATGAATTGAATATAGGACTTATCCCAACTACATGATTTTACTTTATGGATCTTGTCAGTAAGTAAATCATGAATTTGTTATCCTCAGACTTGAGATACCAGATAAGTGTCATGGATGTAGTGCATTTTGTGGAGCAATCTACCGCTTACCGTAATTGGAAGTCATAAGGGTTGCTTTCAGAATTGTTGCAAAGTCCATGGGTTATTCTTGTAGTCAAGAAAGAATTTGTTCCTTCAAATTCGTTTTGAAGTTTAATACTGCTGGGCCCCTCGTAGGTTTGACAAGATGTATGCGTGCGCACGCCCAAAGTCTATCTGGAATACGTTCAGATGTTTTGGTAATCTTGCTCAATCATAAACAACGAGAAACAGAATTGTTAATTAAAGAATGACTAAGATCCATATCTTTATTAACGTGGTATTAGAAACAAAAGGATGATAATAATAATGATGAATCATTATAGGTTTTTCCAGGAAACCTTCCTCGAGTTGATCTAGGGGCATTGGCGTGTTGCTAGACGCTTACCAATGTCATTATGTTATTAATAGATATCCAAGTGGGAGCTGTTGGAGTTTATGGATATATATTAATAAACGTATGTCTAGAATCGAACTCGAGACCTCGGGATTGCACACGTTACGAATGAGTATTAAGAAATAATAATTAATATATTTATATATTTATTATTATACACAAGTATGTAACGATCGTTGGTATTGACCGTTAATGACTCACGACCGTTAGACGAATATAAGGAAAGAATTATGTGATAATAATTGGTAAGTCAAGAAGCTTCCGGATTCCCTTTGGGACTACATTGCCGATCGGTTGGGCTTGGGGAAACCCAATCCCACACCAACTTGAGCTCCAAGTTATTAACACTATAAATACAAATCAAGGGTCATTAGTTTTTGTAACTTTTGTACACAATACTAAACCCTAATTTGTGTTTTCTTTCTTGGTATGTAAATCGGCCGAACACCCCTTTTAGGGTGGTTCGACTTTGTTTTATAAACAATAAATTGTTACTTGTGTTGTCACTAGCATCACCTTAATACGGTTTAGTTCGTGTGTACAAGAACGAGGTAACAACATACTTTTGTTGTTATCAAGGGATCGATTAACAAAACGGTAAGGGGTTAATCATTGATCCATATAAACCCTAATTAGGGTTCATCACATGTTCAAGATTATTTATTGATTCTTGTTTTGCTAGAATCACTAAAGGTACGCTCTCTTTATGTTTCAGTTAATTAATTATGAGTATTCGATCTTTTGCTTCCGTTGTGCGTTGTTGATGTTTATATGTTTAATTATGTAATTGTTATGGTACTTAAATTCTAACAGAGGTAGCGTGTTGCTTTGTGGGGTTGTGGTTGCCGAGCAACACCCACTACTAGCATAAGAAATAAGTGCCTGAGCATAAGAAATAAGTGCCAATGAGTTTAAATGGGTTTAAATGAGTTTAAATGTCTTCGTTAATCACAAAATAAATACTGTCAAGTAGGATGGGAAAAAAAGGTCTGAGCATAAGAAATAAGTGCCAATGAGTTTAAATGTCTTCGTTAATCACAAAATAAATACTGTCCTAAAGCTACTACCTCAACGAGAAAAATAAAGTTCTGTCCTAAAAGCTATTATCTCAAGGAACCTATAGATGGGGAACATGCATTGGCAGTTTTTCAGACTAGTGCATTAAGATGTAGTACAGTTATCATCTTGTCTTTTATCTCCAAATCAACAATGCACACCTAGCGGTTGTCAATAATGTTCACAAGATAATAGTATAAGGGTAGAGTTATAAGGACGGGGGTACTTTTTTTATTCTAACGGGGGTATGCCAAATTTTGGCATTTTGTGACTTTTTTTTTTTTTTTTTTTTTTTTATTTTTTTTTTATTTTTATAATTTTGTTTATATCAAAAAGCTATAAACCTGAAAGTGCGGAACAAAAAATATAAAGTTTAATATGTCAAACTGTTAAAACTGTCAGAAATATGGAACAGAAACTGGGCTGCGCTGGAAAAAAATAGGGGACAAAAGGGAGACAAAGGCCCTGACACCTTTGTCCCCCCGTTAGAATAGTACGACCCTAGTATAATACTACTAATGCGAATAAATGAATGAAATGCTGGTGACTTTTGTACTCGTAGTAATTTGGTTGAATTATTAGGGTCAAACAAAGATATCAACCTTTTATAATGTAGATGGTGGTTAAGTCTATCCCAAGGGAACAATTAATCGAAACAATTACTCATTTGATACTCATTGGGGGTGCCCAAGTGGAAGGTCAGGAATGGTTACAAAGATATGTATGTTAGATCACATGTGTTTAGGGAGGTGATTTGCACATTACTTTTCTTTAGTTGCACACTTGTTATACAAGCAATTAAAGCAAGTTATAAATATAGCATAACTGTTTGATGCGGTAATTGAAGTATCCCAATCACAAGTGAAAGTATACGAATCAATTTTCATATGTTTAAGTTAAAGACTCATTCTCAATGGATAACCTGAACAACATATTATTCAATTTTTTTTTTTTTTTTTTTTTTTTTTTTTGTAACATGGATTTCCGACTTGACATTGTGAGCCGACTAATCCCACGGCGACTACCCTTTTGGATAGCCCGGGATGACTGGATTAAAAATCCGTTTTTGTTTGTATAATCAATGTGGGGGTGACTATTGTGTGCATATTGTTTGCGAGTACTTGTTGGTCGCTGCTGTGAATTGCTTCTTGTTGATGGGGAGTATCGAGCAAATCAAAATTGTCAGAATCATTTATTTTTTTTTTATTATTTTTTATATTTTATATATATTTTTTTAATGCAATATGTCTTTTTTCTTGTTGGAAGTTTTCCCCAGAGCTTGTATGGGACTGCATCAAAAAGACCATGCAGTGAAACTGGTGGCATAACATCTGTATGTGGGGATTTTTCTCTTGTCTTGGTTATCTATAGTTGACAAGAGTTTTTTAATATTTTTTTGTAGTTCTTGCAGATAAAGTCTCGGGGAAGAATATAAAATTTGTAGTTTTGTTTATTTTTAGATTTGTAGTTATACTTTTTGGTTTCTAATATCTTACTAGTAACTATTTTTAATATCATTCCGTCACTTAAAAAAATAGTTTTACCGATAATTATCACCCATTTATTTTTTCATTCATCTTTTTTCTTTTTTTTCTTCTCACAATATGCAATACATCACTATCTTTCTCTTCTGCATCACCGTTCTCTCTTCTCTCCGAACCAATTGTCCGCAATAACCGTTAGTGATCCACAAAAAGTACACATAAAATATTTTTTTAATTTGAAAAATGACAAGAATTTATGAAAAAAAAAATACTTGGACCCACCTCTTAACATGTGTCTAAAGTTACAAGTTAAAAAATCCCAAAACATATTTACATTAATATACATCATACAATTAAACGATCCAGGTTGTCTTAGGTATGGGATGGTTTGCTTCATGCTTGGATACGTACATTTTAAAAGTTTAAAAATATTAATTTATTGAGGTGGTTATAAGATGTGATGTCCAACTACCATGTTATTCCATTATTTATGTGCACTATCTTTTGAGATTTTATTTTTTAATTATTTGATTTGCCCATTTGTGTACTTTGCTCGTATATATAGGTGCTCTACAGTTTATAACTTTATACTCACATGCACATGTCAATGGACCATCTCTTTCTTTCTTCTCCCAATGCATACCAAATTATTATGTCAATTATGAAATTTATATCCAAGTTTTAATTACTTCATTCAAATATAAATTGAGGATAATATTAAAAGCTGATGATAAATAAACACCCAGTATCTTGATGTGGGTTGTGAGTAATATTAATAAAACAAATATTTTTATAGCGTGAGGTAATTGGTTTTATTAATTAGCTTTTACTAACATGTGTCCACCGGGTATATGTTAGGGTGTATTAAATAAACATATATTTTTTTTATATAAAAACACATTTAACAATTAATACTTTCATTGATAATAATAGAAATTACATAGAAAGTAGATTCGGAAATAGATCTACCAATAAATTACTAATACAAATAAGAAAATCTGAATCATCTAATAACTTTATCATTTTCCCTAACTTCTCATTTCCGCCCGAACAATATTATTTATAGCTAAAATACCTTAATTACATTGTATTTTATAACTTAATCAACTTAGTCTTTCTTGTATATGTATTTTTAGCATGCGACCGATGAACACATATCAGCAAAACATTTATTAATTTTAAAGCAATTGCAATGAAATCTATCAATAATCTTTGAGCAACAAGAATGTATTCATGCATCTGTAGTAAACTTTTAATATCTCCAAGCATTTAATAAAGCAGACAAACAAATAGCAAAATGAAAGTAGCTTTCGAGTTGGCAAAAAATGAAAAAAAAAAATACGGAGTAATAAAATATCGTGTACACGAGTATTTGGAATTTTCTTGGATAACGGACAAAAAGGAAAAAGGTTGAAATGGAATATAAGAGAGGCAATAATCCAATAATAGTATTAGTTTAATTTAAGTTATGTAGTATATGTCTTGGTAATTGCAGGCTTATTGCTAATGTAATTTTACTGATCTTTCGCAATGTTACCGTGTTCATAATACATAACTGCTGACTCCCTAGTCCCTAACGTCGGATCATTTCTTTCTCAACAACAACAACAAACCCAATCCCGCCGAAACAGGGTAAAGGAGAGGTAAAATATAAACAGATCGTCAGATCCTACCCCTACCCCAGGATAAACCCAGAAGTAAAGAGACTGCTTCCAATAAGACATCCGGCAAGTGCAGGTGTGTGTGTGAGAGAGCGGATCGTTTCTTCCTCGTAATAATTATTGCTCCAACGAAACCGAATGGTCATGAGGCCGAGCACAACACAAATATTTTCCTTTTTTATACTTAAACAAGTGATGAGCAATAATTATTACGATCTTTCTCGTAATAATTACTGCTCATCACTTGTTAAAGTAAAAAAAAATGAAAATATTTGTGTTATGCTCGACCTCATGACCATTCGTCTTCATCGTCACTTGCAATCGTGAACACTTTGGCTTCATCACCACATCAACACAATGTAGTGAAATTTCCTCCTCACTACGGGTGCTCTTATAGCCACTTCCAGTGTTGATACATAATCTGGCGCGGTGTTACACCCCCAAATTTAAGTTTGTCGCAGCGGAAAAGTAATTTGAGTGTTACGGGGAGGATCGAAGTTTTAATCTCATAAAACGGCTTAAAAGAAGCGTTTTGAAAGTTATTTGTCATTCAAATAATATTTTTGATAAAAAGATAAACCAATTGATTTAAAATCTTATTAAAAGATATAAAGGCTTGTAAAAATGACAAATTTGATTTTTACACCATTTTAATTTATCAGAGTAATAAATGCCCACTCCGTGTCTTGTCCTGCTCCGTTAAATTACCTGAGATACACATGCTTAAAAGTGTCAACACAAAGGTTGGTGAGTTCATAGAGTTTTATGGAAAACCTTTTATTTTGTTAGATTTCAGGAATATTTGGTATTGATAAAATACAAACAGTAATGAAACAAGTATTGAGTATATTGACTATAATCACAAATAAATCATATAAGTATTCAATCACATACAAATAAGTAATCAATAATCCTAACATGAGCTGGAAACTCATGATGCTAATTTAATCAGATATACAATTCAAGTATGGTCAAATTCCTATACAGCTGTATCTAAATATAAGTTGAAAACATACATTTCCTTTATAGATATTGCACCAAGCCTCATGACACACAAGCTTAACCAAAAGAGGTATTTTATCAAATCAATGATAAATTTTGCCTCTAATAATAGGTGATTTGCCAATTCCTATTTGTCTACGAATATAGTGTATCACGACTAATACGACTAACCATTTGCAAATGGCATTCCGTCAAGTATTAGTGGGACAGGAGGTCAGTCCTTAACAGGTTTCGAATCTGTTCACTATATTCGCGCCCACTTAACAGTGATTAATGGCTCATGATTGAGGGACTTTATGGCGATAAGGTAACTTAGGCAATATCAAGGTAATAATGGGATCATTTAGAATAATATCATGTAATCAAGTATCATACCACAGTAATCAGTTTGGAAATATTATCGTTTGAGTATCTGTAATTCAGTTTAAGTATTTCACCAGTAACACGTGTATATCACATACCACAATAATCGAATTGGAAACATTATCATATGAGTATCAATATTTCAGTCAAGTAATTCATCAGTAAAATATATATATATCACATACCACAATAATTAAATTGGAAGCATTATCATATGAGTATCAGTATTTCAATTAAGCATTTCGTCAAGTATTGTATATATCACATCTTAAATCACAAACCATATTAGATAAATATCAATTAGGAAATTGATTTGAATCATGTATTTTATTCATATACTTATCAATTTATCAAAGTATATGTAAGCATGTATCTCCTACAATGAGTTAAAAACAATTATTGGAAATGGGGCTATAACTCAACTGGATTGATACGGAAATGATGAAAAGTAAAGTAGGATGAGATTTATGGGAATGATTATGGAAACGTCTTTGATACGGAACCTGATAAATAAATTTATCTGAGAATATAACCAAATACTATTTGGTAAATACGAACGAATAACGAATAAATATTATTCGTTATGACGAATAGATGATGTGCAGTGTAATTGCTATGCCATGCATGATATGATAAAATACTTTATTAACATATCCATCGAAGTTTTACCTTTTTAATTGTAAGTAAAAATATTAACTTTTGAAATATCGTTTTATATATTATTAACGTAAAAATAAATAATATATAAATAAAACGTAGTAAAAATGCATATGATGTGATGGTTGGCGTAAAATAGAAAATAAAATAAGAATGTCAAATAGATTATGTTTAGTCCTTGTCCTTTTCCAATTTTACACTTTTTATACTAACGGCGTTAGCGTTACACCGTTAGTCCTTTTCGTATCTAATTTACAATTATAGTCCACTACTTGTCCGAAATTACAATCTAAGCTTGGAACATCATATAATATCATTTTTTATCCTAAACTTTCTGTTTTTACAGTTTTAGTCCAAGTTTTTAATGTTTGGCAGTTTTAGTCCTTTTAGGTGTCGTCGCGTTACATTTTTAGTCCAAAATTACAAAAATGATTATAAAAATTTTATAAAAATTAGGGGCCCGTTTGGTTTTTATAATTTGTTTATTAATTGTGATTCTAAAAATATTTCATATGGGCCCAGTGGGCTTACGGTTCTTAATTTCTTGTTGGGCCTTGAATAAGCCCACTCGACAAATATTAAGTTTTATATGAAAATATCCTTTTAAAACCGGATAACCGTCGATCAATTTGAGTGAGTTTGAGTGTCGAATCGTGAGTGTTTTTACAAGTTGTGTAAACGAAATTAATAGTTTTCTAGGTGGTCTATTAGGTCGAGTAATAATATGGTATACTTGTTAAGTGAAATTTAATGATATACGAGTGGTTTGTAACATGTTTGTATCGTTTATATATTTTGAAAATCTTAAAAATATTTCTAAGTGTTTAGGTGTTGTTTTCATGCGATGGAACATGATTCAAAAATGATTTTGTTTGATGCGTGTAACGTGAAACTAACGTGAAATAGTGTGTATCGTGACTCCTAAGCCTTCCAAGATAGAGGCTAGCCACTCGTTGTGTACTATATATAAATTGGTATACGAAAAATATATAGGAAAGTATATACGTTCGACAATAAATATTACATGATGCATGTAAACTTTTAACGTGTAGAATGGATTCAAATGAGTTGTAAAGGACTTACTACACCTCTAGGGTGGTGGAGAGTCGAGTAGGAACGAATGAAACACAAGAAAATCTTGTCTAATCGTATAACCCAAACGTTATACTTATATATTAAACCCGATATCACTTTCCTTGCTTCCAAACAATATTGTTTCACTTCTGATCTTTTTAGAAGTAGTTTTTAGGAAGAGAGAATGTTGTGAAAGAGTATGAGAATGGAAAAGAACAAGTGCATGCATGTATGTTATATACGGTTTCAAAACATAACACGTATAAGTGAAATATTTCTATGAAACCTTCATGCACTATTCTTTGTCAGTAAAACTTAGGCTAGGGTGATTTTTATATTGTTATACAATGGTTTGTGAGTGCATAAATCATGGAGGATTGTCTTGGTGATTCACACCCATGTCGACAACATATATATAAGCATACGATTTACTAAAACGTATACTACTTGCATATAACTGATCATCATCGACATTTGGACATAAAATCATCTTAGAAATATTATTAGGAACAATTATAAACAAACGGGAATCAAAACGGTTAAGTTTTGAGTAAGTTATGAATTTGATTGGGTCGAGTTATATGTCGAACACTTTGCCATTTAAAAACGTATCAAACGTCGTCCAATGAGCTTGGGATTTGACATACTAATATTTGGCTAGGTGATGAACGAGATGGTGTAAAAATATTGGCACGTCGTGTGTAAGAATTGAGAATAAACGAGGCGTTTTGAAGCATGGTTGGTCAATGTATATGAAAATAATAAAAGGAAAAATTAGGCTTTGGCCTTGGGCCGATGAATAGTGAACGAGGATTGGGCTGAGTTTGTAATTAGGGGCCCGTTTATAATTTGTTTATTAATTAGGATTGGTGAAATTAATATTTTGTTAATCGCATCGAGAACTTGTTTTGTCGTTTGGTGAATTTTGCAATATCGTAATCGTGACCATTTTAATATACTAAGAAAACTTTAAATTTTTCCGTAAAAATGGTGATTACAATAATGACAGAGATTATTTATTTAATTAACCGAAGTTAATTATACGAATTTTTGCGAGGTTTTACACGCGGGCTGAATTCAACGACTCTCCTTGGGCCGTTAGTCATCTTATCGAGCCCTGAGTAGACCTGTTCAACAAAGAGAACCCGTTAGGAGTGGACCCGAGGCCGTAGCCCCGGGATCCACCTCTGACGGTCAAGTTAGTATCGGTGCGATATGGCTTATAAGAGTTAGGTTTAGAGTAACATGTTATCTTCTCTTGTGAAGGGAATCCCAGCCCTATATTTATAAGGCATGGAATTAGGGTTTAGGCGTAGAGTGGGCCGCTGTCTGCCGGGCCTGACCATACCTAGCCCAGTCCGGACCATACGTCCACAAGCCCCCAGAGTTTAGTATGACATAGTGCGTGGCTATGTTATGCTAGACTTAAGTTCTGTTCATGGCCGTGTAGGCCCAATCAACCATGACGGCATGGCCCATGTGTGCGCAACTTGTATGCACATGGGACGGACCATACTGCGCAGCCCATATGCGACAGTGCGCACTGGGATTGCGATTGTGATTGTCTCACAATGGTGAAGGTGGATCTCGTATGCTGCATCCTGGGTAAGGGCGTACCTTTTGTACCAGTAGCGATGCAGCATGGTGCGACAGAAGACATACTTCTGTGGCAGAAGTGCGCGCTGTGCCCGACAAGGATGCGCGCTGTGCGCGAACATTACATTCATCTTTAAAACCGACAGATGACGTCTCCCCTGCGGCAAGATGGTGCGAATATTTAAATTCGTCTTTGTACCGGGATTGCAATACCTCTTACGTACGATCTGCTTCCAAATATACTTGAGTGACGCGTACGGAAACAGTGGTAGTATATACCCTGGTAGCCCCCCCAAGTTTGATGGTGCTACTCTTGTAGGAGCATTTAAACTTAGTTATTCAAATCCTGGAAAACACTTAATGCAAATATTAGAAGTATATGCCGCGAATCGCAACATATAAAACCTAATGAAGTAAAAGATTAGTGTGAAGCAATATATAGCACATAGCATATGAAATTAACACATAAGAGAAGTAGCACTGCGAATTACACCTATCGTGAGGTTTTACAAACTATATAAGAGAAGTAGCACGTAGCTAATCTACGAACGCAATACGCTCATTGCAATTGATTGATCTTTTTATTTTTTATTATAATAAAAACAATAGCGCGGATGGACACACCGTGACCGCGACTAATAGTTTCAATCGCACGTACAGACGCAGATGGATGTATCGTGACCGCATAGACTCTAACATTTGTGGATTATCGCAGATGACCACGACTTTTGTCCAGTGTGCTCATGGCGATTGACTAGCATCGTGGTGCCTGTACGTGACAGTGCGCTCATGGCGCCAATCTGTGAAGATGTCCGGACGCATGGCCTAACGCGGGTAGATTTATCGTGATTGCGTTGTTCGCGACTAAAAGATAAAATAGGTCCGATCGTGCGGACTTAAGTGCGGTTATACATAAAATCGTGTTTACCAAGTTTAAAAGATTTAAATAAAATCTTTTGAATATTTAAAAAGATAACATATGTTGGATCGTATATATAAAAGAGGACAGTAGACAAAAGAACAAGAATTATAGTTCTTGTTATATTCCCTTCGAACAAAACAAATATATATGATCTGTATAGATGTCCGCTGCAACGGCTTTTGAGTTTTAACCAAGGAAAGAATGGAAAACAATTAATGCTTTTAGGTATTAATCTTGTGTTAGTGAATAGAACAAAAAAAAAAAAAAAAAAAAAAAAAAAAAAAAAAAAAAAAAAGAAAACGATTTAGGTTTTGTTTTTGTGTCATGCACAATACAAAATTTTAAAGTTACCGGCTTTTGAACTCGATGGTCGCTTTCAGGTGATGTGAGAACACGAAACTTGTCGTAGTCATGGTCCCAGGATGGCGCCACTTGTTGATACATAATCTGACGCGGGCTGAATTCAACGACTCTCTTTGGGCCGTTAGGCGTCTTCTCGAGCCCTGAGTAGACCTGTTCAACGAAGAGAACCCGTTAGGAGTGGACCCGAGGCCGTAGCCCCGTGAACCACCTGATTTATTCGTTTTAGTATATGTGTGTGTTTCCAAAGAAAAACTCGTGAAAGTATTTCTCGGGTTGTGTCCCAGCAAAGGTAGAATGGAATCTTAGAATATCGATTGCCAAACCGTGTCGTGAAAAGTTGTGAATGTGAAAAATGTGAATGAGAAACTCAATATGAAAAGAAAAAGTGAATTATGCAACAAGTACAAGCTATATATGCACAAATGTCTAAAATGTAAAAAAGGAAATGCAAACGTGAAATATAAACTTAACGTACGAAATAAAACGTGACTTTTATACTAAAAATGATCCTTCAATTGTGAAACAAGTTTCTAAAAATCTTAAACTATTAAGAAGAATTTTGACAAAAAGAAAAATATTTTTTTGACTTTTTATTTATTTTCTATGATTTTATTTTGATTTTTGTATTTTTTAAATGAATTAAAAATGGAAGAAAATAGAAAAATAAAGAGGAAAAATGAAAATTAATTCTGAAAATTCTAAAATATTATAAAAGAATTTTTAAAAATATTTTTGTATTTTTCACAACTTTTTCTGAATTTTTATGGATTTTTGCTAATTTAAAACTATTTAATAATGAATAAAATCAAAAGATAATTAAGAAAAATACTAAAAATGCTTGGAAAAATCCCAAAAATTCAAAATAATAAATAGAACTAAAAGAAAAATTTTGATAAGAAAAGAAGCTAATTAAATGCTTTTTTCAAGTAAACTGCTTATCACAAATGCTTAATAATAAGCACTTGTGAAAAATTCTTTATGAAACTAATGAAGACAGTCCTTATGTGCTATTAAATGCTCAGAAATACAAGATATGATCAATCAAAAACATAAAAGTCCACAGAATCACTAAAAATCAGCAATAAGCTCAATTATTAAGCTCAATGTGAAAAGCAGATTAAGCACAGATAATTGCAGAAGCTTAACAATAGTACAAATTACTCAGGCAACTCAAATTAAACTCAAAAACTATCACCAATCACAATCACAAGCTCAGATAATCAATAGCAGGCCATAAAATCTCAAACAAACCCTGTCTCAATCAGTCAAATAGACAAGAGCTAAAAGCACTTCCAATAAGCTCTATTTGGCAAACTTCTGGGGGCAAAAGATAGACTGAACAACAGAGTTGTAATGACAACAAATTTCCTAAACAAATACTACAATATGTTACTCTAGAATCTATCAAACTCAGCCGCTAATGAACTAAATTCAATGAAACAGTTGGCTTCCAAATGAACAATAAACTTTGACAAAAGTGAATTTGAGCAGCTAATTTCTTCAACTAAAATGATGTAAAAAGCTGTTATAAATCTATTTAAAGCTATCTCTAAGTGAGTTACAACTATTAGCTAAATCTCATTATCTATGACCACCTAAAATTAATTGATTATGCAATTTTACTTCTACTTCTGACTTTTAATAAACTATTCTACTGTATTAAGTATTTCTCAGTCTATATTTAACCCTAATGTTCTAAGAATGCAATTATATCTATCTAAATCACTCTAAATCTCAGCACATCAGTTCAATCCAAACACTCCTAAAAATGACAGATAAGCAACTAACAATGAAACAATTATCAGAATTTCCATCAATGAATCTCAATCCAACTCTTAATCACTACTTAGACTTACTCAACCATCAATTACCACAAATCTATCAGAAATGAACAATCCTCAGATCCAATTCTACAATGAACCACAGTCATATAGATCCAAAACACTATGATCAAAAAGTCAATTATCAATCTCAACTACACTATCAATGAATTAATACTCAGAAATCTCAGCCAAAACCACAACTGCTACTACACTTAACTAAACTACAGCTTAAACAATCTACAAGAACAGTTGATCAAATGAAAATAAGCTAATTCAAATTCAATCCAACAGATCTAATAACTAATTAATCAAGCTCAATATCAACTACTCAACCTACTGAAAAAGCAAATCCAATCAAATTAACAATTACTATTATAGAAATTTATCAAAACAGAATATTACCAAAGCACTCCCCCTCAACTTGAACAGAGGGGGATTCACTGAGCTTGCCTATCTCTAGGATAGGCAGGACCTTCCCTTATTGTCCAAGCTTATCCAAATAAACCACAGCTACCACTGAATTAAGCACTTATTGGCTTATTTTTGACTGAATATTACCACTCTAAATGATGGAAAAAGAGACAGAAATACAGCAAGCTAAAAAGCTTGTATATACTGCTAATAAGCTGAATGCAGCTTATTTGAGACCTATCACTACTAGATTTTGAAACATTTTTATATTTTTTTATAGTTTTCTGATTTTTTTTTTATTTTTTCCTTTTCTGAAAATGACTTTAAGATAAGTTAAGAGTAAAGTGTTTAAGCTGAATGAAACTAGATTAAGCATAAGAGTATAGTATTAAGCAGAATAAGCTGAATAAACAGAATTGAAATGACTAGAAAGCTGAGTTATTATGAAATAAGCACTTTTATTAAAAATCTCAAGTAAAATTACAATAGCTACACTAAATTACATTCAAAAGAAAAATTGAAAGAGTTTCATTACCTAAAAACTACACACCTAAATGGCTAGAATGAGCCTCTATTTATAACTGATGAGTGAGGTTGAGGTCTCGTTTGCCAGGTTGGCAATCCACACCAATATGTGCTTCTTTACCTCTATTCACAGCCCTCTGATCATACTTGTGCTACTTTGATCTAATGTAAGCCCTTGGATCAGAATTTGAGGTGTGGCATGTCCAATCACATGCTTCCATCTGTCCACTTCGTGTGCTCTTTCTCTGACTTGTCAGCAATCATCTAGAAGCAGAATCCAAGGAAGGAATAATGACGCGTTTTGCCCAATAATCTTCTGCCAAGTGTCCCTCATAGCTCATATACTCTCTCTGACATCTCCTGAGCACGTGACCAGGCTTCTAGAAGCTCCAATGAGTAGCTTAATCATGGTTAATTGAAGTGGGATGAACCAATTGAACCATGGTTAATTTCTAGGGTTCATGGGGTGTTGGGATTTCTGGGTATTGGAGGGAATTGGGGGTAAAGGGAAAAACGGGGTAATAATATTTTGACCCTTTTGACCATGTTATAATACTTTGATCGGATATGGGCTTGGGAAGTAGTTAATTTGTTTTGGGCCTTTTGTTCGTAACTTGGATTTGGGCTTTGTGATATTTGGACTTGGCTTATATTTCAGATTTTATAATCCAAGGACTAGTTGTGTAGTTGACTGAAACTTCAAGGACTGAATATGCCACTTTTGCAAAATAACTTCCAAGGACTAATTCTGCCAATCTTGAATATATGAAGGACTTAAGTTGACTTTTGGATCCCAACTTTGACTTTTTGACCATCTCCCACTCTCGTGCCCGTATTTCCGGTTTTAGCTTGACTTTTTGTTTTTTTGTGATAAATCCGTACCTGCATGCTCACAACATAAAAACACACATTTCTTTGGCATCTAGTTAGCAAAATTAGTTTATTTGGGTCGTTATTTGGCCATGAAATGGTATGTGATTTAACACATACCACCAGCACCGACGGTGAAGTTAGTATCGGTCCGATATGACTTATAAGAGTTAGGTTTATAGTAACCTGTTATCTTCTCTTGTGAAGTGAATCCCAGCCCTATATTTATAAGGCATGGAATTAGGGTTTAGGCGTAAAACGGGCCGCTGTCTGCCGGGCCTGACCCAGTCCGGACCATACGTCCACATCCGGAACATAATGGCTGATAGTCTAAAACTATAAAGAACTATATCTGCATGTTAAATTTGAATGCATAGTAATGTAAAACAAGGCGTATTTCATATAAATCAAAGTTATGGACGGAACTTACTGAATACCAAGAGAGGTCATTGCCTTCTTAATTTTTTTTAGCAACAAGTACATTTTTAACCTTTATACTTTGTAGTATGAAGTATTATTAGTAGAAATGTTAAATGAAAATATGAATTAACCTCTTAAAATAAAAACGTTACAATTTGATCTCTCCAGTTAAACTTGTCAAATTCCGTTTATCATCAAAGTCCATGTAACAATATTGATTAATTAGGTGCACCGTGCACCAAGGCGAATTTCATACTATGTTGATATTTCTGATTTTCTTAACAATGAACATGATTTTATACTACTTGAATAGAATATTATTTGAATAACATGTGGATCAACCATCGCGAGTTTCTATTATTTTGCTTAGTTAGAGAAAACGAGTAAAACAAACATGACATGTGAATATGTGATTATTATTGGAAATTTCGGTAAAGCCGTTTGGAAAAGATTGTTGTTTGAGCTAAAAGTCAAACATCTTTTTTGGGTTAATTTACATTAATGTCCCTGGTTTGTGGTCAAATTTCATTAATGTCTCTTAAGTCACAAGTAACTTCTTAATTTGACCGCTTACTTTGACCCATAAAGTTTCTCCCACATGGAAAAAGAGCTTTGAATTGCTTACCTCATCTCATGATTCAAGTTTCACATGCATAATTAACGCCATAGATATATATGTAAAAAGGTGAGATGTCAAGAACCCAAATATTGTAAAACAAGCGGCAGTAATAGTTAGTAGTAGCAGTTTATTTTATTAAAACGCGTTTGATTGTGTAGTTACATTTATAAAAATAGCATTAAACAAAACAAAAATGTTAAATGCTTGAAAAATAAGTATTTAAAAAAGTAACATTTAATCAAAACAAAAATGGTAAATGTTTTTCGCCAAACAGGTTTTAATATTGTTTACATATGTTAAGTAAAATATTAACACGCTATCAAATATTCAAATGCTAAATGCTATAAAAAGCTTGTCGCCAAACATACCTTAAGATTTGTAGTTAAGAAAATCCTTTGTAATGATATAATTTTTCTTATCTGAATATGATTCAATAATAGTCAATCGAAAAGGATCTATAACTACAACTTAATCACGTCAAATGATAACTAAATTTTTGACTAACTGTCATAAAATGAGGGACAAGCGAGGGACAAAGGGACAAAAAGGACAAACCCTCATAGTAGGGAGGGTCCGGTTAGGGGTGTGTGTCAGGGGAGGGGAAGTGGTTGTTTTAGTCAATGGGTGTTTTACTTGTTGTGTTGTTTTATGCTAGTTTTGTCATTGGGTTAAACAGTTGTATCCTCGTTTCCTTCATTTATCTAATATTTGCCTTTGAAAGAAAAAGACACAACCACCACCAACATACTTATAAGGGGCTGTTTGGTAGAGAGAATTTCAGATAATAGAAATGAAGTAGAGAATAGAAATTGAGAGAATAGAAATCAGTAGAGAATTTTGTTCAATTCTAATGTTTGGTAACAACAGAGACTTGACCCGAGAAATAATATATATATATATATATATATATATATATATATATATATATATATATATATATATATATATATATATATATATATATATATATATATATATATATATTGATTTAAAAAAAATTATTTTTTCTAAATAACAATTCTAAAAGAATATATTTAAAAAAAATATTTTTTTTTAATTGTATATTTTTTTTAAATAATTTTTTTTAAAACTTATTTTTTTTTAAATTTATTTTTTATAAAAATTATTTAAAAAATTTTATTTTTTCTAAACAGCAATTCTAAAAAATATATATTTAAAAAAGTTTTAAATTATATTTTTTAAAAATTTATTTTTTTAACATTTTTTAAAAAATTTTATTTTTTTAAATTTATTTTTTATAAAAATTATTTTAAAAAAAAATATTTTATAAAAAATTAATTTTTTTAAATCATTTTTTATAAAAAAAGTGTTTATTAAAAAATATTTAAAAAAAAAACTTATTTTGAAAAAAAATTATTTAAAAAAAAACTTAATATTTTAAAAAATTGTTTTTTAAAGCTCAATTATCTCCATTTCCACAACAATAGGGGTGGAAATCAAAGTTAACAAAATACAAAGAGGTGAACTCCCTTGAGAATTCGAAATTCTCCACCCATTTGATTTCTCGACCTACCAAACATGGAAAATCAGCCCATTTCCATTTCTTTGCCTCTATTTCTCTGTACCAAACAACCCCTAAGTCAAAATGACATTAGTATAATCATAGTTAAAGATACTTTTACAGTTGACTGCAAAAAAACTCAAACTCTTAAAATCATATGCTAACTAGCTTATTTATAAGAGAGTGTCACATTTAAAAGCTTTTATAATATTTTGCGACAAACAGACTTAACAAGTTTTTTATTTTTTTATTTTTGTTATATTATAGTATCCATATTAGCAAGTGTTTCTAAGTGTAGGGGGTCTTAGTGTTAATTAGCTAATGTATTTAGTCAAATAGGATGGGTAGTCGGTCACAATGCATAACCGACTATATATGTTATATATAGGGTGATTTACAATGCATTCGTGAGTCTCTCTTATCCTCCTTGTTACAGCCGATTTAAACTTTCTTTAGGGTTTGGTTTTCTCCCCCCTCATCTCTATAATAAAGAGGGGAGGGGGGAGGGTCATTGTACCGTTTTCTTTTCCTTTGTTCTTAATACATAATCGTTTGGAACAAGATTACGTGTCGTGTGCTTTACTTCCTATCGAGTTAAGGTTCTTGTAGTGTGTCATGTTCTTCTTTCAAGATCAGTTTTCCGCAAGCTAACTTTCAGGTTTGTTGGTCGATTACCAACAAGTGGTATCAAGAGCCACGTTTGGGTCTCGGGTGGAAGCTAGGTCGATCTTGTTGAAGGTTTATTGTTGTTTGGTATTAAGACAACAAGGTTTTCTTGGTGATCGGATTTGGGCAGCTCGTTTGGTGTTCAAGATCTCGACAACAAGGGTATATTTTCAAGTAAGGTTTTCTGTTTGGAGGGTTGTTTCCAAATCAGTTTCAACGCAAGGTTTCTTTGGGTCTCGGGTTAAAGAGATTCAAAAAGCGTTGAGGGTTTGCTTGCACTACAAAGGTCTCGACAGGAAGGGTTAAGTTTTTCTTTGAAGGTTGTTTTTGTCCAGGTTCGTGCGACAAGACGCAATTCAAAGGTTCTTGGATTTTCGAGTTGTTGAGGTCGTTATCGACACGGGTTAAGAAAGTTCAGGGTTTTGTTGGTTAAAGAAGATCGACAAAAGTTCTGGTGTTGTTTCGGATTTTCGTCACGTTATTAGCGAAGAAGAATTAACGCACCAGGTTCTTGTTTTTTTTTGTTTTTTGAAAAACAAGGTTATACTTCAAACCAAGGTTGTAGTGTTTCGAGTGTTTTTAAATCTCCAAGGCTACTCGATTATGTGACGGGTTTGTTCGCGGTAAAATCGTTTTATTGGAGGTTGATCGAAAATCTGTTTTGAAGGGTTCTTGTCGATCAGATTTGTGGTCGACAAGGTCTTGGTGTTCGGTTTTCTTGGACGTCAAGGTACTGAAGTTTTCAGAGCATCAAGGTTGTCGAGATTTTGCAAGACTTTTGGAAAAGTCGGTTTGCAAAGGTTATTTCCAATCGACGAGTTTGTTGAGTTTCAAGCAAGAAGGGGGATATTCGTTTTTGGCGAGTTGTTTACAAAAAGACGAATACCAACAAAACAAGGGTAAATTCTTGTTACATGCATGTGAAGGTTATTTGTAGTTACATGCATGTGAAGATTTCTTTGCTTTTTTACTTGTACGTGACACCATTTTATTAAAGAAGGTTTTTAAAATTGAAACTTTAATTTGTTGTTATTCGACAAAGGGTTTTAGGTTTCAATATTTTCGTGTCGTGTTGCTTGGTAGCTTTGATCATAAGTTACGTGTTAGCATATAAAGTCGACAAGGGTGTTTTCAAAGGCACATGGGTACTTTGTTTTGTTCGGTGTTGTGAGGTTTATATCACAAGGTTATCAGAATAAACAAAGGGATTGGACAAAGATGATGGGACCAAGTTTGACATCAAGAAATTCGATGGGACGAATGACTTCGTGTTATGGCAGGTAAAGATGAAAGCTTTGTTGTAACAGTTAGGATTAGCTGAAGCGTTGGAAGAATTACCGGCAGCTACGATAGTGACATACAATAACGTCATTCAGAAAAAGGCTTACATTGCATTGATCTTGTGTTTAGGTGATCGGGTCCTACGGGGGATCACCAAGGAGACGACTGCAGCAGGTATTTGGAAAAAGTTAGAGACTTTATTCATGACAAAGTCTTTAGCTAATCGTTTGTACTTGAAGAAGAAGTTATATACTTTTCATATGCATTCGGGTAAGAGTCAGTCTGAATATATTGATGAGTTTCATAAGCTGGTAGGTGACTTAGCGGCTATAGATACTGCTATATCGGATGAGGATCCGGCATTATTATTACTCACATCTTTATCATCGTCTTACGGTAATTTTGTGGATACTTTGCTATATGGTCGGAATACTTTGAAGCTAGAAGACGTGGTCGCGACACTTCATTCTAGGGAACTTCAGAAGATGACGGAAGCTAAGGTTAATGGTGGTGAAGGGTTGTTTGTGAGGGGCAAGTCTGATCAAACTGTAAAGGTAGCGCGTGGTCAAAGTCACAGGGAAGAAGCAGCAGACTCAAGTGTTATATATGTCAGTCCGAAAAGCATTTAAAAAGGGATTGTCCTAGGTATAATCACAATAAATCTCAAGGTTTTGTCAAGAATAAAGATCACGTATCCGGTTCTGGAGCTGATGGGTATGACAATGCTGATGTTATGATGGCTATGAGTGTTGAAAAGTTATTAGACTGAATCATGGATTCAGGGTGCTCATACCATATGACATACAGGAGAGATTACTTGTTTGATTATAAGGAGTATGACGGTGGCAATGTACTGCTGGGTGATGGCAGGGAATGTCGTGTACATGGGACGGGTAAGGTTCAAGTACAAATGAGGGATGGGTCAAGTTTCGTTTTGGATAACGTCAGGTATGTTCCGGAATTAAGGCGAAACTTGATATCGTTGGGTACTCTTGAAAAAGAGGGTTTTACCGTGAAAATGCAGTCGGGCAGGATCAAGGTTATAAAGGGTTCACTGGTGGTTTTATCAGGAACAAGGAAGGCTAGTTGCGTATATACCCTGGATGGTCAGGCAGTGACCGAGAAGACACTAAAGGGTAGGAAGCAGTTAGGAGAATCTCAAACTGGGAGAAAGATCAAGACAAGCAATGTTCTTGATTCTTGTAATCAGAGGTATACACAACAATGTATGAAGAGTGGGGTCGCCAAACATTTGGGTGTTGCAGGGATACAGCAACAGAATGGGTTGGTTAAGAAGACGAATGTGACACTCTTAGCTAAGGTACGTTGTTTTCTGATTTAGTCTGGTCTGTCCAAGGTTTTTTGGGCAGAGGATACAACCGGGTCTACATATCTAGTGTGTTAATACAAATATCGCCTAAAAACGTTATTTATATTTTACGATCTTCGCTAAGTTTTGTTAACGACAAAATATAAACTTTAGTTTCTAAGCAAAACATAATCTTAGTTTTTAAGACTTGCATAAACTAGACTTTTGCTACATTTTACATTTCATAAAACACAACACAAGTTTATTTCTTAAATTAGAAATTGTCACATCACATTTATGGCAAGTTTTGTCATCATGTATTTATGGAAAGAAATGTGTTTGACTAACTTTGTTGTTGCTTACAAGTTTCATGTTTGACTTGATTTAAGTGATGTGACATTGTTTGGTTGCTAGGAGTTATGAGACAAGACCTTGTTTGGTTTGAAGAGTTATTGCAAAAGCCTACTGCAGACCCGGCGGTACCCTGGGGGTACACGGGCGGAACCCATCTGAGGGTTCCGCCTGATCCGCCAAGCATGCAGTTTGTTAATGTGAAGTTTCTCTTTGTAGCAAAGAAGCTCACAAGGTCATCAAAAGTTACAAGTTTCCAACACAACGTTGCAAGACTTGTTAGCTTAGTATTGTGTAAACTCTTATTGTTTACACGTCTTTTGTTTGTGTATATTCTGAAGTGAGTGGTTAGTATTTTAGTCCTCAAAATACAAAGAGTGTTGGGAGTTGTTGTACCCTAGTAAAAGAACTAACGGGAGTGGTTGTGCCCTTGTAAAAGAACTCGACATTTAGCTTTGTGTCGGTAAAAGTATAAGCGACGTGTAAGGTTTTCTCCGCCGGTGAAAGGAGCTTGTTGACTAGTGAAAGAAACTCTCGAGTTGGATACTCGGGGCGTGGACGTAGGGCAAGGAAAAAGAGTCCTTGTAGCCGAACCACGATAAATACTCGTGTTGTGGTTTGATCGTTTCTTTCATTTACTTACTTGTTATATATTGTGTTTGTGCATATATCTTTGATCAAACGGAAAGTTTCAAAGCTAACTTAACAAGTATAAAAAGATTTTAATCGGTAAACTATTCAACCCCCTTCTAGTTTTCCACAATTGGCATCAAGAGCTACGTTACTCAAGCTTTTAAAATATATTGTGTTTTAAAACTTGAAACGATCCATCGATTTTGAAAATTACAAAGAAGGGCAATCTATGCAAAGACCACCACTCTTTGAAGCAAATGGTTTTATATATTGGAAAAACCGTTTTGAAACTTACGTGAAATCTAAAGATATAGATTTGTGGTATATAATTATTGATGGTGATAACGTAGTTACTAACATCAAAGATGATGATCAATAGAAATTAATAGGTAAAAATAATGAAGCTAAAATGATGCTTTATAATGCTTTACCTAAGAAAGAATATGAAAGAGTCTTTTTGTGTAAAACCGCCAAAGATATTTGGCAATCTTTAATTGTCACTCATCAAGGAAACTCACAAGTTAAAGATAACAAAATTGATCTTCTTGTTCAACAATATGAACAATTTGTTATTTCCGAAGATGAGATTATTGATAATGCCTTTACTAGGTTTAACACTATTATTACTTCACTTAAAGCACTTGATGAATCTTTTTGTAGTAAGAACTTTGTCAGGAAATTTCTTAGAGCACTCCATCCGAAGTGGAGAGCAAAAGTGACGGCAATTGAAGAATCCAAAGATCTTTCAAGCATGTCACTTGATGAGCTTATTGGAAACCTCAAAGTTCATGAAATGGTAATGGAAAAAGATTCGAAACTAGTTAGAGGCAAGAAAGAAAAAGTTAAGTCCATTGCCTTGAAAGCTAGAGTCCAATCAAGTGATGATGAAGAATCTACTTCGGATAGTGATGATGAGGAATATGCTATGGCCGTGAGAGACTTCAAGAAGTTCTTTCGTAGGCGAGGAAAGTTTGTAAGGCAACCTAAAGATGACAAGAAAACCTTCCGGAAAGATCGTGATGATCGAAAAGGAAAAGTTGAAAGAAAATGTTATAGGTGTGGAGACACAAGTCATCTTGTAGGAGAATGTCCAAAACCACCCAAGAGCAAACCTCAAGAAGCTTTTGTGGGTGGTGCTTGGAGTGACTATGAAGGAGATGATGATGAGCCAAAGAATGATGATATTGCTCTCATGGCTCACAACTCAAATGAGGTACTCTCCGACTCATCCTACTCCTCTATAGATGATGATACTTTACAAAATGAATATAACAAACTTTGTGAGTTAAGCTTAAAAATCATAAAAAAAAATAAATTTTTGAAAACTAAAAAGGAGTTTTTAGAAAATGAAGTCTATGAGTTAAAAGAAAAAGCTAAGAGATTAGAAAAGGGTAAAGATATTGACACCTCATGCAAATCATGTGAAGAACTTAAACTTGAAGTTGAGAGACTTAAAATTACTCAAAATGATCTAATCAAACAAACCACAAAGTTCAAAAAGTTCGATAAGAGCATTTCATGTGCGGATGAAATTATGAAACTTCAAAAGTCACCTTTTGATAAAACAGGTCTAGGTTTCAGGAAAGTAGAAATCATTAAGGGACAAACGAAACAAGAAAAGAACATACATGAAACAAACAAAATTGCTACAGCAGCCCGCGGACCAGACGGAACCCAAATTAGGGTTCCGCCCGTTGGCCCCGAGGGATCCGCCAGGACTGCTGCAGCAGTAACTCCATCCACATCGGATCGTTCAAAATTTGTTAAAGTTACATATAAAAATGGAACAAAACCTGCCTTTAGAACTGGAGTAGGACTTAGTAAAAGTGAATTTAGAGCTAAGACTACTCAACCAAGACCTAAGACTCCAATTCCCAAACGCCCCTTTCCAAAGAGCAACTTCAATGCTCGACCAAACTACCAACACGCTTGGAAGCAAAATACTCCTGGACATTACCAAAACTCAAACTACATGCCATGGAACCCTTATGTTCTATTTTCCTATTTGGAACGAATTAATGGTATGCTTAACCAAAATGGACCCATGAGAAATTGGGGACCAAATGTTTGAGTGTTTTTCATAAAATAGGTGTGCCTCAAAGTTTGTTTGGATCCGGATGAATGGATTAAAGATAGCGGTTGTTCAAGGCACATGACGGGTAATAAAAGCCTCTTCTCAACATATCACAAATGTGATGGAGGTAATGTTACGTTTGGTAGTAATGCTAAGAGCAAAATCATCGGAAAAGGTACAATCTCTCATGACTCCCTTTCTATAGATGATGTTGCTCATGTTGATAACTTAGGATTTAATCTTCTTAGTATTAGTCAACTTTGTCGTAATAAGTTTAATGTCCTTTTTAGTGAAAACGGTAGTAAAATCCTTAAAGATGGTATAACCGTAGCAAAAGGTGTCCTTAAGAACAACGTATACATCATGAAGTTGGATTCAACATCTAGAGACAAACTTTGTCTTACCTCATTAGATGAATCTTCAACTTTATGGCATAGACGTTTAGGACATGCTAACATGAGACTAATCCAAAACCTCTCCTCCTAAGACTTAGTTCGAAACCTACCCAAGTTGAAATATGACCAACACTTTTGTGATGCTTGCAAAGTCGGTAAACAAGTCCATAGTAGCCATAAGGCTAAAAACATGGTGTCTACATCTAGGTGTCTAGAACTTTTGCATATGGATTTGTTTGGTCCATCCGCTATACAAAGTTATGGAGGTAACTTCTATACTTTGGTCATAGTAGATGATTACTCACGTTATACTTGGACAAAGTTTTTGAAAAGTAAAAATGAAGCTTTTGATAAATTTGAGATTCTAAGTAAGAAAATTCAAAATCAAGTAGGGTCTAATATAGTGTCTATTAGAACGGATCACGGTCGTGAATTTGATAATGAATTTCAATTTGGAAACTTTTGTGATAAAAATGGAATTAATCATAACTTTTCGGCTCCACGTACTCCTCAATCTAATGGTGTAGTAGAACGTAAAAACCGGACATTACAAGAGATGAGTAGAACAATGCTTAATGAACAAACTATTCCACAAAAGTTTTGGTGTAATGCCGTTGACACATCAACGTACATTCTTAATCGAGTCCTAATTAGACGATTTTTGAATAAAACTCCTTATGAACTTTATAGAGGTAAAAAGCCTACATTAGGATACTTTAGAGTGTTTGGGAGTAAATGCTTCATTCTTAACACTAAGGATTATCTCACCAAATTTGACCCAAAGTCTTATGAAGGTGTATTTCTTGGATATTCACAAAATAGTAAAGCTTACATTGTTTTGAACAAAGAAACCTTAAGAGTCGAGGAATCGTTAAACGTAACATTTGACGAAAGTCCACCTCCCTCTAAGACATCACCTTTGGTAGATGATGACTTAGTTGAAAGCCAAGCAATTGAATGTCAAGAAATCTTAGGTAATGACAAGGAAGATGAACTATTAAACAAAGAACTTGTCAATGTCAAAGAATCTAAAAGTCATCCATTAGACGGTGTCATAGGCAACATTAACGAAAGAACACTTAGATCAAAAGTTCAAAATGAAAGCAACTACTTTTGTTTCGTGTCAACCATTGAACCGAAAAACATTAATGAAGCCATTAAAGATGAATCTTGGGTAATTGCAATGCAAGAAGAATTAAACCAATTTTTTAGGAATGATGTATGGACATTAGTTCCTCAACCAAAGAGTCAAACAATAATTGGAACAAAATGGGTCTTTCGTAATAAAATGGATGAAAATGGAATTGTGTCTAGAAACAAAGCTAGGCTAGTAGCACAAGGTTATAATCAACAAGAAGGCATTGATTACGATGAAACTTTTGCTCCGGTAGCTAGGCTCGAGTCAATTAGAATATTACTTGCTTATGCGTGTGCACATAATTTTAAACTCTTTCAAATGGACGTCAAAAGTGCATTTCTAAACGGAGTCATTAATGAAGAAGTATATGTGGCTCAACCACCGGGCTTCATCGATTTTGAAAAACCTAATTATGTTTACAAACTTAAAAAGGCTCTTTACGGACTTAAGCAAGCTCCAAAAGCATGGTATGATCGACTTAAAACATTCCTAGTTGACCATAAGTATACCATGGGCTTAGTTGATAATACTCTCTTCACTAAGAAGAAAGATTCACATATTATCATAGTCCAAATCTATGTTGATAACATTATATTCGGATCAACTTGTCAAGAATTATGTGTGGATTTCTCAAAAATCATGCATGACGAGTTTGAAATGAGTATGATGGGAGAACTCAACTTTTTCTTAGGACTCCAAATCAAACAACTTGAAGATGGTATCTTCTTTAACCAATCTAAATATATTAAGGACATGCTTAAGAAATTTGGACTAGAAGATTCGAAACCTATCAAAACTCCCATGTCCACGGAAACTAAACTCACCAAGGATGAGGAAAGTGAATCCGTAGATAGCACTAAATATAGAGGTATGATTGGTAGTCTACTTTACCTAACGGCTAGTAGACCCGACATTATGTTTAGTGTTTGTCTATGTGCTCGTTTTCAAGAAGATCCTAAAACTACCCATCTCGAAGCCGTTAAAAGGATTTTCAGGTATATTAAGGGCACTACACATTTAGGTTTATGGTATCCCAAAGGAACGGGAATAGACACCATAGTGTATGCCGACTCGGATCATGCCGGTGACTATGTCGATAGAAAAAGCACAAGTGGTATTTGTACTTTTGTTGGATATTGTCTCACCTCATGGTTCTCTAAGAAGCAAATGGCTCTTGCTATCTCAACAACGGAAGCCGAGTACGTTTCGGCCGGAAAGGCATGTCAACAAGCTCTTTGGATGAAGCAAGCTCTTGTCGACTACGGAATTCAACTCAACGACATCACAATTCTTTGTGACAACAAAGGTGCCATTGATCTTAGCAAAAACCCGGTTCAACATGCTCGTACCAAACATATTGAAATCCGTCATCATTTCCTTCGTGACAACGTCCAAAAAGGAAATATCTCAATTGAGAAAGTTTCTTCCGAAGATAACATAGCCGACATTCTCACAAAACCTCTTAAACGTGAACCTTTTAATCTTCTTAGGCTAGGCTTAGGACTCATGGAACCTACATTGTAGTTCTGGACATTAGACAAAAATCACAAAAATCAAAACAAATCCAAAACCATTTTTCTCAGCAGGGTCGGCGGAACCCTCAGCCATAACGGACGGAACCCAACCCAGGGTTCCGCCGTGTCCGTCGACCTGCAGAATCATTTTCTTTGTTTATATTTAACCAAACACCCACTATCTCATACCACCACTTCAAGGCTGATACTATTCACTTCACCACTCATCCACTCCTACGAATTCTTGGTCCTCCATTCATTTACATTGCAAATCAATCATCATTGTAAGTATTCTAAACATGATTACAATCCTGATCTGAGTCTAGGAATTCTATTTCTTGCACAAAAACAAAAACTTGGGGTTATGCATTAACTTAAGAAATTCATGCATGAGATTAGGTAATTAATAAAACTAATCATGTTTCCCATAGTTAGGAATTGCATCTTTAATTATTATAAACATGTTTGCTAAAACACCCCATGTCAAATCCTTTCAAAAATTTCTCACAAGTAGGACAAATATTTTTTCGTCTCACATTGAGAATACAAAATCAAAACGTTATGTTTAAAACATCACTTGCATAATGTCTCTTGAATGCTAAAGGGAATACATAACCAATATGTATTTTCGGGTACATTCAAACGAAGCTACATTGAACTAGGAGCGTTTGGGTTATCTTTTGTTTTATAACAAAACTTGCATAAAACGATTTTGAAGCATCAAAATGAGTCAAGATAACCGCACCTCCACATTGTTTTCATATAGGCACACACTAGAACTTCCACATTATAATAGTGGTTTATGTAAACTAAAATGTGAAATTTTGTTGTTCTAGGAATCATCATGCCTCCTCTAACCCACTACGATCACAAGGACACCATTAAGTACCTACCAAAATACCACAAAACCAAAGGCCTTACCGCAAATCAAGTAAACGTTTTCAAAGCCCTAGAAAAACACTATGTCCATGAGGGTAGAACCATAGACCCATCTTTCCTAGAAGGCACAAACCTTTACGCCGATTTTGCCACAATAAACTTTGAGTGTCTTTTGAATATCGACGAGCCTATTTGTCCTAGGTTCATTCTAGAGTTCTATGCATCATGCGTCCTCTCAACGGATGATTATGGTCATATGTCTATCCACTTTAGGGTTAGCGGTCACCAATACTCCTTCACTCTTGAGGAGTTTGCTCAAATCCTAGGTGTTCCAAACCGTGGTACTTGCCTCTATTCCGACTTGCACTCCCTCTCAACTCTTGACAACCTCCAAGACCTTATCCATCCTTATGACACACCCCTTGTCTCAAAAGACATACTCCGTGACCACCTCTTTGTTAGGACCACCACCACTAGGAGAACCCGTTCGGGGAATGAGGTCGATAAGGACCCATATGGAATGGAAATGAACGAACTCAAACTCCAATTCAAGAAATGGGAGGAAGTCCTTAGAGCAAATGTTATTAGCACAATAGGGAACCGTGACCATATCAACCTTTGCCTTTGCTACATGCTCTACTCCTTGTCCGTTAGGCAACCCTTCAACCTTGCCTACTACATGGCAAAGAGAATGGCCGACATTCCCGTGCATGGCACAACGGCTATGCCATATGGAATGCTCTTGACCCGTCTCTTTAGGTTCATCTCACCCATTCCACCAACTTCAAATGGTCTTCGTCTTGACTACACTCTCATTCCATACACCTTTGTTCCACTTAGTGATAAGAGAGTTTACAAAGCCCAAGGAAAACGTCCACATCCTCCTACCTCATCTTCATCTTCCTCAATGAGTGAAGATGACAATTTGCCAAACTCTAGGCTACCACCTCTAGAATACCTTTCCCAACTTCCGGATATTCCAAATGAGTCGGAGGAGTTCAAGCAAACAAAGGGGATGTTCAAAAACATCGGGAGATTCCTCAGGAAGATGAAGAAGAAAATGGACCGTCAATGAGTGCGGGTGTGTTAGGAGTGTTTGGCACAAGGTGCTATTGAAACAATTTGGTCGTTTAAACAATATTTGTGATGTATTTGTGTGTTAGTACAATGCTTGATACACTTTGGAACATGTTTCAACTAACAATGTTGCAGGAAGACAACTTTTGGTGAGTTGTCAAATTTTCATGGTTATGGAATTTTCACTAAGTATGGTGAAATTCTCGACCTCAAGGTCAAACTCCTATGATATGTGTGTTTAGGTGTCTAATTTTTGCATTGCCTAACCAGAAATGAAGTATCTCTTTGATTTTGGGAGTTTTCGAAAATTTTGAAAATCGTTTCGCTGGTCAAAAACGCGGACTGTGAAGTTTTTCAGGCCTGGCAGATCCGGCGGATCCCAAATTTGGGTTCCGCCAATACAAATTCTGGGTAACCCAGATTTTGCCCAACGGACCAGACGGAACCTTCACTTGGGTTCCGCCTGTGTCATCTGAGGGTGCCGCCAGTAGCCTGCAGATTTTTTTTTCTTTTTCGCCAATTCAACATTGAAACACCAAAATCCAATCCTTAAAGGTAGAAACCCATTACTTGCAATGTGTTTAGCATAATAGGATACTCCTTCTTCCATGAACTTAACCAAAACCAATTCCTGCCAAAATTCAAATTTAACCATAATAACCTCAAGGACCCCTCAAACATAAAGGAAGGAACCCTTTTAAGGGATCCTTGAAATCCCTGAGATTTATACAACCAAAAATCCACCAAAACCACTATGCATTTAGTGCAAAAACTTGTCTTCTCACTTCACCATTTTCATTGGATTGACTTCCATGACATGACAACCCACAATTAAGTTTTCCAAATCATTAGGAACCACCATTTTTGTATGGACTAACATCAAATCCAAACACTCCTTCCCACAAATCTTCATCACTATAAATTAAACCATCCTAAACACTATCAAATCACACCTTCTTCATCACCATTTCTGAAACTTTAAACCATTTTAACCATGAACAAGTCAACAAACACCTCTCAACCATCACGACCCATCCGGAGAACCGCACGGATAAGTGTCAAACCACTATGGTCAAACCAATCCATCAACCTTAGCTCCTCATCTTCGGATGAATTCACGTCACCCATCAAAAATGAACATTTTTTGAACCTTGCATCTCCATCTCCATCACCCAAACAACCAAATGAGCTTACTCCACCACCAACTAAATCACTCATTGACCCAACTCCACCAAGTGCTCCAACCCAACCATCCAAAACTCCATCACCATCACCATTACCCAAAATTGAACCTATGGAGCTTTTCGGGTCTCCTCCAACATCACCACACCCATATGCCCAAGATTTGAATGATCTTCCACCAAGACATACCCAACCACCACCTTTTGCAAATCAATCACCAAGGTCAATTCTTGATCTTGATGAAGATCTTCAACTTACCCAACCACCACAACAAGTGTACCAACCACCCAAACCGTTGTTGTTTCACCCAATTTATCGTGAAATCCATGGTCCTCTTTATGGAGAACCAAATTTTGAACACCATGATCACAAAATTCCACCACCTTTTCAAGCCCAAACCTATGAGTCTTTCTTTCCCTCTTATGAGGAAATACAAAGCATGGTTGACAACCACCTTCATCAAGCAATGGAATTTCAAACCACCTTGCTTGATTCAATCCCAAATCCATCCTCCACCCAAGAACCAAAACCAAACCAACCCCTAAGCCAAGAAACCAAAACCAACCCATTTTCACCCACTCATCCACATGTTTGCTTAAATTGTGAGCAAATGGGTGAAAGCATCAAAACCTTGCTTCACCAATTCCAAAATGAAACCCGGTTTGCATTCCAACACGTCATTGAACGTTTGGATGCACTTTCCCACCCCAACAAATCCTAGACAACCCTTGGAGGCCGTTTACCCCAATTTAGGAATGTAGGATTTTATTTTATTTTCTTGGTTATTTTCTTAGTTTTTGGTTACTAAGTAGTAGAATAGTTAACATTTCTTGTCTTTTGACTTTTATAAGTCAAAATTTTACTTGGAATGAAATTTCTTTCTACTTACTTTTGTGCATTGTTGGTTGATCGTTGTTGTGTTGTCATTGTGGTTGCAATGTGTGTGGTAACTACAAGCTTGACTATATATATTACCAACTAACCATTTTTTTTTGTAGGTCTCAAAATCTATGTTTCCCATATTGGTACTCCATTTAGGGGGAGTATCGATCAAGGGGGAGTATGGCCATTATTCCGCTTCGCTACTCTACTTTTTGTTTCGACAAAAAGGGGGAGAAATATATTAAACCTTCAAATACTTGATATGCTTTTTCGTCTCTTAAGTAAAACAAGGTTAATATAATTTTTTTTAAGTCTTGAAAACCAAGATTTTGCGTGTTACTTAAAAACAAAGTTTATGTTTTGTCATCAACAAAAAGGGGGAGATTGTTAATACAAATATCGCCTAAAAACGTTATTTATATTTTACGATCTTCGCTAAGTTTTGTTAACGACAAAATGTAAACTTTAGTTTCTAAGCAAAACATAATCTTAGTTTTTAAGACTTGCATAAACTAGACTTTTGCTACATTTTACATTTCATAAAACACAACACAAGTTTATTTCTTAAATTAGAAATTGTGATATCACATTTATGGCAAGTTTTGTCATCATGTATTTATGGAAAGAAATGTGTTTGACTAACTTTGTTGTTGCTTACAAGTTTCATGTTTGACTTGATTTAAGTGATGTGACATTGTTTGGTTGCTAGGAGTTATGAGACAAGACCTTGTTTGGTTTGAAGAGTTATTGCAAAAGCCTACTGCAGACCCGGCGGTACCCTGGGGGTACACGGGTGGAACCCATCTGAGGGTTCCGCCTGATCCGCCAAGCATGCAGTTTGATGTGCTATAAATACCAAGCCATAACTTGATTTTTGGCTAACCTCTTGAGATCATATTTCACACACACACTCATCTTTTCTTCTAACCTCTTAACATTGTTAATGTGAAGTTTCTCTTTGTAGCAAAGAAGCTCACAAGGTCATCAAAAGTTACAAGTTTCCAACACAACGTTGCAAGACTTGTTAGCTTAGTATTGTGTAAACTCTTATTGTTTACACGTCTTTTGTTTGTGTATATTCTGAAGTGAGTGGTTAGTATTTTAGTCCTCAAAATACAAAGAGTGTTGGGAGTTGTTGTACCCTAGTAAAAGAACTAACGGGAGTGGTTGTGCCCTTGTAAAAGAACTCGACATTTAGCTTTGTGTCGGTAAAAGTATAAGCGACGTGTAAGGTTTTCTCCGCCGGTGAAAGGAGCTTGTTGACTAGTGAAAGAAACTCTCGAGTTGGATACTCGGGGCGTGGACGTAGGGCAAGGAAAAAAAGTCCTTGTAGCCGAACCACGATAAATACTCGTGTTGTGGTTTGATCGTTTCTTTCATTTACTTGTTATATATTGTGATTGTGCATATATCTTTGATCAAACGGAAAGTTTCAAAGCTAACTTAACAAGTATAAAAAGATTTTAATCGGTAAACTATTCAACCCCCCTTCTAGTTTTCCACATAGTGAATAGGTCACCATCATCAGCGATTGGATTCAAGACTCCTATAGATATGTTAGGGTTTTTCGGTTGGCTTGCTAGTAATAAGCAAGGGATGCTTGAACCGGTTAAGGTCAAGTGCATATTCTTGGGATATCGTGAAGGTATGGTGGGTTATGAGCTTTGGAGGTTAGATGACGTTACTTCAAAGGGAGTGCTTTACAGGAATTTGGGTTTCAATGAGAGTGGGGAATACAAGAAAACTTTCATTGGTTATGGTGTAGGTACGGGTTCAGTGCAGGTGTTGCAGGGAGTTGAGTTTGAGGTGGAACCACTTGGGGATCATACATTTGAGGTGGAACCTCAGGGGAATGTCGGTCAGGTAGCTGGTTCACAGGAAGTACAAACTCAGGATTTAATAGACTATCATTCAGCACGTGATAGGGAGCAACACTCAGCACGGGAACTATACAGGTATAGAGAAAACAGTAATGAGGCTGCTTTTGCAGTTGCTGCAGTGGAGAAGATATACGCATATGAGTCATTGACTTTCAATAATACAGTTGCTTGTGAGGTGATTTCTAAGTGGAAGACTGGATTGAAAGAAGAAATGGATACTCGGTCAGATGTGTGTGTGTGCGCTCAGCAACGGTTGCAGGAAAAGCAGTGACGACAGCCATAACTATTACTGGAAGTATACACCAGGTATGTTCATACATCTATTTCTCTACATAGATGGTTTGGTTTTTCTTGCGAATGCAAGGCTGAGATCTGGGTTACCAAGGGATTGCTAGATAAAGCAAAAGGAAATATACTTGGTATGGAGATCATCAGGAATTAGAGTGGTAATACTCTGAGGGGGTCACAGTCCAGGGTTTACAATGGAAAGTTGGTACAAACTTTGTTGGAGGGACACTCCATACTGTCGTTGGAGGGTAGTCTATCAGGGGACTGTGATGTGGAAAAGAATGGTAAGTTGTCATATACATATGCGGATGGAAGCCGGGAGTATCAGATGGTCTGCACGAGACCTGACATAGCATCTATAGATGTGGGTATGTTGGATAGGTTCGATCGTGGATTACAGACAGACGTACAGGTTTTTGTGGATTTTGACTACGCTATGGGTAGATCGATCACTGTCATGGGTAGATCAATCACAAGGTACGGGTTTATGATACAAGGATGTGCAGGAAGCTCGGAAGCTATGATGCTGCACATGGAGGCTTTTTCAATAACTGAAGCGGTGCATATGACACATACAGAGGCTGTAAAGGAGGCTATTTGGCTAAAGGGACTCTCGATAGAGTCACGAGCTAAGATAATGTTAGTAGCGGTTATTGCTACTAGTGCGTGGATGAAGGCACACCCCTATCCGAGATTCCAGTGCTGGTTGAAGCTGCTGCGTATCGGAGATGGCTAATATGATACTAAGGTGGAAATTGTTATATTATAGTGTCACAACTCGTAATTTCTGGTTATTTTCCAAACTTCGACAATCTACTATTCATCAATTACTATTCACCGATTACTATTCATCACTTTACTATTCATCGTTTTTGAGGTCAATTTGATATTCTGAGAGGCGTTCAGAAATTTTACTATTCACTTGACACTATTCATTTCCGGAAGAAATACACTATTCACGTGCATTACTCATTTCATCGTAAATTTTGTTTACGAGTATTTAAATTCGCGTAACCGTATTGGTTCAAGAGCGAATTCATGCATTATCAATTGGGACATCTCATACGGACTAGAAATAGTCTGCATATCATCATTATAGCTCTTGCATACTATTCCACTCGTAGGATATTTAAATTTATACTTTTGGTATAATTGACTTTTTTCGTATAATTAATTCTAAATAAACGTTAACAAGCGACCAATAATATGACTAACACGTCCGACACTTCCGACTATGATCCCAATATATTTTTATATTCATTTTAATAATATAAAAATTATAATATTAATTTACCCGGTATTTTGGAAATTTATTTATTTCGTATCGTACGCCTAATTTAATTACGACGGTTTTCATAGAAATTAAACGACGATTAACCAAACACTCAATATTTATAACCAACATATTTTTATAATTTTTACAACTTTATTTTATCCCGGTTAACTCCGTTAGAATTTATTTTTAGTTAATCCGGTACCCGGTACATCTTAAAACTACCAATAAACACAAGATAATACCAAATCCCACTAAAACTCTTACACACCCCAACCCCCCTCCATTTTTCCGCCCCCCCCCCCCCCTCCATGCCAATCCTTACACATTTTGAAAATCTTCTACTAACTAATTAATGTTTGTACAAGCTTTTGTCTAATCTATTATACATATAATGTACATTGTAATACTTATATTCATTCCACAAATTATCAACTAGCAACTTTTTCACTTTCCTCTCTTTTTTCTCTTGGATTCACGGCAACAACAAGAAGAAGGGCAAGACCAAAATATTTTCTCAAGATCAAGTATTACACTAGTTCATTTAGGTTATTCTTGTAAGGTTTTGAAATACAAACTTAAGAATACTAAGGTTTTCATCATCTAATCACACCATCTTTCAAGTAAGTTAACAAAACTCATTTCATATTTTTTTTACAAGTTATTACTATGGTTATATATTTTTCTTACAAGAACTCATGCATATATTAACTTATACCACTTCATTTTTGTATATAATTAACTATGAACCCTAGAAATGAGTACATGAGAAACCCATGTTAGATCCACTTGGTTTGTGATGTTTAGGAACCCATGACACCCTAAGAAGGTGTATGGTAGGATTAGACTAGTTTTGTGGTGATTGAAAGTGGTTTGGTTGAAGTTGGAACTAGATTAGAACCCTAGAAATGGTTTTTGAAACAATATATTTACCTACTGTTGCTATTTTTAAAACATGGGAAAATCAGTAGATGGTGGTTAATTTTTGATCAAAGATTTAGAAAATACTTTCAAAAACGAAACTTTAGGCGAAAGAACGGATTAAAACGAGCTTATAACGAAGAAGTTATGATTTTTGCAAATTAATTGACGAAAACTATTTCCTGAAAAACTGCATGCTGTTTGGAAATTTTCGACGGACAAATAGAGGCGTTAAACGTAACCTAGAGGAGCCGAGTTATCAAAAATATATTAGTACTTACTAAAACGAATCCGTGGATATAAAGAACGAGGAAAATGAACTTAAAACGACCAAGTTATACGTGTTTTAAAATCGTCAAAACTATATATATATATATATATATATATATATATATATATATATATATATATATATATATATATAGTCACTACTAGAAAATAATATAACTACGTACTAAATGACATATTTTCTAGATTTCTTATTCAAGGAGCTTATTTTTAACTAACGAAATACGTACGACCCAAGGTTTATTTATGCGACTACTAGACGATATCTTAAGGTTTTCAAGACGAGGAATTCAACACTAACATTTATATATACGATATATATATTACGACAAGTTTCTATAATTCTAGTTGGACTTATTTTTCCTAAGTATGGAAAACACCTTACTTTGACAATAACTAGTATTTTCAAGTTACGAGTGGTATAGGTATCATGTGCATGTGCATTCATTACATCACGGCATGATCTAAAATAGATCGTTATTACTTATCTTAGGTTGCGGCTAATGTTCGCGCCTTGTTGTCCCTATCATTTCACGTCATAGCATCATCATTTCGAGGTGAGTCATAGCCCCACTTTTACTTGTTTAATTACTTTATAAACTCTTTGGGGGAGATACATGCTTAAATACTTGCTTTATACTTTAATACGATTTGAATTACTTTTGGGAGAGAATACACAGCTTTAATTATTTTTGTACAATGCCAAAGTACTAAATGCCTTACATTGCTTAAGTTTCCTTATTACCACGTCAGGACAAGTCCCCTTTATTATTTCATGGACCGTTAATTAAGTTCCAAGCGGGAGTGAGTGAATAGATCTATTGAGGGTGACTCCTCCATCTGTGTTTGGGTTGCTCCAACAGAATTACAGATGCATTTCATGTCTTTATTATTAGAGTGTCTGGTAAACACTCATTTGGGGCCAAGTAACGTCTAGCTTCGGTGTCATGAGCTTAAGAGACAATGTAGTTTTATGACTGAAAAACTTATTACTTTACTTTATACTTGGGCTATTGTACATACGATTAAAGTTATATACTGATGGTTTTTATAAACCTTATTACTGATTTATTACTGAATTACGATGCCATTGCATCAACCTTATTACTGATTTATTACCGATTTACGATGCCTTTGCATCAACCTTATTACTGATTTATTACCGATTTACGATGCCTTTGCATCAACCTTATTACGGATTTACGATGCTTTTACTGGGAAATTCTTCTCTCCAAATGTTTTACATTACCTACTTGTTCACTAAAATCTATGAACTCACCAACCTCGTGTTGACATTTTAGCATGTATTTTCAGGTTATTAAGGTAGCTTATTTTACTGAAATTGACAACATCTTTTGGGACCTATGTTTTGTAAACTCTGAATGTTTTAAATGATCAAACGACGTATTTTCCAAACGACACTTTAGGTCGTTCAATGTAACTGTAACTGTGATGCTATGACAGACACCCCCAGGTATTCCATTCCGCTGCTAAAAACAGGTATTTTGGGGGTGTGACATATAGTATCCATATTAGCAAGTGTTTCTAAGTGTAGGGGGTCTTAGTGTTAATTAGCTAATGTATTTAGTCAAATAGGATGGGTAGTCGGTCACAATGCATAACCGACTATATATGTTATATATAGGGTGATTTACAATGCATTCGTGAGTCTCTCTTATCCTCCTTGTTACAGCCGATTTAAACTTTCTTTAGGGTTTGGTTTTCTCCCCCCTCATCTCTATAATAAAGAGGTGAGGGGGGAGGGTCATTGTACCGTTTTCTTTTCCTTTGTTCTTAATACATAATCGTTTGGAACAAGATTACGTGTCGTGTGCTTTACTTCCTATCGAGTTAAGGTTCTTGTAGTGTGTCATGTTCTTCTTTCAAGATCAGTTTTCCGCAAGCTAACTTCCAGGTTTGTTGGTCGATTACCAACAATTTTTATTTTTTATTTTATTTTATTTTATTTATTTTTTAAATATTTATTTACCAAAAGCGCAACTTCCATAAACCTTCACAAGCCCAAGTGAAAACTTGTTATAGATTTAGTTAATGGATAAAATTAGTTAAGGGCTAGAAAGTGAAATAATTGTTTAAACTTTTTGAAAGTATGAAATAATGACAACATCAACTTGACAAGAATTTGCTCATGTCAACATTAACATTGTAGATAAGAATCATAAGATGTCGATAAAAGTAATTACGAATGACATAAGGCTTGGGGTGGCAATTCTTGACATAACATGATAATTGACATGAACCTGACACAAAGTTAAACATATTTAGGTTAATGATAAACAAGTTTGAGTAAAAAACATGTCAATTTGTCCAACCCATTAATAAACACGTCGTGTGTGGGTTGAGTAAATATTAAACATGTTAACTCATAAACCCGTTTAAGTCTTCATGTTGGATTTGGATTAAATGTATTTCGTTAAACACTTAATATGCCATTAAATTATGAATATAACTTGAATAGCATTGAAATTGTTTTATAGTTATTTGTATGTAATTTTTTTTTTATCATTTTTTAAATCATTAAATTTTATTTTTTGATTAAATCGACAAACCGTCAACATTTTTGACACCTTGACATATATTCTCAAACATGTTAACAAGTTACAAACGGGTTATACGTGTTATGCAAGTCTGGGTTAAGTTGATTTTCTCGACACGATTAATAAACGAGTCGTGTTTCCGAATAAATTAACCCGAACACGACTCGATTACCACCGAAAGACGACATTGTTGGAATAAACCCACCCACATGTTTGATTTTTGACAAATAAAATCTTTTTCTTATTTTGCATAGCTTGATCTTTGGAATATATAAAAGATAAAAAAAATATTAAGTATTTATAACTTTATTTAATATCCATAAGTATTCAATAATAAAAAAACATTAAGAAAAGTAATTAGTAAGATGGCGATCGAGGGTAAGGAGGGGAAGATCCTGGACACGGCGCCGTTCATCGTGCTTTTACTTATTGCTGCTCACGTCATTGCACTCGTAAGTATTTATTATAACACAATCATATCTTATATATATATATATTTTTGTTTTAATTGATTTTAATACGTTTATATATATTTGTCTTAAAGGTTTATGGGATCTACAAATTGGCCACATCAAAAGAAAGGATCCAACACCTCAAGAAACGAACTTAGTTAGTTAACTTATTGTTACTATGTAGTTCTAATGTTCTGGATTATATTGGTTGAAGGATATTTTTAATGTTTTCTGTTAGAGGGTGTTTGGTTATGATTATTGCGTTAGTCAAATGTTTGTGTTTATTTTGTTCATGTATAGTGACCATTTTACCCCTCGATGTTAATAGAGCGGTTAAAAAATGTTGGGTCACAGTATACACACAAATGTCGAAATTCAAAAGTTTCGATGGCAAAAGAATAAGTTGGTTGCATACAATTCGAAAAAAATGACAAGTTGGTTACATTTATAGGTGATCATCCCTTAAATGTGATCTTACATGAAAGTTTGTTACAATACCACTAATGTCTAATGACCATTAACATGCTAAAGTACATCTATCATGTGGTTAAAAGGATAACCTACACCAGCTTCAACCAGCAATCTGGATACGATGAATACAACCTTTTTCGGAATTTAGGTTGTATATATAGACAATTGAGTTAGTGTTTGTTTGTTTGTTACTTATCTAATCTCGAGCATTTAACATATGATGGATTTATACTTGCTGAAACTCGATCGGTGAGAGATAATTTGCAGTACCATATATATATGTATAAACTGTCTGGATCAGCTGAATTTATTAATCATCTAATGTGGATGTATGGGTCAATACTGATACATATACACCTTCTTTATTTGCTTATAAAATGTCTTCATAAAGAAAAACAGAAAAAAGTACGAAACAAAAATAATGTGAATACAATGACAATGAACCGGGTACAAATTATATATAAATACTATAGTATGCCTTGAGCCTTCAACTGGATGATAAAAACATGCTACGATTTTCAAAGTTGGATCATGAGATTTCAAAGAACAAATGAAACAGCTAGTGCTTGAGTTGGTCAAACTAGTTTAGAGCTTGGGAGAGGGTGGGGTTTGCTGATTTGATTGGGTTGATTTGACTGTGACATCACATGTTGGCAATAATAAAGCGATAGTATTGCACAATGAGGTCACTAAAGTTCTAATAAGCCTTGTATAAAGACGTACGTATGAGTACATAAACATGGTGACCGGGAGGAATGAAATTGTGTACAGGATAATGTTTGTCCATTGCCGGTGACTACTAATTGTTAAGACAAGTGTGGCTGCAAATGCTACCATCATGAATGACACTGAGAGTATCAACATGGTGAGACCAAGCAAGAGTTTATTGTGCAGATGGTTTCTAAAATCCGATAACCGAACTGAAGACGTGAGGATTGAAAGAAATGTAATAACTGATGTCATAGAAAATGTGAGCGAAAGGGCATCTGCTAATGCAAAGATGATGAAATATGGTTTATTCTTGAGAAGTGGATAACCTGTATCTTGATCAGGACCTCCAGGTACAGTGTAAGCCGCAGCAAAAGCAACAGTAGCGATGAGCACAGCGATAATGGTGCAGTGCTCAGCTGTGCTCTTCATCCATTGTTTGGCATTAATGTGGAGCTGCTCATTGTTCTCAATGAATAGTTGCTCAGCAGTCCTTCCATCATTGTTCATCTGCAAGGTTGCTAACTTTGTACATACTTCTCTCACACTCTGCTTAGAGAACAAAAAAAAGACACCTATAAATCATCCCATTACATGCTTGCTATGGCAAATACGTTAATTAAAGGTTATTTGGTTATTGATTACCTCGAACAGAAGCAATTCGTCTCGTATTATAAGAGCAGGGCTTCTGATGTCGCCCTCAGTTTTGTGATCTCTAACTTTTTGGCCAACCATGTGAAGAATTGAGTTGCCTTGTTTGTCAATCTTCCCTCTTAACCTCGTTAAAGGAGACTTCATTTCGATCACACTTTGAAATATCTCCAATCTTCGATATTTAATTGCCACGTGCAAAATGGCACATCCGTCCACATCAATATGTTCTACTGCCTGAGGGTACACTTCCAGTATCTTATTCACTATGTCTGTACAGCCCATTTTTGTGGCTAGAAACAGTGGAGAATCAGGAATATTATTTATGACAATCTCCTGAGGTTCTTCTTTCGATGGGTTCTTTATATATGGATGTAATCTGTTAGATTCGTGATTAGAAATGGTTTCTGTTGCTTCCCATGAGGCATCACTTTCAATCAAGAGGGTTGCAAGTTTCTTTGCTGATTCACTTTTGAGCATTTGTTTCTGAATTTCTTTTACGATAAGCACTCTACTTTTTCCTTTTTTAAGACTTGAATGAGTGACTGAAAACGGTCAGAAGTTAGTAATGTTATTATGCTGTTGGTTAACTAGCGGGATCTATATATGATGTAAATTTACATTTGTATATGAGCCGATTGAAAAGATTATGTTTGAAACCACTGTCAAATGCTGTTGGCTTGCAAGCAAGAAGTTGAAGAGCTGTCATCCCATCTCCATCTCGCACATCAATCAAGATTGGATATGTTTCAGCAATTTTAAAAGCCAATTCTGTGTAAAATTTAGATATTTATACATTATTATTGAAGGAAATAATTCATCAATGATGTAAAAATGTGCAGTAAAATACTTACCAAAGTTTTCACTATGAGTTGCAACGTGAAGTATAGTAGATGTACTATCTTTTAAAAGAAAGGTCCTTAAATTTTCTTGTGTCAGATAATTCCTAACTTGCTCTTCAAGAAAATTGAAAATTTTGGTCTTGCCGTAACGAGCTGCATGAAAAAGAGCTGTTTCTCCAAGCTTGTCGGTCATGGTGAGCAATGAAGGAGCCAGACGTAGCATCTCAGCAGCGGCTCCAACTGTCTTATTGTTGGTGGCTGTTGCATGAAGTATAGTGTTTCCTGCTTCATTCTTTGATGTGATTTTGTCGTATTGGTCTTGAGATAATTGGCTGATTAGCTGAAGAACCAGATTATTACGCTTATATAGTAACTTGCGATGTAGAGAACACTGTCACTGTGTATGGTTAATATTTGAAAAGGGCCATCTGGCAACTCCGGACATATCTCACATACCTTAGCATCATCTCCTTCAGACAGTGCTTTGTACAGTTCAGCGTTGTTAGTTCTTTTATCATTTATCGATATCGTGAGATCAGACATAATTAAAGTGGAGAGGGGGGGACGCACAAACACACTAAAAGGTTTAGATCTAAGTTTGCATATGTTCACACATATATAGAACTATAATGCTACGCCTACAGGCACATAGTTTATTTGACATATAAGCTTTCGTAAGTTAAATGTTTTTTGTTTGTTTTTTTTTTTTTTTTTTTTTTTTTTTTTTTTTTTTTTTTTTTTTTTTTTTTTGATAAACAGCTGAGAGAGCATAAAGCGCTTGGAACTAAGAATGCTTGTTTCAAGGTTTTTGGATAGAATTTCTACTCTGATAGTGACTGTTCCACTTTGAAAAGGATGAAGGAAAATAAGTCTGTATATCTTAGAGATGCTTAGAAACTTAAGTATCACTGCAGTATAAGTTAAAGGGATTACAGAAGAAAACGCCATTGTGTTGCGACTATCTTATCACTAATAATTCCTTCTGAAGAAAAAATAATTCCTTTATATCACTAACTAATTGGTATTGTTTTAATTAACTTCTATATTCTCAATAAGCTTCTCCAGGGGACTTGAGAGATATGTTTACTTTGCTAATTTGGATTATGGTTTGTATAATTTCAAGAGCAAAGTAGGAATTGATCAATGAGAACACGTATGTACTTGATGGGTACGTACATACTTGAATGCTAAGCAATCATACAACTTTTGCTTGATGTCAACTCAAGTAATGTACTTTTAGGCTTTAGAATATTATTTAAGCATGTTCCACGTTTGGTATATGGAGTCTTTTCCTTTCTGGCCTCATCTGTAAACAAAGGACTTATACAGTAATACTTTACAAAATGGTATTGTTTGGATAGTTTACAGCAACTACTAACCAAACAATCCATTAAAATTCAAAAACAGAAACAATCACCAAAGAAAGTAAAAAACTTCCTAATACTTCACCTTTGGCTAATTTGCAGCACTCCAACCCCAAGCTCTAAAACAGAATTAAGACTACATTTTCCTAACAATGAAAAAGGCCAATGACAAATTTGCAGCACTCCAAACGTCACAAATTGTCAATGGACAGTTACACTGAAGGGCATCACCTTCTTTATTTGTCTATGAATGTCTTCATAAAGAAAAACAGAAAAAAGTACGAAACAATAATAATGTGAATACAATGACAATGAACCTGGTACAAATTATATATAAATACAATATTATGCCTTCAGCCTTCAACGGGATGATAAAAACATGCTACGATTTTCAAAGTTGGATCATGAGATTTCACAGAAGAAACGAAACAGCTAGTTGTTGAGTTGGTCAAACTAGTTTTTCAGCTTGGGTGAGTGGTGGGGTTTGCTGATTTGATTGGGTTGATTTGACTGAGCCATCACATGTTGGCAATAATAAAGCGATATTATTGCACAATGATGCCACTAAAGTTCTAATAAGCCTTGTATAAAGACGTACATATGAGAACATAAACATGGTGACTGGGAGGAATGAAATTGTGTAGAGGATAATGTTTGTCCATTGCCGGTGACTACTAATTGTTAAGACAAGTGTAGCTGCAAATGCTACCATCATGAATGACACTGAGAGTATCAACATGGTGAGACCAAGCAGGAGTTTATTGTGCAGATAGTTTCTAAAATCTGATAACCGAAATGAACACGTGAGGATCGAAAGAAATGTAATAACTGATGTCATAGAAAATGTGAGCGAAAGGGCATCTGCTAATGCAAAGATGATGAAATATGGTTTATCCTTGAGAAGTGGATAACCTGTTGCTTGATTAGGACCTCCAGGTACAGTGTAGGCTGCAGCAAAAGCAACAGTAGCGATGAGCACAGCGATAATGGTGCAGTGCTCAGCTGTGCTCTTCATCCAATTTTTAGCTTCAATGCGCAGCTTCTCATTGTTCTCATTGAATAGTTGCTCAGCAGTCGTTCCGTCATTGTTCATCTGCAAGGTTGCTACCTTTGTACATACTTTTCTCACATCCTGCTTAGTGAACAAAAAAATAAGACACCTATAAATCATTCCATTTACATGCTTGCTATGGCATATAAGTTAATTAAAGGTTATTTAGTTATTGTTTACCTCGAACAGAATTAATTCTTCTCGTATTATAAGAGCAGGGCTTCTGATGTCGCCCTTAGTTTTGTGATCTTTTAGGCCAACCATGTGAAGAATTGAGTTGCCGTGTTTGTCAATCTTCCCTCTTAACCTCGTTAAAGGACACTTCATTTTGATCACACTTCGAAATATATTCAATCTTCGATATTTAATTGCCACGTGCAAAATGGTACATCCGTCCTCATCAATATGTTCTACTGCCTGAGGGTACGCTTTCAGTATCATCTTCACTATGTCTGTACAGCCCAGTTTTGTGGCTAGAAACAGTGGAGAATCAGGACTATTATTTATGACAATCTCCCGAGGTTCTTTCGATGTGTTCTTTTTATATGGATGAAATCTGTTATATTCGTGATTAGAAATGGTTTCCGTTGCTTCCCAAGAGGCATCACTTTCAATCAAGAGGGTTGCAAGTTTCTTTGCTGATTCACTTTTGAGCATTTGTTTCTGAATTTGTTTCACGATAGGCACTCTACTTTTTCCTTTTATAAGATTTAAAGGAATGACTGACAATAGTCAGAAGTTAGTAATGCTGCTTAACTAGCGGGAAATATATGTACATCTTAACTAGGTAATAAAGAGCCAATAAAAATTCTTAATCTCTTAATTTTCTTAATTTTGCTCTATATTAATTAAGTAAATTAAGAGATTAAGAAGATTAATAAAATCTTTTTACCTAATGTACGGATATTTGTAAAGTAAATGATAATGTAAAACTTTAAGTAGAACATATTTATCAAGTCCAACGATTAAACTGATATGAATAACTACTAGACGATTACCTGTGCATAACAACGGGATTTTCTAGCGGCATATAGTTATAGTTATAGTGATTTTTTTTGTAACACAAAACGTTACACAAAACAATTAACCAAAATATCATTATAACTAGTTGCTATCAAATCCCGTTGTTATGCACAAGTAATTGTCTCTCTATATATATTATGTAAACTTACATTTGTATATGAGCCACTTGAAAAGATCATCTTTGAAACTACTGTCAAATGCTGATGGCTTGCAAGCAAGAAGTTGAAGAGCTGTCATCCCATCTCCATCTCGCGCATCAATCAAGATTGGATATGTATCAGCAATTTTAAAAGCCAATTCTGTGTAAAATTTAGTTATTTATACATTATTATTGAAGGAAATTCATCAATGATGTGCAAATGTGCAATAAAATACTTACCAAAGTTTTCACTATGAACTGCAACGTGAAGTATAGTAGCTGTATTATCTTTTAAAAGAAAGCTCCTAAAATTTTCTCCTGTCAGATGATTCCTAACTTGCTCTTCAAGAAAATTGAAAATTTTGGTCTTGCCGTAACGAGCTGCGTGAAAAAGAGCTGTTTCTCCAAGCTTGTCGGTCATGGTGAGCAATGAAGGAGCCCGACGTAGCATCTCAGCAGCCGCTTTAACTGTCTTATTATTGGTGGCTGTTGCATGAAGTATAGTATTTCCTGCTTCATTCGTTGATGTGAGTTTGATGTTTTGGCCTTGAGATAATTGGCTGATTAGCTTGACAACCAGATTATTACGCTTATAGTAAATGGCGAGGTAGAGAACACTGTCACTGTGTATGGTTAATATGTGGAAAGGGCCATCTGGCAACTCCCGACATATCTCACATACCTTATCATCATTTCCTTCAGACAGTGCTTTGTACAGTTCAGCGTTAGTTCTATGATTTATAAATATCTTGTGTTTTTCTTCTATAGATATCGTGAGATCAGACATAATTAAAGCGGAGAGGGGGGATGCACAAACACACTAAAAGGTTAATGATCTAAGTTTGCATATATTCACACATATATAGAACTATAATGCTAACAGGCACATAGGTTATTTGACATATAAGCTTTCTGAAGTTGCATGTTTTGGAAAACAGCTGAGAGAGCATAAAGCACTTGGAACTTTTAATGCTTGCTTCAAGGTTTTTGGATAGTGTTCTATTCTGATGGAGACTGTTCCACTTTGTAAAGGATGAAGGAAAATAAGTCTGTATATCCGAAAGATGCTTAGAAACTTAACTATCACTACAGTAGAAATCAAAGGGATTACAGAAGAAAACACCATTGTGTTGCTGCTATCTTATCCCATTTCTGAAGGAAAAAATTCCTTTATATCACAAACCAATTGGTATTGTTTTAAACTTTTGATTAACATCTATATTCTTAATAAAGCTTCTCCAGGGGACTTAAGAGATATGATGTTTACTTTGTTAATTTTGGATTATGGTTTGATCTATGAGAACACGTACGTACTTCAAGCATAAATACTTGGATGCTAAGCAAGCATACAACTTTTGCTTGATGTCAACTCAAGCTATGTACTTATACTTTAGAATATTATTAAAGCGTCCACGTTTATGGAGTCTTTTCCTTTCTGGCCTCATCTATAAACAAATGGAATTTACTCAATAGGGCATGGCTCATAATCCACTGAAGTGAAAGATGGAAACAAATTACAACAACTGAAACAAGAATAAGTTGCTACAGTTTTATGTAAGACAGATAATGTACGTTTGTATTTGTATATCATTAATGAAAACACATACTATAAGCAAGCAATTTACAAAAATAATTCCGCATAAACCGGAGGACTCATGGTTGGCGAATTAATCATAAGTAACTTGTAGACATGTGTACGAAGACACAAACACACTGACTAGAAAAACAATAACAATTGCACAGAAACACTGCACGCATACTGACTAGGACACATGCGCGCTGTTGATATTTGATAAGGTTGCTGATGTTGTACATATTTTTCACTCTTAGTATGGAAGAAGCAAACGAATGGTCGATGTCAATCTTATAGTTTTTTCGACATATGTACCACTTCGTATACCTAGAATCATAACTGATTGATGACTAAGAATGAATGCTGAATGGATTAGTAGTAGCATTTAAGAGAACATGCAGACATACATCATCTTTAATTATATTTATAACATAATATTATACGGATTTGTCTATAATGTGATCTAAACGTTTAGCGCCTATAGACCCGAACTCAAATTTTCTTTTAAAAATTAAAAATTGCATTTAGGCACCAAGTTACTTTATTAAATGTAATTTTTAGTTATCTGAACTCAAACTCCGCCCTTTAATTAGTTATACCTTAACTTGCACCTTAAGGCACATGTTAGACAATTTGATATTTAAAAAAAAAAAAAGTCACGCGTTATAATTAGGTAACAAGGTTGCAAAAGAATATGATTCATATGCAATCTAAGAAAATCGAAAAGAAAGCAACCTAAAAGAAGGGCTACACAATGGAAAGAAAGGCATATCTCGTTGGAACGAAAACTTCACAACTTGGGTACCATTCGTACCTCAAAATGCAAACTATTCTCCAACAAATATTTGCTTATTTATTGAACAACATCTTGCCATTGTTTTACAATCACCATTTTGACATTCGAAAACCAAGCAAAGATGGAAGCAGATGGTACACCAACACCACCTAAAGTTTATGAAGATTTCAAACCTGCAACTGATTGGGTACATGAAGACGATTCAGATACCTTTGTGGTCTATGTTCCTGGTTCGTTCTCTTAAAACATTTCTTTTTCTAAAGAAAAGTTGAAATATTTGATGTATACTGCAGATGTAGTATGACCATTTTTACACAGGATGTTGTTGTAAGCACGTTCGACCATTTTCTCTAATCTTTTGCATAAAACTATCCTGAACAAAGATAGTGCATCAATGACACAATTTCATCCGTGTGGCAGCGGCCAGTGGGTTCAATCCCCCATGGATTAGTCGGAACCATGGCTACCAAAAAATAAAATAAACACACATAATATTTCCTGATTTTGCATGACTTGCATGAAGAAAGAACAAATTAGAAAACTGAAAACTTCAAATTCAGGAAAATGTCGAAATGAGAGTGCCAACAATGGGATTTTGGCCAATGGTTGAGCTAAAGCTGTTATGCTCTCATAGTTTCATAAATGCTTAATTTGTTTCGTATATGGTTTTTATGAGAAAACTTGTATAGGTTTTGCTAAGCACCAAATGAGGGTACAACTCGTAACAACAACACAACCGGGATCAACAATCTTGAGGATTACTGGTGAAAGAAGGCTCCATCATAACACATGGAGTAAATTTCGTATTGAGATTCCACCTTCTGAAAACTGTGATCTCAACAAAATCAGCGCAAAACTTGAAGGAGGTATGCTTTTTATTAAGCAACCTAAGTTAAACAATCCGGCAGCAAAACCAAAAGAAGAAAGCCCGATACCAATGCCCACGCCTCAAAAGCCAGCGAATGAATCAAATATGAGTCCAAAAATCGCCGAAGAAAACCCCACTCAAACATCACAAAGAAACACTGAGAATAAGGAAGATAGAAAGGATCAAGATGTTCCTGAAATGAGTGTACAAGAAAAGGCGTTGGAGAACTATAAATGGGCGGTTGGTGTATTAGCCACGAAGCTAAAAACTTCTAGGACTACTGTAGATAAAATGGTGATTCTTCTCATTGGGCTCATGATTGGCATCTATGTCTCGAATACAATCAAATCTTTTGTGAAAGTCTGAGTACACGTTAAAAGTGGTCTCAGTTGACTCATGATTGAATTCTGTACATGTAATCTGATTTGAATGTAATAAATAAAAAGAACTTCATTGTCATGTAATAGTCTGACTGAGATCGTTTGTGTGATTATGGGTAGTAATATCATATCTAGTTGTAAACTCCTTACATGTTTTTTCTTTTTTAATCGTAATTACCGATTCAGGATTAAACACGAGTTTCTGCCTTCCAAAAAAGGATTAAACAAGAGTAAAGTAAACAACACAATAGACCTTTCCCAACAAGTTAATGCTTGATTAAATTTAGGCTAGGAGATAAATACTAATTACTTGTTTAAACAAGATGCTTATTATGTCCCTATGGTTTTGAAATATGGAAAAAATGTTATCAGCATCAATCAAGTGCCAGTAGCGTTGTAAAAAGCGTGTTTCTGCAAACGCTGAGGCTCAAAAGTAGTTGTTAATTATGTAGTATTTAGTTCTTGACGAGGCTTGTATACAAGTGCGCTTTCGTAGCAACAGCAAGTGTTTTTATTTATTTATTTATTTTATTTTATTTTTTGTTTTTTATTTTTTTTCCCTTCAGAATATTCACATGTTTGAGTGATTTATTTAGTCTTGAATATTTATAGATTAGGAAATTTCTCTGATAGCTCTACTATAGAGGAAACCTTCTAAGGGTGCTGCTTATTAAATTTATCCTCTAAACGTTTACTCTATATAGACGATATAAAATATATACTTATAAACAAGTAGGTGAAGTTAGAAACATTGAAGCGAGTGTCTGCATTAGAAATGTTGTAGCCATGCATTGAGTTGAGCTTTCTACAATACGCCATAAAACAACAATAAACGTATAGAGATAGTGACATGAATACAAACAGCGAATTAAAATCCTTGAGGTTTTAAAAGAAAAACTGTCTAAAGGATCACACATAAGAACTCGTGGTAGTTCTGATGCTGGTAGTTGGAGCTTGAGAGGACGGTCCTAAGTACTGCTTTGTGTGAGGCGATTCAACATCACACATAAGAATTCGTGGTAGTTCTGATGCTGGTTATTGGAGCTTGAGAGGACAGTCTTGAGTACTGCATTGTGTGAGGCGATTCAACATCACATGCAGGCGATATTGAAGCCATAATCTTCTTAACTCGTTCCTTAAAAGCTTTAATGAGCAACTTGTAAAGATTAACATATGAGCACACAAACACAGTGACAGGAAAAAACGAGATTATGTATAATAAAATATTTGTCCAATCCTGCTTACTACTAATGATTAGGATAAATGTTGCTGCAAAGGTTACCATCGTCATTGACATCGAGAGTATCAACACTGTAAGGCCTAGGAGTAGTTTATTATGAAGAGTGGTTTTGAAATCCTCTAACCGAAGTGAAGATGTGAGGATGGACAGAAATATTATAACTGATGTTAATGAAAATGTGAGTGAAAATGCATCAGCTAGTGCAAAGACTGTAAAGAATGGGTTGTTCTTAAGAAGTGGATAGCCTGTCTTTTGATCCGGACCTCCAGGTACATTGTAAGCTGCAGCAAGGCGACGGTGGCAATGAGTACAGCAACAATGGAGCAGTTCTTAGCTGTGCGCTTCATCCATTCTTTAGCATCAATGCGTAGCTGTGCATTCTTCTCGATGAAAATAGTTGCTCAGCAGTCAGCCCATCGTTGTTTACCTGCAATGTTGTTAAGCCTGTACATATGTTTTTCACACTCTGGATCGAAACAACCAGGAAAAGACGTCATAAATGTTAGTATAGTTATCAACTGATTCATTTACATCAAATTCTATTTACTTAATTTATTACCTCAAACAGAAGCAAATCGTCTCTTAGTACCAACGCAGGGCTTCTGATGTCACTCTCAGCTTTCGGATCTCTAACTTTTATGCCAACCATATGAAGTATTGAGTTGCCTCTTTTATCAATCTTCCCTCTTAGCCTCGTCAAAGGATTCTTCATACTGATCAAGGAATTATAGATATCTATTCTTCGATATTTTATTGCCACATGCAAAATGTCACGCCCGTCCTCATCAATATGCTCTACTGCCTGAGGGTACACTTGCAGTATTTCCATAACAATCTCTGTACAACCTGATTTCGTCGCTAAAAACAGTGGAGAGTCGGGGGCACGAGCATTAATGATAATATCTGCTTCAACTATTGCTTTGTTATTATATCTATGGAGTTTAATTCTGTTTTGATTAGACATGGGTTCTGTTTCTTGCCATGAGGCATACCTTTCAATCAAGAACGTTCCAACTTTCTTTGTTGATTCACGTATCAGCATTTGTTTATGAACTTTCTTTACAATAGGCATTCTTCTATAACCTTCTATAGGACTTGAATCGATGACTGAGAAATAAAGTGTCAGAAGTTAACAGTGTTGTTATGCTATTTTGTAGTGAATAAAGCAGCTAGACTTGTAAACACACACTTGTATAAGAAGCGTTTGAAATGGTTATCTTTAAACACACTGGCGAAAGCTGATGGCTTGCAAGCAAGAAGTTGAAGAGCTGTCATCCTGTCTCCATCTGGTTCTCTCATCTATCAAGGTTGGATATGTTTCAGCAATTTTAAAAGCCAATTCTGTGTACATGCATATATATACTGTGTTATACATTTGGAATGGATAAAGCTATTACAAATGGAACAAAGTAACAAACGTCAACACTTACCAAAGTTCTCACTATGAATTGCAACGTGAAGTATAGTAGCTTTATCATCTCTGAAAAAAAGGTCCTTAACTCCGATTCGGTTAAAGATTTCTGACTCACTTGTTCTTCTAGAAATCGGAAAATTTTGGTCTTGCCATAATGGGCTGAACGGAAAAGGGCAGTTTCTCCAAGGTTGTCGGTCATAGCGAGCAATGAAGGAGCCAGGGGCAACATCTTCATAGCAGCCTCAACTGTCTTATTGTTGGTGGCTGTCGCATGAAGTAAGGTGTTTCCAGACTCATTTTTTATTGTGAGTTTGTTGCGTTGGTCTTAAGGTATTTGATTGATTAGCTGGAGAACGAGATTATTACGCTTGTAGTAACAGGCAATGTGGAGAACACTGTCATTGTGTATGGTTAATATGTGGAAAAGGCCATCTGGAAATTCCCGACATATCTCACATACCTTAACATCATCTCCTTTAGACAGAGCTTCGTACAGTTCAGCATTAGTCATATGAATTGTAGATGCTGTGTGATCAGCCATTACTGGGGTAAGGGAGGTTTCACAAATAGAAAAGGCTTATGATAAACTTTTCATGTATGGACATTTATATTTATAGGATTATAATGCTTCAAGCAAAGAATTTGAATGCCGTTTGAGCTTTGAAGAGTTAAGTGACCGAAAACAGCTGAGGGAGTATAAAGCACCTGGAAAGTTTAGTTTTAGGGCTTCACAGAGAAGTTTGTTACTTTTTCAGTTTTTCTTTGACGAGCACTATTTAACTTTGAAAAAGATGAAGGAAAAGAAGTATGTATATCAGTGAGATATTTGGGATTTGATTCGTAAATGGTGGGGGTTGGATGTGACCCCTCTAGATAGCACCTTGACTGTTCTTGATATGGCCGATGATGGTGATTTGAATTTGGGTGAGACAACAAGTTCTTTTTTCGATGTTGTGGTTTTATGTGTTATAGGGTGGATATGGAGGGATCGGAATTTAGTTGTTTTTTAGGCGGTTAAGGTTAATACGATGAAAATCATTGACGACATCTTATCTTTGGATAAAATATAGAGCTAAGTGTTGTAGTATTTCTTGGATTGATTGGTGTTTCAATCCGAGTTTTATTTGTATTCAATTGTAATCTTTTCTTGATTTGTCCGTGCTAGCTTCTTACTTGCATGCATGCGTTTTTAATAAATCTCCGCCGTTCAAAAAAAAATTGTATATCCGCGAGATGCTTACAAGCTTATGTATTATTGTCGTAGAAAGGGATTAGTCGGTTACATCATAAAATGCTATTGTGTTGTGATGATCTTGTTATAATTTAAATATCTTGACAATCATATAATTAAACCGTATTCAAAGTATACACGTATGCGGAAGTTATGGATCAAGTATAACACATAATTATTAACAAAAACATAAATAAGAACGTACCGTTGGATTCTAGCTAAACAAGAATCACTTCAACAAATCTTGAACTTGTGTAATATTAGATCAATGATAAACCCCTTACCGTTTTTGTTTATCGATCTCTTGATAACAACTATAGTGAGTTGTTACATCGTTCTTGTACACACGTACTAATACCAAGTAAATAATTATGCAAACAAATAAACACAAAACAATTTTTGAAGATCAAAAAATTCGATCCCTAAACCCTTAGGGGTGTACGATCGGTTTTGGAAGAGAGGAAAAGAGAGAAAAGCTTTTAGGTATTGTGTGTGTAAAGAGTACCTCAAAACCTAGAAATCCCAATTGTATTTATAGGCTTTAGATATCTTGGAGTCCAAGTTAGATAAGGATTGGGTTACCCCAATCCTTGGCCGATCGGTTCTAAGCCCCAAAAGGGTCTTCCGGAACCTTCTTGACTTCCCAAACAATACACAATAAACTTTCCTTACTTTTCATACTTAAAGTGTGCAATCCCGAGGTCTCGGGTTCGATACTAGACATTTAACGTATTAATATTTATCCATATTTTAACAGCTCCCACTTGGATATCTATTAATAGTAAAATGACATTGGTTAGCGTCTTGCAACACTCCAATGTCTCCAGTACGACTCGAGCTAGGTTTCCTGGAAAAACCTTTAATGATTCATCATTATAATTATCATTTTGTTAATAATACTACATTAATAAAGATATGAGATTAATCATTCTTTATTAACTTTCCGTTTCTCGTTTCTTAATGATTGAACAAAATTACCAAAACATCCGAACGTATTCCAGATAGACTTTGGGCATGGCCACGCAAACATTTTGTCAACCCTACGAGGGGCCCAGCAGTATTAAACTCCAAAACATATTCGAAGGAACAAATTCTCTCTTGACTACAAGAATAACTCATGGACTTTGCAATACTTCTGAAAACAATCCTTATAAATCCCAGTTACGGTAAGCGGTAGACTGCTTTACAAAAATGCACTACATCCATGACTCTTATCTGATATCTCAAGTCTGAGGATAACTTTAAACATGATTCACATAAATGTGAGATCACATAGTTGGGATAAGTCCTATATTCAATTCATTGAATATTATGTAAAATTGGTATGACTACACATCAATATACTTTCAAGTATATTATAACCAATACTCAAATTTGTCTTAGTTTAATGATATTCCCATATCATTAACCGATAACGGACAATTTTGAATAATAATTTATTCATGGATTTAAACATGCAAATACAGGATATATTATTAAGACAATGATAAATAAACATAAACAATATTTTATTTCATTAAAATAATAATTGTACATTACATTCTTTATCCAAATACTAATCACAAATGGGCATGAAACTATCAGCTAAACGAAGTCCTATGCCTTCAGCAAGCTTGTAAAGCTTAGTGCCAGGTAGAGGCTTTGTTAATTGATCTGCTAAGTTGTCATCTGTGTGAACTTTGAGTAATTCGATTTCACCTATTTCGACTTTTTCTCGAACATAGTGATGTTTAATCGGGAAATGTCTGGTGCCTTTCATGATTCCAGGTTCATTGGAAAATGTAATTGCAGCTGAGTTGTCGCAATACATTTTTATAGGTCTTTGAATCGATGGCATAATCCAAACGGCTTACATTGCAGCTTCTGAAGCAGCTATGTACTCACTTTCTGTTGCAGACATCGCTAGTGTAGTCTGCTTCTTGCTCCTCCAATCCACAGCTCCTCCATTAATGACAAAGACATAACCCGTCTGAGACTTCGTATCATCCTTATCACCTTTCCAAGAAGCATCGTAGTAACCTGTAACATCAAGTTCTGCACTTGGAGTATCCCCATAAACTAAGAACATCTCTTTAGTAGCCCTAAGGTACTTGATGCGTAGGGATTGCACCAGGCTTTACCTCTCGAGGGATCTCGAGAAGCTTACAACCCCCACCAGGCAGTGTACCTGATTGATGTTGTATAGTATAATGACAAGTACCGGGGGATTGATCGTTCAGTTAGGAATAGTGTCGCTAGGATTAGAAAACCTAATTACTAGTTCTAGAGATGAGAGATGATTCTTTTTGTATTTTTATATTTTTTAGAAAGCAAGTAAATATCTCGGGTTTGAAGGATTTGGGCGGAATTAGTTGCTAGTCAACTAACCCAATACTAAGGATGCAATCAAAATAAAATACTAAAAATGAAAATAAAACTAAATTAAACTAAAGTTGTGAGCAATAAGTGGAGAAATGTGTTTACTTAGATTTCACTACTCCCTAGATATCTTTTACACGTTAATTACTTGTTATAGTTGCGTGGATGACGGATTGTATTCCTTAATACCATTCATGGGGTGGCGTACTTAACTCCCCAATCCTATGAGTGCCTACTTCACTCCTATGTCGAGCCGGCAAAGAAGCTCCTAACATGGATCATTAGAATTTACTCATGCATTAAATACAACCAATAAAACCTAGTACACATCGGTTCATGTTTCCTAAGACGTTCAAGCATGTTACCATTTGGAGATCTGCCAGTTTTCTTAAGCCTAACATTGAAATCATTCATCCAATACAACCATAAACAAGTAATCAACACATAATCAACATCTAGGTTTCATTAGATCTAAGCAAACATAAGATAAATCTAGCCTAGCATGGTGGAATCAAGACAAGCACAAGATAAAGACAACCAACACATAGACATATTGATTGAATTAAAAGAATACTTATCTCAATAGCACATGTAAGGGTTCAAGGGCTGAAAACCCTTGAAAAAGCTGTACAATACGTATATGGTTCGGCCTTAGGGTTTCTCCAAACTTGTTCCTTTTAATGAATGAAAATTAGAAAACTATATATAGATAATAGAGGCTGACGGCGTCAAGAACAACCTTGTGACGCCGTCATCTCGCCGCCAAAATAATCCTCGGACTGCCTTGATCTACATCTGACGCCGTCATGTATTCCATTTTTCCAGGCCGTCATACATTTAACTCTTAACGCTCTTCTTTGTGATGCCTTCATTTTTGTACTGGGTCGTCATGATCTTTACTCTTGACGCCGTCAACTTCTTCCTCTTGACGCCGTCACACACTGTACCCAGCATGGAAAATTAAGTCTTTGGCGTTTTCTTCACTTTTATGCTCCAAAAACGTCCGAATTGCTTCATTTTCCAGATTTCACTCCCAAAGTACCTAAAATCACAAAAGGAATGATTTAGGGCAATATTTGATCAAATAAATTCAATTCCGGGCTTAAATGACCCCCTAAAAGTGGTTCATTTTTCGCCTCATCATATACCCTTACACTTGAGATTTGCTTGTCCTCAAGCAAATGCGCTTTTATTCTAATCAAAATACAAGTTAGGGGTCATTTAACACTAATATAAAAGTAATTACAACAAATAATCATTCCACAAAAGACTAAAGACAAGCACGGAGGTCATACACAAGCACCTCACAAATAGTGTTTAGATACTCACATCTCTCGGGTGTAATAAAGTATAAATTACAATATGGAAATGGAAAACATCTCTCACTACCTGTCATAGCAAAATAGATTACCATAGGCTTGGGAAAGGATCAAACCTCCACCACATGGCGTAAGCACCTAGGATAAACTATCAAAGAGGTCTTTTAAAGGGTTGTAACGTTAGGTGTAGGGATATGAAATACACGGTTTTGTTGGATATAGGCAGTCTTTACTGGTGGCGAGTTAACAATCTTGGTTAATTACATGTACAATATGGCGTTGCTAAGCCAAGACTAGACTCGACTTAAGCTAATAAATGAAAAATAATCAAAAACATAAAATGAACATAGAATAGAAAGGGATGGTAGTCCGTATGTTTTTTTTTTTTTTTTTTTTTTTTTTTTTTTTTTTGCATACACTCTTACCCTACCATCCAAAATAATACATCATAGGGAATGTAAATTTCCCTTACACTTGAATTTTTACATACTTTATAATAAACTAATCTAATGACTCGAATTAAGAAAATCAAAACACTTGGAGCACTTTTAAGATTAACGTACATATGGGGGTAATATATGATGTTCTTCCCCATTACTCCATAAAATAAGTACTTTACCCATGAGTCCCAATCGTCCCAAAACAATATGTACAATGATATGACTCGACTTAGCAACCATGTAATCAATTAGATAGTTAACTTAGGGTTTAACAAATAACAATAATGCACTAAAGATGAGTGCATACACGGAAGGCTAAGGCGATTTGGGTGTACATTTAAGTAGAGTGTAACAAATTCTTCCTTTAAGTAAGATGCTTAAAGTTAGAAACGAAAAGATAGGCTCGGAGAGGTGTACTAGGGGTTTCGTGTACTAAAAATGAGTACAACGCTAAGGGTGTGGGAAAATTAATTGACTTAACTAGCCAAGTAATATGACTTAAGTGGTCAAGTAATTATAATACGGGTTTAACACAAGGGTGATCCTAATGCCTCTTATCATGTAGTAAATCCTACTACACTAATGTAGTCTCACTAGCGGTCTCGGGATGCATCACTAACGCAAGTTCTAGAATCTAAATGCTACCGGTACACTCATAAGCACTAATAATGAATGCTTTTCTATTAAATCTAAAGGCGAACCTCACATATTTGGGTGGAAAATTTTTCTGAAAGTACGGTTGTGTGCTAGTCATACAATCTCCTATCCATGAGACGCTTGCTATGGCTAAAGTTTCACTCCTAAATGTTGTAAAAAATTTTAAATTTGGCGCTAAAATTGCACTAACAAGTATTTCTCATAGTTTTATTACACATCTACCATCAAACAAACAAACTCAAGCGAAAGTGTATCTGTAAGGTATCATCATTTTACCCTCCCCTTACACTTAAGATGAACATTGTCCCCAATGTTCAAGTAAAGAATGTAAAAGTGAAATAAGTAAAACAAATGAAATCAAATACTCTCCTGATTTGCTCGGTATGGATAATAAGGTGGCCAGGTTAGATCTTCCTCCAAGAAAATGAACAATCAAAGCTTCCCTTCCAGAAAAATAAATCATCTTCTTGTCATACATAACCTGTAAATCCTGAGAAAACAAACAAAGCAACCTCGCATAAAATCGGCGGCAATCTACATAAGTTACTAAATCCTAGAAAACAAAGTAAGATATAATACTTGTGGAATGAAGTTTGCAGATTTCCTGGAGATTATAAAACTTAATAATTCAACAAAAACTTTAAGACTCCGTTAGAAAAGACAAAACTGGTAAAATTTCCAGATTTTTACACGTGACGCCGTCAAGAGCAAGCTCATGACGCCGTCAGAAGTGACCTGCAGAAATTCTTATGTTAAGTTTCCGGAAAATTTCTGGAAAAACTTGGTCCTACTTCCTGGAAAATCCTGCAAAACTTCATTATGACTCAATACAAGCATTTGACTCTAACAAATACGAATATACATGTTCACTTAATATTGTGGAGAATCATGATCGGTTTGTTCTTAAAAACATATTTGGGGTTTCCCCTTACACTTATCTTTTGCAAAAATACCTTTAGGTGAAGTTAAGACTAGGCCAAAACAACAAATCAAAGTATTTCCACTTTTTAGTTTAGAAACATGATCTACCAACAATAAAAATAAAGCATGCACACGGAAGCAAATAACAAACAAACAAAATAAAATCACACAAAGCATGGGTTACCTCCCAAGAAGCGCTTTTCTTTATTTACGAGTCTTGTAGCTAGACTCAAGGTCATGGGTTACTACGTGACCTCATCCCTTGAGATGACGTACCCCATGTAATTGTGATCATTACTATTATGGTGGTAATGCCTCAATCTGTCGATACTTGCAACCACCTCTCCACCTACTTTACTTCTCAGGTTAGCCATCCCATCTTGGCTCATGCTTTCAATTGCGAAAGGCCCATACCACCAAGAACTTGGTTTATCGGGTAGTATTGTTGTTTCCAAGTGTCTTAAGAGTACCAAGTTCCCTTCCTCGAATGGTACATGACTTTCTGCTGGTCGATTGTGTTCGAACTCGACATGAACTTTATTGCTTTTGCTTCTTTCATATTTAGCCTCCTTGTAGCTTTTGATTCTTGCCTCCCATGCAAGAATTTTATTCTGAACACGAATGGGTGTCGTGTCAATGTTGTTTTTGAGCTTTCTCCAACTCAAATTCTCATGCCCACTTCGCGGAGTCATGGGGAAACTAATCTTCCTTTTTCCATATTTGAGCTCAATTTTCCTACCTTCATACTTAATGACAGCCCTGGCGGTGGCGAGGAATGGTGCCCCAAGAATTATTGGCATGCATCCATCTCCCTTATCATCGATGATCATAAAATCAACGGGGGTACATGAATCCTGCTACATTAACTAATACATCTTCTGCGATTCCTAGGGGGTATACGTACGAGTGTCCAGCGAGGGATAACCTTACACGAGTGGGTGCTGGCATTTTTGACGTTAGTTGGATGTAAATAGTTAGGGGCATAAGATTTACTTCCGATCCTTGGTCGGCGAAAGCACTAAGATATTTCAAATCCCCGATGCTAGTTGGTATCTCAAAGTTCTCACACGCTATCTGCTTAGTAGCCACTTTTTGTACCAATAGCCTCTCGAATATTGACCCCCCAGGTAACGTATCATACTCATCTTTTCATCCTTCCTCTTTCTCAGAACCCTGTTTGGAAGGTTGGTTACGCCCGTTGTCACAACTCACCATTTCAGGTCATTTCCCGAACTTTGGGAAAACACTATTCATCAAACACTATTCATCAAAACACTATTCATCAGTTTACTATTAATCATTTTTGGTGTCAGTTTAACATTCCGAGAAGCATTCAGAAATTTTACTATTCACTGAATACTATTCATTGCGGGAAAAGATTTCATCATTCACGTGCATTACACATTTCATCGTAAATTTAGTTTACGGGTATTCAAATTCGCGTAACCGGATTGGTTTAGGTGCGAATTCATTTCATTAGTGTTAAGGACACTGCATACGGACTAGAGACAGTCTGCATGTCATCATAACAGCATTTTCATGTTATACCACTCTTAGGATTTTCAAATTTATATATTTGATACATTTAACGTTTTACGTATAAGTATTTATAATAAACGTTAACACCCGGTTTATACACGACGAATATATCTAAATATTCCCACAATGGTCCCGACATATTTTTATATCCATTATAACATCATAAAAGTTATTACATTCATTTACCCAGTATTTTGGAATTTTACGTTTTCCAGTTCTGCGTTTTACGCGAATTACGCATTTTTAACCCGCGTTTCCAGTTTTAACAACTTTCAAGCAACCCGATGAAACTTACCATTCATTTTTATTTTATTATGGAGTATTTTGACAAGTTTAGTCATTCTTTCAAGTTTCATATTTTTACGATGCCCGAATTTACATTTCGCGGTTTAAAACTTTACGTTTTGCGATTAACGGAACCAAAACCGACTCCGTGAACTAGATTACCAAGCTTCCCACACACATTTAACTAACATGTGCAGCCCCCCCCCCCCCCCCCCCCCCCTCATTAGTCTTCACATTGACCATATAATTACAAGTATACCATTGAAATTATACAAATATCTTCCAAAAACCTTGAAAACATAACATACATAATTTCTTATAATCAAAAGCTTTCATTTTCTCATCTTCTCCACCATAACCCACGACCCAAATCAATACTCCATGATCAAGTGATGATTTTCCAAAGTAAAAAGCATCAAAGTTGTTCATTTTGTCTTCCTAATCAAGAATCATAACCCAAAAACACAAGTAATCCAAGGTTTCTAATCATCTCATCACCTATTATTTCAAAGTGAGTATTCAAAATTATTTTCATGTTTTCATCTAATTAACATATGTATCTTATGGTATTCATGCTTAATTTCATGCACAAACTAGTTATACCACTTTATTTTTGTATACTTTTTGAACATACAAACCCTAGATTGTGATTTAGGTGTTCCCTTGTTAAATTAACTTGATTACTAGTCATTAGGAACCCATGGCACCCTAAGAAGGTGTATGGTAAGATTAGTATAGTTTTGTGAAGTTTGCAAGAGTTTTGGTTGATGTAGAAACTAGTTTTGAACCTTGGAAATGGATTTGTAACAAGTATATAAGCCTACTGTCCCATTTTTATAAATCCAGGAAAATCAGTAAACATAAAGTAAACTTTGGCAAAATTTTTAGAAAATACTTTAAAAAACGAATCCGTAGGCGAAAGAACGGATTAAAAAGAGTTTATAACGAAGAAGTTATGATTTTTGCAAGTTTATTGACGAAAACTATTTTCCGGAAAAATACATGCTGATGGACGTTTTTCGTCGACAAAAAGAGGCTTTAGACGTAACCCGGAGGAGTCAAGCTTTCCAAAATATATTACTACATACTAAGACGTAACCGTGGATATAAAGAACAAGTAAAACGGACTTATAACGACAAAGATATTCATGTTTGAATATCGGCAAAACTCATTTTAGTTTGACAGCTTTTATAAATATTAACACTAAAACTACGTAGTAACTCTAGATTTCTAGAAATAATACCAAGTACCCAATTTTATAACTAATGAAGTATTAGTTATTACAAGTATATTTTATCACTACGAGGCGTTATTTCAATGATTTCAACCCGAGGATTTCAACACGAACATTGATACATACGATATATATATAAGTATGTATATTGCAACTAGCTTTATTTTTCTAATAGCCATATTTTTCCTAAGTCTTGGAAATGTATATTTTTGATAACAAAAAGTATTTTTCCAAAGAGTAGACTGGTATAGGAAACATGTGCATGGACATTCATAACATCATTTCATGATCTAAAGTAGATCGTTCATCATTCATATTAGGTTGCGGCTAGTGTGCGCGCCTTGTTTTTCAGCTCATTACATGTTCATGGTACCATCATATCAGGTGAGTCATAGCCCCACTTTTACTTGTTTAATGACTTTATAAACTCTTTGGGGGAGATACATGCTTCAATACTTGTTCTATGTTTTATTACGATTTGAATTACTTATGGGGAAGAATACACTGCTTGAATTATTTTTGTACAATGCCAAAGTATTACAAATTCCATACATTGCTTAAGTTTCCTTATTACCACGTCTTGACAAGTCCCCTTTATTATCATGGACCGTTAATTTTAGTACTAAGCGAGAGTGAGTGAATAGATCTATTGAGGGTGACGCCTCCATTCGCGTTTGGGTTGCTCCAACGGGACGAATGCATTTCATGTCTTATCAAATTGAGTGCCTGGTAAACACTCTGTTGGGGCCATTACTATGTCTAGCTTCGGGGTCATGAGCTTAAGAGACAATGTAGCATTTTGACATATTGTCACCTTACTTTATACTTTTGGCTATTGTACATACGAAAATTACTTATGGAATTACGATACTTTTCCACCACTATTACTACGGAATTACGATGCCTTTGCATCAGTCTTACTACTGATTTACGATGCCTTTGCATCAGTCTTACTACTGATTTACGATGCTTTTGCATCAGCCTTATTACTGATTTACGATGCTTTTGCATCAATCTTATTACTTTTGTTTACACAAACTAAATCATATTTGGCAGTGGGTTGTAAACACACAGGTTAGAAGTCTCTTATGGCGGGACTTGGAACTGAGTGGATTTACGATACCTTTGCTGGGAAATCTTCATTTTTATGCATTACATACTTTTTCACAAGACTCTATGAACTCACCAACCATTGTGTTGACACTTTAGCATGTATTTTCAGGTTTTAACCAATGGCACGCTACAAGAGGTTTTGGCAGGGCAGGGCATGGTCATAGAAGACTCTGATTTAATCATTTGGGGACCGTTTTTAACTATTTTAATGGCCTACTTCCGCACTACTTTAAACGATGTAAAAATCAACATTTTGATTTAACTATTTTATTCTAAATGATTCAAGTGCAAACTATTTTTGAACTAGTGTTGTAATACCAATTGAGTTACACCCCAGCTACATGTATGCTTCCGCTGGACGATCTTGGGGGTGTGACAGATTGGTACCAGAGCTTTGGCTATAGCGAACTAAGTGTTTTTAAAACCTAGACTATAGCTACTTTCAAGAAAACTTAACCCTATGACTGTCACGTGCCTGCCTGCCAAGCTGAAGCCTCATTTGTGGTTAGTTGCTGACATAGGTGATGAGATTTATGTCTCATTATCTGATATATTATATTCATTTATTATAGTTGTTTACTATAATTGTCTTTCATATAAGCATGTTCACGTATCGTATATGTCACCGCATTATGTTTTTCCTTGCATAGTTTCATCATTTGACCTAGAGTTTGGTCACCTGCCTTAGTCTTTTTGAACGTCTTGGTATTCGTGAAGGACATAGTATTAGTATAATTGAACTGAGTTTTTCAAAATTCATGGAACCTCGGTGGAATATAGACTAGTCATCTATTTTCAACCCGGGATAGTGGGACATAGGCTGACTACCTATGTCTGACTCAGAAATGAATTTTGCAACACTGAGAATGGTTATAATAAAATTCTGTCTGGATTGAATTCTTTACTCATTTTCCAAATATTTCATGCATGTGTGTGTATACCCTCGTTGTCAGAACATTCATACTTTTCATCACCTCATGAACCGCCGCTTGGAAGCACGTCAACTGGTCATTTAATTTCATGAACATTTACGTCTATGCACAATACACTTACATCACAATATTTTCTTTTATCACAATCTTATTTTGTCGCAGTTGTCACAGTCTCTTCCCTTCTCACCATCACTATCATTTCCTTTCCCCATCCCCATATATATATAGAATTAGCTGACACTTTATGGATTCCTATGCCACTCATCGCACACTACTCCCTATAGTGATAAGTGGATATTATCAATGACCTCCCTAGGAAAGACTTTCCATACCATCTATAAGGAGAATCTCTCGGTACATTAAGACCATTCAAAACTCAACAGAAATATCAAGATATCGCAAAACTATTCGAACCACTATCACTGATCTGATCACCAAAATTCTATCATCTAGAAAGTATTGGCTTGACTGAATTACAAGAATCGTTTAGATACGAGTGCTCACTAAGCAACACTATAGAGATACATCCAACCTCCTAACCAAGACTATAGAACCTTCAATTGAACATGACCTCACCAATAGACATTATTTAAACATGTTAGATATTTACGCATTTTTGCAGACATACCTATCCGACTATTTTATCCTCTTAATACTTTCACTTTTAAATGGATTTTTCTCCAAACTACAGTTATACAAAACATATATCTTGTAAGAAATACTTTTCTGAGGCACTTATTTTGACAAGCAAATTCCTTTTGGTTAATCTTTTACAAAACTACTGGATGCTAAGAAATTTTAAACATCGATTTTTGGTAAATCATACTATCCACCTTATGTTGAAAATAGTTCTATCTTGCATAACTATTAAATTCTGAAACATCAAGAAAAAAAAATGTTACTTGGAAAGCCGTTTGCTTAAACTTGTAGATTTATTATTCGGGAAAGGTTTATGAACAAAACACAATCTCAAAACAAACCTTGAAAAATCAATCACTATATTACATCACTTATACATTTTGAGTTTTGCGAATTGACGACATAGAGCTTGGGGAAAATCGTAGTAATGGAGACTAAGCATCGTAGGTGGAGAAAGACTCGATTCATGACATCCTGCGGAGGATCACCACCTTATCCTAATCTATTATTTTCAACCATACCCCTTTGACGGACTTAACCTTGTAAGTTTTCTACAAGATTCATGATACCCATTTTAATTATTTCTAATAGAGGAATTTAATTCACCTCAAACACCTAGCGATTACATTAAGATTTCTTTGGAACCACACCACCTATCATCTGCATACCAATGGTCAGAATTAGAGAACAATTCAAACATAGGGAGATATGCTCAGAGCATGAGTGATTGACTCAAGAAATGGTTGGACTAACCAATTACCATAAATCAAATTCAGTTGCAACTATAGTTATCACGCGAGCGTAAAGACTACACCATTTGAGGCACTCTATGGTCGAAGTGCCAACATTCATTGACGGATCGAGATTTGGAAAAGCCCAACTCACTAGTCCAGTAAGTATTCATGAAATAACCAGGAACTTCCTACAAATCAAGAATCAGTTACAAGTTCGAGAAAGTTGTAAACCATTAAAACTTCAAGTTGGTAAGCAGAGTTATACAGAAAGTTCTGCCTAGGAAAGGCATGATACCATTCAGAAAACTTGGAAAGTTAAACCCGATATACACTGGACCATGTAATATTTCAGACAGAGTAGGCCTAGTGGCCGTCAGACTTGAGCCTTGTTAGAGAACAACAGGACTACACAACCATGTATTATCATCTTTTCAGATTAGTCACTCATAATCCTATTTGGAAAGGAATCCAACCCAAAGTCAAACATAAACCTTGCAGGAGAACAAGTAGAAATCATGGACAGTTAGGTCGAACAGTTGAAGCAGAGGCGAATTCCTATCGTGAGAGTTCGCTGGAATTCTTGAATATCATCACCTTTTCACCAATACGTTTTCAGAGACCAACATAAACTGAACTTCGGGACGAAGTTCCTTTTAGAGGGGAAGACTGTCACAACTCACCATTTCAGGTCATTTCCCGTACTTTGGAAAAACACTATTCATCAAACACTATTCATCAAAACACTATTCATCAGTTTACTATTAATCATTTTTGGTGTCAGTTTAACATTCCGAGAAGCATTCAGAAATTTTACTATTCACTGAACACTATTCATTGCGGGAAAAGATTTCATCATTCACGTGCATTACACATTTCATCGTAAATTTAGTTTACGGGTATTCAAATTCGCGTAACCGGATTGGTTTAGGTGCGAATTCATTTCATTAGTGTTAAGGACACTGCATACGGACTAGAGACAGTCTGCATGTCATCATAACAGCATTTTCATGTTATACCACTCTTAGGATTTTCAAATTTATATATTTGATACATTTAACGTTTTACGTATAAGTATTTATAATAAACGTTAACACCCGGTTTATACACGACGAATATATCTAAATATTCCCACAATGGTCCCGACATATTTTTATATCCATTATAACATCATAAAAGTTATTACATTCATTTACCCAGTATTTTGGAATTTTACGTTTTCCAGTTCTGCGTTTTACGCGAATTACGCATTTTTAACCCGCGTTTCCAGTTTTAACAACTTTCAAGCAACCCGATGGAACTTACCATTCATTTTTATTTTATTATGGAGTATTTTGACAAGTTTAGTCATTCTTTCAAGTTTCATATTTTTACGATGCCCGAATTTACGTTTCGCGGTTTAAAACTTTACGTTTTGCGATTAACGGAACCAAAACCGACTCCGTGAACTAGATTACCAAGCTTCCCACACACATTTAACTAACATGTGCAGCCCCCCCTCATTAGTCTTCACATTGACCATATAATTACAAGTATACCATTGAAATTATACAAATATCTTCAAAAAACCTTGAAAACATAACATACATAATTTCTTATAATCAAAAGCTTTCATTTTCTCATCTTCTCCACCATAACCCACGACCCAAATCAATACTCCATGATCAAGTGATGATTTTCCAAAGTACAAAGCATCAAAGTTGTTCATTTTGTCTTCCTAATCAAGAATCATAACCCAAAAACACAAGTAATCCAAGGTTTCTAATCATCTCATCACCTATTATTTCAAAGTGAGTATTCAAAATTATTTTCATGTTTTCATCTAATTAACATATGTATCTTATGGTATTCATGCTTAATTTCATGCACAAACTAGTTATACCACTTTATTTTTGTATACTTTTTGAACATACAAACCCTAGATTGTGATTTAGGTGTTCCCTTGTTAAATTAACTTGATTACTAGTCATTAGGAACCCATGGCACCCTAAGAAGGTGTATGGTAAGATTAGTATAGTTTTGTGAAGTTTGCAAGAGTTTTGGTTGATGTAGAAACTAGTTTTGAACCTTGGAAATGGATTTGTAACAAGTATATAAGCCTACTGTCCCATTTTTGTAAATCCAGGAAAATCAGTAAACATAAAGTAAACTTTGGCAAAAATTTTAGAAAATACTTTAAAAAACGAATCCGTAGGCGAAAGAACGGATTAAAAAGAGTTTATAACGAAGAAGTTATGATTTTTGCAAGTTTATTGACGAAAACTATTTTCCGGAAAAATACATGCCGATGGACGTTTTTCGTCGACAAAAAGAGGCTTTAGACGTAACCCGGAGGAGTCAAGCTTTCCAAAATATATTACTACATACTAAGACGTAACCGTGGATATAAAGAACAAGTAAAACGGACTTATAACGACAAAGATATTCACGTTTGAATATCGGCAAAACTCATTTTAGTTTGACAGCTTTTATAAATATTAACACTAAAACTACGTAGTAACTCTAGATTTCTAGAAATAATACCAAGTACCCAATTTTATAACTAATGAAGTATTAGTTATTACAAGTATATTTTATCACTACGAGGCGTTATTTCAAGGATTTCAACCCGAGGATTTCAACACGAATATTGATACATACGATATATATATAAGTATATATATTGCAACTAGCTTTATTTTTCTAATAGCCATATTTTTCCTAAGTCTTGGAAATGTACATTTTTGATAACAAAAAGTATTTTTCCAAAGAGTAGAGTGGTATAGGAAACATGTGCATGGACATTCATAACATCATTTCATGATCTAAAGTAGATCGTTCATCATTCATATTAGGTTGCAGCTAGTGTGCGCGCCTTGTTTTTCAGCTCATTACATGTTCATGGTACCATCATTTCAGGTGAGTCATAGCCCCACTTTTACTTGTTTAATGACTTTATAAACTCTTTGGGGGAGATACATGCTTCAATACTTGTTCTATGTTTTATTACGATTTGAATTACTTATGGGGAAGAATACATTGCTTGAATTATTTTTGTACAATGCCAAAGTATTACAAATTCCATACTTTGCTTAAGTTTCCTTATTACCACGTCTTGACAAGTCCCCTTTATTATCATGGACCATTAATTTTAGTACTAAGCGAGAGTGAGTGAATAGATCTATTGAGGGTGACGCCTCCATTCGCGTTTGGGTTGCTCCAACGGGACGAATGCATTTCATGTCTTATCAAATTGAGTGCCTGGTAAACACTCTGTTAGGGCCATTACTATGTCTAGCTTCGGGGTCATGAGCTTAAGAGACAATGTAGCATTTTGACATATTGTCACCTTACTTTATACTTTTGGCTATTGTACATACGAAAATTACTTATGGAATTACGATACTTTTCCACCACTATTACTACGGAATTACGATGCCTTTGCATCAGTCTTACTACTGATTTAAGATGCCTTTGCATCAGTCTTACTACTGATTTACGATGCCTTTGCATCAGTCTTACTACTGATTTACGATGCTTTTGCATCAGCCTTATTACTGATTTATGATGCTTTTGCATCAATCTTATTACTTTTGTTTACACAAACTAAATCATATTTGGCAGTGGGTTGTAAACACACAGGTTACAAGTCTCTTATGGCGGGACTTGGAACTGAGTGGATTTACGATGCCTTTGCTGGAAATTCTTCATTTTTATGCATTACATACTTTTTCACAAGACTCTATGAACTCACCAACCATTGTGTTGACACTTTAGCATGTATTTTCAGGTTTTAACCAATGGCACGCTACAAGAGGTTTTGGCAGGGCAGGGCATGGTCATAGAAGACTCTGATTTAATCATTTGGGGACCGTTTTTAACTATTTTAATGGCCTACTTCCACACTACTTTAAACAATGTAAAAATCAACATTTTGATTTAACTATTTTATTATAAATGATTCAAGTGCAAACTATTTTTGAACTAGTGTTGTAATACCAATTGAGTTACACCCCAGCTACATGTATGCTTCCGCTGGACCCGATCTTGGGGGTGTGACACCCGTCACTCTTTATCCAATTTGTTATGGTGTTTTCGTTTATATCATGTTTCAGGTAGTGACTCAAGGGTTGGGATTTTGGTGGCTTTTCTAAGGTCTGTTTAGTAGGGGCTTCTACCTTCTCGTTATCCTTGTGGACAATTGTGATGGAATTAACAAATTGGGTAGTGGGGGTGACGCTTTCTTTCTTTAGTAGCATTCTTTCGGGGGTTCTCTGGTTGGCATACTTCTCCAATAGACTCATCATCTCATTCATTTTCTCTTGCATCTCCTCTTTTTGCTTATAAACTGCTTCCTCGAATCTAGCAAGCCGATCTGAATGAGTTGCCATATATTCTCTCATTCTAGCTTCAAACTCCGGGCTAAGCTCCTCGGGAGGGGAATAAGGTGGGGCATAGTTTTGAAAAGTCTCGACATTTTCTCTAGAGGGTGACTCTGATAATGGTGTTGAAGTCGGTTTCGAGACAGAATTGACAGTAGCCCGTCTAGGACTTAAAGGTCTCCTTTGCCTTTCCTAAAAATAGTCAACTTTTGCCTCGAGTTTGCATAGGAGTTCATCGGGGATTTCGGTGGTCCCTCCAGATGTTGAGACTGCATTGATGGCCACTTTTATCGTATGATTAAACTCCCACATCTCTTGATTATCGGTGGCGAGCTCCTCAATAATTGCCCAGGACTCCTCGGCGTTCTTATCACGCAGTTTACCTCCCGCGGCCCTATCGATTGTATGTTTAGTGTGATAGTCAACATGGTCGTAGAAAATCTGAACTAATAACCAAAAGTTTATACCATGATGTGGGACCTTATGGAGGAGATCCTTAAAACGGGCCCATGCTTCGTAGAAAGTTTCACCCTGATGTTGTTCAAACATCAAAATGTCATTTCTAAGCATTGCAGTCTTCCCCGGTGGGAAGAATTGAGTAAGGAAGCGATTGGTGAGATCACCCCATTTGGTGATGGATCCCGCGGGTAAACGCTCAAGCCATTGACTAGCTTGATCCCGTAGAGAGAATTGGAATAGGCGTAATCGGGTTGTCTCTCTAGTTGCAACATCTAGGTCTATGGAATCTACAATTTTTAGGAAGTCCTTAAGATGTTGATTTGGATCTTCGGAACGAAGTCCATGGAATGCACATCCGCTTTGCACCAACCGGATGGTGTCGGATCACAAGGGGGTCACATTGGCTCCGGTGAGCTCAATGGTGTTTCGGTAGCCTTGGTGGCTAGGTCGGGAATACTCTCCTAAGGTTCGGGGCCTAAGAGGTTCTAGTGGTGGGTTTTGTTGTGGTGGGATGACGGGTTCAAAGATGTTCCCATCGTCCATGATGTCGGGTGGTGAAAAGTTACGAACAAAAACACAAAGAAATAAGATAGACTAAAGAAAACCTAAAAATAAAAATAAAATCTTACTAGAAAGGAATCTAGCAAGTAGACCTAATAAAAAGAGATTCTAACCTAGACAATAACTATTCCCCGGGCTGCGGCGCCAAAAACTTGATACGTGGGGATCGCACCAGGCTTTACCTCTCGAGGGATCTCGAGAAGCTTACAACCCCCACCAGGCAGTGTACCTGATCGATGTAGTATAGTATAATGACAAGTACCAGGAGATTGATCGTTCAGCTAGGAATAGTGTCGCTAGGATTAGAAAACCTAATTACTAGTTCTAGAGATGAGAGATGATTCTTTTTGTATTTTTATATTTTTTAGAAAGCAAGTAAATATCTCGGGTTTGAAGGATTTGGGCGGAATTAGTTGCTAGTTGTAACACCCCCCAAATTTGATACAGTGGAAGACTCAACAAGCTTTCGGGGTGCTACGGGGATTGGTATCCAACACAAGACAATATAGAACGAGATAAAGTAAACATAATAAAAACACAACCAAAACGGGGTTTTAACGTTTATATTTATCCCAACATCATTCAGAGTCAGGCCCAAAATATCATAACAATAGGTCCAAAATTTATTTATCAGAGTTTAGAAAAATAGATCCATAAACCATGAGCCTTGGCCGAGCCTTCCATTCCAAGCATCCGTATCATCACTTAATTATCTGAGAAAACGTGCTAAAAGTCAGCTTTCGCTGGTGAGATCATAGGTTTACATTCATCTAACAATATAGTGGACATATACGCAAAACGCTTGCTAGCTAGACTAAGGATTCGCTAAAAGCCTGCGGATACCCTCCGCTCCAACCTAACACACGGATACCCTCCGTTCCAACATAGATATTCGGGTAACCCCCCCAATACCAATAAATACTCGGATAACCTCCGAAGTATTAATAACCTATAGGTGCACACTATAGTATCTAAATAAGCCAACCTTGAATAGTACACACGAAACATGTGACTAAAGCTGACAATAACAAATAAGCCAACCTTGAATAGTACACATAAAATGTGACTAAAGCTGACAATACATCCTAGTCCATACGCATAGCAAGTTTTTAAAGAATATAGAAGCGATAATAGTCCACATAAAATAATTTGCACGTTTCTCACCCCAAGTATTGAAAACATAGTTCAAGAGTAAAAGTGGGGCTATGACTCACCTCAAGTCCAGAAAATAGCAAGAAGAAGTCGGTAGAAATAAGATGTATAATAACTCACGAAACAGCAACTACGGACTTGGCACGACCTAACAATATTAACTCGTTCAGAAATCATTTCCTCAATTTCAAAATATTCCCAAACCCGGACGAGAATCCGTTTTATTCCGAAAATCCATTTCGTATTATTTTGGTGTATTTGCGTTTGGTATCCATACGGGTGGTGGGTCGATACAAAACAAACCAAAAGGTCACACAAAGAATAATAAAATAAACTATGGATCTAATATTAGCCCAATATATTATTTAAATAAATCGCCGAAAATTATCAAATCCGTCGATTTGATAATCCTCATATTTATTTACGTAACATACCGTTCCAAGATTACACCCAATCCTAAAGCACATAGCACATAAATACTATATGATATATATCGTAGTTTAATAAATTCCTCATATACATCGTCAAATTGGCCAGATTTCCCGATATATATATTCGCAATTTATTACACTTTACATATACCACAACCTATGGGCATCGTAGGATATGATGCCCATTAATATATTCATTTCATATAGCCAAATAACTCGGTTCAACCCTACGGTTAAGTGGTTATTTAGTTATAGAAAATGTTTATATTAATCGTCATATATCCGTGACAACACGAAAGTCACAAATAAAAACTTACCTGGACTCGAGTGACAATGACTCCGCATAACTCGATAAGTTTACCCGTTATATATATATAAAATGACGTTTTTATTAAATGTTTAATAATTGTCGAGAGTTCCCCGTTTTATAACACCTTTTTATAATAATATGTTTCAATAATATTATGCCACTTTCGTAGCCTAATATATATATATATATATATATATATATATATATATATATATATATATATATATATATATATATATATATATATATATATATATATATATAGCCGTATTATTTATAATATGACTCGTGATTATTATTATTATTAATATACGCGCCTATATAATTATATATCCGTTATTCACGTCTATATATTCATATAAACGTTTATATTATCAATAATTATTATTACGAGTTTTATTATTTACGTTTTAATTGTAATAGTTATCGAGTCATACGAAATGGTCACATGTCCGAGTCATGACTCTCGGCTCATTGTCCAAGTCCAAAGTAATAAGCAAATGTCATAATACAAAAGTATCTCCGTCCAACACAATCCCAATCCACGTGCTACAACAATAGGGTCCGACTACGGCACCCGACTAACCTATCTCCGTCAATCTAAGTGACCGTCTCACAATCGGTCCCCAACGTCCCAATTCGTCAACAACTCCTCAATATCACAAATCTCTTGTCGAGACCAAAAATGATCTCGACACAACAAGCATTCGGCCGAAACCAACAAGTGCCAACAATAACAAGTTAATGTCCACAAAACATAACAAGAAATAAATATCAACAAGGTCAAATTTCGGGTTGGTTTACCAAGCCAAACCCGAGTCTATCGACTCACTTGAGTCTTGGCATACCACACGAGTCATCAAGACTCGAACCAAGACCATGAGGTCTCCAACCATACGCTCGAATGAGCATCCCAAAACTGTCCAAACAACCCACTTGGGTCGCGACATCAACAACAACAATCGGCCAAAAGAACAAAGACTCAATCGAGTCAAGTCAACCATCCAAGCAAATAATCATAAGAACATGAATCCAAGGCCACTCAAGAATCAATAACGAGCCACAATGCTCGAACCACATCAAGCCGTGAGTCAAGGACTCACGGTTCACTCGACCCATCGAAGTAAGACACCAAACCCGGATACCAAACCATTTTTCTTATATCAAAACATCATTTTCTAACAACATATATTCGATTCCCACAAAAATCATCCGTGTAGCCACGGATTTAATACCAATTCGTGGCACCCAAAAACCAAAATCGATCTTACTCACCTCCTAGAACCTCCAAACGAATAGATCTAGTAAAAACAACAAAGTTGGGTCGGATTTTATAAAATTTCGAGGTGTTAATGTTGGTTATATGATGCGTATGATATACCAAAAGAAAGAGAAATCGATAAGGAAGAAGATGGTGGTGTTTGTTTTGTCGTGTGATCGGCGTAGTGGTGGTGGTGGCCGGAAATTAGGACCGGCGGCTAGGGTTTTGTTTAAGAAAACAAATGAGAGAGAGAGAGAGAGAGAGGTGTGAGGGAGTTGGTGTTTGTGTGTGTTGTGTGTTTGTAAACCGGCCCCCAAGGACCAAAATATAGTTTTTATATTTTTTTTTGTTAAGTAATGATAATAATAATAATTATAATAATAATAGTAATAATAATATTACTAGTAGTAAGAGTGGGTAAAGTGGGTAAATGTAAAACATGTGGCCCGAAACCCGAACTCATTTCAAACTTTCAATATCACCCGAAAACATCCCGTAATATAATTAATTATAATCGGACTCGTAAAACGAATCATAAAATTTTTCGTTAGGTAAACCTAGTGCCAGAGTCAACGTAGTACCAGTGAGAATTTAAGAATACATCACCGAGCATAATATCAAAATGAATTATGAAAATAATTCACGAATTCCATAACATCATAAAAACATAATTATCCATAAAATAGGTCTTACAAGTTCGTTGTGAAATAAAATTCCAAATAAAAATTATAAACGAACTTTAACGTAATGCGGGTTTTCAAAATAACTCCTTAAATTGCCGGTTGTCACACTAGTCAACTAACCCAATACTAAGGATGCAATTAAAATAAAATACTAAAAATGAAAATAAAACTAAATTAAACTAAAGTTTTGAGCAATAAGTGGAGAAATGTGTTTACTTAGATTTCACTACTCCCTAGATATCTTTTACACGTTAATTACTTGTTATAGTTACGTAGAAGACGGATTGTATTCCTTAATACCATTCATGGGGTGGCGTACTTAACTCCCCAATCCTATGAGTGCCTACTTCACTCCTATGTCGAGCCGGCTAAGAAGCTCCTTACATGGGATCATTAGAACTCATGCATTAAATACAACCAATAAAACCTAGTACACATCGGTTCGTGTTTCCTAAGACGTTCAAGCATGTTACCATTTGGAGATCTGCCAGTTTTCTTAAGCCTAACATTGAAATCATTCATCCAATACAACCATAAACAAGTAATCAACACATAATCAACATCTAGGTTTCATTAGATCTAAGCAAACACAAGATAAATCTAGCCTAGCATGGTGGAATCAAGACAAGCACAAGATAAAGACAACCAACACATAGACATATTGATTGAATTAAAAGAATACTTATCTCAATAGCACATGTAAGGGTTCAAGGGCTGTTGAAAAAGCTGTACAATACGTATATGGTTCGGCCTTAAGGTTTCTCCAAACTTGTTCCTTTTAATGAATGAAAATTAGAAAACTATATATAGATAATAGAGGCTGACAGCGTCAAGAACAACCTTGTGACGCCGTTATCTCGCCGCCAAAATAATCCTCGGACTACCTTGATCTACATCTGACGCCATCATGTATTCCATTTTTCCAGGCCGTCACACATTTAACTCTTGACACTCTTCTTTGTGACGCCTTCATTTCTGCACTGGGTCGTCATGATCTTTACTCTTGACGCCGTCACACACTGTTCCCAGCATGGAAAATTAAGTCTTTGGCGTTTTCTTCACTTTTATGCTCCAAAAACGTCCGAATTGCTTCCTTTTCCAGATTTCACTCCCAAAGTATCTAAAATCACAAAAGGAACGATTTAGGGCAATATTTGATCAAATAAATTCAATTCCGGGCTTAAATGACCCCCTAAAAGTGGTTCATTTTTCGCCTCATCAGTACTTAAGAATATTCTTAACAGCAGTCCAGTGAGCTTCACCTGGATTCTGCTGATATCGACTGGTTAAGTTCTGAGCAAATGCCACATCAGGCCTTGTACTTTTCACCGCATACATAATAGATCCCATAACCGAAGCATAAGGGACTCTCTTCATGTGTTACACCTCTGCAAGTGTCGAAGCACAAACTTTGCTACTCAAGCCATGTTGCTCTCGCATCGGCAAATATTCTTTCTTGGAATTTTGCATATTGAATCTCTTCAATATTTTATCAATGTAAGCACTTTGGCTTAATCCAATCAATCGCTGAGATCTATCTCTATATATCTTTATTCCAAGAATGAATGTAGTTTCCCCTAAATCTTTCATAAAAAAACACTTTCCAAGATATGCCTTAACCTTTTGCAAACTTGGAATGTCTTTTCCCATGATCAATATGTCATCGACATATAAAATAAGGAAAATTACATCACTCCAACTAGCTTTGTGATATACACATGGCTCATTAAGATTTTGAGTGAATCCATACTTTTTAATCTCACTATCAAATCTTTTATTCCATTGTCGTGATGCTTGCTTCAATCCATAAATGGATCTTTGAAGTTTGCATACACGATTTGGGAATTCTGGATTCACAAACCCCTCAGGCTGCACCATATAGATGTCTTCATCTAGGCGACCATTTAAGAAGGCGGTTTTGACATCCATCTGCCAAATCTCATAGTCATATAGTATGCAGCTATAGCTATGAGAATCCTAATAGCCCTAATGTCAGCTACAGGAGAAAAGGTCTCCTCGTAGTCAACTCCAAATGTTTGAGTATAGCCTTTAGCTACCAAACGGGCTTTATAGGTGTATACAATGCCATCAATATCAGTCTTTTTCTTGTAGAGCCATTTACTCCCAACTACCTTGGCACCAGGAGGAAGGTCTACATCTATCCAGACTTCATTATCTTTCATGGATTGCATTTCCCCATTCATAGCAACCTACCATTTTTCCTTTTCAGGACCATTAATGGCAGCCCTATAACTAGCAGATTCATCAAAATCCCCTAGTATAGTTTCCTCACATTCTACGTTAAGACATAGACGTTCAGGAGCTCTCACAGTTCTTACAGATCTGCGAATGGGAACCACTTCAACTTCTGGTGGAGAACCCAAACTTTCAGGTTCCACAGGAAGTTGGCTAGTGTTTTCAGAAGGTAATACATCTTCATGATCGTCTTCCAGATCATATACTCTGATGAGGCGAAAAATGATCCGTTTTTAGGGGGTCATTTAAGCCCGAATCCGACTTTATTTGATCAAATATTGCCCTAAATCGTTCCTTTTGTGATTTTAGGTGTTTGGAGAGTGAATTCTGGAAAAGAAGCTATTTTGGACGTTTTTGGAGCATAAAAGTGAAGAAAACGGCAAAGTACCAAAAATCCATGCTGAAGATACAAGGTGACGGCGTCAAGACTTCCTTCTTGACGGCGTCAGACATGGAGAATAAAATACCGAAGCTGGTGACGGCGTCAGATGGATAGGTGACGGCGTCAAAGTGGCCAAGAATAAAATACCGTAGGTGGTGACGGCGTCACATAGGCCGTCACAAGTGGATCTAGGGCGTCCGAGGAAGTATATGGCGGCGAGGTGACGGCGTCAGACTTAACTCTTGATGCCGTCTGAACGATTTTCCTATATATAGTTTTCTAGTTTTTTCATAAAAAGAGAAGAAGTTTTGGTGAAACCCTAAAGACGATTTTGGTGCCTCTTTTACAGGTTTTTCAAGGGTTCCAAACCCTTGAGACCTTGCATTGTAATTGAGATAAGTATACTCTTAATTCAATCAATATGTCTATGTGTTGGTTGTTTATCTTTTGTTCTTATCTTAATTCTACTATGCTAGGCTAGATTTCTTTTGTGTTTGCTTAGATCTAATGAAACCTAGATGTTGATTATGTGTTGATTACTTGTCTATTCTTGTTTTGGATGAATGATATTATATGTTAGGCTTAAGAAAACTGGCAGATCTCCAAATGGTAACATGCTTGAACGTCTTAAGAAACATGAACCGAGGCGTACTAGGTCTTTATTGGTTGTATTTAATGCATGAGCCACTGTTTACAATCCCTATAGTTGTGCTGGGTCATGGTGTAGGAGGAGATAAGAGCTCATAGATTTGGGGAGTTATGTATGCCACCCCACGAATGGTATTAAGGAATACAATCCATCATCCATACAAGTGTAACAAGTAATTGACATGTAAAAGATATCTAGGGAGTAATGAAGTCTAAGTAAACACAATTTCTCCAAATACTGCTCACAACCTTAGTTTAATATTAGTGTAATTTCATTTTCATTAGTTTAATTAATTATATAATAGTTTTTGGGTTAGTTGAATAGCAACTAATTCCGCCCACTCTTCCAAAACCCGAGATTTTACTTGCTTTCATAAAAATATAAAAACACAAAAATAATCATCTTTCATCTCTAGAACTATTAATTAGGCTTTCTAATCCTAGCGACACTATTCCTAAGCTGAACGATCAATCCCCCGGTACTTGTCACTATACTATACTACAACGATCAGGTACACTGCCTGGTGGGGGTTGTAAGCCTCGCGAGATCCCTCGAGAGGTAAAGCAAGGTGCGATTCCCACGCATCAAGTTTTTGGCGCCGCAGCCCGGGGAATAGTTATTGTTTAGGTTAGGATTTCTTTTTATTAGGTCTACTTGCTAGATTCCTTTCTAGTAAGATTTTTATTTTTATTTTTTGGTCTTCTTTAATCTATCTTATTTATTCGTGCTTTTGTTCGTAACTCTTCACCATCCACCATCATGGCAACCAACGAATTCTCTAACCTTAGGATCACTAGGAGTCGTAGCACCACTAAAGACCTCGTCTTGCCTTATGCAGAACCCGAAAGAGAAATGTGTAGGCTAAGACGAACTCACTCAACACCTGAACCATCCAGCATTGCTATCGACTTTGATGCACCTCTCTCTGAAGAAAATTCAGAAAATCACATCACAACCCCAAGCTCCCACAATGAGACGAATACTCCTATAACACCTCCTCCTAAGCGTCTCAAGGATTACTCTTCCCCAACTCCTCGTGGGTTTTCCAATGCCATTGTTTATCTAAACGAACATACCAACGAGGTCTTGCATGCAAATGATATTTGGCTTGTCAAAAATGTGTGTAAATTTCACGGACTTGATGAGGAAAATCCAATCCAACACATCAAGGACTTCCTAAAAATAGTGGACACCATCCATACGGGTGGGGCTACTAGAAACACGTCCCGACTGCGATTCTTCCCTTTCACCTTATACGAAAAAGCCCAAGAATGGTATAACAAACTCCCTTCCGAATCTATTTTCACATGGGAGCAACTCATATCCAAGTTCTATGAGAAGTTCTTTCCACCTGGAAAAACCTCAGCATTTAGGGATAGGATCCTTCGTTTCCGAAAGGGGAAGGATGAACCCTTCCATAAAGCGTGGACTAGATTCAAAGATTTAATAAGACAAGTTCCACACCATGGTATTGAACTTTGGCTCTTGGTCCAAATCTTTTACGAAAATATCTCCTCTAATGACCGAAACGGAATCAACCAATCTAGGAAAGGAAGATTGGCCAATCTTAGTGCCGAGGAAGGGTGGGACAGAATTGAAGAATATGCCCAAGACCCGGATGACACTTGGGATGAACCTGAGTCGACTATCGGCATTTCTGAAACCATCTCGGATCGATTAAGCAAAGTTCACAAAAGAATGGATTGCCTAGCTGGATCGCAACCACCTAAAATGCTGTCAAACCCTTACTTGATCTGCGATTACTGTGGAGGTCCGCATGAGGTGGAGGAATGCGGAGGAGCAGCCACAACTGAACATGCATGCTTGTCAGGAGGAGACATTTATGCTGATCCCTCCCTTTTACCTTTCTACCAAAATGATGATTATACCCTCTGGGGAAACCTGGTAAGGAAAAGAGAAGGGGAGGGAGGCCCTGAATTCAAGATCAGGAGCAATTTCGAAGATGACCTTGGTCACTTCACTCAAGAAAAAGACTTGCAAATGAAAGGGCTTAACGAGCTTTTCGACGAACAGCAGGAGGATGTCGGAGAATTTTTCAGCAAGCTTAACTCAGCCCTAGATAACCTCCAACCATCGTTAGAAAGAAGAAAAGACCCCATGCTCGCGATAACCACACGGGCCGGAACGACAACCAAGGACCCTCCTTACCCAAACTCATCCCCCGTCACACTCGATTCAGACAAACCTGGGGAGGAGGAGCAGGATGTCGGCATTGGCACCCCGGACCAACCACCTGTGACAATCCCCTCCCCATCAACCCTTCCTAACCCACCTGTGAGAATTCCATACCCATCCCGACTAAGGAACCAGAAAACTGAGAATGATAACAAGAGGTTCTTGTCATACCTAAAAGACTCAGTTGTCACCATACCTCTCCTGGATGCCTGCTATCACATGCCAAAGTATAGCACATACTTCAAAAAGCTGCTCGCTAACAGGAAGAAGCTCGAGGGTCTTGTAACCCTGGGGGAAGAATGCTCAGTGGTGACCCATCGAGGGCTACCAAAGAAGGTAGACGATCCAGGCAGCTTCACCCTGCCATGCTCTATAGGACCTCTATCAATCAAGAACGCTCTTGCCGATTTGGGAGCAAGTATCAATCTCATGCCTCTCTCTATGTTCCATAAACTAGGATATTCCGGATTGAAGCCTACCCGTATGAACATCCAACTAGCCGATAGATCAGTCAAGTACCCCGAAGGGATATGTGAGAACGTGCTAGTCAAGGTTGGGAAATTCAAATTCCCGGTCGACTTCGTAATCCTGGATATGGAGGAGGATGACGTGGTACCTATCATTTTAGGTAGACCATTTCTTGCTACCGCTCGTGCAGTCATCGATGTCTACGATGGCAAATTGACCTTGCGAATAGGAGACGATAGCACAACCTTCGACATTAAGGATTCTATGGACCTCTCCCTCGAAGCGTCCAACCGGCTCTACTTTATCGGGGAAGTAGATGAGCTCACGGATGTCATTGACGATTGCATCGATGAACAAATCGATGAAGGCTGGCTACGGGACGAGAGTTTTCTGCCTTTGCTAGAGGTGGAAAAGACGGAGGAAGTTAATGCAGTCTCCTTCTACCCCAGGCAAGAGGCAACGGAGCATCTCGAGCTCCGAAAGCCCGAGAACAAGCTCAAACCTTCTATTATCGAGCCCCCTGACGTTGATCTTAAAGAGCTCCCTAATCATTTGGAATATGCCTTTCTTCAGGGAGAGAACCAACTCCCGGTAATCATAAACTCTTCCTTGGAGAAGGAACAAAAAGTTAAACTCTTAGAGGTCCTGAAGAAATACAAGGGGGTACTCGCATGGAGTGTGGCCGACATTAAGGGGATTGACTCAACTTTTTGAACACATAAGATTCTTATGGAGGAAGATTATAAACCTACTGTGCAACCCCAGAGGCGAGTAAACCCTAACATTAAGGAAGTAGTGAAGAAAGAAGTGATCAAACTCTTGGATGCAGGACTGATTTACCCGATCTCGGATAGCCCATGGGTCAGTCCTGTGCAGGTTGTACCTAAAAAGGGTGGAATGACTGTAGTAAAAAATGACAAGGGTGAGATGGTGCCCCAGAGGACTGTCACTGGATGGCGGGTATGCATTGACTATCGAAAGCTCAACGATGCCACGAGGAAAGATCACTTTCCCTTACCATTCATTGATCAGATGTTAGAAAGATTATCTGGACACGAGTACTATTGCTTCCTAGATGGATTCTCAGGATATTTTCAAATCCCCATAGCACCTGAGGACCAAGAAAAGACCACGTTTACTTGCCCTTATGGAACGTTTGCTTACAAAAGGATGCCTTTTGGGCTATGTAATGCCCCCGCCACTTTCCAACGTTGCATGACCGCAATCTTTCACGAACTCATGGAAGACAGCATGGAGGTATTCATGGATGACTTTTCAGTCTTCGGAAACTCCTTCGACCGCTGTCTTGCTAATTTAGAAAAGATGCTTAAACGTTGTGAGGAAACCAACTTGGTGTTGAACTGGGAGAAGTGTCATTTCATGGTAAATGAAGGGATTGTGTTGGGGCATAAGATTTCAGGGAACGGGATAGAGGTGGACCAAGCTAAGGTTGAAGCTATATCTAAGTTGCCGTACCCCACGACCGTTAAGGCAATACGCAGCTTTTTGGGGCACGCCGGATTTTATCGGAGATTCATCAAGGACTTCTCCAAAATTGCCCGGCCAATGACTCAATTGCTTGTAAAGGATGCTCCATTCGATTTTTCCCAAGAATGCAAAGATGCTTTCGACCTCCTAAAAAGGGAACTCACTCAAGCTCCAATCATGATCACACCTAACTGGGAGTTACCATTTGAAATAATGTGTGACGCTCGCGACTTCGCTGTCGGGGCTGTATTAGGTCAGCGACGTGACAAGCTTTTCCAACCTATTTACTACGCTAGCAAAACCATGAATCCCGCCCAAGAGAACTACTCTACCACCGAAAAAGAATTATTAGCCGTAGTGTTTGCATTCGACAAATTCCGACAATATCTTGTCCTCTCAAAGACAGTCGTCTTCACTGACCACTCAGCTCTTAGATATTTGTTTGCGAAACAGGATGCCAAGCCACGACTTATTCGGTGGATCTTGTTGCTACAAGAATTTGATGTTGAGATTCGCGATAAGAGGGGGGCAGAGAATCTAGCCGCCGATCATCTATCTCGCCTTGAAAACCCCCTGGATGAACACGATAGAAGTGAGATTAAAGATTCGTTTCCTGACGAACAACTAATGTCTATCCTTGATTCGGAACCATGGTACGCCGACTTTGCCAATTACTTCGCAAGTAGATGTAGGCTCGTCCCTGAACACCAGACTAAATACGAGAGGAAGAGGTTCTTTTCGCAGCTAAAATATTACTTCTGGGATGAACCATTTTTATTCCGAAGGTGTCCTAACCACATTGTGAGGCGTTGTGTTTCGGAGAATGAGGCAGTAAAGATCATGAGGGAATGTCACTCCGGTCCCTCTGGAGGGCATCATGGGATAAACGTCACTGCCCGAAAGATTCTCGATGCAGGATTCTATTGGCCCACAATTTTCCGTGATGTAAAAGATATGGTGCAAGCGTGTGATGCATGTCAACGGGCTGGAAATATATCACGTAGGGATGAGGCACCTCAGAACTTTATACAAGTTTGTGAGGTATTCGATGTTTGGGGAATTGACTTTATGGGACCCTTTCCGTCCTCAGGGGGAAACGAGTACATCTTAGTCGCCATTGATTATGTTTCAAAATGGGTTGAAGCACAAGCCCTTAGGACTAATGATGCTAGAGTGTTCATTCATTTCCTGAAAAAGCTTTTCGCAAGATTCGGGATTCCAAAAGCCCTCATCAGCGATAGGGGGACACATTTTTGCAACGCGCAAATGGAAAAGGTAATGAAGAGGTATGGAGTACCCCACCGATTCTCCACCGCCTATCATCCACAAACCAATGGCCAAGTCGAAAACACCAATAGAGCTATTAAAAGAATACTTGAAAAAACGGTTAGTCAAAACAGAAAGGACTGGTCATTCAAACTCAACGAAGCCTTATGGGCATTCAGAACTGCCTACAAAACACCTATTGGAACGACCCCGTTTCGCATGGTGTATGGTAAGGCATGTCATTTACCGGTAGAATTAGAACACAAGGCTTATTGGGCGCTTAAGGCATGCAACTTAGATTACACAACTGCGGGGAATAGTAGGTTTTTGCAATTACACGAGCTTGATGAGCTTAGATTAGAAGCCTACGAATCCTCCATCACATATAAAGAGAGAGCTAAAAGATGGCATGATCAAAGAATTAAGAAACCCAAAGAATTTTCAGATGGAGACAAGGTCCTATTATACAATTCTCGGTTGAGATTATTTCCGGGAAAACTTAAGTCTAGATGGTACGGGCTGTTCACGGTGAAGAATTCCTCTAAATTTGGAGCAGTAGTGCTAGTTGATGATGAGGGTAGGGAATTCACGGTTAACATACAACGTGTAAAGCATTACCAAGAAAATAACAATGAAATGATTAATGAGGAGGATGTGATGTTTGATGATGAAATTACGTAGTAACCCACGACTTTTGAGTCTAGCTACAAGACTCGTAAATAAAGAAAAGCGCTTCTTGGGAGGCAACCCATGTTTTGTGTGATTTTATTTGTTTGATTGTTATTTGCTTCCGTATGCATGTTTTATTTTTATTGTTGGTTGATCATGTTTCTCAATTAAAATGTGGAAATACTTTATTATGTTGTTTGGCCTAGTCTTAACTTCAACCTAAAGGTATTTTTGCAAAAGATAAGTGTAAGGGGAAACTCCAAATATGTTTTTAAGAAACAACCCGATCATGATTATCCACAATATTTAATGAACATGTGTATTCGTATTTGTTAGAGTCAAATGCTTGTATTGAGTCATAATGAAGTTTTGCAGGATTTTCCAGGAAGTAGGACAAAGTTTTTCCAGAAATTTTCCGGAAACTTGACATAAAGATTTCTGCAGGTCCATTCTGACGGCGTCAGGCTATTGCTCTTGACGGCGTCAGGAGTCAAAAATCTGGAAATTTTGCCGGTTTTGTTTTTCTAACGGAGTCTTATGGTTTTTGTGAATTATTAAGTTTTATAATCTCCAGGAAATCTGCAAACTTCATTCCACAAGCATTATATCTTACTTTGTTTTCTAGGTTTAGTAACTTATATAGGATGCCGCCGATTTTACGCGAGGTTGCCTTGTCTACTTTTGTCAGGATTTACAGGTTATTTATGACAAGAAGATGATTTATATTCTGGAAGGGAAGCTTTGATTGTTCATTTTCTTGGAGGAAGATCTAATCTGGCCAACCTATAATCCATACCGAGCGAATCAGGGGAGTATTTGATTTCATTCTCTTTACTTTTAACTTTTACATTCTTTACTTGAACATTGGGGACAATGTTCATCTTAAGTGTAAGGGGAGGGTAAAAAGATGATACCTTACATATGCACTTTCGCTTGAGTTTGTTTTGTTTGATAGTAGATGAGTAATAAAACTATGAGAAATACTTGTTAGTGTAATTTTAGCGCCAAATTTAAAATTTTTTACAACATTTAGGAGTGAAACTTTAGCCATAGCAAGCGTCTCATGGATAGGAGGTTGTATGACTAGCACATAACCGTATATTCAGAAAAATTTTCCACCCAAAAATGTGAGGTTCGCCTTTAGATTTGATAGGAAAAGCATTCATTATTGGTGCTTATGAGTGTACCGGTAGCATTTAGATTCTAGAACTTGCGTTAGTGATGCATCCCGAGACCGCTAGTGAGACTACATTCGTGTAGTAGGATTTACTACATGATAAGAGGCATTAGGATTACCCTTGTGTTAAACCCGTATCATAATTACTTGACCATTTAAGTCATATTACTTGGCTAGTTAAGTCAACTAATTTTTCCCACACCCTTAGCGTTGTACTCATTTTTAGTACACGATACCCCTAGTACACCCCTCCGAGCCTATCTTTTCGTTTCTAACTTTAAGCATCTTACTTAAAGGAAGAATTTGTTACACCCCACTTAAATGTACACCCAAATCGCCTTAGCCTTCCGTGTATGCGCTCATTTTTAGTGCATTATTGTTATTTGTTAAACCCTAAGTTAACTTTCTAATTGATTACATGGTTGCTAAGTCGAGTCATATCCTTGTACATATTGTTTTGGGACGATTGGGACTCATGGGTAAGTACTTATTTTATGGAGTAATGGGGAAGAACATCATATTATTACCCCCATATGTACGTTAATCTAAAAAGTGCTCCAAGTGTTTTGATTTTCTTAATTCGAGTCATTAGATTAGTTAATGTAAAGTATGTAAAGATTCAAGTGTAAGGGGATTGCTCATACCCCTATGATGTATTATTTTGGATGGTAGGGTAAGAGTGTATGAAAAAAAAAAAAAAAAAAGAAAATCGAAAAAAAAAAAATTAAGAAAAAGAAAGAAAAATAGAAAAAGGAAAAAGAAGAAAAAAACATACGGACTACCATCCCGTTTTCGTTCTATGTTCATTTTATGTTTTTGTTATTTTTCATTTATTAGCTTAAGTCGAGTCTAGTCTTGGCTTAGCAATGCCATCTTTTACATGTAATTAAACGAGATTGTTAACTCGCCACCAGTAAAATTTCCTTTATCCAACAAAACCGTGTATTTCATATCCCTACACCTAACGTTATAACCCTTTAAAAAGACCTCTTTGATAGTTTATCCTAGGTGCTTACGCCATGTGGTGGAGGTTTGATCCTTTCCCAAGCCTATGGTAATCTATTTTGCTATGACAGGTAGTGAGAGATATCTTCCATTTCCATAATGTTATATTACTTTATTACACCCGAGAGATGTGAGTATCTAAACACTATTTGTGAGGTGCTTGTGTATGACCTCCGTGCTTGTCTATTGGTCTTTAGTGGAACGATTATTTGTTGTAATTACTTTTATATTAGTGTTAAATGACCCCTAACTTGTCTTTTGAGTAGAATAAAAGCTCATTTGCTTGAGGACAAGCAAATCTCAAGTGTAAGGGTATATGATGAGGCGAAAAATGATCCGTTTTTAGGGGGTCATTTAAGCCCGAATCCGACTTTATTTGATCAAATATTGCCCTAAATCGTTCCTTTTGTGATTTTAGGTGTTTGGAGAGTGAATTCTGGAAAAGAAGCTATTTTGGACGTTTTTGGAGCATAAAAGTGAAGAAAACAGCAAAGTACCAAAAATCCATGCTGAAGATACAAGGTGACGGCGTCAAGACTTCCTTCTTGACGGCGTCAAACATGGAGAATAAAATACCGAAGCTGGTGACGGCGTCAGATGGATAGGTGACGGCGTCAAAGTGGCCAAGAATAAAATACCGTAGGTGGTGACGGCGTCACATAGGCCGTCACAAGTGGATCTAGGGCGTCCGAGGAAGTATATGGCGGCGACGTGACGGCGTCAGACTTAACTCTTGACGCCGTCAGAACGATTTTCCTATATATAGTTTTCTAGTTTTTTCATAAAAAGAGAAGAAGTTTTGGTGAAACCCTAAAGACGATTTTGGTGCCTCTTTTACAGGTTTTTCAAGGGTTCCAAACCCTTGAGACCTTGCATTGTAATTGAGATAAGTATACTCTTAATTCAATCAATATGTCTATGTGTTGGTTGTTTATCTTTTGTTCTTATCTTAATTCTACTATGCTAGGCTAGATTTCTTTTGTGTTTGCTTAGATATAATGAAACCTAGATGTTGATTATGTGTTGATTACTTGTCTATTCTTGTTTTGGATGAATGATATTATATGTTAGGCTTAAGAAAACTGGCAGATCTCCAAATGGTAACATGCTTGAACGTCTTAAGAAACATGAACCGAGGCGTACTAGGTCTTTATTGGTTGTATTTAATGCATGAGCCACTGTTTACAATCCCTATAGTTGTGCTGGGTCATGGTGTAGGAGGAGATAAGAGCTCATAGAGTTGGGGAGTTATGTATGCCACCCCACGAATGGTATTAAGGAATACAATCCGTCATCCATACAAGTGTAACAAGTAATTGACATGTAAAAGATATCTAGGGAGTAATGAAGTCTAAGTAAACACAATTTCTCCAAATACTGCTCACAACCTTAGTTTAATATTAGTGTAATTTCATTTTCATTAGTTTAATTAATTATATAATAGTTTTTGGGTTAGTTGAATAGCAACTAATTCCGCCCACTCTTCCAAAACCCGAGATTTTACTTGCTTTCATAAAAATATAAAAACACAAAAATAATCATCTTTCATCTCTAGAACTATTAATTAGGCTTTCTAATCCTAGCGACACTATTCCTAAGCTGAACGATCAATCCCCCGGTACTTGTCACTATACTATACTACAACGATCAGGTACACTGCCTGGTGGGGGTTGTAAGCCTCGCGAGATCCCTCGAGAGGTAAAGCAAGGTGCGATTCCCACGCATCATACTCTCCAACTGAATTCTTGAGATATGAGTTCCTTCTCCAAGAAGTCTCCATACCTTTCAACAAAAACTTTGTTTTCAGGTGGGTAATAAAAGTAGTAACCCATTGTTTCCTTTGGGTATCCTACGAATGTGCACTTTACAGATCTTTGTTGGAGTTTATCTGCTGAGTCACGTTTAATATACGCCTCGCAACCCCAGACCTTTAGATGAGACAGGTTAGGAGCTTTTCCAGTCCATAACTCATATGGTGTCTTATCCACCTTCTTTGTTGGAACCATATTAATAATGCGAACCGCAGATTCTAAGGCATAATCCCAAAACGAAAAAGGCAGAGTTGTTAGATTAAACATAGATCGTATCATGTCTTGCAATGTACGATTTCTTCTCTCAGATACACCATTTTGTTATGGAGTATATGGAGAAGTAAGGTGCTGGACAATTCCTTCCTTAGCTAAATAATCTATAAACTCTTGACTCAGGTATTCACCACCTCTATCGGATCGAAGAGCTTTAATCTTCTTTCCTAGTTGCAACTATACTTCTGCTTTAAACACTTTGAATGCTTCAAATACCTCATGCTTATGTTTAAGTAAATAAACATAACCATAACGGATATAATCATTCGTAAATGTTAAGAAGTAGCTAGCACCTCTCTTTAACACATGTCTAAGTGGTCCACACACATCTGTGTGAATTAGACCAAGTAGATCAGAAGCCCTTTCAATCCTAATTGTAAAGGGTTTCTTTGTCATCTTCCCAGCAATACAAGATTCGCACTTATCAAATGATTCATCATTGATCTTTTCTAAAAGCCCATCATGTTGCAGCTTTTCCATGCGAGCCTTGCCTATGTGAGCAAGTCGACAATGCCAAAGATAAGACGAATCCAGACCTTTCTTGATTCTCTTATGATTGATGTTATACATTGAATTATTTTTAACAAAAGCATTATCATTATTATTCATGTCAATCTCAAAGATACCATTCCCAGCAATAGCATTAAAATAAAAAATACCATTTAAAGAAACTAAAATTCCATTGCTAGTAACAGTTGATCAAAACCAAGGTTCAACAAACATGAAAATGAAATAACACCTCTAACAATTGACGGTGCATAATGACAATTATTTAAAGATAGTACTAGGCCCGAAGGCAACACTAAATTAAATACGCCTATAGCTTCAACTTCTGCTTGTGCTTCGTTACCCACGTGCAAGAATTGTTCTCCATAGGCCAGCTTTCTCTCAACTCTAAACCCCTGCAAAGTATTGCAAATATGAATGCCACATCCCATATCATATACCCATGAATTCAATTTAGGAGTAAGAGTGAATAATTCAATCATAAAGAATACACCTGAAGTACTGGTGTTACCAGCCTTATTATTCTGCTTCTTCTGTCGCAAGTCATGAATGTAGAGTGGACAATTGCGTTTCCAATGGCCCTTATCATGACAGTGGTGACAAGCCTGATCCTTCTTGTTGGGAGGATTCACCTTGTTCTGCTTGGGCTGGTGCTGATTCACCTTAGGGTTTGGTTGATAGGCTATAACCTGCTTGCCTTTTTCAGCCTTGCCTTTACCCTTCTTCACTTGCGATTTCTTTTAGATCCTACCTCTTTGAATTGCCAACACTTGCGGGGTAGGAGCCTTGCCCTTGGCTTGTAGACCTTTATCATAATCAACAAGCAATGCGAGTAATTTTGAGACTGTCTTCCCCGAGCAATGCATGTTGAAGTTCTGAACAAAACCAGCAAAGTCCTTGTTAAGGGACCTGTTGATCAAGTTCACTTGCACATTCTCAGGGTAACGAAATCCAATTCTGTGAAGTTGATCAAAGTAGTCTTTCATCTCATTCACATAATCTTCAACTAGTTTACCATCACCATGTCTGCAGCTGTGTAGTTTGTCAAGAGACTCATACAATTCAACTGTAGGAGTCTTTTCATAAGACTTCTGAAGTTCTTGGAGCATATCGTATGGAAAGTAGTACTCAAACTTCTTTTGTAACTAAGCATTCATGCTAGTGAGCATTAAGCATGCAATTTCATTATACTTAGCATGCTCAATCCTCCAAGCTGCCTTAACCTGTTCTGGTTTAGTTTTAGCAGGCTCCTTAGGGCAAGGAGTATTCAAGTAATTGAGTTTACCAGTCGCCCTCAAGACAATTCTGAGCGATCGGAACCAATCATTGAAATTCTTTCCATTCAGTTTTTCCCTTTCAAGATGGCCCTTTGATGAGATGAAAAGTGTACCGCTTTTAGGGGGTCATTTAAGCCCAAAGTCGAGATTATTTGATCAAATATTGCCCTAAATCGTTCCTTTTGTCATTTTTGGTACTTTGGAGAAGAAATCTGGAAAAAGAAGCATTTTGGACGTTTTTTGAGCGTAAAGTGAAGAAAACGGCAAAGTCTCCAAATCAAGCTGGAAACAGTGCTTGACGGTGTCACATATTGCATGTGACGGTGTCACGTTATGGCAAAAAGGTGGATATGAAGTTTACATGAGACGCGCCAGAATATTTTTGGGATTTAACATATGACGACGTCACCAAGGCCGTCAAGAGCAAATTACATGTGACGGCCAAGAGTTGATTAACACATGACGGCATCAAGTTTAAACCAGATGGCCATCTAGTGTACGTCTAATGCCGTCACGTGTTAATGGAGGCAGGCCATCACGTGTTAACTGTCACAACTTGCGTGCGCGGTAACTGTTATTGTTTTGGCCATAACTTTTGCATACGAACTCGGATTTAGGTGATTCAAAAGCCCACGCGAAGAGGACAAAGATATCTACAATTTGGTGAAGAAAGTTTAGTCATGACGCCGTCATTGTATGGGCTGACACCATCATGACTGGCCGGGTTGAAAAGTGCCTATAAATACAACCTTATAACTTCAATATTTGTAAGCCCCCAACCCTAGGTCTGATTTTAGGGTTAGGGTAGGTGTTTTTCCAGCAACTTTGAGGGTCTTAATCACTCCATAAACATCTTGTAATGGTTTGTTTATTGATTCAATCTTATGTTATGTCTTCGATTATGATTATTGTTGATTGCTCTTCATTGATTATGCATTGCTAATTCACCTTGTGTCTACTTATGATTGTGTGAAACTTGTATATAATTGATTAGATCTTATTGATTCCTTGTTGATGTTTATGTCTATCTTCATCAATTAGGGTGTGACAACTTCAATAGGTCTAGTTGGTTTAGTTTATAATTCTTGGTTCGTATTGTTTCTTGTTTTGATTGAATGTTTATCGATGTTAGGCTTAAGTAAACTGGTAGACTTCCAATTGGTAACATGCTTGAACGTCTTAAGAAACATGATCGGATGTGTACTACGATTTTAATGGTTGTGTTTATTGCATAAGTGACTACCAAGGAGGCCATGTTAGGAGCTAGTTGTCGGCTTGACATAGGAAGAGGTAGAAGCTTATAGAGTTGGGGAAGATCATACACGGCCCCACGAATGGTATTAAGGAATACAACCCATCAATTAAAACAATGTTAACATTCAATAGGTAGAATTGGATAGCTAGCAAGGAGTAATACATCATAGGTAGACATGCTTCACTTCCCTTGTAGAACCCTAGTTTACTTTTCTTGCACATTAGTTTAATTGGTAGCTTTTGGGTTAGTTGATTAGCAACTAATTCTGCCCCTCCTTCCAAAACCGAGATTTTTACTTGCTTTCCATAAAATATAAAAATACAAAAAGAATCATCCCTCATCTCTAGACCTAGTTAGATTAATTCAATCCTAACGAACACTATTCTTTGAGTTGAATGATCAATCCCCTGGTACTTGCCAGTACAATATACTACATCGGTCAGGTACACTGCTTGGTGGGGATTGCAAGCTTCTCAAGATCCCTTGAGAGGTAAAACCTTTTGCAAGGTTGCAAAACCACGCATCAAGTTTTTGGCGCCGCAGCCCGGGGAATAGTTATTGTTTAGGTTGAATTTTATTTTTATTAGGTCTACTCATTAGATTCCTTTCTAGTGAGATTTTTATTTTCATTTTATTAGCTTTCTTTAGTCTATCTTTTCTTTGTGTCTTTGTTCGTAAAACCTTTTCATTAACTCTTCCGTTCACCATTATAGAGAATGCGAATCCACCAAACCCGATACTAGAGTTTTGCATGAAGAAATATAATTATACTAATTTGGATATATCAAGATGAATTGAAATAAGGAGGATAGTATCTCACATTGATTTTAGTGAGTACCTTGAGAAAAGAGACCAAGCGCATAAAACTTTTGAAAAAGTTACCTTAGGAGCTCCATCAAACCCTCAAATTACCTCATTTAGTGAAACCTATGCACCATATGAGCCTTCACATAGGATAGCTTCTTATGAATCCGACCGATATTGTGAGATGGTTAATGTCAGGCCACCTAGGTCCATGCTTGGATTAAATTTCACTAAGACATATGATGAACATGAGGAATCCTTTAGGCAAAAAGAACATAGTGATCAAGTTATTGAGAATGATTCTTATGAATCGGACCAAGAATTTGAGATGAATAAAAAAGGATTTGAGATACCTAGATGCATGTTGGGGATTGACTTCAGCAAAATACATAATAAGCACATAGGTAATCTAGATACAATGGAGGATGAGGTGGATAATCCAAGCCCACAAAGTACCCCATCAGTCCTACCATCATTTGAGGCACACACACCGCCCGTGACTTACCCGGAAGAAGTAGAAGAGACTTTAGGAATCCCGATGGAGGTAGAACCTTTGAACCAAACACAACTAGAGGATATAGGTTTGAATACTTGTAGTGATAACTAGGGGTGGAAACGAGCCGAGCCGAGCCGAGCCCGAGCCTGCCAGAGCTCGAGCTCGGCTCGTTTATGTTTTAAAAAGCTCGAGCTCGAGCTCGGCTCGTTTCGTGTCTTAAGATTTGAGCTCGAGTTCGGCTCGTGATATGATATATGAGGCTCGAGCTCGGCTCGGGCTCGGCTCGTTTGTGATTGTGCCTATAAAAAAAGTTGTTTGGCTCGTGTTCGAGCTCGTTTATATAGAGCTCTTTTATTTGTTTTAAACTCGTTAATGATTAGTATCCATACATCGGGTTATACGATTTTAAAAAGTCATTACAATTAAGCATACTATTATTTTGGATTGAGAAATTCTTTGTTCGTCTTTGTGATAACTCAAATACTCTTTTTTAGAAAGCACATGTTGAATTTAATGTAACTTTAATATACGGTGTCTATATTTGTATGGAGGTATGAATATCATTACTAATAGATTTATGGATATAATTGTGTTTTTCCTCTAATATAATGAAATATAATGAAATAATCGAATAATCATAAAAATTCCAATGAAGATGCGCTATGCATAACATAATGTTCTTTGTTTTTAACTGTTCAAATTACATATCAAAATCTTAACAAGAACAACATAAAATAGATTGAATCATAAACATAGCCCAAATCAAACAACACCAAATCCATGGATGGGTATGGTTCATAGTGATGCCTTTCTTCATTTTCACTTAGACTAGTGTGGTGGCAGGATGAGTGGTTAAGTGGAATGAAGAAGGGAAATGTAGCTAGATGGTGGGTGCAAGAATGTGAATCCAGTGTTTGGACATAGATACATGAGATGAAGTGAATGAATATGCATACTCTGTTTCCTGGTACAGATAGTAGTATATTAGATATGTTGTTTTGTCTGATTCATGTATGTTTTTGTATGTATCTGTAGGATTTCATGAATCTGATATGGGGGTTGTCCCATGATCAGTGTTTATGTCTTTGATGTAAAAGTGGTTTGAAATTAATATAATTCACATTTGCAAAAAAAAAAAAAACAACACCAAATCCATAACTATCCTGATCCCATCTCCAAACAACAACCACAAATAAACTCAAGACACAAACAAGCCTAGAACCAAACATAAATGACTTAAAAGGATCTCAGTTTGTTCTACATATTTACGGATCTTTGTAGATCGTGAATGTTAGAACTAAACCCATCATCGATCTATGAAGAGCATAGCTCCTTCCTTTGTTATTCGAAATATTAAAGAACGAACAAAAACAAAGTTGTTTAATTCATTATTTATTTCGTTCAAAAAAACACGAAAACAAAAACATGCAATACCCTACCTTAGATCTATAGAAGATCTTGAAGCCAAACTGAATTATAAACAGATTGTGGTTTGTTTCATTGTGTTCGGATTATATCAGAAAGGAGGCAAAGGGTTTTGTTTATGTTTAGATTGTTTGGTGAAATGAGATGAGAAGTATAGTTGTAGATTTGTGTGATTTGACGAGTTGTGGATCCGGTTTATCAAATGGAGAAAGAAAGAAGATTGTGTTTTGGGTGTGTGACTGCAAAGATGGGGGCGTGAGTCAAAAGTAGGGTATGTGGTGTGAATGTTCCCTTTTATATCTATAATATAAAAAATAATTAATGTACTAAAGCTCGTTTAGGCTCGTGAGCCTAAACGAGCTTTATATCTTAAGCTCGAGCTCGGGCTCGTTTATTAAATGAGCTTTAATTTAGGCTCGAGCTCCGGCTCAAGCTCGTTTAGGCTCGGCTCGTTCGAGCTTTTTACCGATCCGATCCTGAGCTTTTCATGAGCGGCTCGGCTCGTTTCCACCCCTAGTGATAACCTTACTCTTAGTTCTAGGGAATTTTCTAATGTTGATGAACCGGAACCTCAATCCTTACACAACTTTCCATCCTTAGATATACATCTAGGAGACAAAAGAGGAACCGACCCACCCATCAACCAATATTATCCGGGTAGTTTTAGGATGAAGGAAGCCATTCACTCACCCCCTTCACCTCAGATGGCATATTTCCACCCTAAGGGTGTGTATCGCTACTTTCACCCGCACTTAAGTACTAATGGTCGTTATATCGTTTTGTGTTTATATAATAATTACATATACTTAATATATATAATTATTATTTATTTACTTTTCATACGTAAAGTGTGCAATCCCGAGATATTGGGCTCGATACTAGACATTTAACGTATTAATATTTATCTATATTTTAAGAGATCTTATTGTGAATTATTGCTTCATAACGAAGGTTATAATATGGCAGAATGTAAACACAAGCAAATGGTCTTTTTCCTCATTAAATTATTTTACTCAAAATAAGCATCTCCAGGAGACTCGGATTTTGAACCTATAAATGGCATGTTTTATGCAACTTTTTTTTGCACAAACATATATTTTGTACTTTTTGATTATAAATAATTATCTTAAAATCAAAGTACGTAGGACTTGATCTATGACAACAACTAATTCAAGCACAGGCACTTGAATGGAAAGTTTGTATACAACTTTTGCTTTATGTTGAATCACCTATTAACTTTAGGCTGTAGCATATTACTTTTTGTTTTATCATCAGAGTTTCTTGGCATTGATCCCTATTAAACGTGTTCCACGTTTGCTTTGGAGTCTATTTCTTTTGGGCTGTTTTATAGTACTTTCTCACCAATGGAATTGATTTGAACAACCCAACAGGGAATAGCACACTGTTTAAATTGTGGTTGACCCAACTTGAAGTTTTCACCAAGAATTTTGAATTAATTATATAAATGTATATCTACAACTCTACAAGTACCAAATAAGACATTGTTAAGGAGCTTAAATGGCACTAATCCTTCTTACAAGGAGAAAACACCATTACATACAATACAGAAACAGCATCCAGTGATCTTGGAAAACAACATAGGTTTATGGAATTTACTAGTATTTGACAGCAGAAATCAGCGTTAGTCATGTTGTAGGAATTGTAGATGTCTTTTGTGTATTCTTATTCGTACTGCAACAAGTGTTACATTTACAAAAGCTGCTTGTTGATTAACATTGATCCTTTACATTATTCGAAATGAAAATCGTGACCTTGGTTTTATAGAAACCTGTGACTTGACAGCAAGGCATCCGATTCAGATCTAAAACAACTTTAGTTGGTGACTAAATAACAATGTCCACCAAATAGGAATGTAGTCTAAAATCGTCTAACATACCCCAAGGAAAAAGCTTTCTGTTTTTCTTATTTAAGGAAGGAAAGGAAAGAAAATGAAGAGAAACAAAAAGTTGTGTTATAGAGTATCACTTAAAAAGAGAAAGAAAAGGAAAAGGACCGAAAAACAAGGGTGATTTTGACTATAAAGTAAAATGTTTCCTCCAAAAATTGGGCTGAAAATGTTTACTTCATATTTCTTTACTTTTCCTTACTCAATAAACTTGGAACTCGCAATAGAGAATAAGGATGTGTACGTATATACCTTACTTATCAGTGGAGGAAATTTTCTTACTATTTATAGATAGAAACCGTTTTGGTTTTCTTGTGTGTGTGTGAGTGTTAGCCTTTCTCTATTGCAATGTCTATTACAATGAATGTCATTGCATCAAGAGACGACAACGACAGGGCCACCGGGGAGCTGTATGAGGCCCTGTCAAAAGGAGAAGATATGAAGGTATTTGAGATATGTAGATACATCTCAAATGGCCCTTTTCATATAGTAACCATACATAATGACACGGTCCTTCATATGGCGAGTTTCAATAAGCGTAACAACCTTGTTGTTGCGCTACTTCGTTCCTTACCTGAATGCCATTTTGATAAACTGACATGGGTAAATAGCAGTGGATGCACCATACTTCATGAGACAACTACCAATAATGGGACACTTGAGGCTGCTAGGGAAATGTTACTTAGGGCTCCTTCATTGCTCACGATGACCAATAACAGGGGTGAAACCCCTCTTTTCCGTGCAGCTCGCTACGGTAAGACCAAAATTTTCAAATTTCTTTGTGAGCAAGTTGAAGTTAGAGCAGAAGGAGCCGATTTGATGACATTTCTTTTGAGAGACGATAAAGCTACCATACTACATGTTGCAATCCTCAGCCAGAACTTTGGTAAGTTTATTATTATTATTTTTTTAAAAGTTAGTTGCGCTCCTCTGAATGTATAATATATCTATATATGTTATTTATGCACAGATTTGGCATATTTTATAACCGAAAAATACCCGAGATTGATTTATGAGACCGATGGAAATGGGATGACAAGTCTTCAACTTCTAGCAGTCAATCCTTCGGCATTCGATGATGGAGTTGGGAACAACTTCTTGAAGCGGTTCATACACCATTGTAAGAATATACTGTAATGTACTTTTTCTATCATAAAACTACAAGATATATGCCTTTAGTGACAGAAAAGGGTAACAAATCCTTTTATAAATGTCCATCCTTATTATCACAAAGCTTTCAGATCACTATAACAAAAATGTCACTTGTGCACATAATTTTTTACACTTATATAAAGCTTGTAATTTTTTAAAATTTTTTCGCACTCACAAATGTATCCAAGTTCATTACATTTATACGCATGAAAAATAAATATAAAGATGACGTTTTTTACACTTAAAATTGTATATAATAATAATAATAATAATAAAATGTTCACTTTTAGTGTGTATAAACATAAACACTTTTAAGTGTGGAGTTCAATTTGTCACCCAATTTATTCACATAAAGGGAAGTGTGAAGAGATTGAGTGTGAGAAATTGATCTTATTCACACTTGAAAGTGTGAGCAAATATATATTTGTATAGACTTATAACTGTGATTTTATGTGGGGATAATTGTTTCAAAATGTAACGAATTTGTCACGTTTTACAATGTGTGTAAAATATAAAGCAACATACACAACATTGTAAAACGTGGCAAGTTTGTTACATTTTCAAACAATTATTCCCTTTGTGTTATTCTAATATAATAAAAGGAATAATTGTTTGAAAATGTAACGAAATTTTCACGTTTTACAATGTTGTGTATATTTTACTAAATAATGCACACAATAGACTGATTAGACAATTATTCGCATTATTTAATAAAATTAAAAGCAACATACACAACATTGTAAAACGAGTCAAGTTTGTTACATTTTCAAACAATTATCCCTTGTATGTGTGAGAATGTATGTTCATGCTTATAAATGTTATAAATTCTACACGGTTTATGCAAAAATGCTCACAATTTTTAGAAGCGTGTAAGTGTTTGTAGATGGCATATTTTTTGTAGTGAATTAAAATTAGTTTGAGTCACAAATTAACGTTTGTTAATGAATGCATAAATAATCTGTAAGGGAAAATATGACTAAATAATACTCGTAATCAATTTATATCGATATAAATTGATTACGAGTATTATTACGAGTATTATTTAGTCATATTTTCAATCTCACAATTCTCAGTAGTCAAAAGATTGTAATTACTAATACAAAACAAACACACAAACCAAACACTATATCAAGATGAAAGAGTGAATAACTGATCGCTCAGCTCTACAACTTTTTCAAGTTGGAGGAACACAATCAAACAACGATATTTTTATCAATGCGCCGACAACGCATGGAGTCGAACTCGATGCATATAATATGATTTATGTCATGTACTATTAGTTTTTTGTAACACTGATTGAGTTATAGTTACATGAACAACATACTGAATTTTGGACAACACCTTTTATAGGCTAGTTTTAACAATAAATTTCATATTTTTGCCAGACATTGCAACCAGTCCAGAAAAAAGTAAAGTGCCTATTGTTGAAGAAATTCGAGACGACAAATATAAATGTGCATCGGCAAGAAAACTTGCAAGGAAATTAATTAAAAATGACAAATCATGGAAAGCAACGAAATCCAGAGAGGATATGAGTTTAAAGAATACCTACAAATACGGCGAATCAACCAGGACTAGCACAATGGAAAAGATAGAATTTACTTCCGCACCAAACACTCCGTTGTTCTTAGCAACAAAATATGGTTGCACATACATTGTTCGCAAGATACTAAAGTACTACCCTCCGGCAGTAGAATACATCGATGAGGATGGGCGCAACATTTTGCATGTGGCAATTAAATATCGACGAAAGAATGTAATAGATTCTGTTTCCAGTGTGCCACATTATCTCAGGAGGCTGAATGGAAAGATTGATAAAAAAGGATACTCACTATTGCATACGCTTGGTGAAGAAGAAAAGGATAGCAAAGCTGAAGACGACATCAGAAGCCCAGCGTTAAAACTCAGAGACGATTTGATTCTGTTTGAGGTACTTAAAAATTACTATTTTAAATAGTCGGGTGGTTTCCATATTTTTTATATCATGATCCACAAACTCGATCAATTGTATGTGTCGGTCATCCTGAATCTATTACGACATTTGGTCATATTTTTCTTGTTGATGCAGAGGATAAAAGAAATATGTACAACCCTGGCAAGTCTACAGATAAATTGTGACGATCAGACTGCTGAACAGATGTTTCTTGAGAAAAATCAGAAGTTACGTGTTGATGCCAAAGAATGGATGAAAGGGACCGCTGAGAGCTGTTCGATTGTAGCTGTTCTTATTGCCACTGTTGCCTTTGCTGCAGCATACACCGTACCTGGAGGACCAAATCAAAACACAGGCTATCCACTTCTCAGAAACCAACCCTTTTTTACTCTCTTTGCTCTAGCGGATGCGCTTTCCCTCACATTTTCTTTGACATCAGTTATCATATTCCTTTCCATCCTCACGTCTTCATTTCATTTAAAAGATTTCCGTTACTCTATTCATAATAAACTAATGTTAGGGCTCACTGTATTAATCCTCGCGGTTTCAATGATGATGGTAGCATTTGCAGCCACACTTGTTTTGACCATTAGCAACGGCCAGAATTGGACAAGTGTTTTCTTGTACATCATATCATTCTTCCCAGTTTCTGTGTTCGCGCTTTCCTATATAAGTCTTTACCAATTGCTCCTCAAAGCATTTATTGACAAAGTGTGGATGCTTAAGGAAGCGGTATTCCCTAAACGTGTTGTTGCACAACCTCAAGCCGACTTCACCAGATTGGGTTATCAAGCTCTTGGTACTACTTTTGTCAATTCTTGCTAAAATATACAATTAAGGGTTGATATGTGTAACATTTATATCATATATATATTTGGTCATAAAGTTTCTATTTCCATAGTTATAATATTGTACAACGCCTGTTTGCGCTTATAAGCGTAAATAAAAAATTCCATGTTTATGAATGGCAGTGTATATATATGATAAATTTCATGTATTGTGCATTTCATATACGAATGATCACACATTCTATACGTGCTGCAAGTGATCACTGTGTGTAGCGTGCCTACAAGTTTACGTACAGTTTTATAATTTCATGTATTGTAAATATGTATGTCTCAATTAGAATATATAGTAACTTAGAATTGAGAAAACCAGTGTTATTCTTGTATCACGTAGAAAACTAACTAGATAAAAATAGATGTTCATGTGATTACTAAATCAATTAGTTGATTTACAAGATTACAATTCACACACCTACAACTTATTAATATGTCAAATATATATGTCTCAATTAGTCTATCTCGTGTGTGTTACAGGGGTAGTATAGGTAAAGAAATTACACGCGTATTTGATTTATATTTATGTGTAATAAACACAAAATCTGATTGTCCAAAACGACATTACCCACACAACTTAACTGAACCGGATACAACATTATTGTTTGTAAGTAAAATATCGAACTTGAAATAACCAAGTTTAAATTTACATAATTTGTTCGTATTTTACAACCATTGATCAGTTTACGATTCTGGCAATGTGTGATTTTCATTTACAGAATATAATTAATTAATGACAAAAAGCAAGAATACATTAGTCAAAAGTGGGGGACAAGAAAGCAACATCATAAGAATGAGTAAACAAGAAACAACGAACTTATTTCTCCAAAATCAAGCAACTAAACCCCTTCGCAATAATTTGCAGAGATTATCGAATTATATTTTTGTAGACGCTTTTATACTAGTTACTTATTATGCATAAAATACTTGAACAATGTAGAGTTCGTAACTTATGACATACGATATATTAGATACTCCCTCCGTCTCAAATTTACTTTTTTAGTCTTTCTTCTTCAACTTTCACCTTAAATATTTTTGTGGGTGTTACATAATATTTGATGCAAAATATATAAATGGATTGGGTTTTGAGTGCACTTTTCAATGGTATAATTTTTCATCATGTATTATATAATAAAAAAAAAAATATATTTATTATCAAAATTGAACCAGTTTGACTTTAAAAATTCAAACTGGACAATAATTTTGGAACGGATGGAGTATTAAATTTTACTATCGATGATCAGTTGATCAATAAAAGCATCTTTTGTTGGATTACGAAATTGTTGCAAATCCAATTTATCATATACTATAATCATTGTATGATTTATATTTGTTTTTATTTATTAAGAATTTGTTGAATATGTTATACAAGAATGCCATCCTCATGATAATGTGCATGAGAGATATGTGATTTTGGAAATAAAAGTCGTCAAATCATTGTCTGGCCACCAATGGTGAATTTGATTACTCTCGTATTTTTACTAAATCACATATCATTCGTTACTACATATTCATGGTTAATAAATTCTGTTAGTAAATTAAAACTAGTTAGATTGGTTATCTGGTAGGTGTTTAAATAACTAATTGAAATTTATTTAAACGCAACATGTATTTTATATGGCATCAAGTTAAATATGTCATGGTAGTAACATATTGGGATTCTATATGAACAAAGTACGTTAGTACTTGAAGAGAACCTGGTTTTGAAATATAATGGGAACCTTGAATACTAAAAGGATGAATCAATGCAAGTCAGATAATTGGACAAGAAGATTGCATCTATAAGTGTTGGACTTTACTATGGCATGTTGTCATAATATGGTTTTTTCAAACAAGAAAAAATATATAAAGTAACGCTTATAAGCAAATCATAAAGGCGAATCAACCAGTACTAGCACAATGGAAAAGATAGAATTTACTTCCGCACCAAACACTCCGTTGTTCTTAGCAACAAAATATGGTTGCACATACATTGTTGACAAGATACTAAAGTACTACCCTCCGGCAGTAGAATACATCGATGAGGATGGGCGCAACATTTTGCATGTGGCAATTAAATATCGACGAAAGAATGTAATAGATTATGTTTCCAGTGTGCCACATTATCTCAGGAGGCTGAATGGAAAGATTGATAAAAAAGGATACTCACTATTGCATACGCTTGGTGAAGAAGTAAAGGATAGAAAAGCTGAAGACGACATCAGAAGCCCAGCGTTAAAACTCAGAGACGATTTGATTCTGTTTGAGGTACTTAAAAATTACTATTTTAAATAGTCGGGTGGTTTCCATATTTTTTATTTCATGATCCACAAACTCGATCAATTGTATGTGTCGGTCATCCTGAATCTATTACGACATTTGGTCATATTTTTCTTGTTGATGCAGAGGATAAAAGAAATATGTACAACCCTGGCAAGTCTACAGATAAATTGTGACAATCAGACTGCTGAACAGATGTTTCTTGAGAAAAATAAGCAGTTACATGTTGATGCCAAAGAATGGATGAAAGGGACCGCTGAGAGCTGTTCGATTGTAGCTGTTCTTATTGCCACTGTTGCCTTTGCTGCAGCATACACCGTACCTGGAGGACCAAATCAAAACACAGGCTATCCACTTCTCAGAAACCAACCCTTTTTTACTGTCTTTGTTCTAGCGGATGCGCTTTCCCTCACATTTTCTTTGACATCAGTTATCATATTCCTTTCCATCTTCACGTCTTCATTTCATTTAAAAGATTTCCGTTACTCTATTCATAATAAACTAATGTTAGGGCTCACTGTATTAATCCTCGCGGTTTCAATGATGATGGTAGCATTTGCAGCCACACTTGTTTTGACCATTAGCAACGGCCAGAATTGGACAAGTGTTTTCTTGTACATCATATCATTCTTCCCAGTTTCTGTGTTCGGGCTTTCCTATATAAGTCTTTACCGATTACTCTTCAATGCATTTACCGAGAAAGTGCGGATGGTTAAGGAAGCGGTATTCCCTATCCGTGTTGTTGCACCACCTCAAGCCGACTTCACCAGATTGGATTATCAAGCTCTTGGTACTACTTTTGTCAATTCTAGCCCAGATTCCATCATTTGATTCACCCATGCCAACAAATATACAATTAAGGGTTGATGAAATGTGTAACCCATTTTAGGTTTCTTAAATGGGTTGCTTGTCATTAATGCTCGTGGGCCCAAAGTTGAATTGTGAATGTGGGGCTGCTCCATGGTCTTGCATATGGTAGTTCATTTGGTCTATGTTCTTGTTTGTGCATGTAATATCCTACTAGTGTGTATTTCGTTTCAATTGTTTCATGGTTTGTTTTCATGAGTCCACAATGTTTAATCACCTTGTTAATAATATTGTGGATGCTTTTGTTTGTAATTTGCTTGTTTTGGTTGAATATATTGCCGCCTTTAAAAAAAATGTAACACTTATATTATATATATATGATAAATTTCATGTATTAACTGTTTATGAATTAATGGCAGTGTATATATATGATAAATTTCATGTATTAACTGTGCATTTCATGTATTCGTACAAATAATGACACATTCTATACGTACTACAAATGTTATATGTGTGTAGTGTGCCTACAAGTTTAAGGATATACGTACAGTTTTATAATTTCATGTACTGTAAATACAGGGAATTGTAAATGCAAAAATATATAGCAACTTAGAATTGAGAAAACCAATGTTATTGCATGTATCACGTAGAAAACTAGATAAAAATCTGTATTCATGTGATTACTAAATAAATTACGACATTATATATTTTTTTCTAAGAGAGACAAATATTCACACACATACAACTTCCTACGTCAAATATATGCATGTGTCTCAAAATTAGTAAAGAAATTACACGCGTATTTATATTTATGTGTAATAATTAAACACAAACTTTGATTACCCATACAATTTAAACTGAACCAGATACAACACTTTGTTCGTAACTTGCATTATTTGTTTGTAAGCAATATATCGAACTTGAAATAACCAAGTTTACATTTACATAATTTGTTCGTATTTTACAACCATTGATCAGTTTGTCACGATTCTGGCAATATGTGACTTTCATGTACAGAATATTATAATTAATGACTAAAAGCAAGAATACATTGGTCAAAAGTGGGGACCAAGAAAGCAACATCATACGAATACAGGAAACAAAGAACTTAATTATTTCTCCGTAATTTGAAGAGATGATCGAATTATACTTTTATAGATTCTTTTATACTAGTTATTTATTATGCATAAAATACTTGAACAATGTAGATTTCAACTTATGACATACAATTATATATGTTTTATAGTACAAAGCTATTCAAGCTACTCGTATGTTGCATCAGAAATATTTTACATATAAATTACTATATTAGGAGTATAATATACGATGTGCCTGTTGTAAATAGTAACAGAAAAGTGTCATTATCAACTATCACTCAATCATATTAAAAGTTGGTTACTTTGAACCAAACGGTGTGATCATTCTTGAAAGAGCATAACTTTTCACCAAAATGAGTTTATTACATAAACATGGCTTTTGTCTTTCATTCTTGAAAGAGTCTATTTCTTTTGTAGGAATCGTAGATGTCTTTTTGTGTATTCTTATTCGCACTGCAACAAGTGTTACATTTACAAAAGCTGCTTTTTGATTATCATTGATCCTTTATGTTATTCGAATGCAACTCGTGACCTCGGTGCAGATCTAAAATAACTTGAGTTGGTGACTAAATAACAGTGTCCACCAAATAGGAATCAGGAATGTGGTCCAAAATCTTCTAACATACCCCAAGGAAAAAGCTTTCTGTTTTTCCCAAATGTAGAGAATAAGGATTATGACGCACTTATCAGTGTAGGAATTTTTCATACTATATATAGATAGAAACCGTTTTAGTTTTCTTGTGTGCGTGCGCTAGCCTTTTTCTTCTCAATTACAATGAATGTCGTTGCATCAAGAGATGACGACGAAAGGACCAACCGGGAGCTGTACGAGGCTCTGTCAAAAGGAGAAGATATGAAGGTATTTGAGATATGTAGACACTTCACAAATGGCCCGTTTCATATAGTAACCATACACAATGACACGGTTCTTCATATGGCCACTTTCAATAAGCGTAACAACCTTGTTGTTGCGCTACTTCGTTCCTTACCTGAAAGCCATTTTGATAAACTGACATGGGTAAATAGCAGTGGATGCACCATACTTCATGAGACAACTGCCAATAATGGGACAGTTGTGGCTGCTAGGGAAATGTTACTTAGGGCTCCTTCATTGCTCATGATGACCAACAAGATGGGTGAAACCCCTCTTTTTCATGCAGCTCGCTACGGTAAGACCAAAATTTTCAAATTTCTTTGTGAGGAAGTGGAAAGAGCAGTTCGTAATGGAGCCGATCTAACGACATTTCTTTTGAGAAACGATAAATCTACCATACTACATGTAGCAATCCTCAGCCAGAACTTTGGTAAGTTTTTTATTACCTTCTTTTATTATTAAGTTAGTTGCGGTCCTTTGAATATAATGTATAATATATCTATATATGTTAATTATGGACAGATTTGGCAATTCTTATAACCGAAAAATATCCAAGATTGATTTCTGTGAACGATGGAAATGGGTTGACAAGTCTTCAACTTCTAGCAGTCACTCCTTCGGCATTCGATGAAGGAGTTGGGAACAACTTCTTGAAGCGGTTCATACACGATTGTAAGAATATACTGTAATCTAATTTTTCTATCATAACACTACAAGATATATGCCTTTAGTGACAGAGAAAGGGTGACAATGACTTTTATAAATGTGTAGACTTAAGTGTGAATAGATATGGCATATTTGTTGTAGTGAATTAAAATTAGATTGAGTCACAAACGTTTGTTATTGCATAACAAATCTGTAAGGAAAAATATGACTAAATAATACACTATCAACTAAAAAACATTATTAGCTCAGCTGCTCAGATTATTATTTCAATCTCACAATTCTCAATAGTTAAAAGATTGTAATTACTAATACAAAACAAACACTCTACAACTTTCAAGCTGGAGGAACACAATCAAACAACGATACTACGATAGAACCTAATAGAATAGAGTATATAATCGGCGGAGAAAATTGATAGGGTGATGATTAGGATTTTTCTCGATGAAAAATGTGTTTATATATTACTCCGTAGCATGTTCAGCAATCAATCTTTCCAAAAGGTGCTCCAAAAAAATTGTGCATAATCGTATTGATAGGACTACTCCATGTCCCTTTATTAACACACACATAATGACATACTGTTGTAATAAGCTGACAACATATTACACGACGATAACATGTCATAAATGACATGAAAAATATAATGACAATCAGGCTTAAGTTGAATGTCAATTTTGTCTCTAACTATCGTATTAATCTGATAATTATTTAAGAAAGAATAAACTTCTCACAATAATAAATCTAAAACACTTGGCAATTCGTATTTTGTGTTTACACAATTATACTCTTGGTGTTTGTGTTTTCGGCGCGCGATTGATAAAAACAAATTCATAATTTTTTTAATACGTAAAACGGTAGTCATTTAGCTCAAGTCATATAGGATGTAGCTTATATTAGATTTGAACTAAACATTTTATGACCGCACTAGTTTAGTTTTGCTTTTTATCAGTTGGTCGAGATGCATATAATATGATTTATATCATGTACTATTAGTTTTTCTTTAACACTGATTGAGTTACAGAAACATGAACAACATACTGAATTTTTGACAATACCTTTTATCGGCTAGTTTTAACAATCATATTTTTGTCAGACATTGCTACCGATCCAGAAAGACGCAGTAAAGTGCCTATTATTGAAGAAATTCGATACAATAAATATAAATGTGAATCTGCAAAAAGACTTGCAAGGATATTAGTTGAAAATGACAAATCATGGAAAGCAACGAAATCCAGATTGGATATGAGTAGAACGAAATTTCACAAATACGAAGTAACCAGTACTAGCACAATGGAAAAGACAGAATTTCCTTCCGCCCCAGACACTCCGTTGTTGTTAGCAACAAAATCTGGTTGCACATACATTGTTGAGAAGATACTAGAGTACTACCCTCCGGCAGTAGAACACATCGATGAGGATGGGCGCAACGTTTTGCATGTGGCAATTAAATATCGACGAAAGAATGTAATAGATTATGTTTCCAGTGTGCCACACTATCTCAGGAGGCTGAGAGGAAAGATTGATAAATATGGATACTCACTATTGCACATGCTTAGTGTAGAAGTAAAGGATAGCAAAGCTGAAGACGACATCAGAAGCCCAGCGTTAATACTCAGAGACGATTTGATTCTGTTTGAGGTACTTAAACATTACTATTTTAAATAGTCGGGGGGGTTCCATTTTTTTTATATCAAGATCCACAAACTCAATCAATTGTATGTGTCCGTCATCCTGAATCTACCAATTAAGACATTTGATCATATTTTTCTTGTTGATGCAGAGGATAAAAAAAATATGTACAACATTGGCAAGACTACAGATAAATTATGACAATCAGACTGCTGAACAGATGTTTCTTGAGAAAAATAAGCAGTTACGTCTTGAAGCCAAAGATTGGATGAAACGGACCGCTGAGAACTGTTCGATTGTTGCTGTACTCATTGCCACCGTTGCCTTTGCTGCAGCTTACACTGTACCTGGAGGTCCGGATCAAAAGACAGGCTATCCACTTCTTAAGAACAACCCATTCTTTACAGTCTTTGCACTAGCTGATGCACTTTCACTCTTATTTTCTTTGACATCAGTTATCATATTCCTTTCAATCCTCACCTCTTCATTTCGTTTAAATGATTTCCGAGACTCTCTTCATAGCAAACTAATGTTAGGGCTCACTGTATTGATCCTCGCGGTTTCAATGATGATGGTAGCATTTGCAGCCACACTTGTTTTGACCATTAGCAGCGGCCAGAATTGGACAAGTGTTTTCTTGTACATCGTATCATTCTTCCCAGTTTCTGTGTTCGCGCTTTCCTATATACGTCTTTACCAATTGCTCCTCAAAGAATTTACTGACAAAGTATGTATGCTTAAGGAAGCGGTATTCCCTACCCGTGTTGTTGCACCACCTCAAGCCGACTTCACCAGATTGGGTTATCAAGCTCTTGGTACTACTTTTGTCAATTCTAGCTAAATATACAATTAAGGGTTGATATAGTGTGTAACAGTTATATTATATATTTGGTCATAAACTTTCAATTTCAGTAGTTATAATATTGTACAACGCCTGTTTGCACTTATAAGCATAAATAAAAAATTCCATGTTTACGAATGGCAGTGTATATATATGTAAGTCTTGTCGACAAACAACCTAGTTACTAGAGAGGATGATCTTGAAGACTAACACACACCACAACAGTTAATATATTCGACAAGAAAGTAAATAACACACAAGATGGTTTAACCGATCGTTGTATTAAACCTTGAAAGAATGAATCGTACATAAACCCTCACCCCCTCATCTCTATTTATAGAGAATGAGAGGGTAAGAAACCGACTTGTACATAGACTTGAAGTCGGTGATAAAAACAGGAAATAAGGAAACGTTGTGCAGCTTGGGACTCAAGCTAACACCAACTGACCCATGCTATTTGACTAATGACACATAACCCCTTGGACTTTGACTTAAGCTAATATAAAGACTAAATACATAACAATTTCCACCTTAGGCTTCATATTAGCCTATACCGACCTTCAGCAACTCCAAGCAGTGATGTAACTTCCGTCCAGGTACCACCTTCGTCAAGGCATCCGCAGCATTGTGTTCAGTACCCACCTTCAGAACTTCAACCGTCTTTGCTTCCAAGACCTCTCTGATAAAGTGGTAACGCACATTGATGTGCTTAGTCCTTTCATGAAAAACACGATTTCGCGATAAGTGAATCGCGCCCTGATTATCACAATTAACTGCAACAGTGTTAAGCTCCACGCCCAACTCTTCTAAGAGTCCCCTTAGCCAAATAGCTTCCTTCACAGCCTCCGTAAGGGCCATATACTCCGCCTCTGTAGTTGAAAGAGCCACCACGTGTTGTAGCGTTGCCTTCCAGCTTACAACACATCCCTGTACTAAAAACGCGTAACCTGTGATTGACCTACCTTTATCCGGATCCTTTGCGTAGTCTGAATCAACAAAATCTGTTACGTCTACATGGTTGCCATGATTTGTCCCATACACCAAACCCACGTTTGCAGTACCCCGCAAATATTTCAAAATCCACTTCACTGCTTCCCAATGCTTTTTACCTGGATTCGCCAAATATCTGCTAACAACACTTACTGCATACGCTATGTCTGGCCTCGTGCACACCATCAAGTACATTAAGCTCCCAACCGCATTTGCATATGGCACCCTACTCATCCTTTCAACATCACAATCCCTAATCGGACAATCCTTCAACGACAGCTTGAAGTGCCCACCCAATGGCATCTTAACCGATTTCCCATTGTCTATTCTATAATTATTTAAAATCTTAGAAACGTACCCGGATTGTGACACCCTCAGAATCTTGCGACTCCGATCCCTGATGATCTCCATACCAAGAATCTTCTTTGCTTCCCCGAGCTCTTTCATGTCAAACTCCTTTTTAAGCAAAGACTTGATAGACCCAATCTCAGCCTTGCTTTTACAAGCAATCAGCATATCGTCTACATATAACAATAGATAGATATACTCACCTGGTGCATAACTCCTGTAATATACGCAGCTGTCGTAACTGCTACGCTTGAACCCGTTGCTCAGCATGTACTCATCAAACCTCTTATACCATTGCCTAGGTGACTGCTTCAAACCATAAAGGGATTTCTTTAACAAACATACCTTGTTACCTTGTTCATAACCCGGTGGCTGCTTCATGTAGATCACTTCTTCAAGATTCCCATGTAAAAATGCCGTCTTTACATCAAGCTGCTCTAGCTCATAATCTCTACACGCAGTCAATGCAAGTATAACCTGAATAGATGTGTGTCGAACTACCGGCGAAAATACTTCATTATAGTCAATACCTGCCCTTTGTGTGAATCCACGAGCCACCACCCTCGCCTTGTACCTAGGCTTTTGAACACCTTCAATCCCTTCCTTTATCTTGAACAGCCATTTGCAGCTCACCAGCTTTTGCCCAGCTGGATGATCCACTAACTCATAGGTCTCATTCTTGTTCAGAGAATCCACCTCTTCATCCATAGTAGCTTTCCACTTAAATCTATCTTTACAAGTAACTGCCTCTTGGTATGTCAATGGTTCATGAGTATCTTCTTCCTCTGCTGCAGCAAACGCGTAAGCAGCCATATTACTTTCATCTCGAAACCTCAAAGGTTTCATTCTTGTCCTTGGCTCTCTATCCCGAACCAACTGATAATCTGTGAGATCCGGTGTTTGATCATGATCCTGATCCCCTGCATCTTCATCATCGCCATCTTCCTGACCATCAATCAGATCTTCCTCAAGCGAATGATTATTTAACCTCTGCAGTTCTACCTCAACCTGTAATTCCTCAACAGACTTATCAGTACCTGCACCAGAATCCTTCAACGTGTCTTTGTACATGACACTTTCATTGAAGACCACGTTCCTGCTAGTGACTATTTTAGGTGATTCATCATCAAGCCTATATAGTCTGTACCCCTTCACACCTTCAGGATACCCCAAAAGAACGCATTTTACCGCTCTCGGCTCGAGCTTACCTTGTTTAACGTGTGAATATGCGACACAGCCGAAAATCCTCAACATCCCATAATCACTTGGATGTCCCGACCACATCTCCATAGGTGTCTTTTTCTCAATCGCTGTCGATGGTGACCTATTTATAAGATATGCGGCCGTACATGTCGCTTCCGCCCAGAAGGTCTTGGGCAATCCAGACTGAATTAATAAACAGCGTACCTTATCCATGAGAGTTCTATTCATCCGTTCAGCTAATCCATTCTGCTGCGGCGTCCCGGCAACTGTCAAATGTCTAGCAATCCCACTCTCAGTGCATAGCTGCTCAAATTCCCGGTTACAGAACTCAAGACCATTATCTGTCCTCAACTTCTTAACCGTCCTCCCAGTCTGATTCTCTACTAATTGCTTCCACTCTTTGAACTTTCCAAATGCTTCGTGTTTGAACCTGAGAATATAAACCCATACCCTCCTGGAATAATCATCAACAATAGATAAGAAGTACCTCTTACCTCCCAATGATTCCACCTGAGACGGACCCCATAAATCTGAATGAACATAGTCTATCACTCCCTGAGTAGTGTGCCTTCCTACACCAAAACTGACTCGATGTGACTTTCCCAGAACACAATTCTCACAAAAATCGAGCTTACCTAGACTTTTCTTTCCAAACAGCTCCTGCTTTTCTAGCACCTGAAGTCCCGCCTCACTAATATGTCCCAGTCTTTTGTGCCAAACCTGCGCAAGATTGTCTTTTTCTTCAACACTAGCATTAAGCTCACCCGCCACTGCATGGCCATCCAAAGAGTATACGCAATTATCCCTTCGAGTTCCAGATAAAATAACCTTAGAACCATTAATCACCTTGATTTTGCCCGACTGCATTTTTACGGTGTATCCCTCTTTTTCAAGAGTTCCCAGCGATATCAAGTTTCTTTTCAATTCAGGAATATACCTGACATTGTGTAACACAAAACTTGACCCATCTTTCAGTTGTACCCTTACTTTGCCAATACCTCTGATCTTGCACTCCCTGTTGTCACCCAACAGTACCCTGCCCCCATCGCATTCCAGAAAATCAAAAAATATATCTAACCTCGGTGTCATGTGATAAGAACCTCCTGAATCCATGATCCAATCTAGCAGAGCCTCTGCACTCATCACCATCATCACCTCAGAACCGTCATAAATCGAACCACTGGAGCTTGGCTGATCTTCTTTCTTGACGAAACCATTTGACTTCTTGCGATTATTCTTTGGACAGTTTCTTTTCAAGTGCTCCTCAGATTGGCAAATAAAGCACTTGAGTCTTCCACCTCGAGACTTCGATCTTGACTTTCCCCTAGACTGATGCGAATTCCTGCGATCAGTTCTTCCCCTCACGTATAACCCTTCACCATCATCCCCCTTCGCCTTAGATCTTTCTTTGATTTCCTTTGAATTCAGTGTGGCCATCACATCCTCCAAAGTCAAAGCTTCCCGTCCATAAAGCAAGGTATCCACAAAGTGTTCGTATGATGCTGGTAAAGAAGTGAGTAATAATAAAGCAAGATCTTCATCCTCGAATTTTACCTCAATATTTGCTAAATCAAGAACAATTTTGTTGAATTCATCTATATGCTCGGAAATCGTACGTCCAGCCGGCATGTAGAATGTATACAACTTCTTCTTCAGGTACAACTTGTTGGCCAAGGACTTTGACATGTACAAAGTCTCGAGCTTGGACCAAACCCCCGCTGCAGTCGTCTCCCCGGTAACCTCTCTCAGAACCTTGTTACCTAAACACAAAATCATGGCACTATGAGCTTTCTTGTTTAGCTCAGCTTTCGCTGTAGCATCCATATTTTCGGGTAAAACCTCCAGAGCTGCTTCACATCCATGTTGAATTAATAAAGCACGCATTTTGACTCTCCATAACCCGAAATCACCAGTTCCATCGAATTTATCGATTTCAAACTTGGCTCCCGTCATTCTTTAATCCCTTTATTAATTTGCTAAACCTTGTGAAAAAACCTCACAATCACAAACCAATAAAGTCCCTTGTGCAAAAATAATACCCTTCAAATAATTAACCTTTTGTTTCTAAATAATTAAAAACAAAAGCAAAAACAAATCCAATATTTAAGAATAGAGGATATCCACCAGAATAATAAATTCAATTATAATAATCCTTGAAGTGTAATATTTAGCTTTTAAATAAAAACCAATAACTGCACTGTTTATCTTTCTTCTTCGTTTAGAACTTTGACAAGAAAAACAAAACAGAGTTGCCTTCGTCGATATTTGATAAACCAAAAACCGACTAAACTTTAAATCCTCTACACCTTGTCACAAACCCGGACAATCGATGACCTAAAGAACCCTTTACTTGTCAACTAACCTGCTGCAACCTTGACGTCCAAAGAACCTTGAACACCAAAACCTTTGTTGTCAATTAACTGGTAGCCCAAGCAGAAAATACCCTCCTGCTCCTTCCAGAAAAACCGAACAGCAAAGCAACCTTCAAACGATCGAACCTAGTATACTAGAAAAACCCGCGAACCCGAGCTCTTGATACCACTTGTAAGTCTTGTCGACAAACAACCTAGTTACTAGAGAGGATGATCTTGAAGACTAACACACACCACAACAGTTAATATATTCGACAAGAAAGTAAATAACACACAAGATGGTTTAACCGATCGTTGTATTAAACCTTGAAAGAATGAATCGTACATAAACCCTCACCCCCTCATCTCTATTTATAGAGAATGAGAGGGTAAGAAACCGACTTGTACATAGACTTGAAGTCGGTGATAAAAACAGGAAATAAGGAAACGTTGTGCAGCTTGGGACTCAAGCTAACACCAACTGACCCATGCTATTTGACTAATGACACATAACCCCTTGGACTTTGACTTAAGCTAATATAAAGACTAAATACATAACAATATATGATAAATTTCAGGTACGAATGATCACACATTCTATACGTGCTGCAAATAATCACTGAGTGTGTAGCGTGCCTACAAGTTTAATGATATACGTACAGTTTTATAATTTCATGTACTGTAAATACAGTGAAATGGAAATGCAAGAATATTTAGCAACTTAGAATTGAGAAAACCAGTGTTTTGCTTGTATCACGTAGAAAACTAGATAAAAATCTGTATTCATGTGATTACTAAATAAATTACGACATTATATATTCTTTCTAAGAAAGACAAATATATTCACACATGCACCTACAACTTCCTATGTCAAATATATGTGTCTCAATTAGTCTATCTCGCGTGTGTATTACAGGGGTAGTATAGGTAAAGAAATTACACTCGTATTTATATTTGTGTGTAATAAACACAAAACTTTGATAGTCCAAAACGACATTACCCACACAATTTAAACTGAACCAGATACAACACTTTGTTCGTAACTTGCATTATTTGTTGGCCTAATACCATAAAAAAGCATCTTAGTTGTCACAAATAGTTGTTTTGAGTAGCGTACTAAATATTTTCCTTGTTTGTGGGTCAAACCCGACTAATTTGTCCACAAGTGAGTTTTTTTCCACAGGTATACCAAGTAGCCGGTTCAAGCATTATTTTTATTCTTTGTATTCTTGACAGCGTGGAAGTAAAACACACACCGACACACACTTCATCTCCCCCACCACGCTCTAACCTCGTACATGTGCCAATTAGGATTATTTTCATTACTTTATGCATTTCAAGTACAACCTTATCTTCTTTATAACCCCACATATCCATCATGTATCGCTTTCAAGATCCCCAAAAATTGTTACAAAACCCTAATTTGTGCAACATAAAAAATCAATATCGATTTTCTGAAATTGGCATCAAAGAAGGTATATACATTGTAATATTTAATGTTTTATTTCCCCAATTGCATTATTTTATTATAAATATATGTTTCTTAGGGTTTTTTCAAATTTGGGTTTTTCATTAGTGTTTAAATTTTTTATCACAGGTGTCATGGACTTACCACTTGATGTGGTATTCAAATCCATTACAATGGTGTTTTCATGTTTGATCCTCTAAGGTACACCTATTGTAGAGAATTGTTAATGGAGGCTTCATCCTCAGATAGGATAATGTTTAGCCAGCTTTTAGATATATTGCTTCCTAAGATAAGGCAAAACATATGGGCTTTGTTCATTTGTATCCCTGAGTTAGATATCGATAGTGGTGGCTTAAAAATAATTGAAACAGATGCTGATGTGCATGTCTTATATGATCTAGCAAAACAACATAAGAAAGTAGACGTATATGTAGCTCATTCTCCACAGAATTTAGCACCATATTATCATATCAATTTGTGTTTAGAGGGTTCTGATTCTGAGGTTACTTCAAAAAGGAAACATCATGAAAAGTTGAAAAAAGATGCAGGAAATATGAGTGTCGAAGAGCTTATAAGTTTGGCTGAGGAAGAATCTCACTCTCCTTATTTAAGGTCTCCCCCACTAAAAGAAAGGGCTTCAAGAAATGATTTTGTTGGAAAAGTATGGTTCCATAGAATGTTTAATATTGATGATCACTGTGGTTACGAATACCCTTTCCTAACTGATGATGAGGTAGGTGGTAATGTGAATGCTAATGAAGCTGTTGACGACAGGGGTGTCGATGACATTGACGTGGACAATATGCTCGCTGATATGGATATAGATCATGTTACGCCAACTAGGCCACAAGCAGATAGGGTTGGAGATACACTTAATGAAAATACAGTTCCGCAAGAAACTGTTGGTAATGATAATGCATTGCAGGGTGATAACAATGACTTAGACGCTGACATTGATGAAGTAGTGCTGGCTAGGCAAAGGAAGCTTGATAAGGGGAAGTCTGTTATGACTTCCAAAAAAAAGGCACCACAAGTTACTGCATCAAATGTTCGCAGAGGTAATGGTATCACCATCCGAGAGAACCCTAATCCAAACGCATCATCAGACTCGGATAGTGAAAGGTGGGAATAGCGGTATGCAAGGAAGGACAACAAGGAGTGGATTACAACAAAGGGAAACAAGATCTGAACCAGCAGCACATGTGCAACAACGAAGAGAGATACCTGCACAGCCAAGGATACCACCAAGAACGCCTAGTCAAAGGATTTTGATGAAGAAATTGTCTGGACCATTAACAGGACCTGGTTCTAGTCCTGATAATGAAATAGTCCTTGACTAGTTCTTTACAAAGAACTAGTATTTGATTGCACATATTTTGGTAAATCTGTCAATGTTTCATGTGCAGAAAAAACAGTTAATATCTGGATGTTATTGTGTAATTATGTTGCCCCATTTTGTCCATCGTAGGGGGTTGTGTTTTAGGAAAAAAAACTGACATAGTGATGCAGTTAATGCCACTATGAATGTATGTAAGATATGTCAGGTGGTGATGCTTATAATGCCACCACAAAGCCCTGTCTTGTTCACTGAGGGCCTTTAAGGTTAGTTAACTTAAACTGTGTTCTAGTTATAACATTGTAATGTGCAATAGCACAAACACTTAATGTTATTGAAGAACAGTTTTGGTTCTACTTGTCATTTAATTTCAGTTATATGTTTGTGTCATAGTTAGTATGATTAGAAAGAGTAACATAACATAATTAAACCATTTCATTGGTACAACATAAAATTGTTCATACAATCAAACATCCTACATAGACTTGAAACTGAAGTGGAAAACAACATGAGATGAAGCATGAACCATTAATTCCTAAATGACCCAACAAGAACTGCCACAACCAAGACAAACAACAAAATAATCAAACAAGTGGAACCAACTAAGAACATGTCAAGAACTTTTCCCTTCATCTTTAAATCATTTAGTTCCTTGAAAATGACTGCCATTGACACATCTTCATTTGCATGATGCTCTTGAGTACCAACATGTTCTTGGGTAGCAACAAGTTTAATGGCTTCATTTGCCTTAGTAACATTGGGCACTTGAGCCTCAACCTGGTTAGAAAGGCAGTGAACATTGCACTCCAAAATCTGATTGTCCTTATATAGCTTGTACATGAGGTCCTTGTAGTAGTCAGATGGCAACTCATCATCCAGGAACCCATAAACATCACATTTTTTATCCTTTTTCTATACATTTGTTCAAACACAAAATGAAGATAAGAACATCACTACAAATTTGATAAAATGCAATTTTTTAAAGTAACTTACACGAATAGGACATGCTTTGAATCTGCGACCTGGATTTTCAGGGGTCCATGCCACTTGTTCATAGATTGGATACTTACAATGACAGTGGGTCATACGAGCAATTTCTTCCTTAGTGTATATTCTTCGATAGTAACGAGTTGATGAGGAGGACGAGGCCATGGTTACTAGGCAAGTGATTGGTTAGTGGTTTGTATTGGATTGTATTTTGATTTTGAAGGTAAATCATAAATCAGATTTAGGGTTTGTGAATGGTGAGTTGTTTGGGGAAGAAAGGGTAAGGTGAATATTTATATTAGTTAAAATTATAAAATTAGTGACATGGAAAACAAAAAAAAAAACAAAAACATATAAACCTGATGACATGGACACATAACCGGCTGGGGTAGGGAAAAAACTCGCTTGTGGACAAATTAGTCGGGTTTGACCCACAAACAAGGAAAATATTTAGTACGCTACTCAAAACAACTATTTGTGACAACTACGATCCTTTTTTATGGTATTAGGCCTTATTTGTTTGTAAGTAATATATCGAACGTGAAATAACCAAGTTTACATTTACATAATTTGTTCGTATTTTACAACCATTGATCAGTTTGTCACGATTCTGGCAATATGTGATTTTCATGTACAGAATATTATAATTAATGACTAAAAGCAAGAATACATTGGTCAAAAGTGGGGACCAAGAAAGCAACATCATACGAATACAGGAAACAAAGAACTTAATTATTTCTTCGTAAAACAAGTAACTAAACCCCTTCACAATAATTTGAAGAGATGATCGAATTATACTTTTATAGATTCTTTTATACTAGTTATTTATTATGCATAAAATACTTGAACAATGTAGATTTCAACTTATGACATACAATTATATATGTTTTATAGTACAAAGCTATTCAAGCTACTCGTATGTTGCAAGAGAAATATTTTACATATAAATTACTATATTAGGAGTATAATATACGATGTGACTGTTGTAAATAGTAACAGAAAAGTGTCGTTATCAACTATCACTCAATCTTATTAGAAGTTGGTTACTTTGAACCAAACGGTGTGATCATTTTTGGATCAAAAGTGTAGATTGGCAGGGACACCTCAACCCTGTGTACTATAATAGTACCCATCAACCCTACCCAGCAAAGGTTTGATGCCTGTGAAATACCTCCACCCAATACCCAACAATGCTTGCGGTGTGATCATTTTTGAAAGAGTGTAACTTTTCACCAAAAGTCATTTTGTTTATTATATAAACATGGCTTTTGTCTTTCATTCAAAATAATATACATCAAATTCTTCATGTTTTGCTCTATTTCTTTTGACTAGGTATTGAGTGTTCATTCTTGTCGTATCTTTATACAAATTTCTTGTAATACAAGGCAATCAATAGGGTAAAAATATTATTGCAAGAAAAGTGTTTTACACAATTTAAGAATTCTCCGAGCAATCTTAGGATTATCACACCCTAATATAAAAACATATTACTTTTTGTCTATCATAAGAGTTTCTTAGCATTGATCCTTATTAAACGTACGTGTTCCACGTTTGGTTTGGAGTCTATTTCTTTTTTAGGAATCGTAGATGTCTTTTTGTGTATTCTTATTCGCACTGCAACAAGTGTTACATTTACAAAAGCAGCTTTTTGATTAACATTGATCCTTTATGTTATAGAAATTAAACCTGTGACTTAACAGCAAGGCATCCGATGCAGATATAAAACAACTTTAGTTGGTGAATAAATAACAATTTCCACCAAATAGGAATGTGCTGCAAAATCTTCTAACATACGTACCCCATGGAAAAAGCTTTCTGTTTTTCTCAAATGTAGAGAATAAGGATTATGACGCACTTATCAGTGGAGGAATTTTTCATACTATATATAGATAGAAATCGTTTTGGTTTTCTTGTGTGTGTGCGCTAGCCTTTTTCTTCTCAATTACAATGAATGTCATTGCATCAAGAGATGACGACGACAGGACCACCGGGGAGCTGTATGAGGCTCTGTCAAAAGGAGAAGATGTGAAGGTATTTGAGATATGTAGATACATCTCAAATGGCCCGTTTCATATAGTAACCATACACAATGACACGGTTCTTCATATGGCCACTTTCAATAAGCGTAACAACCTTGTTGTTGCGCTACTTCGTTCCTTACCTGAAAGCCATTTTGATAAACTGACATGGGTAAATAGCAGTGGAAGCACCATACTTCATGAGACAACTGTCAATAATGGGACACTTGAGGCTGCTAGGGAAATGTTACTTAGGGTTCCTTCATTGCTCACGATGACCAACAAGATGGGTGAAACCCCTCTTTTCCATGCAGCTCGCTACGGTAAGACCAAAATTTTCAGATTTCTTTGTGAGGAAGCGGAAAGAGCAGTTCGTAAAGGAGCTGATTTGATGACATTTCTTTTGAGAAACGATAAAGCTACCATACTACATGTTGCAATCCTCAGCCAGAACTTTGGTAAGTTTATTATTATTTTTTTTTTTAAAAGTTAGTTGCGGTCCTCTGAATGTATGATATATCTATATATGTTATTTATGCACAGATTTGGCATATTTTATAACTGAAAAATATCCGAGATTGATTTCTGAGACCGATGGAAATGGGATGACAAGTCTTCAACTTCTAGCAGTCAATCCTTCGGCATTCGATGATGGAGTTGGGAACAACTTATTGAAGAAGTTCATACACCATTGTAAGAATATACTGTGATGTACTTTTTCTATCATAACACTACAAGATATATGCCTTTAGTGACAGAAAAGGGTAACAAAGCCTTTTATAAATGTCCATCCTTATTATCACAAAGCTTTCAGATCACTGTAATTGTGCACATAATTTTTTACACTTATATAAAGCGTGTAATTTTTTTAAATATTTTCGCAATCACAAATGTATACAAGTTCATTACATTTATACGCGTGAAAAATAAATACAAACAAGACGTTTTTTACACTTAAAATTGTAAAAAAAGGTTCACTTTTAGCATGTATAAACATAAACTTTAATCACACTTTTAAGTGCGGAATTCAATTTGTTACCCAATTTATTTACATCAAAGGAAGTGTGAAGAGATTGAGTGTGAGAAATTGATCTTATTCACACTTGAAAGTGTTAGCAAATATATATTTGTACAAACTGTGATATTTTTATTTTTATTATTTTTTTTTCAAGTTTATGTGTGAAAATGTATGTAATAATAATATTTCATGCTTATAAATGTTATAAATTCTACATGGTTATATTAACTTATGCAAAAATTTAACAAAAAGGTTCACAATTTTTAGAAGCGTGTAGACTAAAGTGTCTATAGATGGCATGCCTGAATAATCTGTAAGGGAAAATATGACTAAATAATACTCGTAATCAATTTACTAATGCAAAACAAACAAACCAAACACTATTAAGATGAAAGAGTGAATAACTGATCATTCTACAACTTTCAAGTTGGAGGAACGTACACTATCAAACAACGATACTACGATAGACCCTAATAGAGTAGAGTATATAATCGGCCGAGAAAACTGATAGAATGATGATGATTAGGGTTTTTCTCGATGAAATCTGTTTATGTATTAGCATGTTCAGCAATTATTCTTTACAGCTTTAGTTCTTAATCTTTCCAAAAGGAGCTCCAAAAAAATTGTTCATAATAAACTACCATCTTTCTGCGTTATCTTTATCATATTAATAGGACTACACCATGTCCCTTAACACACACATAATGACATACTGTAATAAGCAAGAAGATTTCTATCTTAATCGTTTCTTTATATATGATAAAACAACATATTACACGCCGATAACATGTCATAAATGACATGAAAAATAACATGACAATCAGGCTTAAGTTGAATGTCAATTTTGTCTCTAACTATCGTATTAATCTGTTAATTATTTGAGTGATTTTCGAGTCATTTTCAAGAAAGAATAAAACTTCTTACAATAATATATAAAACACTTGGCAATTCGTATTTCGTGTTTACACAATTATATTATTTGTGTTTGTGTTGTCAGCGTATTGATAAAAATAAATTCATAAATTCATAGTTTTTAGCTCAAGTAATATATATAGGATGTAACTTTTTATGAGTAACATATTAGATTTGGACAAAACATTTATGAGCTGCAGTAGTTTAGTTTTGCTTTTTATCTGTTGGTCGAGATGCATATAATATGATTTGTAGTTACATGAACAACATACTGAATTTTGGACAACACCTTTTATAGGCTAGTTTTAACAATAAATTTCATTTTTTTGTCAGACATTGCTACTGGTCCAGAAAAACGTAAAGTGCCTATTATTGAAGAAATTCGATACAACAAATACAAATGTGCATCGGCAAGAAAACTTGCAAGGAGATTAATTGAAAATGACAAATCATGGAAAGCAACGAAATCCAGATTGGATATGAGTAGAACGAAATTCCACAAATACGAAGTAACCAGTACTAGCACAATGGAAAAGACAGAATTTCCTTCCGCCCCAGACACTCCATTGATGTTAGCAACAAAATCTGGTTGCACATACATTGTTGATAAGATACTAAAGTACTACCCTCCGGCAGTAGAACACATCGATGAGGATGGACGCAACATTTTGCATGTGGCAATTAAATATCGACGAAAGAATGTAATAGGTACTGTTTCCAATGTGCCACACTATCTCAGGAGGCTGAGAGGAAAGATTGACAAATATGGATACTCACTATTGCACATGCTTAGTGTAGAAGTAAAGGATAGCAAAGCTGAAGACGACATCAGAAGCCCAGCGTTAATACTCAGAGACGATTTGATTCTGTTTGAGGTACTTAAACATTACTATTTTAAAAAGTCGGGTGGTTTCCGTATTTTTTATATCATGATCCACAACCTCATTCAATTGTATGTGTTGGTCATCCTGAATCTACTACGACATTTGATCATATTTTTCTTGTTGATGCAGAGGATAAAAAAAATATGTACATCATTGGCAAGACTACAGAGAAATTGTGACGATCAGACTGCTGAACAGATGTTTCTTGAGAAAAATAAGCAGTTACATGTTGATGCCAAAGAATGGATGAAACGGACAGCTGAGAACTGCTCCATTGTTGCTGTACTCATTGCCACCGTGGCCTTTGCTGCAGCTTACACTGTACCTGGAGGTCCGGATCAAAAGACAGGCTATCCACTTCTTAAGAACAACCCATTCTTTACAGTCTTTGCACTAGCTGATGCACTTTCACTCACATTTTCTTTAACATCAGTTATCATATTCCTTTCCATCCTCACGTCTACATTTCGTTTAAATGATTTCCAAGACTCTCTTCATAATAATCTAATGTTAGGGCTCACTGTACTGATCCTCGCGGTTTCAATGATGATGGTAGCATTTGCAGCCACACTTGTTTTGACCATTAGCAGCGGCCAGAATTGGACAAGTGTTTTCTTGTACATCGTATCATTCTTCCCAGTTTCTGTGTTCGCGCTTTCCTATATACGTCTTTACCAATTGCTCCTCAAAGCATTTATTGACAAAGTATGGATGCTTAAGGAAGCGGTATTCCCTACCCGTGTTGTTGCACCACCTCAAGCCGACTTCACCAGATTGGGTTATCAAGCTCTTGGTACTACTTTTGTCAATTCTTGCTAAAATATACAATTAAGGGTTGATATGTGTAACACTTATATCATATATATATTTGGTCATAAAGTTTCTATTTCCATAGTTATAATATTGTACAACGCCTGTTTGCGCTTATAAGCATAAATAAAAAATTCCATGTTTATGAATGGCAGTGTATATATATGACAAATTTCATGTATTGTGCATTTCATATACGAATGATCACACATTCTATACGTGCTGCAAATGATCACTGTGTGTGTAGTGCGCCTACAAGTTTACGTACAGTTTTATAATTGGAAAAATGTCTCAATTAGAATATATAGTAACTTAGAATTGAGAAAACCAGTGTTATGCTTGTATCACGTAGAAAACTAGCTAGATAAAAATAGATGTTCATGTGATTACTAAATCAATTAGTTGATTTACAAGATTACAATTCACACACCTACAACTTATTAATATGTCAAATATATATGTCTCAGTTAGTCTATCTCGTGTGTGTTACAGGGGTAGTATAGGTAAAGAAATTACACGCGTATTTGATTTATATTTATGTGTAACAAACACAAAATCTGATTGTCCAAAACGACATTACCCACACAATTTAACTGAACCGGATACAACGTTATTGTTTGTTAGTAATATATCGAACTTGAAATAACCAAGTTTAAATTTACATAATTTGTTCGTATTTTACAACCATTGATCAGTTTACGATTCTCGCAATGTGTGATTTTCATGTACAGAATAATTTAATGACTAAAAGCAAGAATACATTGGTCAAAAGTGGGGCCAAGAAAGCAACATCATAAGAATGAGTAAACAAGAAACAATGAACTTATTTCTCCAAAATCAAGCGACTAAAAACCCCTTCGCAATAATTTGAAGAGATTATCGAATTATATTTTTGTACTCTTTTATACTAGTTACTTATTATGCATAAAATACTTGAACAATGTAGAGTTTGTAACTTATGACATACGATATATTAGATACCCCCTCCGTCTCAAATTTATTCTCCACTATTGACTTTTTTAGTCTTTCTTCTTCAACTTTGATTTTAAATATTTTTGTTAGTATTACATAATATTTTATGCAAAATATATAAATGGATTAGGTTCTGAGTGCACTTTTCAATAGTATAATTTTTATCAAGTATTATGTAATAAAAAATATATATATTTATTATCAAAGTTGAACCAGTTTTACTTTAAAAATTCAAACTGGACAATAATTTTAAAACGAATGGAGTATTAAATTTTACTATCGATGATCAGTAAAAGCATCTTTTGTTGGATTACGAAATTCTTGCAAATCCAATTTATCATATACTATAATCATTGTATGATTTATATTTGTTTTTATTTATTAAGAATTTGTTGAATATGTTATACAAGAATGCCATCCTCATGATGATGTGCATGAGAGATATGTGATTTTGGAAATAAAAGTCGTCAAATCGTTGTCTGGCCACCAATGGTGAATTTGATTACTCCGTATTTTTACTAAATCACATATCATTCGTTACTACATATTCATGGTTAATAAATTCTGTTAGTAAATTAAAACTAGTTAGATTGGTTATCTGGTAGGTGTTTAAATAACTAATTGAAATTTATTTAAACGCAACATGTATTTTATATGGCATCAAGTTAAATATGTCATGGTAGTAACATATTGGGATTCTATATGAACAAAGTACGTTAGCACTTGAAGAGAACCTGGTTTTGAAATATAATGGGAACCTTGAATACTAAAAGGATGAATCAATGCAAGTCAGATAATTGGACAAGAAGATTGCATCTATAAGTGTTGGACTTTACTATGGCATGTTGTCATAATATGGTTTTTTCAAACAAGAAAAAATATATAAAGTAACGCTTATAAGCAAATCATAAAGGCTAATTCCTTGGTAACAATAATTGAGCAACGACAGTGTCAAGTCGTCAATTATGTTTACATGTCAATTTCCAAAGTATTGGACTTATATGAAAGTCAACCAGTTTGTAAAGATAGGGTGATCACAATTAGTTTTTACAATTGAGTATATGAGGGATGGGATTAAAGCCCACATAAAATCGTCATCCATGATGGAACCTTGTCCTATTACAAAGCATTGCGATGGTCCCTGTGGATGCTAAAGCAATGTGATTTCTGCCCAGTGCTCTGAACGTCAACGTGAAGAAATTCAACCAAGCGTGGGTAAACAGCGGGAGTAACTATGACTCTCTTAAGGTAGCCAAATGCCTCGTCATTTAATAAGTGACGCGCATGAATGGATTAACGAGATTCCCACTGTCCCTGTCCACTATCCAACGAAACCACAGCTAAAGGAACGGGCTTGGCAGAATCAGCGAGGAAAGAAGACCCTATTGAGCTTGACTTTAGTCCGACTTTGTGAAATGACTTGAGAGGTGTAGTATAAGTGGGAGCCCTCAGGTGTGACAACTGGCAAATTAGGGAGTTATTTTGAAAACCCGCATTACATTAAAGTTCGTTTATAAATTATATTTGAAATTTTATTCGTAACGAACTTGAAAAACCAATATTTTGGTTGATTATATCTAAAACTTTTATGGAATCGAATTTGATTTATCGATGTGATGATAATTTTTTTCGAAATTCTATTGGCACTACGTTGACTCCGGCACTAGGATAACCTAACAGAAATTTTATGTCTTGAGTCTACGGATTCCACTATATATATATATATATATATATATATATATATATATATATATTATTGAACGTATTGTGATATTTTTGGGAACGAGCTCGGTCCGAGAAAGAGTTGGAGTATTTTATAAAGTTACGGGTTTTGGTTCGTGTATTTTACACCTAGTCACCTTACCCTAAATATAATAACACTTTTGTTATTATTATTATTATCATTATTATTATTAGTAGTATTATTGTTTGAGAAAAAGAAAGAAAGAAAACATTTTTTTTTTAAAAGAGTAAAACTACAAAACGTCCTTGTGGTTCCTGGACTTTCACACAAACACAAACAACCTATTACTCATCTTCAACCTCTCATCTCTCTCTCTACAACCCTAGCAGCCGCCACCCTCATCTCACCACCACCATCACACCGCCGATCTTACAACACAACCATCACCACCATCTTCATCCCCTCCTCATGATCTTTCTTTTGGCGTACCTCACGCGCGCCCAAACACCCCACATCACCTCGTTGGTTAATCACCGCCGCCATACACACCACCAATACCATTAATATTACTTGGTTTTTAAAGATTCACGAGTTTGGAAGAGTAAAAAAGGTAGGTAACATCGGTTTGGTACCACGATGTGAGTGTCAATCTGTGGGAACACGGAAGATTTTGATGGGAATCGAATAAAATGATTGGGGATACAATATTTTTGTTATAAAAATTAGTTTGGTATCCGGGTTTGTTGTTTTTGTGGGAGGTCAAGACCAAAACCGAGAGCTTATGCTCTCGGCTTGTATATATGGGGTTTATATTATATCTTCTTGTTGTTTGTGGGACTCGATTGGATGTTCAGGAGAGTGATTGGATTAGTATTTGGCCACGAGTTGGCATATGGTTTTGGTTCTTGGGATATCGATGCCCCAAGGGGCCCTTTTGGTTGGTTTTGAGGCTCGGTGTGAGCTAGCCGAGACCCACTAGGGGTCTCTTAGTTTGGTTGCGGTTCGACAGTGGTGAGCCGAGACCCACAAGGGTTTGGCAACAACCATTGGTTGATAATCTTGTTTTTCCTGTTGTTATTGTTTATTTGTTGTTTATATTGGTGACTATTGTTGTTTTATGTTGTTGTTAATGTTTGTTTGGTGTCGAGGGTGAATAGAAGAGTCGAGACCCTCGAGGTCTCGGCAATGGAATTATTATTTTGTGGAGTTGTTGTCGAAGGAAAATGGGGACCGATTGTGAGACGGTCAACTAGAATGACGGAGATAGGTTAGTCGGGTGCCGTAGTCGGACCCTATTGTTGTAGCACGTGATTTGGGTAATGTTGGACGGAGATTGATTACTTGGTTTGACTTGATTATTATTTTTATTTTGGACTTGGACAATGAGCCGAGAGTGATGACTCGGACATGTGACCATTTCGTATGACTCGATAAATATTTATAATCAAACGTAAATAATAAAACTCGTAATAATATTATTGGTAATATAAATGTTTATATAAATATATAGACGTGAATAACGTATATATAAATATATAAATGCGTATATTAATAATAAAACGATCACGAGTAATATTATAACAATAACGTAACGATAAATATTATACTATGAAAGTGGTGTAATAAATGTCGGGAGCGTTATTATAATTAAACGACTATAAATAACGATGAAATCTTGACGTTAAATAAATATTAAATAAAATAATTTCTTTTAAATAAATAAAGGAAACTATCGAGTTATACGGGGTCGTGGTCACTTGAGTCCAAGTGGTTTATTATTTGTGACGTTTGTGTTGTCACGGATATATGACAATTAATACACTCACTTTCGATAACTACGTAACTTATTTAATCGACGAGTTAAATAAGAGCTATTTAGTTGTTTAAATTGAGTATATTAATGGGCATCGTATCCTACGACGCCCATAGGTTGTGGTATGTGTATGGGAATAATAAGTTACTAAGTATCTCGTGAGATTGCCAAATTGACGAATTTGGTAAGCTTAACGATATAGTTAGTGAATTTATTAGACTTTGATATATACCATATAGTACTTTATGTGCAATGTGTGACCTAGGATTTGGGTATAATTTTAGAATGGTGTATTAAGTAAATAAATATGGGGGATTACCGAATCGACGGATTTGATAAACTTCGATGATTTATTTAAATGATATATTGGGCTAATATTAGACCTATAGATTGTTTTATTATCCTTTTTGTTGTGACTTCTTGGTTTGAGTTGTGTCGACCCACCACCCGTATGGATACCAAACGCCAAACTCCAAACTAATACGAGATTTATTCGAGAAATGGATTTTCGGAAGTAAAATGGAATACGTTCGGGTTTAGGAATATTCGATTTTGAGGAAATGATTTCTGAACGAGTTAATATTGTTAGGTCGTGCCGAGTCCGTAGTTGCCGTCTTTTGAGTTACTATACATCTTACCTCTACCGATTTTTTATTGCTGATTTCTGGACTTGAGGTGAGTCATAACCCCACTTTTACTCTTGAACTATGTTTTCAATACTTGGGGTGAGAAATGTGCAAATTATTTTATGTGGACTATTTATCGCTTTTATATTCTTTCTAAAACTTGCTATGCGTATGGACTAGGATGTATTGTCAGCTTTAGTCACATAGTTTTGTGTGTACTATTCAAGGTTGGCTTATTTGGTTATTGATGGATTGTCAGCTTTAGTCACATATTTGTTGTGTGTACTATTCAAGGTTGACTTATTTGGACTGTCAGCTTTAGTCACATAGTTTCGTGTGTACTATTTAAGGTTGACTTATTTAGATACTATAGCGTGCACCTATAGGTTATTGATACATCGGAGGTTATCCGAGTATTTATGGTATTGCGGGGGTTACCCGAATATCTATGTTAGAACGGAGGGTATCCGTGTGTTAGGTTGGAGTGGAGGGTATCCGCAGGCTTTTAGCGAATCCTTAGTCTAGCTAGCAAGCGTTTTGCGTATATGTCCACTATATTGTTAGATGAATTTAAACCTATGATCTCACCAGCGAAAGCTGACTTTTAGCACGTTTTCTCAGGAAATTAAGTGATGCTCTATGGATGCTTGGATTGGAGGCTTGGCAATGGCACCGGTTATGGATCTACTTTTCTAAAACTCTGATAAACTATTGTGGACCTACGTTTATTTCTTTTGGGCCTGACTCTGAATGAATGTTGGGATAAATGTAAACTTTAAAAACCCGTTTTGGCTGTGTTTTTCTTATGTTTACTTTATCTCGTTCTTTCATGACTTTGAATGGATACCAATCCCCGTAGCACCCCGAAAGCTTGTTGAGTCTTCCGCTGTATCGAATTTTGGGGGTGTTACAGATTGGTATCAGAGCCAAGGTTATAGAGAACTAGGTAAATAGACACCTAAACTATAACCGATTTTTATAGAAAACGATCCTCGACCATTGCCCGCCAGCCCGCCAAGCCGAAGCATCATTATTATTATTGAAGTATATTGAGATGATTATTAGATTTGGGATTCTTGAGATGATTTGAGGATTTGAGGTTTATTGATTTTGTGATGTGATGACGTTTTGAGGAATTATATGCGTTTTGAGGAATTATATGCATTTTGAGGAATTATATGCGTTTTGAGGAATTATATGGCTTAATTATTTTATGAATGATTTTAGTAATGTGGTATTTGAAACTCTTTACTGAGATTATATAATTGGGATTTTATGATGATTTTTGATGCGATATTTTGAGTTCGCGCTTTAGTTGTTTTGAAACACTTACACCTACCCTACGCCGTTGTCACAAATTATAGCCTCCTTTGCACGTGTTGTTGTTAAGAATTGTTATTGCTAGTACGCGTCGCCCATCGTAGATCACTATGGCCCCTGATGACCCATACGTGATGGTCATGCGTTCAGCCACTACTACTTTATAGTCCCATTGTCGCCCTAAGTCGTCGACTTTATCGCCTCGTGGTTTGCCTGCTCGGAGATGACGAGTGATGGAGTACCCCTTCGACGAGGAGTACGCGGGTGAGCAGAATGATAACCCTCAAGATGAGGAAGAGAATGATGACCCTCAGGATTGGGAAGAGGATGATCCTCAGGAGGAGGGTATGCCTGATGATGATGGGTCGCTAGCACATTCAGTTCATTCTGCGAAGCCCGATTCCCCGATACATCCGTTAGAGCCGGTTTCACCTGATCATCCGTTTTTGTTTGATTCACCACCTGGTAGTCCTGTGGCGTCGGATGCACCTTCTGAGGTTTCTGCTAAGCATGCAGAGTTAGGTGAGACTGGTAGGATGTGGGCTCAGATTATTGCACAGGGCGAGAGGATCTCGCGGATGTCTGACCGACTTGAGATGGTCATTGCTGAGTTTATTGTTGAGTTGTTGTGGATTTGAGGAGTCTACGCCAGCATCGTGGCTAGATCGATTTGGAATCAGGTTGTTGTGTTGCTACATAAGCCAAGGAGTATTTGGTTAGGAGAGCTAGTTAGTATATCTCTTATGTCATGATAGTCGGATTGTACGTTCGTCTCGTATGGAACGATTAGTATCTATTATGCCTGTTGGTAGTATGGAACGATGTATTGATCGCTACTTATGGACGATGGTGAGCTCGTATGATATTTTACGGTTTTTGGCGTACATGGAGAATTGTGTTCCTATTTGCGTTGTTGATATTGTCTTGGAATTATATTAATGGCTGTACGATGAAACCCTGTCAGAGCTACCCGAACTGGTACGGCAGCGACTACTCCTGACAACCTGGACACTACCAACCGCACGATGATCATGATCCACTTAATGCACCTACTGTGGATCAAGCAATGATCAATCAACTTGTGGAGCAACGAGTTGCTGAGCTACTAGCTGAGTCAAATCATTCCAACAATTCTGCTGGAACATTTCCACCTGTTCGTGCTAATGGATGTAACTACAAGGAGTTCAAGATTTGTGGACCTATTGAGGTTGGTGGAACTGAAGGAGTGGTTTACTTGGCCAGGTGGATTGAGAAGACTGAGTCAGTGCTTAATGTCAGTGGTTGTGCGGAGAATGCGAAGGTAAAGTTTGCTTCTTTTACTTTCAAGGATGAAGCTTTAACTTGGTGGAACAATTACCGTAATTCGGTTGGAAGTGATGTGGCGTATGCTACGACTTGGGAGCAATTTAAGTCTTTGCTGATTCAGACTTACTGCCCAAGAAATGAGGTTAAGAAGTTGGAGATTGAGTTTTGGAATCACAAAGTGAAGGGTACTGATATGGCGACTTACAATCGCCGTTACCAGGAGTTAGCCTTGCTTTGCCCCGATATGGTTAGAACTGAGACTCTAAAGATTGAGCGGTATACCGATGGGTTGCCTGTGGCTACAAGGAATGACGTGATTGCTGCTAGACCTGCAAATATCCATGAGGCCATCAAAACCGGTCAACAATTAATGGATTCGTTGGAATTGGAAGGAGCTGATAAGGATAAGAATGGAAAGAGAAAGAGAGACCATCACTCTAAGGGTAATGATCACCGAAACCAGCGACAAGCTATTGCTAAGGCTTAAGCTATTGGGAATGGAGATAAAAGGAACCAAAATGGTGATGCACCCAAGTGTGGTCGTTGCTACAAGAATCGTACAGGACAATGTACTGTGATTTGTCAGAGTTGCTCAAGGAGAGGACATGTAGCTAGGGATTGTAGAGCACGACCCCTTGCTATGGTTCAAGCTACTCCTGAGACTATGAGTAAGGCAAATGTTACTTGTTATGGATGTGGAAAGAAGGGACGTTATAGGAATGAGTGTAGAGAATCGTGGAACTGAGGAAATTAAGGATCGGGTGGTAATGGGTACAATAATGGAAACCGTGGAGCTGGAGGAAATCGTGGACGACAAGATAATGGGAACCAACGTGTGGAAGCTGGAGCTGCTCATGGAAGAGTATATGCACTTAGGAACGAGAGAGGAGAAGATCCGAACGTCGTTACTGGTACGTTCCTTCTCAATAATCGTTATGCTTCCATACTATTTGATACTGGTGCCGATAAGAGTTTTGTGTCCACTAAGTTTGCACCCTTACTAGAGAAACCCCCGATGGCCTTAGGAATTGGTTATGAGGTAGAGTTAGCTAATGAGAACATAGAAAGGATTAGGACTATCATTCGCGATTGCACGTTAAACTTTCTGAATCACCCTTTCAACATAGATCTGTTACCCGTCACGTTAGGAAGTTTCGATGTCATCATTAGTATGGATTGGTTGTCGAAGTATCGTGCTCACATACTTTGCGATGAGAAGATTGTTCGTGTGCCTTACGGAAAGGAGGTTCTAAATATACAAGGAGATCGAAAAGGTTCGAGGAGCCCATCCCGATTAGCGGTCATATCTTGCACTAAATTACCGAAGCTAATGGAAAAAGGATGTTGCCTTTTCTTAGCTCAAATCTCTGAGAAAGGAGGGAAGGAGAAGAAGGAAAGGTGCACTGGAGATGTGCCTATAGTTCGTGATTTTCCTAATGTATTTCCCGATGATTTGCCAGGAATCCCGCCTCCTAGACAAGTAGAGTTTCAGATTGAGTTGATACCTGGTGCTGCACCTGTAGCACGAGCGCCTTATCGTTTTGCACCTACTGAACTGGAAGAGTTGTCGAAAAAAAAATTATTAGCAGAGTTAGCCAAAAAAGGATTTATAAGACCAAGTTCTTCACCTTGGGGAGCCCCGGTCTTATTTGGGAAGAAGAAGGATGGATCGTTTCGTATGTGTATTGATTATCGAGAGTTGAACAAGTTAACGGCGAGGAATAGATACCCGTTACCGAGGATCGACGACTTGTTCGATCAACTTCAAAGATCGAGTGTGTATTCAAAGATCGATTTGAGATCGGGATATCATCAGCTTCGAGTTCGCGAGAAAGATATTCCGAAAACGGCTTTCAGAACCCGTTACGGGCATTACGAGTTTCAGGTGATGCCGTTTGGGTTGACCAACGCACCGGCGGTATTCATGGATCTCATGAATCGGGTGTGTAAGCCTTATTTAGATAAGTTTGTGATCGTATTCATCGACGATATTCTAATTTACTCCAAGAGTGAGAAGGAGCATGAGGAGTGATGAGTGTGTAAATACTTATCATTTCTGTTACATTTAAACTGCAAAAACATATGAAAACACACAGGAATGCCTTAAAATACATAAAATTATCCCTGGATTGTGTTTTTATGCATAAGGATTGAAAACTGATGAAAAACAAAACATTTCACATAATTTACAGTTTCAGTCCCTGAACTTTGAAAAATTGGCAAAACTAGTCCCTGGTAAATCAAAACATGAAAAATATCATCAAAGGTCCTTAGGGATTCATAAGTTGTCAAGAAAAGTCCTTTAAAGTTTAAAAATTGCAAAATGACAACTTTAGTCCCTCAAGTTTGGAAAATGTCAAAATTAGTCCCTAAGGTTTTAAAAATAAGAAAATAATAAAAATAAACCTTATACTATTCTAAATTGACAAAAAATTGGTCCTTATGATAACTTTTGAGAAGTTACAAAATAAACCCTTCAACTTTCAGAAAATTACAGAATAGGTCCTTGGAGTTTGAGGAATTGGCAGAAAAAGTCCCTGGGTTTTTAAAAATAAAAATATTACATCTTTGGTCCTTGGAATATTCATAAAAGGCAAAATTGGTCCTTATAAGTAGTTTGGGAAAATTGCAAAATCAGTCCTCAATCTTTGCTCAAATTACAAATTTGGTCCTTGTATCAATAAAACCAAATCCGGACCCTTTTTAGTAAACCTAAACCCAATCCAATCCAATACCTAAAACTAGCCCACCCCTTTTTATATTTTTGGGCCTAGCCGGTTTACCAGCCCACCAAAGCAAAAACCCAACGCACCCTTTTAATAAAACGGGGGGTCAAACCCCCTCGTTGACCGTCTTCCCCAAACCACCACCACTGTACCACTCCCTCACCCTCTTCTGCAAACCAAAACCACCATGGTTTTCATCCACCTCAACCCCCCAGCTGGCCTAACACCTCACACCCCTCATCATTTCAAACTACTTCCAATTAATGCTTCTCCACCACTCAACACTTTACCTCTTCCTCACAACCTCTGTTTTCAACCTAAACCTACTAAACCCTTCCAATCTTGTCCCCTCCACCTCCTAATACTCCCAAAGTTCCTTAATTAAAATAAAACTGCCTCAAGCAACCTTTGTGGAATTTGGCGCCAAAAATGATTTAAACGGCTTAGATGGATTTGACTCATCCAACGGTTGATATTATTGATGGGAAAGGTTCAAAGACATGTGGGGAGTCCAATTATGCTATAAAGAAAGAAGGGAAAGCAGAAGACAGAGATATCTAGTTTAATTTTAAATTATGTATGTCGACTTTTTAATCTTTGTATTTCCAGTGTTGTATTAAGCTCTAAGTTACTTTGTCAAGTGTTTTCATATTGTAATCAAGCTATTTCAAGTACTCAATTACATTATAAATCGCAATATCAATTTATGCTAGTTTTGAGTTTCAAAAATTCTCATGTGTCTTGATATTGTGTTCTTAGCTGATGATATAGACATAATAAGCTCACATAAGCTCCCAGGAAGTTCATAAATGCTTCTAGATACCTTAAAACTTAGTTTAATTACCTAAACTCACAAATCACAAATTTGTCAATGAAAGTCAAACTGTGCAAGTTTTGAGTTTGGATTCTGATTCAGAGTGATTTGAAAAGGGAAGCAGCTTGGATTATGGTTTAGAGACTCATGGGAGTCACATAATTGATCTTGGTTCATGGTTTGGTTCTCACAGTCCCAAAGTTGTAAGTTTAAATTTCATTTTCAAGTTCAATTTTCTACAATAATAGTGTAATTGATTACTTCTGTGTTATTGTTGTTTAAATAGAGTTATTTAGTGATAAAATAGATAAAAATATAATAGTTGTTCATTAGTTCTTATGGTTGTTAAATATCTCATATTTAAAGTATTATATGACTTGATTTAGATTTCTAAGTTATTGTTATCATTTCTGAGAAATTAAGGTCTTAACAGATTCATATAAGTATAATAATGGTTTTGTGTTATTAGGTTGGTCCAAATCAGTTGTTTTCTTGGAAAACTATCAAATCAGTGCAATATAGGGGTGTTTGGATTAGTGAATTACCCTGTGACTTTGTGGTTGTTTTGGTATTCTTCTATTGTGGATAGGTTGCATCAGTCACAAGTAGGATATTAGAAGCATAAAATCAGGTCTTACACACCAATTAGTCAAAATTACACACAACTCACCCACACAGTTAACTGTGTGGGATTTGGAGTCCAAAAAGTATTCAAGTTGGTTTAGAAGTTGTTAATTTGCACTAAGATAACTTTATTTAAGCTAATAATTGCATTTACAGTCACTAAATTAGGATCAAACTTCATATTAGTCAACTGAGTGTACAATTAGAAAAAGTCAAAAGTTGCTTGTGTAGAAAATCACCAAATTAGCAAGAATTTTAGTGAATTTTGTGTTGTGATTTAGAACCTGAAACTTGTTTTGTGAAAACTCTACTAGCTGAAATTGTGATTTTCATTGTTGTCATATTTTTAAGATTTTATTTTGTGGACAAAAATGCCCCTTGAACTGAGCTGCAGGGCAAGGTGATTGCCCTGTCTCAGCAGACCTAAGTCACCCAACCAACTTTGGTGGTGTTTTGTGACCACCACAGTGGGCCCCACACCTCCAAATTAGGTTCTTACAACCCCCCTCCTACCCAGGTTCAATACTTGACCCTTGGTTTGACCTTTGCACCACTGGGACCCACCTTAAATCAACTTGGAAATCTGTCCCATTTCTGTCTCAGTCACCATATAAGCAATTGCTTATTTCAGCTTTTTAGCTTATCCATTGAGCTTATATCAGCAAATCTAGCTTATTTAAGTTAAAATAACTTAGGTGAACCAGGTTTCACCCTTGTGGACCCCACACAAGCTCAGTTGAGCTTATTTCTTGTTCTAGTCAAACTTGGTCAACTGTTTGGATAATAAGCACTCATAGTGCTTATTCTGAGTCTATAAATTATTTCCCTTTGTAAAAGTTTCTTATTTTAAGTATTTTATTAGTTTTATAAAAGAAAATCCAGAAAAAGACAAACTTAATTATAGTGATAGCTTCTATTTAATAGAAATTATCTATTTAATTTCCTTTTTAGCTTATTTATAAGCACTTCTGCTATTTTATATTTTTATTAAATCTCTTATATATTAAAGTAATTTTATAAATTTTTCCAGATTTTTCTTTTGTCATCTAGTGTTATTTAGAATTAATATTAGTTTATTTAATAATTAAATAATAAATAAGAATTAAATAGCATAATTAATTTTTATAAGGTAACACCTATATTTTATATTTTTCCTAGCTTCTATAAGTCATAAAATAATTTTAGAAATTTTTTTGTGATTTATACTGTTCATTTACTAGTTTTCATAATTTAATTATTTTAATTAGATATTAATTAATAAATAGAATAATAATTAGTAAATTAAATTAAAAATACATAAAATAAAGTTTTTATAATTTTTTAGGATTCCCATGATGGTTAATTAGATATATAAAATTTTTCATAATTATCTAAGTCTTTTTAGTATTTATAATAATTTAAATCAATATAATTAGTTAAATAATAATTAAATAATAATTAATTAATAATAATTAGATAAATAGTGTGAAAAATATAATCTTAGTTTTAAAATAAGTTTTATAATATTTTAGATTTTTAGAAATTTTAATTTTAATTTTCTAGACTTATTTTACATTTTCCTAATTATTAGTTAATTATTAAATAAGTAATAATAGTTATTAAATAAAAATAATTAATTAAATAGTTTTTAATTATAAAATAAATATTTTAAATTTATTTAATTTGCATTTAAGCCCCTAAGGCTTGTAAAATCCTACTATAAGTTAAATTTGTTTTTGTTTACGTATAATTAATAAACGTTCACGTTTTTCAGTCTCTTTTTCACTTGTACGTATCTGATTTCACGTATTGACTGATATAGCTTATTAAAGCTATTCACTCTTATTTTTCAGTAGTACAATCACTTAAACCCTTTTCCTGTTCAATTCACCTGATCTCGAAGTCGTTTTATTTCAGATTTCACATCTCGTTGGGATCTAACGATCCGGGGAAACACTAAACTCACCGGAGTATTGGCCTAAGCTGTCTGACTTGTTGACCATAACTTGGTTGATATTATCTGACTGTTTGAGGCCAATCAAAATTTGGCGCCGCTGCCGGGGAGGTGTGCTGCGTATTACGACTTTTTGAAATATCTGTGAGTTTGAATTTTCACACTTTGTTATATATCATCTTTTTGTTCATATTTTATTTTCTATTTGTAATTTCCCGTCACTCTAAGTATTCTTAGAGTCGTCTCTAGTGCATGCGCACTCGTTCTTCTAGGTCGCACTCGTTCTTCTAGGTCAACAAGCCCTTTACGTGAGCTTGTCAGAATTCCTCGAAGACGCCGTAGACGTTCTGCCCCAACAACCGTATATGAGGAACGTGTTGTTTCACCTAAGAAAGTTATCATGGCAGATGACCGTCCGATGAATGAGCTTCTCCAAGCACCCATTGAGGGTTATGGAGACGCTATTGTTGTCCCAGCCATTGTGGCTGAATACTTTGAGCTCAAAACCGGGTTACTAAATCTAGTAACCTCAAGCCAATTTTATGGTTTTGAGAGGGATGATCCCCATGCTCATATTCGATGGTTTAATAAAATTACTTCTACCATCAAATACAAGAACGTCCCTTCCGAAGCAGTCAAACTTCTTCTTTTCCCATTTTCTCTTGAGGGAGCAGCCCGGATTTGGCTGGAAAAACAACCTCCTCGTTCAATAAACTCATGGGAAGATTTAGTTACCAAATTTGTAAACGAATTTTTTCCCCCGTCCAGAACGACAAGTCTTAAAAATGAAATCATCAAATTTACTCAAAGGTTTGATGAATCGTTTGGTGACGCATGGGATCGTTTCAAAGAATTGCTTCGTCGATGTCCTCATCATGGTTTCACTGAATTGATGCAAATTGACACGTTTTATAATGGTGTGAGTCAATCTAACCAAGATTCTCTCAATGCCTCCGCGGGAGGTAATTTTTTGAGCAAAACCACAAAAGAAGCTTTAGAAATCATTGAAAATAAGTCCAAGGTCCGCACTACACGCACAAAACCATATCACTCCCAAGTGAGTGCTGGTCCTTCTTCTTCATCACCCGTGAGTACTTCTAACACCGATGCTAAGATAGATAAACTCACGGACGCCATTCAAGCTTTGGTTCTCTCAAGCCAGAAAAAAGTCACTTTCACACAAAACCCTTCACATGCTGAAGTTAAAAAAGTGGAAGTTTGTGTCACTTGTGGTGGCCCACATGCTTACTACAATTGTACTGCCACCGATGGTAGTCCTTTTGAAGCCAATGCCTTAGCCGGAACTACAAATCAGGGAGGTAATCAATACCGTCCTCAAATGGAACCAAGTTACCGTGCTAACACACATATGGGGCCACCCGGGTTTAACCAAAACCCAAATTTGCAAAACAGAAACCAGAACCAACCCCGAATGAACCAAGGTTATCAAAACCAAGGGAATTTCAATCCTGGACAGAATCAAGGTTTCCACAATCAAGGAAACTTTAACAGAAACAATTTCAACCCCGGAAATCATTTTCAGGGAAATGGTAACCTAAATCAGGGAAATTTTCAGCCACAGCAAGGTTATAATCAAAATAACCGTGTCCAAAATTTTCCCAACCAAACACAAGCCATTCTCCCAGCTCCACAACCATCATCAGATGAGTTGTTAAAGCAGTTCATGAAAACTCAAGAAGAGACAAACAGGTTGTTGGTCAGCCAGATTTCTGAAATTAAGAAATCTTTAAATGAACAACCCTCGGGCTCTGGAAAACTTCCGAGCAACACGATCACAAACCCGAGGGGCGATGCAAAGGCGATCACGACCAGGAGCGGAGTTTCATATGATTGACCTACTGTTCCCACTACCCCTTCTTCTTCTTCTCCCAAGGTAGTGGAAAATAACACCGAGGTAAATAAGGACGAAGTGCTTCCTACTCATAAGGGAGGTACCCAAGACGTCCCGCCTCATGTTGTCCCGAAACCCAAACCAAAACCTAGAGTTGTTTTTGAACCAAATGATATTCCAGTTGAAACACCTCAGTCCAAACCTTCTACCTCCTCTATTCCTTACCCCTCACGCTTGAGTGAACAAAAGCTCCGTGAAAAAGCTAGTTACCAGATGGATAAATTCTTTCAAATCTTCCAAGATTTGCATTTTGACATTAGCTTTGCGGATGCTATTATTCTGATGCCCAAATTTGCATCGACAATCAAACACTTGTTAAGCAACAAGGAGAAACTGTTTGAAATGGCAAAGACTCCCTTGAATGAGAACTGCTCAGCAGTTCTTTTAAAGAAGCTTCCCGAGAAGCTGGGAGATCCTGGAAAATTTCTAATACCATGTGTATTTCCGGGAATGGTTGATTGCTATGCCTTGGCCGATCTTGGTGCAAGTATCAACCTAATGCCATACTCAGTTTGGAAGAAACTTTCTCTTCCTGATCTTACTCCTACCTGCATGACTTTAGAGCTTGCAGATCGATCGATATCTCGTCCTCTCGGCATTGCCGAGGACGTGTTTGTGAAGGTAGGAGAATTTCATCTCCCCGCTGACTTTGTAGTGGTTGATTTCGATGCTGATCAAAGGGTCCCTCTCATTGTTGGGAGGGGTTTCCTTAGAACGGGCCGTGCTCTTATCGATGTATTTGAGCAAGAAATCACTCTTCGTGTGGGTAATGAAGCTGTTACATTTAACCTCGATCAAACATCGAGGTACTCCTCCAATTATGATTCTGAAGCAGTTAATCAAATAGATATCATAGACATTGCTTCGGAGGAGTATTCTCAAGAGTTTCTTGGTTATTCTCATAATTCTGTGAGTGGGGATGCCACTCCATCATCTGAACCTATCATTTCCGACTCTTCCCCTTCTCTCACTCCGTTTGAGGGAAGTGATTTCCTTTTGGAAGAGGTCGAGGCTTTTCTCAAAAGTGATTCAGTTCCATTGGGAATTGATAACACTGAGATTGATCTGGAGGGAGATATTCTTCTCCTTGAGAGATTGCTAAACCAAGACAATTCTCCTCTACTCCCTCCCGTACAACTTCATAATCAGGAAATCAAATATGTTGAGGAAACTGATGATTTTCCTGAGGTCGAACTCAAGGACTTACCTCCTCATCTTGAATACACATTCTTGGAGGGTGATGATAAATTACCCGTCATTATTGCTAAAGGTTTAAGTGTTGAGGAGAAAGTTGCTCTCATAAAGGTCTTGAAGTCAAACAAGCAAGCAATTGCTTGGAAACTCTCCGATATTAAGGGTATTAACCCAGATTTTTGTACACACAAAATCTTGATGGAGGATGACTTCAAGCCTGCAGTGCAACATCAAAGAAGGGTGAATCCAAAAATCCATGATGTGATTAAACAAGAGGTTCTTAAACTTCTTGATGCAGGATTGATTTACCCTATCTCTGACAGTCCATGGGTTAGTCCCATTCATTGCGTCCCAAAAAAGGGTGGCATTACTGTTGTCACTAATGAGGAAAATGAGTTGATTCCAACTCGGCTGGTTACCGGGTGGCGTGTTTGCATTGACTATCGTAAGTTAAATGACGCCACCCGCAAAGACCACTTTCCGCTGCCCTTTATGGACCAGATGCTTGAGAGATTAGCAGGGAACGAGTACTATTGTTTCCTTGATGGTTTCTCAGGATACTTCCAAATCCCCATTGATCCATCAGATCAAGAAAAGACTACCTTTACATGCCCTTATGGAACCTTTGCTTATAAACGTATGCCTTTTAGCTTATGTAATGCTCCAGGTACATTCCAGAGGTGCATGATGGCCATATTTACCGACATGATCGGTAAAACTATGGAGGTCTTTATGGATGACTTCTCGGTCATTGGGGATTCATTCCAAACATGTCTCACCAATTTAGAAACAATGTTGAAAAGGTGTAAAGACACCAATCTATGTCTAAATTGGGAAAAGAGTCACTTTATGGTCAAAGAGGGCATTGTCCTCGGCCATAAGATTTCCAAGAATGGGATTGAGGTTGACAGAGCTAAGGTTGATGTCATTGCAAAACTGCCTCACCCTACTACCGTCAAAGGTATTAGGAGTTTCTTGGGTCATGCCGGTTTCTATCGTAGATTCATACAAGATTTTTCTAAAATCTCATGGCCTATGACTCATCTCCTTGAAAAGGATACTCCTTTTATCTTCTCACCAGAGTGCATCGAAGCTTTTGAAACATTGAAGAAAAAGCTTACTGAGGCACCCATTCTTGTTGCCCCCGACTGGGATTTACCCTTCGAGCTTATGTGCGATGCAAGTGATTTTGCTATCGGTGCAGTCTTGGGGCAACGCAAAACGAAACACTTTCAGCCTATCCACTACGCAAGCAAAACTATGAACGAAGCTCAAACTCATTACACCACTACAGAAAAAGAATTATTAGCTGTGGTGTATGCTTTTGAGAAATTTCGGACATACTTAATCTTGACTAAAAGCGTAGTGTATACGGATCACTCGACTCTTAAATATCTATTTGCAAAACAAGATGCAAAGCCGAGATTACTCCGTTGGGTTCTCCTCCTCCAAGAATTTGATATCACTATTCGTGATAAAAAAGGAGCTGAGAACCTGGCTGCTGATCATTTGTCCCGATTAGAGAACCCTCATCAAGATGTGTATGAGAAAAAGGAAATAAATGAAACATTCCTCTCGAAACACTCAATGCGGTTGCTTTTCGCGGAGATTCTACTACCCCATGGTTTGCCGATTTCGCAAACTACCATGCGGGTAACTTTGTTGTGAAAGGGATGTCAACCCAACAGAAGAATAAATTCTTTAAGGATGTTAAACATTACTTCTGGGATGACCCCTACTTATTCAAAATCTGTGCGGATCAAGTCATCCGACGGTGTGTATATGGACAGGAAGCCACTGAAATTCTCAAGGCTTGCCATGCTGGACCCACTGGGGGACAACATAGTCCTAATTACACCGCCAAAAAGGTGTTTGATTCCGGATTCTTCTGGCCCACAATTTATAAAGATGCCCAGGATCTCATTAAAACCTGTGACGCTTGTCAGCGTCATGGAAACATTTCACTAAGAAATTAGATGCCACAAAATGCTATTCAAGTATGTGAAATATTTGATATCTGGGGCATTGACTTTATGGGGCCATTTTCATCATCCAGAGGAAACAAGTACATACTTGTGGCAGTTGATTATTTATCAAAGTGGGTTGAAGCAAAAGCTTTACCCACAAATGATGCCCGAGTTGTAGTGAAATTCCTGAAATCTCTTTTTGCCCGTTTTGGAACCCCACGTGCTATTATAAGTGATCGTGGTACGCATTTCTGCAATGACAAATTTGATAAAGTCATGCAAAAGTATGGTGTAACCCACCGTCTTTCTACCGCGTGTCACCCACAAACAAGTGGGCAAGTGGAGGTTTCAAATCGTGGTATCAAAAGGATACTTGAGAGGACTGTTGGTGAAAACCGTGCTGCCTGGTCGGATAAATTAGATGACGCACTATGGGCCTTTCGTACAGCTTATAAAACACCCATTGGGTGTACACCTTACAAGCTTGTGTACGGAAAGACATGTCATCTACCGATGGAACTTGAACACAAAGCCTACTGGGCATTGAAACATGCCAACTTTGACCTCAAAACTGCGGGTGATCACAGAAAAGTTCAAATGAATGAATTAAATGAACTACGTGATCAGGCTTACGAGAACTCTTTAATCTATAAAGAAAAAACAAAGAGAATTCATGACTAAAAAATAAAGAACCGTGTTTTTAACGTTGGTGATCGAGTACTTCTCTTTAACTCTAGATTAAAGATCTTCTCGGGTAAATTAAAAACCCGTTGGACTGGTCCATTTACTATCACTAAAGTTTATCCATATGGTACCGTTGAGTTATCTCAAAATGACGGTCCATGTTTTAAAGTAAATGGCCATCGTGTGAAACACTACTTTGGAGAGGACTTCCCAAACATGGTTGTCCCGGATCTCCAAACTTTCCCCAAGGACAATTAAATTCGGGGTCGAGTCAAGCTAGTGACTCGGGAATCAAAAACAAGCTATCTCATGGACAAATCAATTCGAGGTCGAGTCAAGCTAGTGACTCGGTAATCAAAAGCGTAGCAATATGGGGTTTCACTCATATTTCTGATTTCTTTCTCTTTTCTACCACCCTAGTGTGGGGGAGATGCCCCACATGTTGTATATATGTATATATCGTGAAAAAAAAAAGTTCAAAACAAAAGAAAAAAGTGAGTTTGTATGTAAATAGCCTAAAATAAAGGTTATTAATATTTCCTTCTTACGTTCTAAGTATCGGTTTAATACCCGGTGTTTTGAATATTGAGGGCAATATTCATTTCTAAGTGTGGGGGGGGGGGGGGGGATTCTCATGAATTCAAACACATGTTCCATCAAGCACCCTCATTTGATCAAAATTTAAAGTTTTTTCACACTTAGAAATGCAATAAATGGTATCAATCCTCCATGTCTAACCCACAACAGGATTGGCTAGTCCAGGAGCAAACGGCTCTTGGTAAAGACATCTCAAAACCGTTGATGGCTTGCAATTTGCCAAAAATTGTATGGTTCCTCAACTCCCCATTATCCTCAAAAGCTAATGAGTTGGCTAGCCCGCAAGATTATGGCTTGTGGTAAAGGCCGTGAAAAAACCATAATTGTTAATCAGCTCACCAAGATGTTGACTATTCCATCAAGAGTTGGCTAGTTCAGAAGCAAACGGCTTCTGGTAAAGACAAATCAAATCCGTTGACAGCTGGTGGTTTGCTAAAAATCACACGGTTATCAGGTGTGCCACAGTTCTTACACCTGGCTACTCCAGAAGTGATGGCTTTTGGTAAAGAGTAAAAATCCATTAATTTTTTCTCAAACAGATTGCTAGGGACTATCAATAGTTTAGTGTGGGGGATTGATGAGTGTGTAAATACTCATCATTTCTGTTACATTTAAACTGCAAAAACATATGAAAACACACAGGAATGCCTTAAAATACATAAAATTATCCCTGGATTGTGTTTTTATGCATAAGGATTGAAAACTGATGAAAAACAAAACATTTCACATAATTTACAGTTTCAGTCCCTGAACTTTGAAAATTTGGCAAAACTAGTCCCTGGTAAATCAAAACATGAAAAATATCATCAAAGGTCCTTAGGGATTCATAAGTTGTCAAGAAAAGTCCTTTAAAGTTTAAAAATTGCAAAATGACAACTTTAGTCCCTCAAGTTTGGAAAATGTCAAAATTAGTCCCTAAGGTTTTAAAAATAAGAAAATAATAAAAATAAACCTTATACTATTCTAAATTGACAAAAAATTGGTCCTTATGATAACTTTTGAGAAGTTACAAAATAAACCCTTCAACTTTCAGAAAATTACAGAATAGGTCCCTGGAGTTTGAGGAATTGGCAGAAAAAGTCCCTGGGTTTTTAAAAGTAAAAATATAACATCTTTGGTCCTTGGAATATTCATAAAAGGCAAAATTGGTCCTTATAAGTAGTTTGGGAAAATTGCAAAATCAGTCCTTAATCTTTGCTCAAATTACCAATTTGGTCCTTGTATCAATAAAACCAAATCCGGACCCTTTTTATTAAACCTAAACCCAATCCAATCCAATACCTAAAACTAGCCCACCCCTTTTTATATTTTTGGGCCTAGCCGGTTTACCAGCCCACCAAAGCAAAAACCCAACGCACCCTTTTAATAAAACGGGGGGTCAAACCCCCTCGTTGACCGTCTTCCCCAAACCACCACCACTGTACCACTCCCTCACCCTCTTCTGCAAACCAAAACTACCATGGTTTTCATCCACCTCAACCCCCCAGCTGGCCTAACACCTCACACCCCTCATCATTTCAAACTACTTCCAATTAATGCTTCTCCACCACTCAACACTTCACCTCTTCCTCACAACCTCTGTTTTCAACCTAAACCCACTAAACCCTTCCAATCTTGTCCCCTCCACCTCCTAATACTCCCAAAGTTCCTTAATTAAAATAAAACTGCCTCAAGCAACCTTTGTGGAATTTGGCGCCAAAAATGATTTAAACGGCTTGGATGGATTTGACTCATCCAACGGTTGATATTATTGATGGGAAAGGTTCAGAGACATGTGGGGAGTCCAATTATGCTATAAAGAAAGAAGGGAAAGCAGAAGACAGAGATATCTAGTTTAATTTTAAATTATGTACGTCGACTTTTTAATCTTTGTATTTCCAGTGTTGTATTAAGCTCTAAGTTACTTTGTCAAGTGTTTTCATATTGTAATCAAGCTATTTCAAGTACTCAATTACATTATAAATCTCAATATCAGTTTATGCTAGTTTTGAGTTTCAAAAATTCTCATGTGTCTTGATATTGTGTTCTTAGCTGATGATATAGACATAATAAGCTCACATAAGCTCCCAGGAAGTTCATAAATGCTTCTAGATACCTTAAAACATAGTTTAATTACCTAAACTCACAAATCACAAATTGGTCAATGAAAGTCAAACTGTGCAAGTTTTGAGTTTGGATTCTCATTCAGAGTGATTTGAAAAGGGAAGCAGCTTGGATTATGGTTTAGAGACTCATGGGAGTCACATAATTGATCTTGGTTCATGGTTTGGTTCTCACAGTCCCAAAGTTGTAAGTTTAAATTTCATTTTCAAGTTCAATTTTCTACAATAATAGTGTAATTGATTACTTCTGTGTTATTGTTGTTTAAATAGAGTTATTTAGTGATAAAATAGATAAAAATATAATAGTTGTTCATTAGTTCTTATGGTTGTTAAATATCTCATATTTAAAGTATTATATGACTTGATTTAGATTTCTGAGTTATTGTTATCATTTCTGAGAAATTAAGGTCTTAACAGATTCATATAAGTATAATAATGGTTTTGTGTTATTAGGTTGGTCCAAATCAGTTGTTTTCTTGGAAAACTATCAAATCAGTGCAATATAGGGGTGTTTGGATTAGTGAATTACCCTGTGACTTTGTGGTTGTTTTGGTATTCTTCTATTGCGGATAGGTTGCATCAGTCACAAGTAGGATATTAGAAGCATAAAATCAGGTCTTATACACCAATTAGTCAAAATTACACACAACTCACCCACACAGTTAACTGTGTGGGATTTGGAGTCCAAAAAGTATTCAAGTTGGTTTAGAAGTTGTTAATTTGCACTAAGATAACTTTATTTAAGCTAATAATTGCATTTACAGTCACTAAATTAGGATCAAACTTCATATTAGTCAACTGAGTGTACAATTAGAAAAAGTCAAAAGTTGCTTGTGTAGAAAATCACCAAATTAGCAAGAATTTTAGTGAATTTTGTGTTGTGATTTAGAACCTGAAACTTGTTTTGTGAAAACTCTACTAGCTGAAATTGTGATTTTCATTGTTGTCATATTTTTAAGATTTTATTTTGTGGACAAAAATGCCCCTTGAACTGAGCTGCAGGGCAAGGTGATTGCCCTGTCTCAGCAGACCTAAGTCACCCAACCAACTTTGGTGGTGTTTTGTGACCACCACAGTGGGCCCCACACCTCCAAATTAGGTTCTTACAACCCCCTCCTACCCAGGTTCAATACTTGACCCTTGGTTTGACCTGTGCACCACTGAGACCCACCTTAAATCAACTTGGAAATCTGTCCCATTTCTGTCTCAGTCACCATATAAGCAATTGCTTATTTCAGCTTTTTAGCTTATCCATTGAGCTTATATCAGCAAATCTAGCTTATTTAAGTTAAAATAACTTAGGTGAGCCAGGTTTCACCCTTGTGGACCCCACACAAGCTCAGTTGAGCTTATTTCTTGTTCTAGTCAAACTTGGTCAACTGTTTGGATAATAAGCACTCATAGTGCTTATTCTGAGTCTATAAATTATTTCCCTTTGTAAAAGTTTCTTATTTTAAGTATTTTATTAGTTTTATAAAAGAAAAACCAGAAAAAGACAAACTTAATTATAGTGATAGCTTCTATTTAATAGAAATTATCTATTTAATTTCCTTTTTAGCTTATTTATAAGCACTTCTGCTATTTTATATTTTTATTAAATCTCTTATATATTAAAGTAATTTTATAAATTTTTCCAGATTTTTCTTTTGTCATCTAGTGTTATTTAGAATTAATATTAGTTTATTTAATAATTAAATAATAAATAAGAATTAAATAGCATAATTAATTTTTATAAGGTAACACCTATATTTTATATTTTTCCTAGCTTCTATAAGTCATAAAATAATTTTAGAAATTTTTTTGTGATTTATACTGTTCATTTACTAGTTTTCATAATTTAATTATTTTAATTAGATATTAATTAATAAATAGAATAATAATTAGTAAATTAAATTAAAAATACATAAAATAAAGTTTTTATAATTTTTTAGGATTCCCATGATGGTTAATTAGATATATAAAATTTTTCATAATTATCTAAGTCTTTTTAGTATTTATAATAATTTAAATCAATATAATTAGTTAAATAATAATTAATTAATAATAATTAGATAAATAGTGTGAAAAATATAATCTTAGTTTTAAAATAAGTTTTATAATATTTTAGATTTTTAGAAATTTTAATTTTAATTTTCTAGACTTATTTTACATTTTCCTAATTATTAGTTAATTATTAAATAAGTAATAATAGTTATTAAATAAAAATAATTAATTAAATAGTTTTTAATTATAAAATAAATATTTTAAATTTATTTAATTTGCATTGAATCCCCTAAGGCTTGTAAAATCCTACTATAAGTTAAATTTGTTTTTGTTTACGTATAATTAATAAACGTTCACGTTTTTCAGTCTCTTTTTTACTTGTACGTATCTGATTTCACGTATTGACTGATATAGCTTGTTAAAGCTATTCACTCTTATTTTTCAGTAGTACAATCACTTAAACCCTTTTCCTGTTCAATTCACCTGATCTCGAAGTCGTTTTATTTCAGATTTCACATCTCGTTGGGATCTAACGATCCGGGGAAACACTAAACTCACCGGAGTATTGGCCTAAGCTGTCTGACTTGTTGACCATAACTTGGTTGATATTATCTTACTGTTTGAGGCCAATCAAGGAGCATCTAAGAATTATTTTTGAATTGCTCAGGAAGGAGAAACTGTATGCCAAGTTTTATAAATGTGAATTTTGGATTCCGACAGTACAATTTCTGGGTCATGTGATTGATAGACAAGGAGTTCATGTAGATCCTGCTAAGATTGAAGCGATTAAAGATTGGGCTGCACCTATGACCCCAACAGAAATTCGTCAATTTTTGGGATTAGCCGGTTATTACCGAAGATTCATTGAGGGATTTTCGAAGATCGCAAAACCGTTGACCAAATTGACCCAAAAGAGTGTTAAGTACGAATGGGGAGATAAGGAAGAGGAAGCATTTCAATTACTTAAGGAAACGTTGTGTGGTGCTCCTATCTTAGCGTTACCTAGAGGTAACGAGGACTTCGTCATCTATTGTGACGCTTCGCATAAAGGTTTAGGAGCTGTGTTAATGCAACAAGAGAAAGTGATAGCTTATGCTTCCCGACAGCTCAAAAAGTACGAGAAGAACTACACAACCCATGATTTGGAGTTAGGTGCTGTGGTTTTTGCTTTAAGGATATGGAGACATTACTTGTATGGAACCAAGTGTGTAGTGGTTACTGACCACAAAAGTCTACAACACATTTTGAATAAAAAAGAGCTTAACATGAGACAGCGACGTTGGATTGAGTTGCTAAGCGATTACGATTGTGAAACTCGCTACCATCCTGGTAAAGCAAACGTCGTTGCCGATGCTCTTAGCCGAAAGGAGAGAATACCACCATTACGAGTTAAGTCATTAGGAATGACTATCGTATCGCCATTACCGTCTCAAATATTAGAAGCTCAAACGGAAGCGTTGAAATCAGAAGATCGACCTGCTGAGAAAATATTTGGGATGGCAGAAAATGAGAAGGGATTTGTTAAGCGTTCTGATGGAGTATTATGTTTTAGAGAACGAAATTGGGTACCTTTGTATGGAGGAATTCGAGAGTTGATTATGCACGAGTCGCATAAGTCAAGATACTCTATTCATCCTGGATCTGATAAGATGTACCAGGATTTGAATTGGTGGCCAAATATGAAGGCAGATATAGCGTTGTATGTTAGTAAGTGTTTGACATGTTTTAAGGTTAAAGCCGAACATCAAAGACCGTCAGAATTATTGACGCAGCCAGAACTTCCAATTCGGAAATGGGAGCGGATTACAATGGACTTTATTACCAAATTACCGAGGACAGCTAGCGGTTGTGACGCTATCTGGGTAATTGTGGATCGGTTGACTAAGTCTGCTCATTTCCTGGCGATTAGTGAAGATGATAGTGTTGACAAACTTGCGAAGTTGTATGTGAAGGAAATTATTTCTCGACATGGAGTCCCGAAATCGATTATTTCTGATCGCGATAGCCGCTTTACGTCAGCTTTGTGGCGATCACTTCGAACCGCTTTGGGGACGAGACTTGATATGAGTACTGCATATCACCCCCGAACCGATGGTCAAAGTGAGAGGACTATTCAGACTTTGGAGGATATGCTTCGTGCATGCATCATAGACTTTGGAAAAGGATGGGAGAAATATCTACCCCTTGCGGAGTTCTCCTATAACAATAGCTACCACACAAGCCTTAAAGCTGCACCATTTGAAGCTTTATATGGTCGTAAATGTCGTTCACCTGTTGGTTGGGCTGAAGTTGGAGATAGCCAACTCACAGGCCCTGAACTTATATTGGAGACTACTGAGAAAGTGACTCAAATTCGTGATCGATTGCAAGCAGCTAGAGATAGGCAGAAAAGTTACGCCGATCAGAGACGTAAACCCCTAGAGTTCCAGGTTGGAGACAAAGTGATGCTGAAAGTCTCACCTTGGAAAGGTGTGATACGTTTCGGGAAACGTGGGAAACTCAACCCCCGCTACATTGGACCATTTCTTATTTTGGAAAGAATTGGGTCGTGGCTTATAGGTTGGAATTACCACATAAATTGAGTAAAGTTCACGATGTGTTTCATGTTAGTAATTTGAGGAAGTGTCTTTCTGATGAGATGCCGGTTATACCGATGAAAGATATTTGTGTTTATGAGAAATTGAACGTTGTGGAAGAGCCGATTGAGATTTTGGATCATGAGATTAAGCGACTCAAGCGAAGTCGCATTCCACTCGTCAAGGTTCGTTGGAATTCCCGACATGGACCGGAATTTACGTGGGAACGTGAGGACGAGTTCTGAAAGAGATATCCGAAGCTTTTCACTTCGTAGATGGATTGTTCCGAGAGAAACCCGGGACGGGTTTCTTCTGAGGCTGGGAGGATGTGACAACTGGCAAATTAGGGAGTTATTTTGAAAACCCGCATTACATTAAAGTTCGTTTATAAATTATATTTGGAATTTTATTTGTAACGAACTTGAAAAACCAATATTTTGGTTGATTATATCTTTTATGGAATCGAATTTGATTTATCGATGTGATGAGAATTTATTTCGAAATTCTATTGGCACTACGTTGACTCCGGCACTAGGATAACCTAACAGAAATTTTATGTCTTGAGTCTACGGATTCGACTATATATATATATTTATTTATTGAACGTATTGTGATATTTTTGGGAACGAGCTCGGTCCGAGAAAGAGTTGGAGTATTTTATAAAGTTACGGGTTTTGGTCCGTGTATTTTACACCTAGTCACCTTACCCTAAATATAATAACACTTTTGTTATTATTATTATTATCATTATTATTATTAGTAGTATTATTGTTTGAGAAAAAGAAAGAAAGAAAATATTTTTTTTAAAAAAGAGTAAAACTACAAAACGTCCTTGTGGTTCCTGGACTTTCACACAAACACAAGCAACCTATTACTCATCTTCAACCTCTCATCTCTCTCTCTACAACCCTAGCAGCCGCCACCCTCATCTCACCACCACCATCACACCGCCGATCTTACAACACAACCATCACCACCATCTTCATCCCCTCCTCACGATCTTTCTTTTGGCGTACCTCACGCGCGCCCAAACACCCCACATCACCTCGTTGGTTAATCACCGCCGCCATACACACCACCAATACCATTAATATTACTTGGTTTTTAAAGATTCACGAGTTTGGAAGAGTAAAAAAGGTAGGTAACATCGGTTTGGTACCACGATGTGAGTGTCAATCCGTGGGAACACGGAAGATTTTGATGGGAATCGAATAAAATGATTGGGGATACAATATTTTTGTTATAAAAATTAGTTTGGTATCCGGGTTTGTTGTTTTTGTGGGAGGTCAAGACCAAAACCGAGAGCTTATGCTCTCGGCTTGTATATATGGGGTTTATATTATATCTTCTTGTTGTTTGTGGGACTCGATTGGATGTTCAGGAGAGTGATTGGATTAGTATTTGGCCACGAGTTGGCATATGGTTTTGGTTCTTGGGATACCGATGACCCAAGGGGTCCTTTTGGTTGGTTTTGAGGCTCGGTGTGAGCTAGCCGAGACCCACTAGGGGCCTCTTGGTTTGGTTGCGGTTCGACAGTGGTGAGCCGAGACCCACAAGGGTTTGGCAACAACCATTGGTTGATAATCTTGTTTTTCCTGTTGTTATTGTTTATTTGTTGTTTATATTGGTGACTATTGTTGTTTTATGTTGTTGTTAATGTTTGTTTGGTGTCGAGGGTGAATAGAAGAGTCGAGACCCTCGTGGTCTCGGCAATGGAATTATTATTTTGTGGAGTTGTTGTTGAAGGAAAATGGGGACCGATTGTGAGACGGTCAACTAGAATGACGGAGATAGGTTAGTCGGGTGCCGTAGTCGGACCCTATTGTTGTAGCACGTGATTTGGGTAATGTTGGACGGAGATTGATTACTTGGTTTGACTTGATTATTATTTTTATTTTGGACTTGGACAATGAGCCGAGAGTGATGACTCGGACATGTGACCATTTCGTATGACTCGATAAATATTTATAATCAAACGTAAATAATAAAACTCGTAATAATATTATTGGTAATATAAATGTTTATATAAATATATAGACGTGAATAACGTATATATAAATATATAAATGAGTATATTAATAATAAAACGATCACGAGTAATATTATAACAATAACGTAACGATAAATATTATACTATGAAAGTGGTGTAATAAATGTCGGGAGCGTTATTATAATTAAACGACTATAAATAACGATGAAATCTTGACGTTAAATAAATATTAAAAAAAATAATTTCTTTTAAATAATTAAAGGAAACTATCGAGTTATACGGGGTCGTGGTCACTTGAGTCCAAGTGGTTTATTATTTGTGACGTTTGTGTTGTCACGGATATATGACAATTAATACACTCACTTTTGATAACTACATAACTTATTTAATCGACGGGTTAAATAAGAGCTATTTAGTTGTTTAAATTGAGTGTATTAATGGGCATCGTATCCTACGACGCCCATAGGTTGTGGTATGTGTATGGGAATAATAAGTTACTAAGTATCTCGTGAGATTGCCAAATTGACGAATTTGGTAAGCTTAACGATATAGTTAGTGAATTTATTAGACTTTGATATATACCATATAGTACCTTATGTGCAATGTGTGACCTAGGATTTGGGTATAATTTTATAATGGTGTATTAAGTAAATAAATATGGGAGATTACCAAATCGACAGATTTGATAAACTTCGATGATTTATTTAAATGATATATTGGGCTAATATTAGACCTATAGATTGTTTTATTATCCTTTTTGTTGTGACTTCTTGGTTTGAGTTGTGTCGACCCACCACCCGTATGGATACCAAACGCCAAACTCCAAACTAATACGAGATTTATTCGAGAAATGGATTTTCGGAAGTAAAATGGAATACGTTCGGGTTTGGGAATATTCGATTTTGAGGAAATGATTTCTGAACGAGTTAATATTGTTAGGTCGTGCCGAGTCCGTAGTTGCCGTCTTTTGAGTTACTATACATTTTACCTCTACCGATTTCTTATTGCTGATTTCTGGACTTGAGGTGAGTCATAGCCCCACTTTTACTCTTGAATAATGTTTTCAATACTTGGGGTGAGAAACGTGCAAATTATTTTATGTGGACTATTTATCGCTTTTATATTCTTTCTAAAACTTGCTATGCGTATGGACTAGGATGTATTGTCAGCTTTAGTCACATAGTTTTGTGTGTACTATTCAAGGTTGGCTTATTTGGTTATTGATGGATTGTCAGCTTTAGTCACATATTTGTTGTGTGTATTATTCAAGGTTGGCTTATTTGGACTGTCAGCTTTAGTCACATAGTTTCGTGTGTACTATTCAAGGTTGACTTATTTAGATACTATAGCGTGCACCTATAGGTTATTGATACATCGGAGGTTATCCGAGTATTTATGGTATTGCGGGGGTTACCCGAATATCTATGTTAGAACGGAGGGTATCCGTGTGTTAGGTTGGAGCGGAGGGTATCCGCAGGCTTTTAGCGAATCCTTAGTCTAGCTAGCAAATTTTTTGCGTATATGTCCACTATATTGTTAGATGAATTTAAACCTATGATCTCACCAGCGAAAGCTGACTTTTAGCACGTTTTCTCAGGAAATTAAGTGATGCTCTATGGATGCTTGGATTGGAGGCTTGGCAATGGCACCGGTTATGGATCTACTTTTCTAAAACTCTGATAAACTATTGTGGACCTACGTTTATTTCTTTTGGGCCTGACTCTGAATGAATGTTGGGATAAATGTAAACTTTAAAAACCCGTTTTGGCTGTGTTTTTCTTATGTTTACTTTATCTCGTTCTTTCATGACTTTGAATGGATACCAATCCCCATAGCACCCCGAAAGCTTGTTGAGTCTTCCGCTGTATCGAATTTTGGGGGTGTTACATCAGGCGAAAGTGAAATACCACTACTTGTAATGTTATTTTACTTATTCCGTGAATCAGAAGCGGGGCACTGGCCCTCTTTTTGGACCAAAGGTTTGCTTCGGCGGGTCGATCAGGGCGAAAGACATTGTCAGGTGGGGATTTTGGCTGGGGCGGCACATCTGTTAAAAGACAACGCAGGTGTCCTAAGATGAGCTCAACGAGAACATAAATCTCGTGTGCAACAAAAGGGTAAAAGCTCGTTTGATTCTAATTTCTGGTACGAATACGGCAAAGTCTTGATTCTAATTTCTCATGTGGAACATAAATCTCGTGTGGAACAAAAGGGTACGAATACGCTGCTAATGGTCAAAACAAGGAAGCATTTTGGAAGTTTTTGGAGGATAAAAGTGAAGAAAACGGAAAAGTCTTGATTTTCCTTGCTGGGAATAGTACCTGACGGCGTCAAGAGCAATTTGATGACGGCGTCAAGAGCAAAAGTGGTGACGGCCCAGTAGAAATGTGACGGCGTCAAATCATGGCCGTCAAGAGTAAAAGTGGTGACGGCCCAGAATAGCATTACACATGACGGCGTTAGATCTGGATCTAGGCAATCCGATTTTATTATGGGTGGCGGGTTGACAGCGTCAGAATTTTCTTCTTGACGCCGTCACCTTAGAAAATCTATATATAGTCTTTGTAATTTTCATTCATAGTGGAGGACAATATTAGAGACGACTTGAATAAACCCTAGCTCGAGTTTTACAGTATTTTCAAGGGTTTTCACCCCTTGGAATCCTTCATGTTCAATTAAGATAAGTATCCTTTCAATTCATTCAATATGTCTATGTGTTGTTTGAATATATCTTACGCTTGTCTTGATTTTAACATGCTAGGCTAGATCTCTTGTGTGTTTGCTTAGATGTAATGAAACCTAGATGTTGATTATAGGTTGATTGCTTGTTTTGTAGTTATAATGGATGAATGATTTCGATGTTAGGCTTAAGAAAACTGGCAGACTTCCATAGTGTAACTTGCTTGAACGTCTTAAGAAACATGAACCAATGTGTACTAAGGTTTTTATGGTTGTATTAAATGCATGAGCGAATTCTAGTGATCCCATGTTAGGAGCTTCTTGCAGGCTCGACATAGGAGTGAAGTAGGAGCTTAGAGAGTTGGGGAAGTACGTACGCCACCCCATGATTGGTATTAAGGAATATAACCCGTCATCCACGCAACTGTAACAAACTATCAACCTGTAAAAGGTATCTAGGGAGTAATGAAATCTAAGTAAACACATTTTTCCCATTTATTGTTCACACCACTAGTTAAATTAATTTTATTTTCATTTTTGTTATTTTATTTTGATTGCATCTTAGTTATTGGGTTAGTTGAATAGCAACTAATTCCGCCTACTCCTCTAAACCCGAGATTTTTAATTGCTTTTCATAAAATATAAAAATACAAAAAGAATCATCCCTCACCTCTAGACCTAGTTTTTAGGCTTTCTAATCCTAGCGACACTATTCCTGAGTTGAACGATCAATCCCCTGGTACTTGTCACTATACTATACTACAACAATCAGGTACACTGCCTGGTGGGGGTTGTAAGCTTCTCGATATCCCTCGAGAGGTAAAGCCTGGTGCAATTCCCACGCATCAAGTTTTTGGCGCCGCAGCCCTAGGAACAGTTATTGTCTAGGTTAGAATTTCTTTTTATTAGGTCTACTTGCTAGATTCCTTTCTAGTACGATTTTATTTTTATTTTTAGGTTTTCTTTAGTCTATCTTTTTCATCGTACCTTTGTTAGTAAATTAAATCCATTGATTATTCCGTTGACCATTATGGAAAACGCGAATCCACCCCTTTCCCCTAGTGAAGTGGCTTTGTTACGTGAACAAATTGAGAATGAGATTAGGGAACTTAGGGAGCTTAATAGGTTGATTAATGTTGAGCTCGACCATGCATTTAGTGACCTAGTGACTGCCTTGTATTCAAATAAGGACCTAGGAACTAAAGATTTTGAGGATGTTGTTGAGGAACTTGAAGAAGGGGAGATTGATCCAAAGCTAGATAACTATTTTAATCTATACCCCACTAAGGAGGAGATTGCGTACTATAATAATCTTATTGATAATCCTCGACCTCCTTTCACTAGAATCGAACCTAAGATAAAAAGAGGCGATCCTAAGAATGCTAAGATACCATGTATGATTGGGTATAAACACATTGACAATGGTTACATTGATTTTAAATCCCCAATCAACATTATGTCCTCAAGTGTCTACAATGGTATTGTGAAAACAAGACTTGGACCTAGAAGAGATCCCAAATACCCCAGTGGAGTTTGTAACTTTGTCGGGAGAATTAAAGGTCTACATGTCTTTGTTGGGAACTTTACTTATATCACTGACTTCATGGTTGTTGAATACCTAGCTAGTGTTATTGATTGTCGCTTATCCCATGTTGTGTTAGGTAAACCATTTGTTGAAGAGTCCAAGTTAGAATATGATGAGATAGAAGGGACAATTCGATTTGCTAGTGACACCGATAGGATAACTTATAGGATGCCTAATAGAATGAAAGAATTTCGTTTTGTGCCACGATTTGACATGGATAACATTGGTGCTTTCGAGGACATCAATGAAGAGGATAAGAAAAAGGGCATGCACTATGTATGGGAGAAGAAAAGCCTTTTCTATAAGGATTGCTTGACTGTAGGACCAAAATATAGAGTTGATAAGGAATTTGCCAATAGAATCATAGGAGCAATTAAGAAGAAGGTGGTTGGTCTCTATAAAGAGCATTTACAATTGGTGGATGAGACCAACGATGAGGTCACGTAATAGCCCATGACCTTGAGTCTAGCTACAAGACTCGTAAATAAAGAAAAGCGCTTCTTGGGAGGCAACCATGATTTGTGTGATTTTTATTTTGTTTTATTGTTATTTGTTTCCATATGCATGCTTTATTTTTATTGTTGGTAGATCATGTTTCAAAACTAAAATGGTGAAAATACTTTATTTTGTCGTTTGGCTTAGTCTTAACTTCATCCAAAGGTATTTCGCAAAAGATAAGTGTAAGGGAAAACCCCAAATATGTTTTTAAGAAACAAAATTGATCATGATTCTCCACAATATTAAATGGACATGTATATTCGTATTTGTTAGAGTCAAATGCTTGTATCGAGTCATAATGATGTTTTGCAGGATTTTCTAGGAAGTAAGACATAAGTTTTTCAGAAATTTTCCGGAAACTTAACATAAGGATTTCTGCAGGTCACTTCTGACGGCGTCAGGAAGAAATTCCTGACGGCGTCATGTGTAAAATTCTGGAAATTTTGCTAGTTTTGTTTTTCTAACGGAGTTTCAAAGTTTTTGTTGAAATTTTAGTTTTATAAACTCCAGGAAATCTGTGAACATCATTCCACAAGCATTATATCCCTTTAATTCCTAGAAAGCAATTTAAGATATATATGTTATTTTTCTAGGATTTATTAGTATATATAGATTGCCGCCGATTTTACGCGAGGTTGCCTTGTTTGTTTTCTCAGGTTTAACAGGTTATGTATGACAAGAAGATGATTTATATTCTGGAAGGGAAGCTTTGATTGTTCATTTTCTTGGAGGAAGATTTAACCTTGTTACCATACTATCTACACCGAACGAATCAGGGGAGTATTTGATTTCATTCTTTTACCTATTTCACTTTTACATTCTTTAATTGAACATTGGGGACAATGTTCATCCTAAGTGTAAGGGGAGGGTAAAATGATGATACCTTATAGTATACACTTTCACTTGATTTTGTTTGTTTGATGGTAGATGCGTAATAAAACTAAGAGAAATAGTTGTTAGTGTAATTTTAGCGCCAAATTTAAAATTTTTTACAACATTTAGGAGTGAAACTTTAGCCTCAGCAAGCGTCTCATGGATAGGAGATTGTACGACTAGCACAAAACCGTACCATTCAGAAAAATTTTCCACCCAAATATATGAGGTTCGCCTTTAGATTTGATAGGAAAGCATTCATTATTAGTACTTATGAGTGTACCGGTAACATTTAGATTCTAGAACTTGCGTTAGTGATGCATCCCGAGACCGCTAGTGAGACTACATTCGTGTAGTAGGATTTACTACATGATAAGAGGCATTAGGATCACCCTTGTGTTTAAACCCGTATCATAATTACTTGACCATTTAAGTCATATTACTTGGCTAGTTAAGTCAACTAATTTTTCCCACACCTTAGCGTTGTACTCATTTTTAGTACACGAAACCCCTAGTACACCCCTCTGAGCCTGTCTTTTCGTTTCTACCTTTAAGCATCTTACTTAAAGGAAGAATTTGTTACACCCCACTTAAATGTACAACCAAATCGCCTTAGCCTTCCGTGTATGCACTCATCTTTAGTGCATTATTGTTATTTGTCTAAAACCTTAGTTAATTATCTAATTGATTACATGGTTGCTAAGTCGAGTCATATCCTTGTACATATTGTTTTGGGACGATTGGGACTCATGGGTAAAGTACTTATGTTGTGGAGTAATGGGGAAGAACATCATATATTACCCCCATATGTGCGTTAATCTTAAAAGTACTCCAAGTGTTTTGATTATCTTGATTCGAGTCATTAGATTAGTTTATTGTAAAGTATGTAAAAATTCAAGTATAAGCGAAACGTTCATTCCCTATGATATATTATTTGGATGGTAGGGTAAAAGTGTATGCAAAAAAAAAAATAATAAGTAAAAAAAAATAATAAATAAAAAAAAAAGAGAAAGAAAAGAAAAGAAAAGAAAAACCATACGGACTACCATCCCGTTTCATTCTATGTTTGTTTTATGTTTTTTTTTTTATTTTTCATTTATTAGCCTAAGTCGAGTCTAGTCTTGGCTTAGCAACGCCATATTATACATGTAATTAACCAAGATGATTAACTCGCCACCAGTAAAGATTGCCTTTATCCAACAAAACCGTGTATTCCATATCCCTACACCTAACGTTATAACCCTTTTAAAAGACCTCTTTGATAGTTTATCCTAGGTGCTTACGCCATGTGGTGGAGGTTTGATCCTTTCCCAAGCCTATGGTAATCTATTTTGTTATGACAGGTAGTGAGAGATATTTTCCATTTTCATATTGTGATATATACTTTATTACATCCGAGAGATGTGAGTATCTAAACACTATTTGAAAGGTGCTAGTGTATGACCTATGTGCTTGTCTTTGGTCTTTAGTGGAACGATTATTTGTTGTAATTACTTTTATAGTAGTGTTAAATGACCCCTAACTTGTATTTTGATTAGAATAAAAGCGCATTTACTTGAGGACAAGCAAATCTCAAGTGTAAGGGTATATAATGAGGCGAAAAATGATCCGTTTTTAGGGGGTCATTTAAGCCCGAATTCGAATTTATTTGATCAAATAATGCTCTAAATCGTTTCTTTTGTGATTTTAGGTACTTTTGGAGTGAATTCTGGAAAAAGGAAGCATTTTGGACGTTTTTGGAGCATAAAAGTGAAGAAAACGGCAAAGTCTTGATTTTCCTTGCTGGGAATAGTACCTGACGGCGTCAAGAGCAATTTGATGACGGCGTCAAGAGCAAAAGTGGTGACGGCCCAGTAGAAATGTGACGTCGTCAAATCATGGCCGTCAAGAGTAAAAGTGGTGACGGCCCAGAATAGCATTACACATGACGGCGTCAGATCTGGATCTAGGCAATCCGATTTTATTATGGGCGGCGGGTTGACGGCGTCAGAATTTTCTTCTTGACGCCGTCACCTTAGAAAATATATATATAGTCTTTGTAATTTTCATTCATAGAGGATGACAATATTAGGGACGACTTGAATAAACCCTAGCTCGAGTTTTACAGTATTTTCAAGGGTTTTCATCCCTTGGAACCCTTCATGTTCAATTAAGATAAGTATCCTTTCAATTCATTCAATATGTCTATGTGTTGTTTAAATATATCTTACGCTTGTCTTGATTTTAACATGCTAGGCTAGATCTCTTGTGTGTTTGCTTAGATGTAAAGAAACCTAGATGTTGATTATAGGTTGATTGCTTGTTTATAGTTGTAATGGATGAATGATTTCGATGATAGGCTTAAGAAAACTGGCAGACTTCCATAGTGTAACTTGCTTGAACGTCTTAAGAAATATGAACCAATGCGTACCAAGGTTTTTATAGTTGTATTTAATGCATGAGCGAATTCTAGTGATCCCATGTTAGGAGCTTCTTGCAGGCTCGACATAGGAGTGAAGTAGGAGCTTATAGAGTTGAGGAAGTATGTACGCCACCCCACGATTGGTATTAAGAAATATAACCCGTCATCCACGCAACTGTAACAAACTATCAACCTGTAAAAGATATCTAGGGAGTAATGAAATCTAAGTAAACACATTTTTCCCATTTATTGTTCACACCACTAGTTAAATTAGTTTTATTTTTATTTTTGTTATTTTATTTTGATTGCATCTTAGTTATTGTGTTAGTTGAATAGCAACTAATTCCGCCTACTCCTCTAAACCCGAGATTTTTAATTGCTTTTCATAAAATATAAAAATACAAAAAGAATCATCCCTCACCTCTAGACCTAGTTTTTAGGCTTTCTAATCCTAGCGACATTATTCCTGAGTTGAACGATCAATCCCCGGTACTTGTCACTATACTATACTACAACGATCAGGTACACTGCCTGGTGGGGGTTGTAAGCTTCTCGAGATCCCTCGAGAGGTAAAGCCTGGTGCAATTCCCACGCATCATCCTTCTAGAACCTCTTTGATGTACGGGTAAAATGGTGAGGAGACGGGGCAAATTAGGGTTGAAGAGAATGAATAGTAAAAGGCGCGTTTTTTTTCTTTTTATTGTTTATAATAGTTTGACTGTGGGTGTGGGGTTTTGAACGGGTATGGTAAGGGGTAAAAGGGAATTAAGGTTAAGGGAAATGGTTATGGACTCGGAATTTTATTAATGGGATAATGGGCTTTGATGTGGTGGGCTTGGTGGGATTGATTTGAAATGGGTTTATGAGTTTGGCAGATTTAAGTGTAATAAGATGGTTTGTTATAGGTTTAGTAGATTTACGTTTTTGGTTTAAGTTAAAAGTGTAAGGACCAATCTTGCCAAATGATATAATTTAAGGGCCATTTTTGCCATGTTTGAAAAGTACTTCCAATGATCATTTTTGACAACTTGAGAATAAATGCAATCCACTTTGGTAAATTCTCCCCGGCTTTCCTTGCGTAGTCTCATTTGTGAATGTTGATTTTGTACACTTGTCGTAGTCTTGGGAATAATTTTGGGATATAAAAGACATATTACTAGTATAACTAGGTTGAGTATTTCAAAATTCATTGAACCTCGGGTGAGTATAGACTGATCACCTATATTCAACTAGGGACAGGAGGACATGGCCTGATCGATCACCTATGTCCGATTCATATATATACTAAATCAATTAGGACAGACTGCTGATTTACAAGATTACGACATTATAAATTCTTTCTAAAAAAGACAAATATTTATACTAAATCAATTAGGACAGACTGTTGATTTACAAGATTACGACATTATAAATTCTTTCTAAAAAAGACAAATATTCACACACCTACAACTTAATATGTCAAATATATATGTCTCAATTAGTCTATCTCGTGTGTGTTACTGGGGTAATATAGGTAAAGAAATTACACCCAAATTTATATTTATGTGTAATAAACGCCATTACTATACCCACATAATTTGTTTGTAAGTAATATATCGAACTTGAAATAACCAAGTTTAAATTTGCATAACTTGTTCGTATTTTACCCAAAAAAAACTTGTTCGTATTTTACAACTATTGATCAGTTTGTCACGATTCTGGCAATGTGTGTGATTTTCATGTACAGAATATTACAGTACATAATTAATGACTAAAAGCAAGAATACATTGGTCAAAAGTGGGGGGCAAGAAAGCAAAAACATCGTAAGTTAAGAATGAGTAAACAAGAAACAACGAACTTATTTCTCCAAAATCAAGCAACTAAACCCCTTCGCAATAACTGGAAGAGATTATCGATTTATATTTTTTATAGATTCTTTTATACTAGTTATTTATTATGCATAAAATACTTGAACAATGTAGATTTCGTAACTTGTGACATACGATTAGATATGTTTTATAGTACAAAGTTACTCCTATGTAGCATGGGAAATATTTTACATATATAATAATAACATATTAGGAGTATAATTGTTAAGTAGGTAATAAGGTTATGAAAGAATACGATTCATAAGCAATCTTTGAAAATCGAAAAGAAGGCAACCTAAAAGAAAAGGCTACACAATTGAAAGAAAGGTATATCTTCACAATTTGGGTATCATTCATACCCCAAAATGCAAACTATCCTCCAACAAATGTTTGCATATTTATTCACCAAGATCTTGCCATTGTTTTGCAATTCACCAAACATTTCAATCATCATTTTAACAATCTAAAGCTAATCATATTAATATGGAATCAAAGGGACAACCTACACCTGCAGCTCGAGTTTATCATGATTTTGAGCTTTGAAGAGTTAAGTGACGGGAAACAGCTGAGGGAGTATGAAGCACCTGGAACTTCGGATGCTTAGTTTTTACGGCTTCAAAGAGAAGTTTGTTACTTTTTTATTGACGAACACTATTTAACTTTGAAAAAGATGAAGGAAAAGAAGTATGTATATCAGCTAGATGCTTACGAGCTTATGTATTACGGCTGTTGTAGAAAGGGTTACATAAGAAATTGCTATTTGTTGATCTTATTGTGAATTATTGCTTCATAACAAGGGTCATAATAAGCATCTCCAGGAGACTCGGATTTTGAACCTAGCTATAAATGGCATGTTTATGCAACTTTTGTTTGCACAAACATATATTATGTACTTTTTGAATATAAATTATATAATCTTAGACCAATTTAAAGTATGTAGGACTTGATCTATGACAACAACTAATTCAAGCATAGGCACTTCACTTGCATGACAAATTTGTATACAACTTTTGCTTTATGTTGAATCACCTAGTAACTTTAGGCTTTAGCATATTACTTTTTGTTTTATCATCCAAGTTTAATTTCTTGGCATTGATTCTTAGTAAACGTGTTCCACGTTTGGTTTGGATTCTATTTCTTTTGGGCTCTTTTGTAGTAGTACTACTTAATTTGTCACCAACGGAATTCATTTGAACAACCCAACAGGGAATAGCACACAGTTTAAATTTTGGTTGATCCAACTTGAAATTTTCACCAAGAATTTTGAATTAATTATATAAATATATATCTACGAGTACCAAATAAGACATTATTGTTAAGGAGTTTAAATGGCACTATTCCTTCTTACAAGGAGAAAACACCATTACATACAATACAAAACAGCATCCAGTGATCTTGGAAATTAAAACAACACACGTTTATGAAATTTACCAGTATTAGATGGCAGAAATCAGCTTTAGACATGTTGTAGGAATCGTAGATGTCTTTTTGTGTATTCTTATTTGCACTGTGACAAGTGTTACATTTACAAAAGCTGCTTGTTGATTAACATTGATCCTTTATCTTATTCGAAGATGCAACTCTTGACTTCGGTTTTATACCTGTGACTTGACAGCAAGGCATCCGATGCAGATCTAAAACAACTTTAGTTGGTGACTAAATAAGAATGTCCACCAAATAGGAAGAATGTGGTCTAAAATCTTCTAACATACCCCAGGAAAAAGCTTTCTGTTTTTCTCATATGTAATATCACTTAAAGGAAGGAAAGGAAAGAAAATGAAGAGAAACAAAAAAAGTTGTGTTCTCTAGTACGAGTATCATTTAAGGAGTGAAAGAGAAGGAAAAGGACCGAAAACAAGGGTGATTTGATTGATTATAAAGTAAAATGTTTACTCCATATTTTTTATTCTTTACTTTTCCTCACTCTATAAATTTGGAACTGGCAGTAGATAATAAGGATATGTACTGACATACCTTACTTATCAGTGGAGGAATTTTTCTTGCTATATGATAGAAACCGTTTTGGTTTTCTTGTGTGTGTGTGAGTGTTAGCCTTTCTCTATTACAATGAATGTCATTGCATCAGGAGGCGACGACGACAGGGCCACCGGGGAGCTGTATGTGGCTCTGTCAAAAGGAGAAGATATGAAGGTATTTGATATATGTAGATACATCTCAAATGGCCCGTTTCATATAGTAACCATACATAATGACACGGTCCTTCATATGGCCAGTTTCAATAAGCGTAACAACCTTGTTGTTGCGCTACTTCGTTCCTTACCTGAAAGCCATTTTGATAAACTGACATGGGTAAATAGCAGTGGAAGCACCATACTTCATGAGACAACTGTCAATAATGGGACACTTGAGGCTGCTAGGGAAATGTTACTTAGGGCTCCTTCATTGCTCACGATGACCAATAACAGGGGTGAAACCCCTCTTTTCCGTGCAGCTCGCTACGGTAAGACCAAAATTTTCAAATTTCTTTGTGAGCAAGTTGAAATTAGAGCAGAAGGAGCCGATTTGATGACATTTCTTTTGAGAAACGATAAAGCTACCATACTACATGTTGCAATCCTCAGCCAGAACTTTGGTAAGTTTATTATTATTATTTTTTTAAAAGTTAGTTGCGGTCCTCTGAATGTATGATATATCTATATATGTTATTTATGCACAGATTTGGCATATTTTATAACTGAAAAATATCCGAGATTGATTTCTGAGACCGATGGAAATGGGATGACAAGTCTTCAACTTCTAGCAGTCAATCCTTCGGCATTCGATGATGGAGTTGGGAACAACTTCTTGAAGCGGTTCATACACCATTGTAAGAATATACTGTAATGTACTTTTTCTATCATAAAACTACAAGATATATGCCTTTAGTGACAGAAAAGGGTAACAAATCCTTTTATAAATGTCCATCCTTATTATCACAAAGCTTTCAGATCACTATAACAAAAATGTCACTTGTGCACATAATTTTTTACACTTATATAAAGCTTGTAATTTTTTAAAATTTTTTCGCACTCACAAATGTATCCAAGTTCATTACATTTATACGCGTGAAAAATAAATATAAAGATGACGTTTTTTACACTTAAAATTGTATATAATAATAATAATAATAATAATAATAATAATAATAAAATGTTCACTTTTAGTGTGTATAAACATAAACACTTTTAAGTGTGGAGTTCAATTTGTCACCCAATTTATTCACATAAAGGGAAGTGTGAAGAGATTAAGTGTGAGAAATTGATCTTATTCACACTTGAAAGTGTGAGCAAATATATATTTGTATAGACTTATAACTGTGATTTTATGTGGGGATAATTGTTTCAAAATGTAATGAATTTGTCACGTTTTACAATGTGTGTAAAATATAAAGCAACATACACAACATTGTAAAACGTGGCAAGTTTGTTACATTTTCAAACAATTATTCCCTTTGTGTTATTCTAATATAATAAAAGGAATAATTGTTTGAAAATGTAATGAAATTTTCACGTTTTACAATGTTGTGTATATTTTACTAAATAATGCACACAATAGACTGATTAGACAATTATTCGCATTATTTAATAAAATTAAAAGCAACATACACAACATTGTAAAACGAGTCAAGTTTGTTACATTTTCAAACAATTATCCCTTGTATGTGTGAGAATGTATGTTCATGCTTATAAATGTTATAAATTCTACACGGTTTATGCAAAAATGTTCACAATTTTTAGAAGCGTGTAAGTGTTTGTAGATGGCATATTTGTTGTAGTGAATTAAAATTAGTTTGAGTCACAAATTAACGTTTGTTAATGCATGCATAAATAATCTGTAAGGGAAAATATGACTAAATAATACTCGTAATCAATTGATTACGAGTATTATTACGAGTATTATTTAGTCATATTTTCAATCTCACAATTCTCAGTAGTCAAAAGATTGTAATTACTAATACAAAACAAACACACAAACCAAACACTATATCAAGATGAAAGAGTGAATAACTGATCGCTAAGCTCTACAACTTTTTCAAGTTGGAGGAACACAATCAAACAACGATATTTTTATCAATGCGCCGACAACGCATGGAGTCGAACTCGATGCATATAATATGATTTATGTCATGTACTATTAGTTTTTTGTAACACTGATTGAGTTATAGTTACATGAACAACATACTGAATTTTGGACAACACCTTTTATAGGCTAGTTTTAACAATAAATTTCATATTTTTGTCAGACATTGCAACCAGTCCAGAAAAAAGTAAAGTGCCTATTGTTGAAGAAATTCGATACGTCAAATATAAATGTGCATCGGCAAGAAAACTTGCAAGGAAATTAATTAAAAATGACAAATCATGGAAAGCAACGAAATCCATAGGGAATATAAGTTTAACGAAAATCCACAAATACGACGAAGTAACCAGGACTAGCACAATGGAAAAGATAGAATTTACTTCCGCACCAAACACTCCGTTGTTTTTAGCAACAAAATATGGTTGCACATACATTGTTGACAAGATACTAAAGTACTACCCTCCGGCAGTAGAATACATCGATGAGGATGGGCGCAACATTTTGCATGTAGCAATTAAATATCGACGAAAGAATGTAATAGATTATGTTTCCAGTGTGCCACACTATCTCAGGAGGCTGAGAGGAAAGATTGACAACAAAGGATACTCACTATTGCATATGGTTAGTAAAAAAGCAAAGGATAGCAAAGCTGATCATCACAGGAGCCCAGCGTTTATTCTCAGAGACGATTTGATTCTGTTTGAGGTACTTAAACATTACTATTTTAAATAGACGGGTGCATGGTTTCCAAATTTTTTTATATCATGATCCACAAACACGATCAATTGTGTGTGTCAGTCATCCTCAATCTACAACAACATTTGATCATATTTTTCTTGTTGATGCAGCGGATAAAAAAAATATGTCCAACATTGGCAAGACTACAGATAAATTGTCACGATCAGACTGCTGAACAGATGTTTCTTGAGAAAAATAAGCTGTTGCATGTTGATGCCACAGAATGGATGAAACGAATCACTGGGGACTGTTTGATTCAAGCTATTCTTATTGCCTCTGTTGCCTTTGCTGCAGCATACACCGTACCTGGAGGACCAAATCAAACCACAGGCTATCCACTTCTCAAAAACCAACCATTTTTTACTGTCTTTGTTCTAGCAGATGCGCTTTCACTCACATTTTCTTTGACATCTCTTATCATATTCATTTCCATCCTCACATCTTCATTTCCTTTAAATGATTTCCAAGACTCTCTTCTTAATAAACTAGTGTTAGGGCTCACGGCATTGATCCTCGCGCTTTCAATGATGATGGTAGCATTTGCAGCCACACTTGTTTTGACCGTTAGCAGCAGCCAGAATTTGACAAGTGCTTTCTTGTACATCATATCATTCTTCCCAGTTTCTCTGTTGACGCTTTCCTTTAGTAGTCTTTACAAAATCCTCCTCAAATCATATACTGACAAAGTGTGGATGCTTAAGAAAGTGTTATTCCCTACCTATGTTGTTGCAACACCTCAAGCCGACTTCACCAGATTGGATTATCAAGCTCTTGGTACTACTTTTGTCAATTCTAGCCCAGATTCCATCATTTGATTCACCCATGCCAACAAATATACAATTAAGGGTTGATGAAATGTGTAACCCATTTTAGGTTTCTTAAATGGGTTGCTTGTCATTAATGCTCGTGGGCCCAAAGTTGAATTGTGAATGTGGGGCTGCTCCATGATCTTGCATATGGTAGTTCATTTGGTCAATGTTCTTGTTTGTGCATGTAATATCCTACTAGTGTGTATTTCGTTTCAATTGTTTCATGGTTTGTTTTCATGAGTCCACAATGTTTAATCACCTGTGGATGCTTTTGTTTGTAATTTGCTTGTTTTGGTTGAATATATTGCCTTTAAAAAAAATGTAACACTTATATTATATATTTGGTCATAAAGTTTCTATTTCAATAGTTATAATATTGTACAGCGCCTGTTTGCACTTATAAGCATAAACAAAATTCCATGTTTATGAATTAATGGCAGTGTATATATATGATAAATTTCAGGTACGAATGATCACACATTCTATACGTGCTGCAAATCATCACTGAGTGTGTAGCGTGCCTACAAGTTTAAGGATATACGTACAGTTTTATAATTTCATGTACTGTAAATACAGGGAATTGTAAATGCAAAAATATATAGCAACTTAGAATTGAGAAAACCAATGTTATTGCATGTATCACGTAGAAAACTAGATAAAAATCTGTATTCATGTGATTACTAAATAAATTACGACATTATATATTTTTTTCTAAGAGAGACAAATATTCACACACATACAACTTCCTACGTCAAATATATGCATGTGTCTCAAAATTAGTAAAGAAATTACACGCGTATTTATATTTATGTGTAATAATTAAACACAAACTTTGATTACCCATACAATTTAAACTGAACCAGATACAACACTTTGTTCGTAACTTGCATTATTTGTTTGTAAGTAATATATCGAACTTGAAATAACCAAGTTTACATTTACATAATTTGTTGGTATTTTATAACCATTGATCAGTTTGTCACGATTCTGGCAATGTGATTTTCATGTACAGAATATTACTGTATATAATTAATGACTGAAAGCAAGAATACATTGGTCCAAAGTGGAGGCCAAGAAAGCAACATCATACGAATACAGGAAACAAAGAACTTAATTATTTCTCCGTAAAACAAGTAACTAAACCCCTTCACAATAATTTGAAGAGATGATCGAATTATACTTTTATAGATTCTTTTATACTAGTTATTTATTATGCATAAAATACTCGAACAATGTAGATTTCAACTTATGACATACAATTATATATGTTTTATAGTACAAAGCTATTCAAGCTACTCGTATGTTGCATCAGAAATATTTTACATATAAATTACTATATTAGGAGTATAATATACGATATGCCTGTTGTAAATAGTAACAGAAAAGTGTCATTATCAACTATCACTCAATCATATTAAAAGTTGGTTACTTTGAACCAAACGGTGTGATCATTCTTGAAAGAGCGTAACTTTTCACCAAAAGTCATTTTGTTTATTACATAAACATGGCTTTTGTCTTTCATTCAAAATAATATACATCAAATTTTTCATGTTTTGCTCTATTTCTTTTGACTAGATATTGAGTGTTCATTCTTGTTGTATCTCTATACAAATTTTTTGTAACACAAGGCAATCAATAGGGTAAAAATATTATTGCAAGAATATGAGTTTTACACAATTTAAGAATTCTCCAAGCAAATCTTAGGATTATCACACCCTAACACCAACACATGTTACTTTTTGTTCTATCATAAGAGTTTCTTGGCATTGATCCTTATTAAACGTACGTGTTCCACGTTTGGTGTAGAGTCTATTTCTTTTGTAGGAATCGTAGATGTCTTTTTGTGTATTCTTATTCGCACTGCAACAAGTGTTACATTTACAAAAGCTGCTTTTTGATTATCATTGATCCTTTATGTTATTCGAATGCAACTCGTGACCTCGGTGCAGATCTAAAATAACTTGAGTTGGTGACTAAATAACAGTGTCCACCAAATAGGAATCAGGAATGTGGTCCAAAATCTTCTAACATACCCCAAGGAAAAAGATTTCTGTTTTTCCCAAATGTAGAGAATAAGGATTATGACGCACTTATCAGTGTAGGAATTTTTCATACTATATATAGATAGAAACCGTTTTAGTTTTCTTGTGTGCGTGCGCTAGCCTTTTTCTTCTCAATTACAATGAATGTCGTTGCATCAAGAGATGACGACGAAAGGACCAACCGGGAGCTGTACGAGGCTCTGTCAAAAGGAGAAGATATGAAGGTATTTGAGATATGTAGACACTTCACAAATGGCCCGTTTCATATAGTAACCATACACAATGACACGGTTCTTCATATGGCCACTTTCAATAAGCGTAACAACCTTGTTGTTGCGCTACTTCGTTCCTTATATGAAAGCCATTTTGATAAACTGACATGGGTAAATAGCAGTGGATGCACCATACTTCATGAGACAACTGCCAATAATGGGACAGTTGTGGCTGCTAGGGAAATGTTACTTACACTACAACATTTACCACTTTCCCCATCGATATAACGGGTCTTTCCCAAGTGACATGTCGCTGGGGATTCCTTTCCCAAGCGACATGTCGCTGGGGAATCATCGCTGGGGATTGTATCCCTAGCGACAATCCCCGGCGACGAGGTGGGTCCCACACATTTTTCAGTCAAAGAAATAGTGCCACGGTGGCAACGTATCCTTAGCGACATGTCGCTGGGGAATCCTCGTTTATGTTAAGTGATTAGTGCCTCCTTAATTAAATTACCACTCATCCCCAGCGACATGTCGCGGGGGAAACTTTGCTATTACGTTGACAAGTCAACGAAAAACATAGTTTCCCCAGCGAGATGTCGCTGGGGAAACTATACGAATTCGTTGACTTGTCAACGTTTAGTGGGATTATCCCCTGCGACATGTCGCTGGGGAAACCCTGTTATTTTTTTTATGCAGCCTGCGCAGCAGGCAATTTCCAGATTTTTTCCGGAAAAAATCTACCAAAACCTGTATATACTCACCACAACTTGTACCAAAACACAAATACAATATAACGGATCAACGCAACTTGTACCAAAAAAATCTACCAAAACCTGTATATACTCACCACATCACAACTTTTACCAAAATCTGAATAAGTCTTTAAAACTTTGCTTCCTAATGAATATTCAACATGATAGATAGGGAAACAAGTGTTTAAATGTCGCCAAAATGAACCTAAAGTACCAATGTAGCATACTAATAATATATAACATAACTACCTCTCGTCGTCACCACACCCGCCAATCTCGCCAATATCATCATCCTCACCATCCACATCATCTCCACACCCGTCACTCCCGCTAGCACCACCCGACTCGAACTCCCTAAACATATCCGAGTATTTGTCTTCGCTTCTGAAAAGACCCATCATAAAGTCTATCTTTCTTTCCATGCTCTTGAACGACTTCTCGGGGGCGGGCATACTTGGCCGGGATGTGGCCCGTGATGGCAATACCCGACCCACACCAGGAATGTGCCCACGAAGCTTACCCTTTCTTGCCAACGCATTTATCTCATCCTCAGTGTACTCACCCGTGGCCTCGAGCCTTCTCATCTCCTCCTATGTAGTGACAAAAACACAAGATAGTAAATATATTAGTCGGGTTGCTTCATTATTTCTCGATAATTCATTAAAGTGTGTTTTGAAACAAAACTTACATAAATGCATCGGTCCTCATCGTTTGGGAACACCCCGTCAACGGTATGTGTTCGCCAAAAGGTGTCGATGAGTGACGGGTACTCCTGGGTGTCTGAGGCCTGCTTCTGTACATACACACGCATATAAGATGAAACTAATTAAAAACGACAAATCACAACATACCAAAGCGTATAATCAGATATATATATATATATATATATATATATATATATATATATATATATATATATAATTATAATGTTTATTACCATCTCATCTCGAAGGCGAGCCAGCGACCGGGATCCCTGTCGAGATATGACCAGGCTCTTTTGCCGGTTTAGCCAATTTTGAGCGGCTCGAGCAAGGTTCTTGGGATCATTCCAAAACATAATGTACTTATCCCACTCAACCGATGTAATCTCCTCGGGACGTGCCCGCCTGATCGCGTCCACATCGTAAGTCCCGGTGGTGGGGTCTGCCTTCCAATGCTTGGCCTTGAAAGAAGCCTTGTTGGTATTGTAGGCTTTTTGTAGATGATTGTGGATGCCTTCGTAGATCTCGGTCCATCGGGAGGATTCCATGTGCGGCCGGAGGTTAAACATAGTCTGCAATCATATACAACAAAACGAAAACAGAGTTAGAGATATAATTTATATATTTATTTAAATTGGTTTATTTATTTATATGATATAAATAAATAAAAGAATTTAGATAAATATACACAATTAAATAAATGAACACGATAATGAAATAAACATAAAAGGATAACTGACACCAATTTCTGAAATGATAGCCGCCTTCCGTTCCTTCGGGACCTTCTCCCAAGAAGGGTAGTACAACGGCATACTCCTAACGACCTCCCCGATGTAGTTTCCTCAGTGAGCCGCATGGTTACCGAGAGGGTTTAGGGTATGTTTGTCACCCACTTCAAACTGGATCGAGACGGGGCCCTCATTATCCACGATTTCCTTTAGCAAAAGGTTTCGGGTCTTGTCGCGGGTATTCAGCATGCCCGCTCCCCTGCCGCCCAAATTGGGCTTCTTTTACCTTTGCCTGCAAAATCAAGTTAGTGATAAAAGTCATAAAAATTCAAGGCAAGCAAGTTTAATATGTGTATCAAATTTATGCTTGTATTACAATTATCCATAAATTCTTACCTCGATTAATGAAGCAACCCCCGCAACCGGTGGGTACGCGGTCTGGAGGGGGACGATCCTCACCGCCACCGTCACCGCCGTGGGACCGTGCAACATCTGCTGACGACATTTGTACAAGTACAATTAGCATAACATATCGATTCAGCCGTAATTCATTCAGCCGTGTATAATATATCGATTTCTACTTGAATAAAAGTTCATATCAGAGTAATAAAAGCACACAACTTACGTCATTGATAAGTAAAAGGATTGCCTAGCTGCTTACTTCTAGATTTTGACATAAGTGCTCATCTCATAAGCATGCTTGTTGAAAACTTTGCTTAGCTTCTTGCGAACCGAAATATGTACACTCATAATATACACATTGAGCTTTCAATAATGTGTACTGATTGCCATAGTAAGTTTGCTTAACAACCCATGGCCATAACAAGTATCATAATGCAAAGATACTTTAACCTTCATGACCAATAAACGCAATTCATTAAACGATGTATAAGGTATATTCGTGAATGATTTTAGATAAGTAAAAGCTAATCCATTTTTCTTAGAAAAAATCACTGGTTGTTCTAGTTCAATGCTTAAACATTTGCAATATTTCGTTTTTAGAGCACTAGCAACATATACTTTCATGTTATCTAAGATATTCTCTTCATAATTCGTTCTCCGAAAACACAAAATTAGTTCGCTTCTAAACTTCAAATTGGAGATCCGTGTAACAAATAGTTCTTTCACCAATTGTTGATAACTCTTGCATCATATATCTCTATGTTTCCATGTTCATAAAGATTTTTATAATAACATGCAGACTTTTTCTAACCTTTTATCTTAACATTTTGTCCCACATCTTATTATAATTATAAACGAAAAAAAAAAAATTATAACATGGCTGTGGATTCGGCTCGAAAAAAATTATATCATGTCACACCTACTCATAAGCCGACATTTCAAAGTGCCATTCGCCGCCAATCATGTCACAACTTATTCTAATTATAAACGAAAAAAATTAGGCTGTGGATTGTTTCTTATTGCCTTTTGGTGGTTAGTAATACATTTGCCTTTCAAAAAAATAAATAAATAAACAAAAAATAAACGAAAAAAATTCACATACCGATCGGTGGTGGTGGGTAAGGTTGAAGTGGTGGATGTAGTGGTGGTGATGGAGGTGCTCGAATTGTTGGTGATGGTTGATTTTATGGTGCTCGAATTGTTGAAAAATCGCCAATCTTCTTTTTTTTTTTTCGTCTTCTGCAGTAATAGAAACCCAGATCTGGTTTTATCAATAATTTGTTTCCCCGGCGACAATCCCCAGCGACCTGCCACTGGGGAAACCTATTTTTTTGTCGTTTATCGAAAATGGCGCGTTAATGAAATTTTTGGTCGGAAAGTATCCCCAGCGACATGTCGCCGGGGAAACATAAAATAAAAAACATAATATTATTTTATAGTGTAATTATTTATTTATTTATTTTATTTTTTTTCAAATGGTTTAGTGTAATTATTTATTGTTTTTATTATTTTTTCAAATGGTTTATGAAGTGCCACTTAATTTTATTTATAGTATTTATTTATTATAAAAATTATTTAGTTTTTTTATTTTTATTTTCAAATGGTTTATAAATGTGCAACTTAATTTTATTTTATAGTGTTTATTTATCATAAAAACTATTTATTTTATTTATTTATTTTTCAAATGGTTTGTGAATGTGCTACTTAATTTTTTTCCCGTGGACACAATGTCGACGGCAATGTGAAGTAAACGTTCAACAGATGAGTCTATATGTTATGGTTACACATTAAACGCTCAACGAATGACTCGCTATGTAATGGTTACACATTAGACGTTCAACGGAGGAGTCGCTATGTTAGGGTTGGACATTCGACGTTCAACGGATGAGTCTATATGTTATGGTTACACATTAGACGTTCAACGGATGAGTCGCTATGTTATGGTTACACATTGGACGTTCAACGGAGGAGTCGCTATGTTAGGGTTGGACATTAGATGTTCAACGGATGAGTCTATATGTTATGGTTACACATTAGACGTTCAACGGATGAGTCGCTATGTTAGGGTTGGACATTAGACGTTCAACGAATGAGTCTATATGTTATGGTTACACATTAGACGTTCAACGGATGAGTCTATATGTTATGGTTACACATTAGACGTTCAACGGAGGAGTCGTTATGTTAGGGTTGGACATTAGACGTTCAACGGATGAGTCTATATGTTATGGTTACACATTAGACGTTCAACGGATGAGTCGCTATGTTATGGTTACACATTAGCCGTTCAACGGATGAGTCGATATGTTAGGGTTGGACATTAGACGTTCAACGGATGAGTCTATATGTTATGGTTACACATTAGACGTTCAACGGATGAGTCTATATGTTATGGTTACACATTAGACGTTCAACGGATAAGTCGCTATGTTATGGTTACACATTAGACGTTCAACGGATGAGTCGCTATGTTATGGTTACACATTAGACGTTCAATGGATGAGTCGATATGTTAGGGTTGGACATTACACGTTCAACGGATGAGTCTATATTAGGGTTGGACATTACACGTTCAACTGATGAGTCTATATGTTATGGTTACACATTAGACGTTCAACGGATGAGTCGCTATGTTATGGTTACACATTAGACGTTCAACGGAGGTGTCGCTATGTTAGGGTTGGACATTAGACGTTCAACGGATGAGTATATATGTTATGGTTACTCATTAGACGTTCAACGGATGAGTCGCTATGTTATGGTTACCCATTAGACGTTCAACGAATGAGTCGCTATGTTATGGTTACACATTAGACGTTCAACGGATGAGTCGATATGTTAGGGTTGGACATTAGACGGTCAACGGATGAGTCTATATGTTATTGTTACACATTAGACGTTCAACAGATGAGTCTATATGTTATGGTTACACATTAGACGTTCAACGGATGAGTCGCTATGTTAGGGTTGGACATTAGACGTTCAACGGATGAGTCTATATATTATGGTTACACATTAGACGTTCAACGGATGAGTCGCTATGTTATGGTTACACATAAGACGTTCAACGGATGAGTCGCTATGTCATGGTTACACATTAGACGTTCAACGGATGAGTTGCTATGTTATGGTTACACATTAGACGTTCAACGGATGAGTCGATATGTTAGGGTTGGACATTAGACGTTCAAAGGATGAGTCTATATGTTATGGTTACACATTAGACGTTCAACGGATGAGTCTATATGTTATGGTTACACATTAGACGTTCAACGGATGAGTCGCTATGTTATGGTTACACATTAGACGTTCAATGGATGAGTCGATATGTTAGGGTTGGACATTACACGTTCAACGGATGAGTCTATATTAGGGTTGGACATTACACGTTGAACGGATGAGTCTATATGTTATGGTTACACATTAGACGTTCAACGGATGAGTCGCTATGTTATGGCGAGATGATATGGTTATAGACGAGATGTTAAACGAATGAGTCAAGATGCTATGGTTATATAAACACACACACACACACACTTATCTCACCACCACTAATTAACACACACACACACTCATCTCACTATATCTCTCTCTCTCTCTCTAGAAGTTTCCGTTTTCCGGCAACACCAGCAGTTTCCGGCCACCGTAATCTTTTTTCGGCCACCACCTTTTATCACCTCAACTTGTAGATCGGAATATCGGACCGAAACAAACCTAAAAAACGTAGTTTCATTGTGTTTATGTATAACGATATCACCTTAAAAATGTATATATATTTTTTTGTTAAAATATACGGAATAGCGGACCGAAACAAACCTAAAAAACGTAGTTTCGTTGAAAGTCAACGAAGTCAAACAGAATCCCTGGCGAGATGTCGCTGGGGAAAACGTCCAATAAAACATAAGATGTACTTTCCTTAATACGAAGGCCCAAAACTTAAGCCCAAATTGCGAAATTTAAAGCCCAGATTAGTATCCCCAGCGACATGTCGCCGGGGAAACATTGTCCGCGTCACCGTGAGAGTCATTAACACTAATCACAATTTCTTAATTTAAAAAAAGTATCCCCAGTGACATGTCGCTGGGGAAACATGAGCGGGAAAAGTTCCCGCCGCGTTTTACGAAGATTTTTTTGGTCAAAGTATAACGCACTTTTCCCCATCGACATGTCGCTGGGGAAAAGTGGGATAAAAATTATCTGACTTTTTCTACTAGAATTTGTGCCACGTAGAATATTTTTTGTCGTTTAGTGTACATTCCCCAGCGACACATATCGCCGGGGGAAATATCGATGGGGAAAGGGGTATTTGTTGTAGTGTTAGGGCTCCTTCATTGCTCATGGTGACCAACAAGATGGGTGAAACCCGTCTTTTTCATGCAGCTCGCTACGGTAAGACCAAAATTTTCAAATTTCTTTGTGAGGAAGTGGAAAGAGCAGTTCGTAATGGAGCCGATCTAACGACATTTCTTTTGAGAAACGATAAATCTACCATACTACATGTAGCAATCCTCAGCCAGAACTTTGGTAAGTTTTTTATTACCTTCTTTTATTATTAAGTTAGTTGCGGTCCTTTGTATATAACGTATAATATATCTATATATGTTAATTATGCACAGATTTGGCAATTCTTATAACCGAAAAATATCCAAGATTGATTTCTGTGAACGATGGAAATGGGTTGACAAGTCTTCAACTTCTAGCAGTCACTCCTTCGGCATTCGATGAAGGAGTTGGGAACAACTTCTTGAAGCGGTTCATACACGATTGTAAGAATATACTGTAATCTAATTTTTCTATCATAACACTACAAGATATATGCCTTTAGTGACAGAGAAAGGGTGACAATGACTTTTATAAATGTGTAGACTTAAGTGTGAATAGATATGGCATATTTGTTGTAGTGAATTAAAATTAGTTTGAGTCACAAACGTTTGTTATTGCATAACAAATCTGTAAAGAAAAATATGACTAAATAATACACTATCAACTAAAAAACATTATTAGCTCAGCTGCTCAGATTATTATTTCAATCTCACAATTCTCAATAGTTAAAAGATTGTAATTACTAATGCAAAACAAACACTCTACAACTTTCAAGCTGGAGGAACACAACCAAACAACGATACTACGATAGACCCTAATAGAATAGAGTATATTGTTAGAATATGGACATTATTTTAGTAGACGTATGTTAGGATCGAACTCGAGATCACGGGATTGCACACAATACGTATGAAGAGTAAAAGTAATAATTATTTATAAATGTTATAATTAATTATTAAACACAAAATAAATAATAGTAATTAGTATTTAATGATTAATGACTAATTATTTATTAAACGAAGATTAGGAAAGTAATACTAGACAAAACATGGAAACAAGAGAAGGTTCCAGAATCCCCTAGGGGGATCCTTAACCAATCGACATAGGGAGGTTTCCACCTCCTTATGTGCCTTGAGCTCCAAGTTTTGTGTAGTATATAAGCAAACCCAAGATGTATTGTTTTCTCATAACTTGTACACACACATCTTGGTGTTTTCTTCTCTCTTTTCTTCCTTGGTCGATTTCATCAAAACCAAACCTTTAGGGTTTCGATTTTCTTGAATCAAAACAAGGTTTTGTGTTTATTACTTGCATAAACTTTTTCTTGAATTAGTACGTGTGTACAAGAGCGTGAATCAAACACACTATTGTTTGATTCTTGGATTGAATTACAAAAAAGGTAAGGGGTAATTCTTATAATCCTTATAAACCCTAATTAGGATTCTTGGTTCCGGAAGATTGCATTGATTCTTGTTCGGGCTAGAATCATAACGGTACGTTTACTATTTAATTATTGATTAATTAATTACATGTTATTTGATCTTATTATAATTGCTTCCGCTATGCTCACTTTGATGTACTTGGTTTATTTATATGAATGTCATGATATAATAATTCCAACAGTGGTATCAGAGCCGTTATAATATGTAATTAATTATCGAAACGCATAAAAATTGGATCTTGATTCGTTTAGTTACATGTTTTTAGGGTTTTTTAGATTCCTAACCCTAATTTTTTTTGGGTCGATTTGACCTTAAAGGGTTTTAGGGTTTATGGTTTTTGATTTTTTTAATATGATTAGAAACCCTAGGATGTCATGTAATTTGTTATGCGTTTTAGTAAACGATCTTGGTGCAATATGTTAATTGTTAAGCTAAATCCATAAAAAAGTGCATATTTGCATGGATTTTTATATTGTATTATAATTTAAATTGTTTAAATTGTTTATATGAATTAATGGTTAAGTTATATCGAAACATGTAAATTTATTAATAGATGACGAATTGGGGAAGACTCCAATATTAAGTAATCAATTATGTGCTATGTGGTATTTATTTAATTTTGGCTTACGCAATCAATTTATCGATGTATGTGGCTCTTTTTCCTAGAAGAAAGCCCTAATTGAATTAATACGTAATACACCTAGATTGATTATTAATAGGACTATTGAATAAAATTTGCATGTGGCTACATGTTTTATACATATTTAATTGTTATGATTATGTATATTTGTTTATTTAGTTGTTTGATTTTTTATTGTATATTACTTGTTTTTGTTTATTTATTGTGTTAGACATGTTTATAAACGAAAAGGGTAATTTTTGAATAGAAAAATAATACGGACTAAATAATGACGAAATTGTTTTGGTTTTTAAGAGTTTAAATCTCAAAGAATTGGTTGATTGATGTTTTTGTACGTAATGGTTAAATAAGCTCGATCGAAGTTTACACACTATAAGATGGGTATAAGGATGGCAACGCATTAAATTGTGGCCTTAGAGAGACAACATTCTGTCTTAACGCTCGTTTGTGTGTAAATTAGAGTTACCGAACAACCATTACATGTACATTGTCATCTTAAGGGTGAATAATCCACAATTCCACAATGATTATCCGAAACACTAAGCTTTCAGGCTTATGCAAAAGTACGATAATTGATGGTTATTCTTTAATTGGTGAACCCGATCCCTCAATCAAAACTATGTTATTTTACTCTTAGTTAATTGGTAATAAAAATGTTTTGTAAAACCAATGTTATAAAGTTGTATGCATGCTTCTTCATACATTATTTTGATCACATCAAAATATTAATACCCTTATAAAATTAAGTTGAATGCCATCTAATTAAGAACACTTGAAGTTGTAATTTACGTCATGTGAGAACTTGGCGAGATTGCAATGGAGAGGTAAATTTCATAAATTCATTGCTAGCAGATCAACTGATGTGATGGATTTGTGAGTTTACAGTTTTTAAGTTAGACGACTTAAATTGAGTAGGAAGTGAGATCTTGGACTCAAGGCATTAAGATGGGGATCAAACATGCTTACATTACAAATGTTTTGTGATTGTAAATCCCATAAATCTAGGAATTGCAATATGATATTGGTAATTATTGTTCGACAATTACCTTGTTGAATACTATCATTACTAGCAGATCAACTGATGTAATGGTACTATGTCAATTTAGGATCCTAGCTTTAAGAAAATACCATGGTTTATATGAATATTTGCCAATGGGTATTTTATTTTCTTAAAGATCTAATTATCGAAAATACTGAAATTGAATTTTGTAATTCGTTTTAATGTATTAATGCAACGTTCAAACCGTAAACGTATTTTAGGCTTTGGTAAATTGATCTAGTTCTGTTTTCAAACAAAAGTTTGATTAAGAAATATTTACTTAAAAGACATAAGAAGTCTCCTTTCTATGAAGGAAGAGTGAGACACAATCCTATTCCTTTTCATGAATGAGAAAGGATAATAGGAATATTAGATATGTCTAAATTCTAATATAACTCATAGCAAATTTTTAATGGTTAAGAAAATTGCATACATTTTTCATAGGTATTTTATCATCCTCATTCGGTGATTAAATTCTTAGCAACAAATATGATATTTGGTTAACAGAAAATTATGTATGACATTTTCTGAGTTATTATAATTAGAAGCTAGACTAATTACTGCAAAATGTTTAAAGACAAACTAGTTGTTTTGACTATTTTAAAGGTGCTACATACATTGTAGGATGGTAGACCTATTAAGGAAGAAATTGCATGCCCAATTTTTCAAGTTAAAAGCATTTGGTGGATAGTCCATCATTTACGTAGTAGAATACACTCTTTAGTGCATAAGTAATTGTTACGCATGGACATTTAAAGGTGTAGGAAAGTTAAAGACACAATATTTGTTTTCACTGGATATGAAATATTTACAATGGTGTCAAATTCAGTGGGAGTATTGTGTACTTATCACTAAATAAGGAGTTATTGTAATAATCTTTAATTCAGTGGGAGTTACAAGCTTTGATATCTTGGTAGCTAAAGATAATTACTTTCCAAGTGTAGACACTTATACTTTTAAGGATAGTCTTGTACGTTTCCTTACTAGACATTGTTGTTTTACATATATTTGTTATGCTAAAATCTATGACACAATCATATTGAACACATAAACAAATGCATGACATGTTGTTTATCAACTATATGAGGTTGTTCCATGCACAAGTGGGAGAAATGTTATCTTTAATGTGTGCAAGAACAACTCATAAAGATATAATTTAATGGATTCTCTTGACTACAAGGTAAGAGAATAATGTTCTAATATTAATTCTAGAAACACTTGGTGTTACAATTTATGTTATGTAAGAGCTTAGCTAGATTGCAACAACAAGGTGAATTTCATATTTCATTACTAGCAGATCAATTGATGTAATTGAACTATGAGAATTTGCAGTTTCTAAATTAGAATAATGTTCTGATATTAATTATACTAGGCTAATTCAAGAAACACTTGGTGTTACAATTTATGTTATGTGAGAGCTTAACTAGATTGCAACAACAAGGTGAATTTCATATTTTCATTACTAGCAGATCAACTGATGTAATTGAACTATGAGAATTTGCAGTTTCTAAATTAGATACCTATTAGAACATACGTCAATATGATATCAAGACTACTTTAATTTATAGATTTATGAATTCATGGAATGACATAAATTAATTAAGTAATCTAATGCTACTTCAATCTGAATATTTATGTGTTCTTGGAATGACATAAATAAATGAAGAAATAATGTTATTTACATTATTGTGAAGTAATAAATTAACTTGAAATTACTATTGAAACCAAAAGATGGTGTTCATAATTACTTTAGTTAAACATGTTTATGTTTCATTGTAAAGATATAAACATAAAGTCTTTTAATTGTTACAAGACTTATAATAAAGTAAGACGTTATCTTGTTGTGTTTTTAATTAAGACATATACATGAAGTTATTAAATTGTTAAATGACTTATAACGTATAGTGGGATTATAACAGTTTATGTTTTCTTGTAAAGACATGGACATGAAGAGACTTTGTAAAAAGTACTTGTGTTATAAAGCATGTAATTTGCTTGAATATTATTATACCATTAAAATGACTTAGTTGGTAAATAAACAAGTCAAAAGGAATATGGTTATCTTAAATATTGTTAGATTGTCTTACAATATTAATACTAATGAAATATCAAATGTTTATGGTATGTTCAGTTAGGAAAATCAAACTCTTGTTATATTGTTTGATTAAAGATAACTATGACTTCTTTTCTTCCAAAAGTTATCAAGGTTAGAATGTTGAGTATGACTTGGACATATTTAATAAAACTCCAACATAGAAGATTAATAAGACATTATCATATGATGGAATGTGATGAATGTGATAAATTACATTAAGTCTTAAATTGAAGTTCTAAATTTGTTTAACTGCTTATGAAGAAGTTATTAACAAAGTTAAGTCAGGAACTATCAATAAGTATTTGTAATATCCCAAAAGAGAACATTGTATTGTTTCTTTATTTGCTAAGTATTTAAAGATAGTCTTTAAATTACTAAAAGCAAGTGGGAGTTTTGATCTTTAAAAGATAAAATTATAAGATACATAATCTTCTAAAATACACTAGTAAATATCATGATGAAGTTTGACATTTGAATGTTAAATCTCAACATGATAATAAAGTTTGACATTGAAATGTTAAATTTCAAGATGATGGAATTATCATTCATAGAATAGCAATATATCTCAGATATTTGATTAATATGCTGAGGGCTATGATTTACAGGATTATTGTAAACCTGATAATCATTATGATACATTACCAAATATGAAATTGGGTAAAGTATACATGATATGAATGATTAAGATGTTGTCCATAAAGATAATCAATTTTAGAAACTTGGTTTATCTTAATAGTTAGACTAGAAAATGAAGATGAGTTTCTTCAAAGATAAAGTAACCCTTGTGGTTTAAATCTTTGTATAGAAATCATATGGACAATATTGTGTACGTATTTAATGCATGTTTTATGACAAGATTATTAATCACACTTAAGCAATTAACGGTGATTAAATATTCTTTTCTAAATACATTAAATATATATATATATAAAGATTATGATGTCACATTTATGAAATTGACATTGGAATATCAAAACTCTTTCTTGAGTGATTACTTGAGCGAGGACGATAAGTAATCAAAAGGAGTTTATGAATTCAAATAAATCTTTGTAAGTGTACATGATGCAATAATCCATGGATGGATAAATGCATGCATCTAGAAGATTACTCTTATGTTTAATTGTTAAATCCATGTTTTGATTTATAATTGAAATAAGATAATTTCTAAGTATTCCTAAAAGCTAGTGGGAGTATTACGTTTAATTTCTTAAATCATATATGTTGTGGAACATATAAAAGTAACATTCCATATATGTTGAAAGTTAACTCTTAGTTTGGAATGAAACTTTACTTGAAAGATTTAGAAAATAAGACATACAACCTTGGAATCAATGTTTATAGTTGAAACATGTGCGGTAAATAAATCTAATATATAACATGATATATTATTTGGAAAGTCTGAATAAATATGTATGACATGAATAAAAATCTAAGTATGACTCAAAGATTTTTCATGTACATCATGTTTTGTTGTATCATACTTGATTACAAGATGATTTGGCAATATTAATATCTAATTAATAGTTATTAGATAACTTGTGTAATATTCTATAAAGAATATGTTTGATTATAGAATTACATCCTAAATCTGGAACAGCTTCAAAATTCTATAGATGAACAATTTTTCAAATTGTTGTGAAAATTGTCATAGCTAACAAACTTGAAAGTTTGAAGGGCATTACACAATAGATATTAAGGTTTACGGGAAGTTTTTAATAGCATATTGTTGTTTGCATACAATGATGCTAATGAAATTGAGACGACACTCAATAATAGTTATGGTAAGGATTTCATCCTTGGCTATTACTAGTTATGCTTATATAAGAGCATAGTTGCATTATACATTAAGAGAATAAGAATACTTTAAACTTTAAAATGTTTGGAAGTTTAATTATCATAAATTGGTGGTTAAGAATGTCTCACATTTTTATGAAATATGGCATTATCAAAATAGTTGACTATGCACATATAAGAATTTCAATAGTTGAATTCTTGAAATAATTATTCTTAAAATTCCGATAGATCAAAGTTGGATGATTTATATCTTGTCAACAAGTATGAATGTCATTGCTTGAGACATAATTCATCAACAAGAGTTATCACGCATTGATCTATTTAGTATTTGGATAAGGGATGTTAAACAATTATTATGATAAATTGAAATACATGGTATGTTTAATTTATAATAAATTGTATCCTGTATTTGTATGTTTAATCCATGAATAAATGTTATTCTAAATTATCCGTTGTCAGTTAATAATATGGGAATATTATTAAATCAAGACAAATCTGAAGGTTGGTATAATATACTTAAAGTATATTGATGCGTAGTCATGCCATTTCAGATGATATTCAATGATATCGAATATAGGACTTATCTCAACTACATGATGTTACTTTATGGATTTGGTTATTAAGTAAATCATGAGAAGTTATCCTCAGACTTGAGATGCAAGATAAGTGTCATGAATGTAGTACATTTTTGTGGAACAACTTAACGCTATACGTAACTGGTAGTCATAAGGGTTGTTTTCGGAAATGTTACAAAGTTTGTGGGTTTTGCTTGTATTCAAGATAGAATTTGTTCCTTCAAATTTATTTTTGGAGTTTAATACTGCTGGGCCCCTCGTAGGGTTGGTAAGATGCATGTACGGCTGTAACACCCCCAAAATTTGATACAGCGAAAGACTCAACAAGCTTTCGGGGTGCTACGGGGATTGGTATCCAACACAAGACAATATAGAACGAGATAAAGTAAACAAAATAAAAACACAACCAAAACGGGGTTTTAAGGTTTACATTTATCCCAACATCATTCAGAGTCAGGCCCAAAATGAAATAACAATAGGTCCAAATGTAATTATCAGAGTTTAGAAAAATAGATCCATGAACAGTGTGCCTTGGCCGAGCCTTCCATTCCAACTACGGCACCCGACTAACCTATCTCCGTCAATCTAACGACCGTCTCACAATCGGTCCCCAATCACTCTTTTCGTCAACAACTTCACAATATCACAATAATTCCCTTGTCGAGACCACAAAAGGTCTCGACCCAACAAGAGCATTCGGCCGAAAATATAATGCCACAACAATGTCCAAAATTAAGTTCACAAATGTTACAAGAAATAACATCAACAAGGTTAATGTTTGGGTCGGTTTACCAAGCCAAACCCGAGCCCTCGACTCACTTGAGTCACGGCTCAATACCACGAGTCACAAGGACTCGAACCAAACATACAATAATCACATAGCTTACAAGAGCACCACAAAGTAACCATTAGACCCATTCGACCCATATGGTCAATCGGCAACAAAATAAATACGCGGCTAATAGCCGCGACCCACAAGGGTCGAACCACAACAAATTCGAGTTCGAGACTCGAACCACGACCAAACGAGAACCCCCATACGGGGACCTCATGGGTCTCGGTTAGCTCGGATCGAAGATCACAACACCATCGACAATAACCAAACTACAACACCAAGGAACCAAAGCCTCACCAAGGCTCGAATCAAGATAAGCCGAGAGCATAAGCTCTCGGTTCCGAGTCAACCACAACCAAAACTAAGAAACCCGGATACCAAACGTAATATTAATCATCAAAACATCATTTCCCATTAAAAATCAATTCGATTCCCATCGAAATAATCCGTGTAGCCACGGATTAGTACCAATTCGTGGCACCCAAAACCCGAAAATAACTTCTTCTCACCTTCTTGGACCTCCAAATGAACGGATCTAGTAAAGGTAATAAAAACTCGAACGAATTATTAAAAGTTTGGTGGTGTTAATGGTGGTTCTAGGGTAAGTATGATATACCAAATGAAAGAGGCTGGAGAGAGGAAGAAGATGGTGGTAATTATTTTGTAGAGTGGTCGGAGTTGCGGCGGTGGTGGCCGGATTTTAGGTTCGGCGGCTAGGTCAAATTTATGGGGAGAAGATGAGTTTGAGAGAGAGAATAAAAAGTTAGGGTGAGGGTGAGTGTGTGTGTGGGTGAACCGGACCAAACACACCTTTATTAACTTTTTTTTTTTTTTTTTTTTTTAAAAGGTTAATAATAATAATAATAATAATAATAATAATAATAATAATAATAATAATAATAATAATAATAATAATAATAATAATAATAATAATAATAATAATAATAATAATAATAATAATAATAATAATAATAATAATAGTAATAATAATAATAATAATAATAATAATAATAGTAATAATAATATTATTTCCGTGTGGAGCGGGTAACGCGGGTAAATGTAAAAACATGTGGCCCGAACCCGAACTCATTTTAAACTTCAATATCACTCGAGAACATCTCGTAACTAATTAAAAATATAGTCGGACTCGTTAAGACGAATCATAAACTTTTGTTAGGTAATCCTAGTGCCAAAGTCAACGTAGTACCAAGTGAGAATTCAAATATATATCACCGAGCATTTAATCAAAAATGAATTATGAACATAATTCACGAATTCCATAACGTCATTAATTAAGAATATCCATAAAATAGGTCTTACAAGTTCGTTGTGAAATGAAAATTTCAAATAAAATTATAAACGAACTAAAATCGTAATGCGGGTTTTTAAAATAGCTCCCTAAACTGCCGGTTGTCACATCCTCCCAGTCTCAGAAGGAAACCCGTCCCGGGTTTCACTCGGAAAAATTCATCTACGAAGTGAAAAGCTTCGGATATCTCTTCCTGAACTCTTCCTCGCGTTCCCACGTAAATTCTGGTCCATGTCGGAAATTCCAACGAACCTTGACGAGCGGAATGCGACTTCTCTTGAGTCGTTTAACTTCACGATCTAAAATCTCAATCGGTTCTTCCACGAAATTCAGTTTCTCATCAACACGAATATCCCTCATTGGAATGACGGGCATTTCATCGGAAAGACATTTCTTCAAATTACTCACGTGGAACACGTCGTGAACTTTACTCAGTTCATGTGGTAATTCCAACCTATAAGCCACGGGCCCAATTCTTTCTAAGATCAAAAATGGTCCAATGTAGCGTGGGTTGAGTTTACCACATTTCCCGAAACGTATTACACCTTTCCAAGGCGAGACTTTCAGCATCACTTTGTCTCCAACCTGGAACTCTAAAGGTTTACGTCTCTGATCGGCGTAGCTCTTCTGCCTATCTCTGGCTGCTTGCAATCGATCACGAATCTGAGCTACTTTCTCTGTAGTTTCTAAAATAAGCTCAGGGCCTGTAAGTTGGCTATCTCCAACTTCTGCCCAACCAATAGGCGAACGACACTTTCTGCCATACAAAGCTTCGAATGGTGCAGCCTTAAGACTTGTGTGGTAGCTATTATTATAGGAGAATTCCGCAAGGGGTAAATACTTCTCCCAGCCTTTACCAAAGTCTATGATGCATGCACGGAGCATATTCTCTAACGTCTGAATGGTCCTCTCACTTTGACCATCGGTTTGGGGATGATATGCAGTACTCATATCAAGCCTCGTCCCCAAAGCCGTTTGAAGTGATCGCCACAAAGCTGACGTAAAACGACTATCACGATCAGAAATAATAGATATCGGGACTCCATGACGCGAAATAATTTCCTTCACATATAACCTCGCAAGCTTATCCTCACTATCATCTTCACTAATCGCTAAGAAATGAGCAGACTTTGTCAGACGATCCACAATTACCCAGATAGCGTCACAACCGCTAGCTGTCCTCGGTAATTTGGTAATGAAGTCCATAGTAATCCGCTCCCATTTCCAGACTGGAAGTTCTGGTTGCGTTAGTAATCCTGACGGTCTCTGGTGTTCAGCTTTAACCTTAGCACATGTCAGGCACTTACTAACGTACGATGCTATACCTGCCTTCATATTTGGCCACCAATAGAACTTCTTAAGATCCTGGTACATTTTATCGAAACCAGGATGAATGGAGTACCTTGACTTATGCGACTCATGCATAATCAACTCCCGAATTCCTCCATGCAAAGGTACCCAAATTCGATCTCCAAAGCATAACAATCCATCAGAACGCTTAACAAATCCTTTCTCATTATCAGCCATCCCAAATATATTCTCGGCAGATCTATTTTCTGCTTTTAACGCTTCCGTTTGAGCTTCAAGTATTTGAGACGGTAATGGCGATACGATAGTCATTCCTAATGACCTAACTCGTAATGGTGGTACTCTTTCCTTTCGACTAAGAGCATCAGCAACAACGTTTGCTTTACCAGGGTGGTAGCGAATTTCACAATCATAATCGCTTAGCAACTCAATCCAACGTCGCTGTCTCATGTTGAGCTCTTTTTGATTCAAGATGTGTTGTAGACTTTTATGGTCAGTAAACACAACACACTTTGTTCCGTACAAGTGATGTCTCCATATTCTTAAAGCGAAAACCACAGCACCTAGCTCCAAATCATGGGTAGTGTAGTTTTTCTCATGCTTTTTGAGCTGTCGTGAAGCATAAGCTATCACCTTCTCTCGTTACATCAACACGGCTCCCAAACCTTTATGTGAGGCGTCACAATAGACGACGAAATCCTCGTTACCTTCCGGTAACGCTAAGATAGGAGCACTACACAACATTTTCTTAAGCAATTGAAACGCTTCCTCTTCTTTATCTCCCCATTCATACGTAACACTCTTTTGAGTCAATTTGGTCAATGGTTTAGCTATCTTCGAAAATCCCTCAATGAATCTTCGGTAATAACCAGCTAAACCCAAAAATTGACGAACTTCGGTTGGGGTTGTAAGTGCAGCCCAATCTTTTATCGCCTCAATCTTAGCAGGATCCACATGGACTCCTTGTCTATCAATCACATGACCCAAAAATTGTACCGTCGGAATCCAAAATTCGCATTTCGAAAACTTGGCATAAAGTTTCTCCTTCCTGAGCAATTCTAAAATGAGTCTTAAATGCTCCTCATGCTCTTTCTCACTCTTTGAATAAATCAGAATGTCATCGATGAATATAATTACAAACTTATCTAAGTAAGGCTTACACACACGATTCATGAGATCCATGAATATTGCTGGTGCGTTAGTTAACCCAAACGGCATCACCTGAAACTCGTAATGCCCGTAACGGGTTCTGAAAGCTGTTTTCGGAATGTCTTCCTCGCGAACTCGAAGTTGATGATATCCCGATCTCAAATCGATCTTCGAATACACACTCGATCCTTGTAGTTGATCGAACAAGTCGTCGATCCTAGGTAACGGGTATCGATTCTTCACCGTTAACTTATTCAACTCTCTATAATCAATACACATATGAAACGATCCATCCTTCTTCTTCACAAATAAGACTGGGGCTCCCCAAGGTGAAGAACTTGGTCTTATGAATCCTTTTTCGGCTAACTCCGCCAATTGTTTCGACAACTCTTCCAGTTCGGTAGGTGCAAGACGATAAGGTGCTCGTGCTACAGGTGCAGCACCATGTATCAACTCAATCTGAAACTCCACTTGTCTAGTCGGCGGGATTCCCGGCAAATCATCAGGAAACACATCAGGAAAATCTCGAACTATAGGCACATCTCCAATGCACCTTTCCTTTTTCTTCGTCTCTCCCTTCTCAGAAATTTGAGCTAAGAAAAGGTAACATCCCTTCTCCATTAGCTTTGGCAACTTAGTGCATGAAATCACTGCTAATCGGGATGGGCTCCTAGAATCCTTTCGGTCTCCCAATATGTTTAGGACTTCCTTTCCGTATGGTACACGCACGATCTTCTCGTCGCAAAGTATGTGAGCACGATACTTCGACAACCAATCCATACCAAGGATGACGTCAAAACTTCCTAACGTGACGGGTAGAAGATCTATGTTGAAAGGATGGTTCAAGAAATTTAACGTACAACCGCGAATGATGGTATTAATCCTTTCTAGGTTTCCATTTGCTAACTCAATATCATATCCAATTCCTAAGGCCATCGGGGTTTTCTCTAGTAAGGGTGCAAACGTAGTGGACACAAAACTCCTATCGGCACCAGTATCAAATAGTATGGAAGCATAACGATTATTGAGAAGGAACGTACCAGTAACGACGTTCGGATCTTCTCCTCTCTCGTTCCCGAGTGCATACACTCTTCCCTGAGCAGCTCCAGCTTCCACACGTTGGTCCCCATTATCTTGTCGTCCACGGTTTCCTCCAGCTCCACGGTTTCCATAATTGTACCCATTACCACCCGAGCCTTGATTTCCACGGTTCCGCGATTCTCTACACTCATTCCTATAGTGTCCCTTCTTTCCACACCCATAACAAGTAACATCTGCCTTATTTCTCATCTCAGGAGCAGCTTGAACCATAGCAAGAGGTCGAGCTCTACAGTCCCTAGCTGTGTGTCCTTTCCTTGAGCAATTCTGGCATTTCACACTACACCATCCATTATGATGCTGGTGGCAACGATCACACTTGGGTGCATCACCGTTCTGATTCTTCTTATCTCCATTCCCAATAGCATAAGCCTTAGCTTGTCTCTTGCTTCGGTGATCATTATTCTTAGAGTGACGGTCCCTCTTTCTCTTGCCATTCTTTTCCTTATCAGCTTCTTCTAATTCTAACGAATCCATAAGTTGTTGAGCAATTGTAATTGCCTCATGGATGTTTGCAGGCCTAGCAGAAATCACATCATTCCTCGTAGCTACAGGCAACCCATCAGTATACCTCTCGATCTTTTGAGTCTCAGTTTTCACCATATCTGGGCACAACAAGGCTAATTCCTGGTAACGACGATTGTAAGTCGCCATGTCAGTACCTTTCACCTTGTGGTTCCAAAACTCAATCTCTAGCTTCTTGACCTCATTCCTTGGGCAATAAGTCTGAATCAGCAAGGACTTAAATTGCTCCCAAGTCATGGCATAAGCTACATCACTCCCAACTGCATTTCGGTAGTTGTTCCACCAAGTCAAAGCTTCATCCTTGAAAGTAAAAGAAGCAAACTTTACCTTCGCATTCTCCGCTCAACCACTGACATTAAACACTGATTCAGTCTTCTCAATCCACCTAACCAAGTAAACCACTCCTTCAGTTCCACCAAACTCAATAGGTCCACAAACCTTAAACTCCTTGTATTGACATCCATTAGCACGAACAGGTGGAAAAGTTCCAGCAGAATTGTTGGAATGATTTGACTCAGCAAGTAGTTCAGCAACTCTTTGCTCCACGAGTTGGTTGATCATTGCTTGATCTACAGTAGGTGCATTAAGTGGAACTTGATCATTGTCTCCCTGAACATCAACATTTTGATTCCTGTTGTTGCGGTTAGTGGTGTCCAGGTTGTCAGGAGTAGGGGTTTCAACATTTCGAGTAGGTCGACGACCTCGGCGACCAGGAGTAGTCACAGCAGGACCAGTTCTTGTAGACCTAACAGGGTTTCGACGTGGTGCCATTGATCTGTAACATCATACAAGTTCATGAGTCACCAATAGAACTTATCAATAGGCTCAACAAAACATCTCAACGAGATCAAGTCATGGAAAGAATAGCAACAATACACCACGTAACAACAAATAAGCGAACAAGGACTCAATTTCCTTAACACCCAAAATCACATAATACCATATACTAATAATCATCAACCATACAATAGCGATCTAACATCGTTCCAGCTAACGGATAACACAAAACATACTAATCGTTCCAAAAGAGACGAATACTGAGCAAAATACATCAAAATATGATAAATAGCTTTTCTAACCGAACACTCCTTGACTTATGTAGCAACACAACAACCTGATTCCAAATCGATCTAGCCACGATGCTGGCGTAGACTCCTCAATTCCAATCCCAAACCATCGAAATTCCTCAATAACGATCCCTGCTCAACACGATGTGTATCTCTATCCCTCTTGAGGTTCGCAACCTCCTTTTCTAACACTGTGTTCCTCTGCCACAGCTTGCGATCTCCCTCGCGAGCCGTGAGGAAACCTCTCTGCAGACTCTCTATCTGCTCATGTATCTCTATCATACATGTCCTAATCGCTATCGTCCTGTCCATGACAGTAGTCAAATCAACTCTCAACTCAACAACAAACTCAGCAATAAACTCAGCAATAATCATCTCAAGTCGGTCAGACATCCGCGAGATCCTCTCGCCCTGTGCAGTAATCTGAGCCCACATCCTACCAGTCTCACCTAACTCTGCATGCTCAGCAGAAACCTCAGAAGGTGCATCCGACGCCACAGGACTACCAGGTGGTGTATCAAACGAAAACGGATGATCAGGTGAAACCGGTTCTAACGGATGTATCGGGGAATCGGGCTTCTCAGCCTGAGCTGGTGGTGCTAACACATCATCATCATCATCAGGCATCCCATCCTCCTGAGGATCATCCTCCTCCTCAGGGTCATCATCATCACCCTGCTCAGCCTCCTGAGGGTCATCCTCCCGCTCAGGGTCATCAGCCTCATCCTCACCCTCGTACTCCTCCTCCTCCTCATCGGAAGAGTACCTCATCACTCGTCGTCTCCTACTAGGTGAACCATGTGGAGATGTAGTAGGTGATCTAGGACGACGACGCAATGATGTGGGTGGCGCCTCAGACAGAAGAGAATGAGCATCAATCTGTAAAGGTGATGGAGTAGGGCGTACCGACATGCGCGCCGTAGCTCGGTGGGCAAAGCATGGTGCCACACGAGCCAAAGCCTGATGAAGAGTAAGCTGCCTCGATGTACCAGGGAGCCCTAGAGAAGATGAGGGTCCCTGCGTAGATGCAGCAGGTAGTGCCGAAGTAGAAGCTGCCTGTGATACAGTAGCTGAAGACATGGCCATCTGGTAAGGGTCATCAAATGCCATAATGAACTGTGCAGGTAAAACCGGTGCAGTAAGAATATCCTCGACGACATCGGGCATATGGGAGGCCATAGTCTATGACAACGGCGTAGGGTAGGTGTAAGTGTTTCAAAACAACTAAATCACAACTCATAATACCATACCAAGTATACTCATCAAATAGTTCCATATATAATCTCAATAAAAGAATTTCAAACACCGCATTACTAAAATGTTTATAAAACATATAGACCGTATAAATCCTCGAGAACGCCATCTTATTACTAAAATCCATAAACCTCAAATCATCTCAATAAGTCCCAATCTAACAATCATCTCAAATATCCCATAATACCTCAAATAATAGAAGATGCTTCGGCTTGGCGGGCTGGCGGGCGGTGGTCAAGGATCATTTTCTATAAAAATACGGTTATAGTTTAGGCGTTTATTTACCTAGTTCTCTATAACCTTGGCTCTGATACCAATCTGTAACACCCCCAAAATTTGATACAGCGGAAGACTCAACAAGCTTTCGGGGTGCTACGGGGATTGGCATCCAACACAAGACAATATAGAACGAGATAAAGTAAACAAAATAAAAACACAACCAAAACGGGGTTTTAAGGTTTACATTTATCCCAACATCATTCAGAGTCAGGCCCAAAATGAAATAACAATAGGTCCAAATGTAATTATCAGAGTTTAGAAAAATAGATCCATGAACAGTGTGCCTTGGCCGAGCCTTCCATTCCAAGCATGCATCTCAACATTTAATTACCTGAGAAAACGTGCTAAAAGTTAGCTTTCGCTGGTGAGATCATAGGTTTAAATTCAACTAACGAGATAGTGGACATATACGCAAAACGCTTGCTAGCTAGACTAAGGATTCGCTAAAAGCCTGCGGATACCCTCCGCTCTCAACATAACACACGGATACCCTTCCGTACTAACATAGATATTCGGGTAACCCCCGCAATACCAATAAATACTCGGATAACCTCCGAAGTATTAATAACCTATAGGTGCACACTATAGTATCTAAATAAGTCAACCTTGAATAGTACACACGAAACTATGTGACTAAAGCTGACAATCCAAATAAGCCAACCTTGAATAGTACACACAACAAATATGTGACTAAAGCTGACAATCCAACAATAACCAAATAAGTCAACCTTGAATAGTACACACGAAACTATGTGACTAAAGCTGACAATCCACCAATAACCAAATAAGCCAACCTTGAATAGTACACACAAGACTATGTGACTAAAGCTGACAATCCAAATAACCAAATAAGTCAACCTTGAATAGTACACACGACATGTGTGACTAAAGCTGACAATAGATCATAGTCCATACGCATAGCAAGTTTAGAAAGAATATAAAAGCGATAATAGTCCACGTAAAATGATTTGCACGTTTCTCACCCCAATCATTGAAAACATAGTTCAAGAGTAAAAAGTGGGGCTATGACTCACCTCAAGTCCAGAAAATAGCAAGAAGTAGTCGGTAGAAATAAGATGTATGATAACTCACGAAACAGCAACTACGGACTTGGCACGACCTAACAATATTAACTCTTTCAGAAATCATTTCCTCAAATTTATAATATTCCCAAACCCGGACGAGAATCCGTTTTATTTCCGAAAATCCATTTCGTATTAGTTTGGTGTATTTGCGTTTGGTATCCATACGGGTAGTGGGTTGACTCATAACAAACCAAAAAGATCACATAAAGAATAATAAATAAACTATGGATCTAATAGTAGCCCAATATATCATTTAAATAAATCGCCGAAGTTTACCAAATCCGTCGATTTGATAATCCTCATATTTATTTACGTAACATACCGTTCCAAGATTACACCCAACCTAATGCACATAGCACATAATTACTATATAGTATATATCATAGTTTAATAAATTTCTCATATATATCGTCAAATTGGCCAGATTTTCCGATATATACACTCGCAATTTATTACACTTTACATATACTACAACCTATGGGCGTCGTAGGATACGATGCCCACTAATATATTCATTTCATATAGCCAAATAACCCGGTTCAACCTTACGGTTAAGTGGTTATTTAGTTATAGAAAACGTCTATATTAATCGTCATATATCCGTGACAACACGAACGTCACAAATAGTAACTTACCTGGACCCGAGTGACAACGATTTCGCATAACTCAATAAGTTTATCCGTTATATATCCGAAATGACATTTTATTAACCGTTTAATAATTGTCGGGAGTTTCCCGTTTTATAACAAAATTTTATAATAATAATACGTTCGATAACATTACGCCACTTTCGTAGCCTAATATATATATATCTAATTGTATTATTTATAATACGACTCGTGATTATTATTATTATTAATATACGCGCCTATATAATTATATATACGTTATTCACGTATATATATTCATATAAACGTTCATATTATCAATAATTATTATTACGAGTTTTATCATTTATATTTTTAATTGTAATAGTTATCGAGTTATACGAAATGGTCACATGTCCGAGTCATGACTCTCGGCTCATTGTCCAAGTCCAAAATAATAAGTAAAGTCATAATATAACAAATCTCCGTCCAATCACAATCTCAATCCACGTGCTACAACAATAGGGTCCGACTACGGCACCCGACTAACCTATCTCCGTCAATCTAACGACCGTCTCACAATCGGTCCCCAATCACTCTTTTCGTCAACAACTTCACAATATCACAATAATTCCCTTGTCGAGACCACAAAAGGTCTCGACCCAACAAGAGCATTCGGCCGAAAATATAATGCCACAACAATGTCCAAAATTAAGTTCACAAATGTTACAAGAAATAACATCAACAAGGTTAATGTTTGGGTCGGTTTACCAAGCCAAACCCGAGCCCTCGACTCACTTGAGTCACGGCTCAATACCACGAGTCACAAGGACTCGAACCAAACATACAATAATCACATAGCTTACAAGAGCACCACAAAGTAACCATTAGACCCATTCGACCCATATGGTCAATCGGCAACAAAATAAATACGCGGCTAATAGCCGCGACCCACAAGGGTCGAACCACAACAAATTCGAGCTCGAGACTCGAACCATGACCAAACGAGAACCCCCATACGGGTCTCGGCTGGTTATACGAGCATTCAACGGAACCCCCGAGACCTCATGGGTCTCGGTTAGCTCGGATCGAAGAGCACAACACCATCGACAATAACCAAACTACAACACCAAGGAACCAAAGCCTCACCAAGGCTCGAATCAAGATAAGCCGAGAGCATAAGCTCTCGGTTCCGAGTCAACCACAACCAAAACTAAGAAACCCGGATACCAAACGTAATATTAATCATCAAAACATCATTTCTCATTAAAAATCAATTCGATTCCCATCGAAATAATCCGTGTAGCCACGGATTAGTACCAATTCGTGGCACCCAAAACCCAAAAATAACTTCTTCTCACCTTCTTGGACCTCCAAATGAACGGATCTAGTAAAGGTAATAAAAACTCGAACGAATTATTAAAAGTTTAGTGGTGTTAATGGTGGTTCTAGGGTAAGTATGATATACCAAATGAAAGAGGCTGGAGAGAGGAAGAAGATGGTGGTAATTATTTTGTAGAGTGGTCGGAGTTGCGGCGGTGGTGGCCGGATTTTAGGTTCGGCGGCTAGGTCAAATTTATGGGGAGAAGATGAGTTTGAGAGAGAGAATAAAAAGTTAGGGTGAGGGTGAGTGTGTGTGTGGGTGAACCGGACCAAAGACACCTATATTAACTTTTTTTTTTTTTTTTTTTTTTTTTTTTTTTTTTTTTTTGTTTTAAAAGGTTAATAATAATAATAATAATAATAATAATAATAATAATAATAATAATAATAATAATAATAATAATAATAATAATAATAATAATAATAATAATAATAATAATAATAATAGTAATAATAATATTATTACCGTGTGGAGCGGGTAACGCGGGTTAATGTAAAAACATGTGGCCCGAACCCGAACTCATTTTAAACTTCAATATCACTCGAGAACATCTCGTAACTAATTAAAAATATAGTCGGACTCGTTAAGACGAATCATAAACTTTTGTTAGGTAATCCTAGTGCCAAAGTCAACGTAGTACCAAGTGAGAATTCAAATATACATCACCGAGCATTTAATCAAAAATGAATTATGAACATAATTCACGAATTCCATAACGTCATTAATTAAGAATATCAATAAAATAGGTCTTACAAGTTCGTTGTGAAATGAAAATTTCAAATAAAATTATAAGCGAACTAAAATCGTAATGCGGGTTTTTAAAATAGCTCCCTAAACTGCCGGTTGTCACATCGGCCGTACCCAATATCTCCCCTGAATATGTTCAGAAGATTTGGTAATCTTGATCAATCATAAACAACGAGAAACAGAATGGTTAATTAAGGAATGACTTTAATCCATATCCTTATTAACATGGTATTAGAAACAAAAGGATAATAATAATGAGAAATCATTAAAAGGTTTTTCCAGGAGCCTTACTCGAGATCGTACTAGAGGCATCGGCGTGTTGCAAGACGCTAACCGATGTGATTACACTATTAAAATATGTCTAAGTGGGAGCTGTTAGAATATGGACATTATTTTAGTAGACGTATGTTAGGATCGAACTCGAGATCACGGGATTGCACACAATACGTATGAAGAGTAAAAGTAATAATTATTTATAAATGTTATAATTAATTATTAAACACAAAATAAATAATAGTAATTAGTATTTAATGATTAATGACTAATTATTTATTAAACGAAGATTAGGAAAGTAATACTAGACAAAACATGGAAACAAGAGAAGGTTCCAGAATCCCCTAGGGGGATCCTTAACCAATCGACATAGGGAGGTTTCCACCTCCTTATGTGCCTTGAGCTCCAAGTTTTGTGTAGTATATAAGCAAACCAAAGATGTATTGTTTTCTCATAACTTGTACACACACATCTTGGTGTTTTCTTCTCTCTTTTCTTCCTTGGTCGATTTCATCAAAACCAAACCTTTAGGGTTTCGATTTTCTTGAATCAAAACAAGGTTTTGTGTTTATTACTTGCATAAACTTTTTCTTGAATTAGTACGTGTGTACAAGAGCGTGAATCAAACACACTATTGTTTGATTCTTGGATTGAATTACAAAAAAGGTAAGGGGTAATTCTTATAATCCTTATAAACCCTAATTAGGGTTCTTGGTTCCGGAAGATTGCATTGATTCTTGTTCGGGCTAGAATCATAACGGTACGTTTACTATTTAATTATTGATTAATTAATTACATGTTATTTGATCTTATTATAATTGCTTCCGCTATGCTTACTTTGATGTACTTGGTTTATTTATATGAATGTCATGATATAATAATTCCAACATATATAATCGGCGGAGAAAATTGATAGGGTGATGATTAGGATTTTTCTCGATGAAAAATGTGTTTATATATTACTCCGTAGCATGTTCAGCAATCAATCTTTCCAAAAGGAGCTCCAAAAAAATTGTGCATAATCGTATTGATAGGACTACTCCATGTCCCTTTATTAACACACACATAATGACATACTGTTGTAATAAGCTGACAACATATTACACGACGATAACATGTCATAAATGACATGAAAAATATAATGACACTCAGGCTTAAGTTGAATGTCAATTTTGTCTCTAACTATCGTATTAATCTGATAATTATTTAAGAAAGAATAAACTTCTCACAATAATGTTGGTTGTTATTAGTAAAACAGTTCCCAGATTAGGGTTAAGATAATCAATAAGGTACCGGATATTCACTTGAAATCGTGGTATCACTTTCCAATAGAAACTATTCGACCCTATGCCTGGGTTACACGAATATCTCTATTGGATAAGACCAAGTGATGTTCTTGTTTTAGGCACAAACCAAGAACCAGATGCGTATTCAAGTGTTTAGGGTTTTGTGATTTCGTATATCCATGCAGATGTGTTATGATCTCTATTTATAATAGAGAATACTCAAAACCCTAGCCCATAGAATTATATATAAATAACGGCCCATTAATTATATCATAATGCTTTCCATAATAGTAGGAATCAGTGGTTAAAAACGAACAGCAGAATAAACTGATGCCGTCAGGAGAATCAAACTAGCAGCAGATTCTACTATCAGCAGAATCATGCTATCAGCAGAATCTGCTATCAGCAGAATCATGCTATTAGCAGAATCATGCTATCAGCAGAAACAGATTCAAGCTATCAGCAGAATCAATACATAACCACTATTCAGTCAGGGTAATCAGGGACTTGATGGGTGTACACTCCGTACCTCCTAACCCATTCTCAAGTATGATTTGATCCCTCAAGTGCACTAAATTTTCCAACAATCCTCCCCAAATTTAGTTCACTTCCTTTGCATGAAAAATTATACACAAAACAAAACAAGTGCATAAATGAAAATATCCTGAGGAATGAATTTCCACATTAGTACATATACTTTCAAATATTCGAGAATCAGGGTGTTATAAGAATTGAACCCTTCAACCCATTTGAATACCTGATGATAAATACACACAAGTTTTCAAACACTAAAATACTCCTGACACTATACAAGCCATGTGTCCATATCCAATTCATAAATGTTGTAAAAGCTAAAAGTACAAAGCTTCCTGAAGCGGCAAAACTTCAACATTCACATAGGTGGTTCATCTTTAATTCATGCTCCTGCTTAGCACTTTTTCAAAGAAAATTAACCATTAAGAAGTTATGACTTCATCCTCCTTTCCAGCAGATAACAAGCACAACCTTGGGATGTTTGTGAGACATGTGCTTCAGTCCACTAAATGATCAGCTTTCCACATTGAACTCAGCTTCCAAGTTTCCTTAGAAGGGAGTTGGGTATCCTTGCATTCAGTGACTAAGTTGGACTTAAACCCATCCCTTTAGCAGACTTCAAAACCAAGTCTCTATCCAAACCCTTCGTCAAGTGATCAGCTAAGTTTTGTTGAGATTTAACAAACACTATAGATACCACCCCATTCATGATAAGCTCACGAATCATGCTATGCCTAACACCTAAGTGTCTAGACTTCCCATTGTACATCTGGCTATAAGCCTTTGCCAATGTAGCAGCACTATCACAATGGATAGAAATAGATGCTATAGGTTTAGACCACAATGGAATCTCAAGAAGCAAGTTTTTCAACCATTCAGCTTCTTTGCCAGCAGCAGCTAAAGCCACAAATTCAGATTCCATGGTTGAACTGGTAATGCAAGTTTGTTTCTTGGATTCCCAAGAAATTGCACCTCCACCAAGTAGGAATACCCAGCCACTGGTAGACGAATTGTCTTCAGTGTTACTGATCCAACTTGCATCAGTGTATCCTTCTAATACTGAAGGATAACCAGTATATGAGAGACTATAATCCATAGTTCTCTTCAAATACTTAAAGACCCTCTGAATTGCTTGCCAATGATGAGCACTAGGATTACTAGTATACCTGCTCAGTTTACCCACAGCAAAAGCAATGTCAGGTCTTGTACAAGTCATGGCATACATCAAGCAGCCAATCACCCTAGAATACTCAAGTTGAGATACAGCTTTGCCAGTATTAGGCATTAGCTTCTCACTTGTATCCATAGGAGTACTTACTGGAGTACAATCAAAGTAATTAAATTTCCTTAACACCTTCTCAATGTAATGAGACTGAGAGATAGAAATTTTGTTACTTTCATGTTTAATCCTAATACCAAGGATAACATCAGCCTCCCCCATATCCTTCATGGAGAACTTTGATGACAAAAATTCCTTTGTAAGGTCAACTTGATTTTGGTCAGTGCCAAAGATCAACATGTCATCAACATATAGACAAATAATGACTCCTTTACCAGATTCATCAAATTTGCTATATACATATTTGTCAGCCTGACTAAGTAAATAACCACTAGACAAAACCACTTCATCAAACTTTTGATGCCATTGTTTAGGTGCCTGTTTTAGTCCATAAAGAGACTTAATCAGTTTACACACCTTGTTTTCATTGCCAGGCATGATGAAGCCCTGAGGTTGGTTCATGTAAACCTCCTCATCTAAATCACCATTCAAGAAAGCTGTCTTCACATCCATCTGATGAATAATCAGATTGTGAATTGATGCCAAAGCAATTAGCAATCTTATGGTACTGATACGTGCCACATGAGCATAAGTATCAAAGTAGTCTATTCCTGACTTTTGTTTAAAGCCTTGAATAACTAATCTTGCCTTGAACTTTTCAACAGTTCCATCTACCTTCATTTTCTTTTTGAAAATCCATTTGCTACCTAGAGGTTTGCAACCAGGTGGTAGATCAGTCAACACATAAGTGTTACTGCCCATGATAGAGTCCATCTCATCATTAATTGCTTCTTTCCAGAAAGCAACATCCTGGGACTTCATTGCTTCTTCAAATGTTTTGGGATCATCCTCCACAATGAAGCAATAGGAGTATTGGTCAGAGACCTCACTCCTTGTACCTTCAATTAAGTATAATTGAAACTCAGGTCCAAATGATTTTGGAGTCCTCACCCTATTGCTCCTTCTGAGCTCAGGTTCAGGTTGTTGTTTCACAACCTCAGCAGGAACCTCATCAGTAGGAACCTCATCAGCAGGAACCTCATCAGTAGGAACCTCTGAAACACCATTGTCATTGGTTCCATTTGGAATCCTTTGACTTGGTCTAGGGATAGATGAGAATCTGTTCTCATCAAAGATTGCATCCCTTGATTCAATTATTGAGTTAATTGAAACAGAATCATTAGGTTCTATAATATAAAACCTATATGCCTTGGAATGCTCAGCATATCCAACAAAGATGCATTCAATGCCTCTTTCACCCAAAGTTTTCTGCTTTGGATCAGGGAGTCTTACAACAGCCCTACAACCCCATATCCTAAGATAATTAAGGTTAGGTTTCTTTTTAGTCCAAAGTTCATAAGGGGTAACTTTGTTCCTTTTGTTGGGAACTCTATTTAATAAATAGCAAGCTGTTAACATAGCTTCACCCCAGAACCCTTGACTCAGCCCAGAATAGGACAACATGGAATTAACCATCTCCTTCAGCACCCTGTTTTTCCTTTCAGAAATACCATTTTGCTGAGGAGTATAAGGGGCAGTCATTTCATGGATTATTCCAACAGACTGAAAATACAGAGTATCCATGTACTCACCTCCCCTATCAGTCCTTAATCTTTTGATCAAGGAACTTTGTTGCAATTCAACTTCAGTTTTAAATACTTTAAATTTATCTAATGCTTGATTTTTAGAATGTAATAAATAAACATGACAAAACCTAGAAACATCATCAATAAAAGTCACAAAGTATTTCTTATTCCCCAAAGAGGGAGTAGCATGTAAATCACAAAGGTCACTGTGAATTAACTCCAAAACTTTAGTTTCACGTTTTACTCCTTGAAATGGTTTCTTAGTTATCTTGTTCAACATACAAGTTTTACACTTTTCTGTGTTCACATCAAAAGCTGGTATTAACCCATCCTTAGACATATCATGCATTCTTTTAAAGTGTACATGGCCAAGTCTTGCATGCCATAGGTTTGAATCATAAAGTTTAAATGTAGATATAAAAGCAGAATCAATATTATCATGAACAATATTAAGTCTGAACATTTGATTACATAAATAACCAAAACCAATAAACACACCATTTTTAGATAAAACAAACTTATCAGATTCAATAACCTGTTTATAACCACAATTATTCAAAACACTACTAGAAACCAAATTCTTTCTAATATCAGGAACATGTAAAACATTAAATAAAGAAACAATCTTTCCAGAACTAAACTTCAAATCAACACATCCTTTTCCATGCACCAGGGCAGTTGACTCGTTTCCCATATGAAGAGTAGAACCATCATTCATTGACTCATAAGTCTTGAACCAGCTTCTATCTTTACACACATGAATTGTTGCTCCAGAGTCAACCCACCACGCAACATCATCATCCTGCACAAAGTAAATGTCAGATATATATGTAACATAATAAATCTTAAAAGACTTATTAAACACATTCTGACCTTTCAGAGAATTGGTGTTACCATTCCCTCCACCTGTGCCTGATCCATTGGATTTATTTCTAACTTTACCACCTTTGCAATCTTTCCTGAAGTGTCCAGGTTTCCCACACTTCCAACAAGTCACCTTAGGTTTCTTGTTAGGATCAGATTTGGTGTTATCTTGATGCTTACGCTTGCCCTTGTTGTCATTGTACTTGGTGGAGTTGTTATGCTCCACCATATTGACAACTGATGGACCAGTAGCAGTGCTACTCTTTGGCTTGTCAATGTCTTGAGCTTTGAGTGAATCCTCAATGCGCAAATGACTGCCCAACTCAACAAGAGTTAACTCCTCCTTCTTATGCTTAAGCATATGCTTGAACTCTTTCCAAGAGGGAGGTAGTTTATCGATGATACAAGAGACTGAAATAGCCTCATCCATGTTCATCTTGTGTTGTGTGAATCGACCAAGTATACTAAGAAGTTCATTGAATTGTTCCATGACAGGTCTAGAATCAACCATTTTGTAATTGTTAAAATTACTTACAAGGAACTTCTTACTTGATGCATCCTCAGCCATATACATGGCTTCCAAGGAATCCCATAGTTCTTGAGAAGTTTCAACATTCTGATAAATATCAAATAGAGAATCAGACATACCATTGAGAATTAAACCTCTGTATATGTAGTCATCATTCTCCCATTTGCTCCTTGCCCTCATCTGATCCATAGTAGCATCATCTCCATGATCTTCTGGAATCTCAGTCGTGAGAACATACACCACATTCATACTTGACAATAAGAAGTGCATCTTCTTTTGCCATCTTCTGAAATCAACACCTTCAAACTTTTCCAACTTGGAAAAGTTAGCAGCCATTTGTCTCATAGCAGCAGCCATTGATTATCACTAATAGTTTCTATTGATTGTTGGTTGTTATTAGTAAAACAGTTCCCAGATTAGGGTTAAGATAATCAATAAGGTACTGGATATTCACTTGAAATCGTGGTATCACTTTCCAATAGAAACTATTCGACCCTATGCCTGGGTTACACGAATATCTCTATTGGATAAGACCAAGTGATGTTCTTGTTTTAGGCACAAACCAAGAACCAGATGCGTATTCAAGTGTTTAGGGTTTTGTGATTTCGTATATCCATGCAGATGTGTTATGATCTCTATTTATAATAGAGAATACTCAAAACCCTAGCCCATGGAATTATATATAATTAACGGCCCATTAATTATATCATAATGCTTTCCATAATAGTAGGAATCAGTGGTTAAAAATGAACAGCAGAATAAACTGATGCCGTCAGCAGAATCATACTAGCAGCAGATTCTACTATCAGCAGAATCATGCTATCAGCAGAAACAGATTCAAGCTATCAGCAGAATCAATTCATAACCACTATTGAGTCAAGGTAATCAGGGACTTGATGGGTGTACACTCCGTACCTCCAAACCCATTCTCAAGTATGATTTGATCCCTCAAGTGCACTAAATTTTCCAACAATTAATAAATCTAAAACACTTGGCAATTCGTATTTTGTGTTTACAGAATTATACTCTTGGTGTTTGTGTTTTCGGCGCGCGATTGATAAAAACAAATTCATAATTTTTTTAATACGTAAAACGGTAGTCATTTAGCTCAAGTCATATAGGATGTAGCTTATATTAGATTTGAACTAAACATTTTATGAGCCGCACTAGTTTAGTTTTGCTTTTTATCAGTTGGTCGAGATGCATATAATATGATTTATATCATGTACTATTAGTTTTTCTTTAACACTGATTGAGTTACAGAAACATGAACAACATACTGAATTTTTGACAATACCTTTTATCGGCTAGTTTTAACAATCTTATTTTTGTCAGACATTGCTACCGATCCAGAAAGACGCAGTAAAGTGCCTATTATTGGAGAAATTCGATACAATAAATATAAATGTGAATCTGCAAAAAGACTTGCAAGGATATTAGTTGAAAATGACAAATCATGGAAAGCAACGAAATCCAGATTGGATATGAGTAGAACGAAATTTCACAAATACGAAGTAACCAGTACTAGCACAATGGAAAAGACAGAATTTCCTTCGGCCCCAGACACTCCGTTGTTGTTAGCAACAAAATCTGGCTGCACATACATTGTTGAGAAGATACTAGAGTACTACCCTCCGGCAGTAGAACACATCGATGAGGATGGGCGCAACGTTTTGCATGTGGCAATTAAATATCGACGAAAGAATGTAATAGATTATGTTTCCAGTGTGCCACACTATCTCAGGAGGCTGAGAGGAAAGATTGATAAATATGGATACTCACTATTGCACATGCTTAGTGTAGAAGTAAAGGATAGCAAAGCTGAAGACGACATCAGAAGCCCAGCGTTAATACTCAGAGACGATTTGATTCTGTTTGAGGTACTTAAACATTACTATTTTAAATAGTCGGGTGGGTTCCATTTTTTTTATATCAAGATCCACAAACTTGATCAATTGTATGTGTCCGTCATCCTGAATCTACTAATTAAGACATTTGATCATATTTTTCTTGTTGATGCAGAGGATAAAAAAAATATGTACAACATTGGCAAGACTACAGATAAATTATGACAATCAGACTGCTGAACAGATGTTTCTTGAGAAAAATAAGCAGTTACGTCTTGAAGCCAAAGAATGGATGAAACGGACCGCTGAGAACTGTTCGATTGTTGCTGTACTCATTGCCACCGTTGCCTTTGCTGCAGCTTACACTATACCTGGAGGTCCGGATCAAAAGACAGGCTATCCACTTCTTAAGAACAACCCATTCTTTACAGTCTTTGCACTAGCTGATGTACTTTCACTCTTATTTTCTTTGACATCAGTTATCATATTCCTTTCAATCCTCACGTCTACATTTCGTTTAAATGATTTCCGAGACTCTCTTCATAGCAAACTAATGTTAGGGCTCACTGTATTGATCCTCGCGGTTTCAATGATGATGGTAGCATTTGCAGCCACACTTGTTTTGTGTAACACCCCCAAAATTTGGTACAACGGAAGACTCAACAAGCTTTCGGGGTGCTACGGGGATTGGTATCCAAACACAAGACATAAAAGAACGAGATAAAGTAAACATAGTAAAGTACAACCACACGAGGTTTTAAAGTTTACATTATCTCAAAATCATTCAGAGTCAGGCCCAAAAGAAAATAAATATAGGTCCACAATAGTTATCAGAGTTTTAGAAAATATAGATCCGTAGCCAGTGCCAAATGCCAAGCCTCCAATCCCAAGCATCCGCAGAGCATCACTTAATTACCTGAGAAAACGTGCTAAAAGTCAGCTTTCGCTGGTGAGATCATAGGTTTAGATTCTTAATTCAATATAGTGGACATATACGCAAAACGCTTGCTAGCTATACTAGGGCTCAATCATCCAACCAAAATAATCCAACCAAATCAAATCATCCCTATAGGTGCACGCTATAGCTCAAATCAATCCAATCAATAGCTTACCTAGCTCAAGTCTAGGCTTCGCTCTATAATCAATTCAATAGCTTACCTAGTTCGGGGACTAGGCCTTGCTCAACAACCAAATCAATAGCTTACCTAGATCTAGTCTAGGCCTCGCTCTATAACCAAATCAAATAGCTTACCTAGATCAAGTCTAGGCCTCGCTCCATAACCAAATCAAATAGCTTACCTAGTTTGGGACTAGGCCTCGCTTAATCCTACCTAGTTCTATAAGCATAGCAAGTTTTAAATAAACAAAGCGATAATAGTCCACATAAAACATTTGCACGTTTCTCACCACAAGTAATGAAAACAAAGTTCAAGAGTAAAAGTGGGGCTGTGACTCACCTCAAGTCCAGAAATTCTCAAAAGAAATGATAGAAGAAAGACACAAGATATCTCAAGCAACTCACGTAACGGCAACTACTGACTCGGCACTTCCTAACAATATAAACCCGTTCAGAAATCATTTCCTCAAAATCAAATATTCCCATTCCCGAACGTAATTCATTTTACTTTCCAAAATATCCATTTCTCGAATTAACTTCATATTTATTTGAAATTCGACGTTTGGTATCCATACGGGTGGGGGGTCGACACATCTCAAACCAAAAAGCCTCATCAAAGAACAATAATAAGATAACTATAGATCTAATGTTAGCCCAACATATTATTTAAATAATTATTGAAGCTTATTAAATCCGTCGATTTGATAATCTCCCATACTTATTTACGTAATATGTCGTTCCAAAATTATACCCAACTTAAAACACATTGCACATAAGTTTCTATTTGGTATATGTCGTAGTCCAATGAATTCCCTATATATATCGTCGAATCGGCCAAATTCCACGAGACATATAGTAATTTATTACTCTAAAATATATACCACATCCTATGGGCGTCGTGGGATACGATGCCCATTAATATACCCAGTTTATATCGTCAAATAACTCGATCTAGAATAAGTCATTCGATATATAAAATGTTTATATTAACCGTCATATATCCGTGACAACACAACGTCACAATATAAAGCCCACTTGGACTTTAAAGACCCAAAATTCGTATAGCTCGATAAGTTTCTAATTTATAAATAAAATCACATTTTTTAATTGTTAGCTATCCGACGTATAATTCGCCAATATTTATGTAGTTATTATCTATAATAATATCCCGACATTTATTACACCATTTTCATAGTATAATAACTATCGTTTTATTATTATACGTTTACACGTGATCGTTTTATTATTAATATACGCATTTATATATATATATATATATATATATATATATATATATATATATATATATATATATATATATATATATATATATATATATATATATATGTGTACGTTTAACACGTCTATATACGTATATAAACGATTATATTCTTAATAATATTATAACGAGTATTATTTTTAATATCGACTTTTAAATATTTATCGAGTCATAGAATTTGGTCACATGTCCGAGTCATGACCCTCGGCTCATAGTCCAAGTCCAAAACAATATAATCAAGTCACAATACAAATCAACTTCGTCCAAACAATCCCATATCACGTGCTACAACATGAGGGTCCGACTACGGCACCCGACTAACCTATCTCCGTCATCTAATTGACCGTCTCACAATCGGTCCCCAATATCCACATTCGTCAACACATCTCCAAATATACTCATGTCCAAAAGTACCATGACCAAACTATAAATATTATGACAATAAGAATAAAGTCCGACAATCAAAACGACAACCAAAGTTTAACAAACTTACGGGTTGATTTACCAAGTCAACCCGGGTCAAAATAATATTAAACCACAAACATGGCAATCTCACCCGAGACCTCTTGGTCTCGGCTTGCTCCAACGAGCCAAACCAAACGGACCATAATGGTCAAAAAACACATAAGCCATAACCACATTCGACCGGGCCCAAGGGGTCACGGTCTTGCTCTCATTCGAGCCATCTCAAGCCAAACGGACCCTTAGGGTCTCGGCAACATCAAACAACAACAACAAGGTCCACATCGATTCCAAATCGAGCCAAGAATCAAAACTCCAAATACCACTACCCTCGCTACACGGCTACTAGATCAAAAACCAATCAACCAACTAGACCATAAGGTTCGAACCATGACAAACCGTGAGCTACGGCTCGCGGTTACCACGTCGACACCAATCGAGACCCAAAAACCCGGATACCAAACATCATCTTTAAACCATTTTTATCAAAACCCACTAAATCTTTTCGTTATCATCCAAGAATACCCGGAAAGAACCAAACCCGTTCCAAAAATAATAATATCCGATCCAATAATAACATGAAATTAAAATTGTTAGGTCAACCTAGTGCCGGAGTCAAAGTAGTGCAAAAAAAAATAACGATCTCAAAATAATCATCACGAACGAATCAGACCAAACCGTAAATAAATAATCAATCCTCATAATTAACATACGATCAAAATCAAGTACCAACGTTCGTAAAATATCTTGTCACAATATATTTTCAAAAATTCTAAATTATAATTTCAATGTAATGCGGGTTTTATAAAACGGCTCCCTATTTTGCCAGTTGTCACATCCTCCCAGCCTCAGAAGGAACCCGTCCCGGGTTTCTCTCGAAATAACCCGTCTACGAAGTGAAAAGCTTTGGATATCTTTTTCGAAACTCATCCTCACGTTCCCACGTAAATTCCGGTCCGTGCCGCGAATTCCAACGAACTTTGATGAGCGGAATACGACTCCTCTTGAGTCGTTTGATCTCTCTGTCCATTATCTCAATCGGCTCTTCCACAAAATTCAAACTTTCATCCACACGAATATCCTTGATCGGTATAACTGGTGTTTCCTCTGAAAGGCATTTCTTTAGATTACTAACATGAAACACATCATGAACTTTACTCAGTTCCATAGGTAATTCCAAACGATACGCTACGGGCCCAATTCTTTCCAAAATAAGAAATGGTCCAATGTAGCGGGGATTAAGTTTCCCACGTTTCCCAAAACGTATCACACCCTTCCAAGGCGAGACCTTCAACATCACTTTGTCTCCAACCTGGAATTCTAGGGGTTTACGTCTCTGATCGGTGTAGCTTTTCTGCCTATCTCTAGCTGCTTGCAGTCGATCTCGAATTTGCGTTACTTTTTCCGTAGTTTCCAAGATGAGCTCAGGGCCTGTGAGTTGGCTATCTCCAACTTCTGCCCAACCAATAGGTGAACGGCATTTTCGACCATACAAAGCTTCGAATGGTGCAGCCTTAAGACTTGTGTGGTAGCTGTTATTGTAGGAGAACTCCGCAAGGGGTAGATATTTCTCCCAGCCTTTACCAAAGTATATGATGCATGCACGAAGCATATCCTCCAAAGTTTGAATAGTTCTCTCACTTTGACCATCGGTTTGGGGATGATATGCAGTACTCATATCAAGTCTCGTCCCCAAAGCGGTTTGAAGTGATCGCCATAATGCTGACGTGAAACGGCTGTCGCGATCCGAAATAATCGATATCGGAACTCCATGACGAGAAACAATCTCCTTCACATACAACCTCGCAAGTTTTTCCACACTATCATCTTCACTAATCGCCAGGAAATGAGCAGACTTAGTCAAACGATCCACAATTACCCATATAGCGTCGCAACCGCTAGCTGTCTTTGGTAATTTGGTAATAAATCCATCGTAATCCGCTCCCATTTCCAAACCGGGAGTTCTGGCTGCGTCAACAATCCTGACGGTCTTTGATGTTCGGCTTTAACCTTAGAGCAAGTCAAACATTTGCCAACATACAACGCTATATCTGCCTTCATATTTGGCCACCAATATAACTTTTTCAAATCCTGATACATTTTGTCAGACCCAGGATGAATAGAGTATCTCGACTTATGCGACTCATGCATAATCAACTCTCGAATTCCTCCATACAATGGTACCCAACTTCGCTCTCCAAAACATAATACTCCATTAGAACGCTTAACCAATCCTTTCTCATTTTCTGCCATCCCAACTATGTTCTCAGCAGCTCTATTTTCTGCTTTCAATGCTTCTGTTTGAGCTTCCAATAATTGAGACGGTAATGGCGATACGATAGTCATTCCTAATGACCTCACTCGTAACGGTGGAATTCTCTCCTTTCGACTAAGAGCGTCAGCAACAACGTTTGCTTTACCAGGATGGTAGCGAATTTCACAATCGTAATCGCTTAGTAACTCAATCCAACGTCGCTGCCTCATGTTAAGCTCTTTTTGGTTCAAAATGTGTTGCAGACTTTTGTGGTCAGTAAACACTACACACTTGGTTCCATACAAGTAATGTCTCCATATCCTCAAAGCAAAAACCACAGCACCTAACTCCAAATCATGGGTGGTGTAGTTCTTCTCATGCTTCTTGAGCTGTCGGGAAGCATAAGCTATCACTTTCTCTCGTTGCATTAACACAGCTCCTAAACCTTTATGTGAAGCGTCACAATAGACGACGAAATCCTCGTTACCTTCGGGTAACGCCAAGATAGGGGCACTACACAACATCTCCTTAAGTAACTGAAAGGCTTCCTCTTCCTTATCTCCCCATTCATACTTAACACTCTTTTGAGTCAATTTGGTCAACGGTTTTGCTATCTTCGAAAATCCCTCAATGAATCTTCGGTAATAACCGGCTAATCCCAAAAATTGACGAACTTCTGTTGGGGTCGTAGGTGCAGCCCAATCTTTAATCACTTCAATCTTAGCAGGGTCCACATGAACTCCTTGTCTATCAATCACATGACCTAGAAATTGTACCGTCGGAATCCAAAATTCACATTTCGAAAACTTGGCATACAGTTTCTCCTTCCTGAGCAATTCTAAGATAAGTCTTAGATGCTCCTCATGCTCCTTCTCACTCTTCGAATATATCAGAATGTCATCGATAAACACAATCACAAACTTATCTAAGTAAGGCTTACACACTCGATTCATGAGATCCATGAATACTGCCGGTGCGTTCGTCAACCCAAACGGCATCACCTGAAACTCGTAATGCCCATAACAGGTTCTGAAAGCCGTTTTCGGAATATCTTCCTCGCTCACTCGAAGCTGATGATATCCCGATCTCAGATCGATCTTCGAATACACACTCGATCCTTGAAGTTGATCGAACAAATCGTCGATCCTCGGTAACGGGTATCTATTCTTCACCGTTAACTTGTTCAACTCTCGATAGTCAATACACATACGAAACGATCCATCCTTCTTCTTCACAAATAAGACCGGGGCTCCCCAAGGCGAAGAACTTGGTCTTATGAATCCCTTTTCGGCTAACTCCGCTAATTGTTTCGACAACTCTTCCAATTCAGTAGGTGCAAGACGATAAGGCGCTCGTGCTACAGGTGCAGCACCAGGTATCAACTCAATTTGAAATTCCACTTGTCTATTAGGCGGAATTCCCGGCAAGTCATCGGGAAACACATCCGCAAAATCACGAACTATAGGTACATCTCCAATGCACCTTTCTTTCTTCTCCTTCTCTCCTTTCTCAGAAATTTGGGCTAAGAAAAGGTAACTTCCTTTCTCCATTAGCTTCGGCAACTTAGTGCAAGATATGACCGCTAATCTAGATGGGCCTCTCAAATCCTTTCTATCTCCTGGTATGTTCAGAATTTCCTTGTCGTAAGGCACACGCACGATCTTCTCATCGCAGATTATATGAGCACGATACTTCGACAACCAATCCATACCAATAATGACATCAAAACTTCCTAAGGTGACGGGTAGAAGATCTATGTTGAAAGGACGGTTCAGAAAGTTTAACGTGCATCCGCGGATGATAGTCTTAATCCTTTCTATGTTTCCATTAGCTAACTCTACATCATAACCAATTCCTAAGGCCATCGGGGGTTTCTCAAGTAAGGGTGCAAACTTAGTGGACACAAAACTCTTATCGGCACCAGTATCAAATAGTATGGAAGCATAACGATTATTGAGAAGGAACGTACCAGTAACAACGTTCGGATCTTCTCCTCTCTCGTTCCCGAGTGCATACACTCTTCCGTGAGCAACTCCAGCTTCCACACGTTGGTCCCCATTATCTTGTCGTCCACGGTTTCCTCCAGCTCCACGGTTTCCATTATTGTACCCATTACCACCCGATCCTTGATTTCCTCGGTTCCACGATTCCCTACATTCGTTCCGATAATGTCCTTTCTTTCCACATCCATAGCAAGTAACATTTGCTTTGCTCACAGTTTCAAGAGTAGCTTGAACCATAGCAAGTGGTCGAGCTCTACAATCCTTAGCTATATGTCCCATCTTAGAGCAATTCTTGCACACCACAGTACATCGACCAGAATGATGCTTCTAACATCGGTTACATTTGGGTGCATCTCCATTGTAGTTCTTCTTGTCTCCATCTCCCATGGCATAAGCTCTAGTAGTTAGTTGTCACTTGTTTCGACGATCATTACCCTTAGAGTGATCGTCCCTCCTTCTCTTTCCATTCTTATCTTTCTCAGCTTCTTCCAATGCCAAAGATTCCATCAATTGTTGAGCAATAGTAATAGCCTCATGAATGTATGCAGGCTTAGCAGAAATCACATCGTTCCTGGTAGCTACCGGTAACCCATCGGTATACCTCTCAATCCTTTGAGTCTCAGTCCTAACCATATCGGGGCAAAGTAAGGCTAACTCTCGATAACAGCGATTGTAAGTTGCCAAAAGAAAATAAATATAGGTCCACAATAGTTATCAGAGTTTTAGAAAATATAGATCCGTAGCCAGTGCCAAATGCCAAGCCTCCAATCCCAAGCATCCGCAGAGCATCACTTAATTACCTGAGAAAACGTGCTAAAAGTCAGCTTTCGCTGGTGAGATCATAGGTTTAGATTCTTAATTCAATATAGTGGACATATACGCAAAACGCTTGCTAGCTAGACTAGGGCTCAATCATCCAACCAAAATAATCCAACCAAATCAAATCATCCCTATAGGTGCACGCTATAGCTCAAATCAATCCAATCAATAGCTTACCTAGCTCAAGTCTAGGCCTCGCTCTATAATCAATTCAATAGCTTACCTAGTTCGGGGACTAGGCCTTGCTCAACAACCAAATCAATAGCTTACCTAGATCTAGTCTAGGCCTCGCTCTATAACCAAATCAAATAGCTTACCTAGATCAAGTCTAGGCCTCGCTCCATAACCAAATCAAATAGCTTACCTAGTTCGGGACTAGGCCTCGCTTAATCCTACCTAGTTCTATAAGCATAGCAAGTTTTAAATAAACAAAGCGATAATAGTCCACATAAAACATTTGCACGTTTCTCACCTCAAGTAATGAAAACAAAGTTTAAGAGTAAAAGTGGGGCTATGACTCACCTCAAGTCCAGAAATTCTCAAAAGAAATGATAGAAGAAAGACGCAAGATATCTCAAGCAACTCACGTAACGGCAACTACTGACTCGGCACTTCCTAACAATATAAACCCGTTCAGAAATCATTTCCTCAAAATCAAATATTCCCATTCCCGAACGTAATTCATTTTACTTTCCAAAATATCCATTTCTCGAATTAACTTCATATTTATTTGAAATTCGACGTTTGGTATCCATACGGGTGGGGGGTCGACACATCTCAAACCAAAAAGCCTCAACAAAGAACAATAATAAGATAACTATAGGTCTAATGTTAGCCCAACATATTATTTAAATAATAATCGAAGCTTATTAAATCCGTCGATTTGATAATCTCCCATACTTATTTACGTAATATGTCGTTCCAAAATTATACCCAACTTAAAACACATTGCACATAAGTTTCTATTTGGTATATGTCGTAGTCCAATGAATTCCCTATATATATCGTCGAATCGGCCAAATTCCACGAGACATATAGTAATTTATTACTCTAAAATATATACTACATCCTATGGGCGTCGTGGGATACGATGCCCATTAATATACCCAGTTTATATCGTCAAATAACTCGATCTAGAATAAGTCATTCGATATATAAAATGTTTATATTAACCGTCATATATCCGTGACAACACAACGTCACAATATAAAGCCCACTTGGACTTTAAAGACCCAAAATTCGTATAGCTCGATAAGTTTCTAATTTATAAATAAAATCACATTTTTTAATTGTTAGCTATCCGACGTATAATTCGCCATTATTTATGTAGTTATTATCTATAATAATATCCCGACATTTATTACACCATTTTCATAGTATAATAACTATCGTTTTATTATTATACGTTTACTCGTGATCGTTTTATTATTAATATACGCATTATATATATATATATATATATATATATATATGTACGTTTAACACGTCTATATACGTATATAAACGATTATATTCTTAATAATATTATAACGAGTATTATTTTTAATATCGACTTTTAAATATTTATCGAGTCATAGAATTTGGTCACATGTCCGAGTCATGACCCTCGGCTCATAGTCCAAGTCCAAAACAATATAATCAAGTCACAATACCAATCAACTTCGTCCAAACAATCCCATATCACGTTCTACAACATGAGGGTCCGACTACGGCACCCGACTAACCTATCTCCGTCATCTAATTGACCGTCTCACAATCGGTCCCCAATATCCACATTCGTCAACACATCTCCAAATATACTCATGTCCAAAAGTACCATGACCAAACTATAAATATTATGACAATAAGAATAAAGTCCGACAATCAAAACGACAACCAAAGTTTAACAAACTTACGGGTTGATTTACCAAGTCAACCCGGGTCAAAATAATATTAAACCACAAACATGGCAATCTCACCCGAGACCTCTTGGTCTCGGCTTGCTCCAACGAGCCAAGCCAAACGGACCATAATGGTCAAAAAACACATAAGCCATAACCACATTCGACCGGGCCCAAGGGGTCACGGTCTTGCTCTCATTCGAGCCATCTCAAGCCAAACGGACCCTTAGGGTCTCGGCAACATCAAACAACAACAACAAGGTCCACATCGATTCCAAATCGAGCCAAGAATCAAAACTCCAAATACCACTACCCTCGCTACACGGCTACTAGATCAAAAACCAATCAACCAACTAGACCATAAGGTTCGAACCATGACAAACCGTGAGCTACGGCTCGCGGTTACCACGTCGACACCAATCGAGACCCAAAAACCCGGATACCAAACATCATCTTTAAACCATTTTTATCAAAACCCACTAAATCTTTTCGTTATCATCCAAGAATACCCGGAAAGAACCAAACCCGTTCCAAAAATAATAATATCCGATCCAATAATAACATGAAATTAAAATTGTTAGGTCAACCTAGTGCCGGAGTCAAAGTAGTGCCAAAAAAAATAACGATCTCAAAATAATCATCACGAACGAATCAGACCAAACCGTAAATAAATAATCAATCCTCATAATTAACATACGATCAAAATCAAGTACCAACGTTCGTAAAATATCTTGTCACAATAAATTTTCAAAAATTCTAAATTATAATTTCAATGTAATGCGGGTTTTATAAAACGGCTCCCTATTTTGCCAGTTGTCACATTTTGACCATTAGCAGCGGCCATAATTGGACAAGTGTTTTCTTGTACATCGTATCATTCTTCCCAGTTTCTGTGTTCGCGCTTTCCTATATACGTCTTTACCAATTGCTCCTCAAAGAATTTACTGACAAAGTATGTATGCTTAAGGAAGCGGTATTCCCTACGCGTGTTGTTGCACCACCTCAAGCCGACTTCACCAGATTGGGTTATCAAGCTCTTGGTACTACTTTTGTCAATTCTAGCTAAATATACAATTAAGGGTTGATATAGTGTGTAACAGTTATATTATATATTTGGTCATAAACTTTCAATTTCAGTAGTTATAATATTGTACAACGCCTGTTTGCACTTATAAGCATAAATAAAAAATTCCATGTTTACGAATGGCAGTGTATATATATGATAAATTTCAGGTACGAATGATCACACATTCTATACGTGCTGCAAATCATCACTGAGTGTGTAGCGTGCCTACAAGTTTAATGATATACGTACAGTTTTATAATTTCATGTACTGTAAATACAGTGAAATGGAAATGCAAGAATATTTAGCAACTTAGAATTGAGAAAACCAGTGTTATGCTTGTATCACGTAGAAAACTAGATAAAAATCTGTATTCATGTGATTACTAAATAAATTACGACATTATATATTCTTTCTAAGAAAGACAAATATATTCACACATGCACCTACAACTTCCTATGTCAAATATATGTGTCTCAATTAGTCTATCTCGTGTGTGTATTACAGGGGTAGTATAGGTAAAGAAATTACACTCGTATTTATATTTGTGTGTAATAAACACAAAACTTTGATAGTCCAAAACGACATTACCCACACAATTTAAACTGAACCAGATACAACACTTTGTTCGTAACTTGCATTATTTGTTTTTTTGGGTAAAAGGTCAACGACCCGGTAAATATATTACTCCAAAAAACATTTAAGTACAACGGATATGAGTGAATCCCATATCTCAGCCCGTTACATAGGCGAAAAGCTTACATAACAAGATACTTCCTATTTTCAAGACAAGAAAATAAAACCACTACCACATAATATTGAACGACTCGGACAAACATATAAACTACTTCCTACGACCTTGGAGATTAAAGCCATAAATGGCATTAAGAGCATCCAATTCCCCTGGAAGATCGTAAATTTGCTTCGATTAAGCATCATAGTCGTCAAGCTCCTCTTCACGTTCATGACCTCCACCAAAAAGATTTGCTGATTCGTCGAACGTGTTAAGAACCTCCTCCTCCTCACTATCAGAAACCACAACCTCACCCACCTTGGAAAATGGGTTAACTTGCATTATTTGTTTGTAAGTAATATATCGAACTTGAAATAACCAAGTCTAAATTTACATAAATTGTTGGTATTTTACAACCATTGATCAGTTTGTCACGATTATGGCAATGGGATTTTCATGTACAGAATATTATATAATTAATTACTAAAAGCAAGAATACATTGGTCCAAAGTGGGGGTCAAGAAAGCAACATCATAAGAATACAGGAAACAAAGAACTTAATTATTTCTCCGTAAAACAAGTAACTAAACCACTTCACAATAATTTGAAGAGATGATCGAATTATACTTTTATAGATTCTTTTATACTAGTTATTTATTATGCATAAAATACTTGAACAATGTAGATTTCAACTTATGACATACAATTATATATGTTTTATAGTCGTTCAAAAAAAAAATATGTTTTATAGTACAAAGCTATTCAAGCTACTCGTATGTTGCAAGAGAAATATTTTACATATAAATTACTATATTAGGAGGATAATATACGATGTGACTGTTGTAAATAGTAACAGAAAAGTGTCGTTATCAACTATCACTCAATCTTATTAGAAGTTGGTTACTTTGAACCAAACAGTGTGATCACTCTTGAAAGAGTGTAATTTTTCACCAAAAGTCATTTTGTTTATTATATAAACATGGCTTTTGTCTTTCATTCAAAATAATATACATCAAATTCTTCATGTTTTGCTCTATTTCTTTTGACTAGGTATTGAGTGTTCATTCTTGTCGTATCTTTATACAAATTTCTTGTAATACAAGGCAATCAATAGGGTAAAAATATTATTGCAAGAAAAGAGTTTTACACAATTTAAGAATTCTCCGAGCAATCTTAGGATTATCACACCCTAATATAAACACATATTACTTTTTGTCTATCATAAGAGTTTCTTAGCATTGATCCTTATTAAACGTACGTGTTCCACGTTTGGTTTGGAGTCTATTTCTTTTTTAGGAATCGTAGATGTCTTTTTGTGTATTCTTATTCGCACTGCAACAAGTGTTACATTTACAAAAGCTGTTTTTTGATTAACATTGATCCTTTATGTTATAGAAATTAAACCTGTGACTTAACAGCAAGGCATCCGATGCAGATATAAAACAACTTTAGTTGGTGAATAAATAACAATTTCCACCAAATAGGAATGTGCTCCAAAATCTTCTAACATACGTACCCCATGGAAAAATCTTTCTGTTTTTCTCAAATGTAGAGAATAAGGATTATGACGCACTTATCAGTGGAGGAATTTTTCATACTATATATAGATAGAAATCGTTTTGGTTTTCTTGTGTGTGTGTGCGCTAGCCTTTTTCTTCTCAATTACAATGAATGTCATTGCATCAAGAGATGACGACGACAGGACCACCGGGGAGCTGTATGAGGCTCTGTCAAAAGGAGAAGATGTGAAGGTATTTGAGATATGTAGATACATCTCAAATGGCCCGTTTCATATAGTAACCATACACAATGACACGGTTCTTCATATGGCCACTTTCAATAAGCGTAACAACCTTGTTGTTACGCTACTTCGTTCCTTACCTGAAAGCCATTTTGATAAACTGACATGGGTAAATAGCAGTGGAAGCACCATACTTCATGAGACAACTGTCAATAATGGGACACATGAGGCAGCTAGGGAAATGTTACTTAGGGTTCCTTCATTGCTCACGATGACCAACAAGATGGGTGAAACCCCTCTTTTCCATGCAGCTCGCTACGGTAAGACCAAAATTTTCAGATTTCTTTGTGAGGAAGTGGAAAGAGCAGTTCGTAAAGGAGCCGATTTGATGACATTTCTTTTGAGAAACGATAAAGCTACCATACTACATGTTGCAATCCTCAGCCAGAATTTTGGTAAGTTTATTATTATTATTTTTTTAAAAGTTAGTTGCGGTCCTCTGAATGTATGATATATCTATATATGTTATTTATGCACAGATTTGGCATATTTTATAACTGAAAAATATCCGAGATTGATTTCTGAGACCGATGGAAATGGGATGACAAGTCTTCAACTTCTAGCAGTCAATCCTTCAGCATTCGATGATGGAGTTGGGAACAACTTATTGAAGAAGTTCATACACCATTGTAAGAATATACTGTGATGTACTTTTTCTATCATAACACTACAAGATATATGCCTTTAGTGACAGAAAAGGGTAACAAAGCCTTTTATAAATGTCCATCCTTATTATCACAAACCTTTCAGATCACTATAACAAAAATGTCACTTGTGCACATAATTTTTTACACTTATATAAAGCGTGTAATTTTTTTAAATATTTTCGCAATCACAAATGTATACAAGTTCATTACATTTATACGTGTGAAAAATAAATACAAACAAGACAGTTTTTACACTTAAAATTGTAAAAAAAAAAAAAAAAAAAAAAAAAAATGTTCACTTTTAGCGTGTATAAACATAAACTTCAATCACACTTTTAAGTGCGGAATTCAATTTGTCACCCAATTTATTCACATCAAGGGAAGTGTGTTGAGTGTGAGAAATTGATCTTATTCACACTTGAAAGTGTGAGCAAATATATATTTATACATACTTATAACTGTGATATTTTTATTTTTATTATTTTTTTTTTCAAGTTTATGTGTGAAAATGTATGTAATAATAATATTTCATGCTTATAAATGTTATAAATTCTACATGGTTATATTAACTTATGCAAAAATTTAACAAAAAGGTTCACAATTTTTAGAAGCGTCTAGACTAAAGTGTCTATAGATGGCATGCATAAATAATCTGTAAGGGAAAATATGACTAAATAATACTCGTAATCAATTTACTAATGCAAAACAAACAAACCAAACACTATTAAGAATTTAAGATGAAAGAGTGAATAACTGATCACTCTACAACTTTCAAGTTGGAGGAACGTACACTATCAAACAACGATACTACGATAGACCCTAATAGAGTAGAGTATATAATCAGCCGAGAAAATTGATAGAATGATGATGATTAGGGTTTTTCTCGATGAAATCTGTTTATGTATTAGCATGTTCAGCAATTATTCTTTACAGCTTTAGTTCTTAATCTTTCAAAAAGGAGCTCCAAAAAAATTGTTCATAATAAACTACCATCTTTCTGCGTTATCTTTATCATATTAATAGGACTACACCATGTCCCTTAACACACACATAATGACATACTGTAATAAGCAAGAAGATTTCTATCTTAATCGTTTCTTTATATATGATAAAACAACATATTACACGCCGATAACATGTCATAAATGACATGAAAAATAACATGACAATCAGGCTTAAGTTGAATGTCAATTTTGTCTCTAACTATCGTATTAATCTGTTAATTATTTGAGTGATTTTCTAGTCATTTTCAAGAAAGAATAAAACTTCTTACAATAATATATAAAACACTTAGCAATTCGTATTTCGTGTTTACACAATTATATTATTTGTGTTTGTGTTGTCAGCGTATTGATAAAAATAAATTCATAAATTCATAGTTTTTAGCTCAAGTAATATATATAGGATGTAACTTTTTATGAGTAACATATTAGATTTGGACAAAACATTTATGAGCTGCAGTAGTTTAGTTTTGCTTTTTATCTGTTGGTCGAGATGCATATAATATGATTTGTAGTTACATGAACAACATACTGAATTTTGGACAACACCTTTTATAGGCTAGTTTTAACAATAAATTTCATTTTTTTGTCAGACATTGCTACTGGTCCAGAAAAACGTAAAGTGCCTATTATTGAAGAAATTCGATACAACAAATACAAATGTGCATCGGCAAGAAAACTTGCAAGGAGATTAATTGAAAATGACAAATCATGGAAAGCAACGAAATCCAGATTGGATATGAGTAGAACGAAATTCCACAAATACGAAGTAACCAGTACTAGCACAATGGAAAAGACAGAATTTCCTTCCACCCCAGACACTCCATTGATGTTAGCAACAAAATCTGGTTGCACATACATTGTTGATAAGATACTAAAGTACTACCCTCCGGCAGTAGAACACATTGATGAGGATGGACGCAACATTTTGCATGTGGCAATTAAATATCGACGAAAGAATGTAATAGGTACTGTTTCCAATGTGCCACACTATCTCAGGAGGCTGAGAGGAAAGATTGACAAATATGGATACTCACTATTGCACATGCTTAGTGTAGAAGTAAAGGATAGCAAAGCTGAAGACGACATCAGAAGCCCAGCGTTAATACTCAGAGACGATTTGATTCTGTTTGAGGTACTTAAACATTACTCCGTACTATTTTAAATAGTCGGGTGGTTTCCGTATTTTTTATATCATGATCCACAACCTCGTTCAATTGTATGTGTTGGTCATCCTGAATCTACTACGACATTTGATCATATTTTTCTTGTTGATGCAGAGGATAAAAAAAATATGTACATCATTGGCAAGACTACAGAGAAATTGTGACGATCAGACTGCTGAACAGATGTTTCTTGAGAAAAATAAGCAGTTACATGTTGATGCCAAAGAATGGATGAAACGGACAGCTGAGAACTGCTCCATTGTTGCTGTACTCATTGCCACCGTGGCCTTTGCTGCAGCTTACACTGTACCTGGAGGTCCGGATCAAAAGACAGGCTATCCACTTCTTAAGAACAACCCATTCTTTACAGTCTTTGCACTAGCTGATGCACTTTCACTCACATTTTCTTTAACATCAGTTATCATATTCCTTTCCATCCTTACGTCTACATTTCGTTTAAATGATTTCCAAGACTCTCTTCATAATAATCTAATGTTAGGGCTCACTGTACTGATCCTCGCGGTTTCAATGATGATGGTAGCATTTGCAGCTACACTTGTTTTGACCATTAGCAGCGGCCAGAATTGGACAAGTGTTTTCTTGTACATCGTATCATTCTTCCCAGTTTCTGTGTTCGCGCTTTCCTATATACGTCTTTACCAATTGCTCCTCAAAGCATTTATTGACAAAGTATGGATGCTTAAGGAAGCGGTATTCCCTACCCGTGTTGTTGCACCACCTCAAGCCGACTTCACCAGATTGGGTTATCAAGCTCTTGGTACTACTTTTGTCAATCCTTTCTAAAATATACAATTAAGGGTTGATATGTGTAACACTTATATCATATATATATATTTGGTCATAAAGTTTCTATTTCCATAGTTATAATATTGTACAACGCCTGTTTGCACTTATAAGCATAAATAAAAAATTCCATGTTTATGAATGGCAGTGTATATATATGATAAATTTCATGTATTGTGCATTTCATATACGAATGATCACACATTCTATACGTGCTGCAAGTGATCACTGTGTGTAGCGTGCCTACAAGTTTAGGTACAGTTTTATAATTTCATGTATTGTAAATATGTATGTCTCAATTAGAATATATAGTAACTTAGAATTGAGAAAACCAGTGTTATGCTTGTATCACGTAGAAAACTAGCTAGATAAAAATAGATGTTCATGTGATTACTAAATCAATTAGTTGATTTACAAGATTACAATTCACACACCTACAACTTAATATGTCTCAATTATCTCGTGTGTGTTACAGGGGTAGTATATGTAAAGAAATTACACGCGTATTTGATTTATATTTGTGGACGTATGGTCCGGACTGGATCCTACATGGGCCAGGCCCGGCAGACAGCGGCCCACTCTACGTCTAAACCCTAATCCATGCCTTATAAATATAGGGCTGGGATTCCATTCACAACAGAACATAACAGGTTATCCTAAACCTAATTCTCATATATGCTCTGCGCATCAATACTAACTTGACCGTCGGAGGTGGATCCCGGGGCTACGGCCTCGGGTCCGCTCCTAACGGGTTCTCTTTGTTGGCAGGTCTATTTAGGGCTTGAGAAGACGACTAACGGCTCAAGGAGAGTCGTTGAATCTGTCCGCGCCAGATTATGCATCAACAAGTTGGCGCCATCCGTGGGACCACGACAAGTTTCGTGTTCTCACATCACCGGAAAGCAACCATTGAGTTCAAAAGCCGGTAACTTTAAAATATTTATGATCTTATTAATACCATCAGACACCATTCGTATACATATAGTCCGCATTCGTAAACAATACAAATTGACTTTATTTATATATCACGAGTGGGCTAATTGGTGACACAAGATTTATACGGCTTTGAATCAAATAACAAAACTAAAATATTGAAAAGTTTAACTTTTCTTTTATTCTTTTTTGTTTCATCCGATGCGTGAAAATAAAACAGGTTTCGATTGCTTTGTTTGACGCAAGCAGACAAGTGACAAACTTTATCTTTTAGCATATTTTTTAAAGATTCAAAAGATTTTACATAAATCTTTTAAACATGGTAAACACGATTTTATCTATGAGCGCATTATGTCCGCACGATCGGACCTACTTTATCTTTTAGACGTGAATTAATTCGCGCACATCTTTTAGACGCGAACAGCGCAGTCATGATAAATCTACCCGCGTTAGGCCATGCGTTCGGAAATCTTCGCAGATTGGCGCCATGCGCGCACTGTCATGTACAGGCACCACGATGCTAGTCAATCGCCATGAGCGCACTGTCACTGTCACGTACAGGCACTGGACGAAAGCCGTGGTCAACTGCGATTATCCACAAAACGTTAGAGTCTATGCGAACACGATAAATCTATCTGCGTCTGTGCGTGCAACATAAACTATTAGTCGCGGTCATGGTACGTCCATCCGCGCCATTGTTTTTATTATAATAAAAAAATAAAAAGATCAATTAATCGCCATGCGCGCATTGTTTTTATTATTAGCTACGTGCTACTTCTCTTATATAGTTTATAAAACCTCACGATAGGTGTAATTCGCACTACTACTTCTTTTCTGTATTAGTTATATATGCTATGTGCTATACTTTTGCTACGCGCTAATCTTTTACTTCATTACGTTTTATAAGTCGCGATTCGCGGCATATACTTTTAATATTTGCATTAAGTGTTTTTCAGGATTTGAATATATAAGTTTAATGCTCATACACGAGTAGCACCATCAAACTTGGGGGGCTACCAGGGTATATAATACCACTGTTTCCATACGCGTCACGTAGGTATATTTGGAAGCAGATTGTACGTAAGAGGTATTGCAAGCCCGGTACAAAGACGGATTTAAATATTCGCACCACCTTACCGCAGGGGAGACGTCCTCTGTCGGTTGTAAAGACGAATGTAATGTTCGCACCTTGTCGCGCACAGCGCGCACCTCTGTTGCACACAGTGCATATCCTTGTTGCGCACAGCGCGCATTTCTGCCACAGAAGCACGTCTTCTGTCGCACCATGTTGCATCGCTACTGGTACAAAAGGTACGCCCTTACCCAGGATGCGGCATACGAGATCCACCTTCACCATTATGAGACAATCACAATCCCAATCCCACTGCGCACTGTCGCATGTGGGATGCGCGGTATGGTCTGTCCCATGTGCACACAAGTTGCGCACACATGGGCCATGCCGTCATGGTTGATTGGGCCTACGCGGCCATGAAAAGAACTTAAGTTTAGCATAACATAGCCACGCACTATGTCGTACTAAACTTGGGGGGCTTGTGGACGTATGGTCCGGACTGGATCCTACATGGGCCAGGCCCGGCAGACAGCGGCCCACTCTACGTCTAAACCCTAATCCATGCCTTATAAATATAGGGCTGGGATTCCATTCACAACAGAACATAACAGGTTATCCTAAACCTAATTCTCATATATGCTCTGCGCATCAATACTAACTTGACCGTCGGAGGTGGATCCCGGGGCTACGGCCTCGGGTCCGCTCCTAACGGGTTCTCTTTGTTGACAGGTCTATTTAGGGCTTGAGAAGACGACTAACGGCCCAAGGAGAGTCGTTGAATCAGTCCGCGCCAGATTATGCATCAACAATATTTATGTGTAATAAACACAAAATCTGATTGTCCAAAACGACATTACCCACACAATTTAACTGAACCGGATACAACATTATTGTTTGTTAGTAATATATCGAACTTGAAATAACCAAGTTTAAATTTACATAATTTGTTCGTATTTTACAACCATTGATCAGTTTACGATTCTGGCAATGTGTGATTTTCATTTACAGAATATAATTAATTAATGACTAAAAGCAAGAATACATTAGTCAAAATCAACATCATAAGAATGAGTAAACAAGAAACAACGAACTTATTTCTCCAAAATCAAGCAACTAAACCCCTTCGCAATAATTTGAAGAGATTATCGAATTATATTTTTGTAGACTCTTTTATACTAGTTACTTATTATGCATAAAATACTTGAACAATGTAGAGTTCGTAACTTATGACATACGATATATTAGATACTCCCTCCGTCTCAAATTTATTGTCCACTATTGACTTTTATAGCCTTTCTTCTTCAACTTTGACCTTAAATATTTTTGTGAGTGTTACATAATATTTGATGCAAAATATATAAATGGGTTGGGTTTTGAGTGCACTTTTCAATGGTATAATTTTTCATTAAGTATTATATAATAAAAAATATATATATTTATTATCAAAGTTGAAACAGTTTGACTTTAGAAATTCAAACTGGACAATAATTTTGGAACGGAGTGAGTATTAAATTTTACTATCGATGATCAGTTGATCAATAAAAGCATCTTTTGTTGGATTACGAAATTGTTCCAAATCCAATTTATCATCTATACTACCTTATAATGTATTTAGGACATCTATATTTAGAAGTCTTAAAATTTTTAAGACCAAAAACATTTCTTTATTAGGAAATCGAAATTAACAAGCCAACCTTCAAATGTAAATTAAATGTCTTTATTGTGCCAACTTTAATATTCATAAAACTCATTTACTTGTTAGTTGTAACGGTCCATTTAATCCATCATCATCATGTAGTAAATGTGTTGATGGATTAGTAGTTGGACTATCCGAAAATCTAGACCATTAATGGGCTTATCCAAATATACATTGGTTGGTAGTTTTATCCTTGAAAGTTATGGTAAATGTGACGATGGATTAGTAGTTTAGTCATTTTATTTGAAGTTGTATTTGTAATGTTTAAAATGTATTTGAATTATTATGTAATTGTTGAAAAAAAAGTTGAAAAAAAAATGTTGATCGGCTTACTGTGCTTAAAAAGTCACATGAAAAATATTTGTTCGCCATAAAAATAGTCATCGGGTACCCGCCGTCGCATTGCGCGGGTACCCTTCTAGTATACTATAATCATTGTATGATTTATATTTGTTTTTATTTATTATGAATTTGTTGAATATGTTATACAAGAATGCCATCCTCATGATGATGTGCATGAGAGATATGTGATTTTGGAAATAAAAGTCGTCAAATCATTGTCTGGCCACCAATGGTGAATTTGATTACTCCGTATTTTTACTAAATCACGTATCATTCGTTACTACATATTCATGGTTAATAAATTCTGTTAGTAAATTAAAACTAGTTAGATTGGTTATCTGGTAGGTGTTTAAATAACTAATTGAAATTTATTTAAATGCAACATGTATTTTATATGGCATCAAGTTAAATATGTCATGGTAGTAACATATTGGGATTCTATATGAACAAAGTACGTTAGTACTTGAAGAGAACCTGGTTTTGAAATATAATGGGAACCTTGAATACTAAAAGGATGAATCAATGCAAGTCAGATAATTGGACAAGAAGATTGCATCTGTAAGTGTTGGACTTTACTATGGCATGTTGTCATAATATGGTTTTTTCAAACAAGAAAAAATATATAAAGTAACGCTTATAAGCGAATCATAAAGGCTAATTCCTGGTAACAATAATTGAGCAACGACAGTGTCAAGTCGTCAATTATGTTTACATGTCAATTTCCAAAGTATTGGACTTATATGAAACTTAACCAGTTTGTAAAGATAGGGTGATCACAATTAGTTTTTACAATTGAGTATATGAGGGATGGGATTAAAGCCCACATAAAATCGTCATCCATGATGGAACCTTGTCTTATTACAAAGCATTGCGATAGTCCCTATGGATGCTAAAGCAATGTGATTTCTGCCCAGTGCTCTGAACGTCAAAGTGAAGAAATTCAACCAAGCGTGGGTAAACAGCGGGAGTAACTATGACTCTCTTAAGGTAGCCAAATGCCTCATCATTTAATAAGTGACGCGCATGAATGGATTAACGAGATTCCCACTGTCCCTTTCCACTATCCAACGAAACCACAGCTAAAGGAACGGGCTTGGCAGAGTCAGCGGGGAAAGAAGACCCTGTTGAGCTTGACTCTAGTCCGACTTTGTGAAATGACTTGAGAGGTGTAGTATAAGTGGGAGCCCTTAGGCGAAAGTGAAATACCACTACTTGTAACGTTATTTTACTTATTCCGTGAATCAGAAGCGGGGCACTGGCCCTCTTTTTGGACCAAAGGTTCGCTTCGGCGGGTCGATCCAAGCGGAAGACAATGTCAGGTGGGGATTTTGGCTGGGGCGGCACATCTGTTAAAAGACAACGCAGGTGTCCTAAGATGAGCTCAACGAGAACAGAAATCTCGTGTGGAACAAAAGGGTAAAAGCTCGTTTGATTATAATTTCTGGTACGAATACGAACCATGAAAGCGTGGCCTAACGACCCTTTAGATCTTCGGAATTTGAAGTTAGAGGTGTCAGAAAAGTTACCACAGAGATAACTGGCTTGTGGCAGCCAAGCGTTCATAGCGACGTTGCTTTTTGATTCTTCTATGCCGGCTCTTTCTATCATTGTGAAGTAGAATTCACCAAGTTTTGGATTGTTCACCCACGAATAGGGAACGTGAGATGGGTTTAGACCGTCATGAGACAGGTTAGTTATACCCTACTGATGACAGTGTCGCAATAGTAATTCAACCTAGTACGAGAGGAACCGTTGATTCACACAATTGGTCATCGCGCTTGGTTGAAAAGCCAGTTGCCCGAAGCTACCATGAGATGGGTTTTGATCCTTCTAGAACCTCTTTGATGTACGGGTAAAATGGTGAGGAGACGGGGCAAATTAGGGTTGAAGAGAATGAATAGTAAAAGGCGCGTTTTTTTCTTTTTATTGTTTATAATAGTTTGACTGTGGGTGTGGGGTTTTGAATGGGTATGGTAAGGGGTAAAAGGGAATTAAGGTTAAGGGAAATGGTTATGGACTCGGAATTTTATTAATGGGATAATGGGCTTTGATTTGGTGGGCTTGGTGGGATTGATTTGAAATGGGTTTATGGGTTTGGCAGATTTAAGTGTAATAAGATGGTTTGTTATAGGTTTAGTAGATTTACGTTTTTGGTTTAAGTTAAAAGTGTAAGGACCAATCTTGCTAAATGATATAATTTAAGGGCCATTTTTGCCATGTTTGAAAAGTACTTCCAATGATCATTTTTGACAACTTGAGAATAAATGCAATCCACTTTGATAAATTCTCCCCGGCTTTCCTTGCGTAGTCTCATTTGTGAATGTCGATTTTGTACACTTGTCGTAGTCTTGGGAATAATTTTGGGATATAAAAGATATATTACTAGTATAACTAGGTTGATGTGACAACCGGCAGTTTAGGGAGCTATTTTAAAAACCCGCATTACGATTAAAGTTCGTTTATAATTTTTATTTGAAATTTTCATTTCACAACGAACTTGTAAGACCTATTTTATGGATATTTTTAATTAATGACGTTATGGAATTCGTGAATTATGTTCATAATTCATTTTTGATTTAATGCTCGGTGATGTATATTTGAATTCTCACTTGGTACTACGTTTACTTTGGCACTAGGATTACCTAACAAAAGTTTATGATTCGTCTTAACGAGTCCGACTATATTTTTTTAATTATTTACGAGATGTTCTCGAGTGATATTGAAGTTTTGAAATGAGTTCGGGTTCGGGCCACATGTTTTTACAATTACCCGCGTTACCCGCTCCACCGTAATAATATTATTATTATTACTATTATTATCATTATTATTATTATTATTATTATTATTAATAACTTTAAAAAAAAATAATAAATAAGAAAAAGATAAAAAGGGTGTGTTTGGTCCGGTTTTCACACACACACACTCACCCTCACCACTTTCATTCTCTCTCTAACTCATCTCTTCCCCCATCCTTAACCCTAGCCGCCGAACATAAAATCCGGCCACCACCGCCGCATCTCCGACCCCCCAACAAAACTATTACCACCATCTTCTTCCTCTCTTCACCCTCTTTCATTTGGTATATCATACTCACCCTAGAACCACCGTTAACACCACTAAACTTGTAATAATCCGTTCGAATTTTTAATACCTTATCTAGATCCGTTCATTTGGAGGTCCAAGAAGGTGAGAAGGAGCTATTTTTGGGTTTTGGGTGCCACGAATTGGCATTAATCCGTGGCTACACGGATTATTTTGTGAGAATAGAATTGATCTTTAATGGGAAATGATGTTTTAGTGATAAAAATTAAGTTTGGTATCCGGGTTTTCTTGGTTTTGGTTGTGGTTGACTCGGAACCGAGAGCTATGCTCTCGGCTTATTTTGGTTCGAGCCTTGTGTGGCTTTGGTCTCCTTGGTGATTGTTGTTTGGTTGTTTGTCGAGGGTGTTGACCTTCGAACCGAGCTAACCGAGACCCATGTGGTCTCGGGGTTTCCATTAGTGCTCGTATGGCCACACCGAGACCCGTATGGGGGTTCTCGTTTGGTCGTGGTTCGAGCCTCGAGCTCGTAGACTTGTGGTGATTCGACCCATGTGGGTCGCGGCTTTTAGCCGCGTTATATTTGTTGTTGCCGATTGACCATTTGGGTCGAATGAGTCTAAATGGGTACTTTGTTATGCTCTTGTGAGCTATGTGATGATTTGTGATGTTTAGTTCGAGTCCATGTGACTCGTGGTTTTGAGCCATGACTCAAGTGAGTCGAGGGCTCGGGTTCGGCTTGGTAAACCGACCCGAACATTAACTTGGTTGATGTTATTTTCTTGTAATAATGGTGAACTTACTTTTGGCATTGTTGTGGCATTTCATTTTCGGCCGAATACTTTTGGTTGGGTCGAGACCATTGTGGTCTCGACAATGGATATAATATGGTAATTGTGGAGTTGTTGTCGATTGGTAAGAGATATTGGGGACCGATTGTGAGACGGTTGTTAGATTGGCGGAGATAGGTTAGTCGGGTGCCGTAGTCGGACCCTCATGTTGTAGCCCGTGGTTTGAGATTGTGATTGGACGGAGATTGGTTATTTTATGACTTTTGCTTATTATTGGACTTGGACAATGAGCCGAGAGTCATGACTCGGACATATGACCATTTCGTATAACTCAATAACTATTAAAACTAAAACGAAAATAATAAAACTCGTAATAATCATTATTGATAATATGAACGTTTATATGAAAATATATACGTGAATAACGTATATATAACTATATAAGCGCGTATATTAATAATAATAATAATCACGAGTCGTATTATAAATAATACGATTAGATATATATATGGCTACGAAAGTGGCGTAATATTATTGAACGTATTATTATTATTAAAAATTGTGTTATAAAACGGGAAACTCCCGACAATTATGAAACGTTTAATAAAATGTCATTTCGGATATATAACGGATAAACTTATTGAGTTAGGCGAAATTGTTGTCACACGGGTCCAGGTAAGTTACTATTTGTGACGTTCGTGTTGTCACGGATATATGACGACTAATATAGACGTTTTCTATAATTAAATAGCCACTTAACCGTAAGGTTGAGCCGGGTTATTTGGCTGTATGAAATGAATATATTAGTGGGCATCGTATCCTACGACGCCCATAGGTTGTAGTATATGTAAAGTGTAATAGATTGCGAGTGTATATATCGGGAAATCTGGCCAATTTGACGATATATATGAGGAATTTATTAAACTATGATATATACTATATAGTAATTATGTGCTATGTGCTTTAGGTTGGGTGTAATCTTGGAACGGTATGTTACGTAAATAAATATGAGGATTATCAAATCGACGGATTTGGTAAACTTCGGCAATTTATTTAAATGATATATTGGGCTACTATTAGATCCATAGTTTATTTATCTTTCTATATGTGATCTTTTTGGTTTGCTTTGAGTCGACCCACTACCCGTATGGATACCAAACGCAAATACACCAAACTAATACGAAATGGATTTTCGGAAATAAAACGGATTCTCGTCCGGGTTTGGGAATATTATATATTTGAGGAAATGATTTCTGAAAGAGTTAATATTGTTAGGTCGTGCCAAGTCCGTAGTTGCTGTTTCGTGAGTTATCATACATCTTATTTCTACCTACCTCGTCTTGCTAATTTCTGGACTTGAGGTGAGTCATAGCCCCACTTTTTACTCTTGAACTATGTTTTCAATGATTGGGGTGAGAAACGTGCAAATCATTTTACGTGGACTATTATCGCGTTTATATTCTTTCTAAACTTGCTATGCGTATGGACTAGGATCTATTGTCAGCTTTAGTCACACATGTCGTGTGTACTATTCAAGGTTGGCTTATTTGGTTATTGGTGGATTGTCAGCTTTAGTCACACATGTCGTGTGTACTATTCAAGGTTGACTTATTTGGTTATTGGTGGATTGTCAGCTTTAGTCACATATATGTTGTGTGTACTATTCAAGGTTGGCTTATTTGGAAATTGTCAGCTTTAGTCACATAGTTTCGTGTGTACTATTCAAGGTTGACTTATTTAGATACTATAGTGTGCACCTATAGGTTATTAATACTTCGGAGGTTATCCGAGTTATTATTGGTATTGCGGGGGCTACCCGAATATCTATGTTAGTACGAAAGGGTATCCGTGTGTTATGTTGAGAGCGGAGGGTATCCGCAGGCTTTTAGCAAATCCTTAGTCTAGCTAGCAAGTGTTTTGCGCATATGTCCACTATATTGTTAGTTGAATTTAAACCTATGATCTCACCAGCGAAAGCCGACTTTTAGGACGTTTTCTCAGGTAATTAAGTGTTGAGATGCATGCTTGGAATGGAAGGCTCGGCCAAGGCACACGGTTCATGGATCTATTTTTCTCAACTCTGATAATTAAATTTGGACCTATTGATACTTTATTTTGGGCCTGACTCTGAAGTATGTTGGGATAAATGTAAACCTTAAAACCCCGTTTTGGTTGTGTTTTTATTTTGTTTAGTTTATCTCGTTCTATATTGTCTTGTGTTGGATACCAATCCCCGTAGCACCCCGAAAGCTTGTTGAGTCTTCCGCTGTATCAAATTTTGGGGGTGTTACAGATTGGTATCAAAGCCAAGGTTATAGAGAACTAGGTAAATAAACGCCTAAACTATAACCGTATTTTTATAGAAAATGATCCTCGACCACCGCCCACCAGCCCGCCAAGCCGAAGCATCTTCTATTATTTGAGGTATTATGAGATATTTGAGATGATTTGAGGTTTATGGATTTTAGTAATAAGATGGCGTTCTCGAGGATTTATATGGTCTATATGTTTTATAAACATTTTAGTAATGCGGTGTTCGAAATTCTTTTATTAAGATTATATATTGAACTATTTGATGAGTATATTTGGTATGGTATTATGAGTTGTGATTTAGTTGTTTTGAAACACTTACACCTACCCTACGCCGTTGTCACAGACTATGGCCTCCCATATGCCCGATGTCGTCGAGGATATTCTTACAGCACCGGTTTTACCTGCACAGTTCACTATGGCATCTGATGACCCTTACCAGATGGCCATGTCTTCAGCTACTGTATCACAGGCAGCTTCTACTTCAGCACTACCTGCTGCATCTATGCAGGGACCCTCATCTTCTTTAGGGCTCCATGGTACATCGAGGCAGCTTACTCTTCATCAGGCTTTGGCTCGTGTGGCACCACGCTTTGCCCACCGAGCTACGGCACGCATGTCGGTACGCCCTATTCCATCACCTTTACAGATTGATGCTCATTCTCTTCTGTCTGAGGCGCCACCCACATCATTGCGTCGTCGTCCTAGATCACCTACTACATCTCCACATGGTTCACCTAGTAGGAGACGACGAGTGATGAGGTACTCTTCCGATGAGGAGGAGGAGGAGTACGAGGGTGAGGATGAGGCTGATGACCCTGAGTGGGAGGATGACCCTCAGGAGGCTGAGCAGGGTGATGATGATGACCCTGAGGAGGAGGATGACCCTCAGGAGGATGAGATGCCTGATGATGATGATGATGAGTTATTACCACCAGCTCAGGCTGAGGAGCCTGGTTCACCTGTACACCCGATTGAGCCTGATTCACCTGATCATCCGTTCTTGTTTGAGTTGCCACCTGGTAGTCCCGTTGAGTCGGATGCATCTTCTGAGGTTTCTGCTGAGCATGCAGAGTTGGGTGAGATTGGCAGGTTGTGGGCTCGGATTACTGAGCTTAGTGAGAGAGTTGCACGTGTATCGGATCGACTTGAGAGGGCTATTGGAGAGTTTTTAGCAGATTTGAGAGTTGACTTGACTGTCGTTGTGGGCAGGACTACTGAGCTGAGGAGAGTTTTGATGGATGTCCACGAGCATATCGATAGTTTGCAGCGAGGATTTGTTATTGCTCGTGAGGCCAACCGCAAGCTTTGGCAAAGGAATGCCGAGCTAGAGAAGGAGGTGGCTGACCTCAAAAGAGACCGAGACACCCATAGCGTGGAGCTAGGATCGTTATGGAGGGATCTTGATAGCTTGAGGCAGGAGATGAGGAGCCTCCGCCAGCCACGTGGCTAGTTGGTTGGGTTATGTTATATTTTTGCTTTCTTAACCGAGGAGTGTTCGGTTAGAAAAGCTATTTATCATATTTTGATGTATTTGGTTCAGTATTCGTCTCTTTTGGAACGATTAGTATGTTTTGGTGTTATCCGTTAGTTGGAACGATGTTAGATCGCTATTGTATGGTTGATGATTATTAGTATATGGTATTATGTGATTTTGGGTGTTATGGAAATTGAGTCCTTATTCGCTTATTTGTTGTTACGTGGTGTATTGTTGCTATTCTTTCCACGACTTGATTTCGTTGAGATGTATTGTTGAGCCTATTGATAAGTTCTATTGGTGACTCATGAACTTGTATGATGTTACAGATCAATGGCACCACGTCGAAACCCTGTTAGGTCTACCAGAACTGGTCCTGCTGTGACTACTCCTGGTCGCCGAGGTCGTCGACCTACTCGAAATGTTGAAACCCCTACTCCTGACAACCTGGACACCACTAACCACAACAACAGGAATCAAAATGTTGATGTTCAGGGAAACAATGATCATGTTCCACTTAATGCACCTACTGTGGATCAAGCAATGATCAACCAACTCGTGGAGCAAAGAGTTGCTGAACTACTAGCTGAGTCAAATCATTCCAACAATTCTGCTGGAACTTTTCCACCTGTTCGTGCTAATGGATGTCAATACAAGGAATTCAAGATTTGTGGACCCATTGAGTTTGGTGGGACTAAAGGAGTGGTTTACTTAGTCAGATGGATTGAGAAGACTGAGTCAGTGTTTAATGTCAGTGGTTGTGCGGAGAATGCGAAGGTAAAGTTTGCTTCTTTTACTTTCAAGGATGAAGCTTTGACTTGGTGGAACAACTATCGAAATGCATTTGGGAGTGATGTAGCGTATGTTATGACTTGGGAGCAATTTAAGTCCTTGTTGATTCAGACTTATTGCCCAAGGAATGAGGTCAAGAAGCTAGAGATTGAGTTTTGGAACCACAAGGTGAAAGGTAATGATATGGCGATTTACAATCGTCGTTACCAGGAGTTAGCCTTGTTGTGCCCAGATATGGTGAAAACTGAGACTCAAAAGATCGAGAGGTATACTGATGGGTTGCCTGTAGCTACGAGGAATGATGTAATTTCTGCTAGGCCTGCAAACATCCATGAGGCAATCACAATTGCTCAACAACTTATGGATTCGTTGGAATTAGAAGAAGCTGATAAGGAGAGGAATGGAAAGAGAAAGAGGGATCGTCACTCTAAGAGTAATGATCACCGAAGCAAGAGACAAGCTAAGGCTTATGCTATGGGGAATGGAGATAAGAAGAATCAGAACGGTGATGCACCCAAGTGTGATCGTTGCCATCAGCATCATAATGGATGGTGTAGTGTGAAATGCCAGAATTGCTCAAGGAAAGGACACACAGCTAGGGATTGTAGAGCCCGACCTCTTGCTATGGTTCAAGCTGCTCCTGAGATGAGAAATAAGGCAGATGTTACTTGTTATGGGTGTGGAAAGAAGGGACACTATAGGAATGAGTGTAGAGAATCGCGGAACCGTCGAAATCAAGGCTCGGGTGGTAATGGGTACAATTATGGAAACCGTGGAGCTGGAGGAAACCGTGGACGACAAGATAATGGGGACCAACGTGTGGAAGCTGGAGCTGCTCAGGGAAGAGTGTATGTACTCGGGAACGAGAGAGGAGAAGATCCGAACGTTGTTACCGGTACGTTCCTTCTCAATAATCGTTATGCTTCCATACTATTTGATACTGGTGCCGATAGAAGTTTTGTGTCCACTACGTTTGCACCCTTACTAGAAAAACCCCCGATGGCCTTAGGAATTGGATATGATATTGAGTTAGCAAATGGAAACATAGAAAGGATTAATACCATCATTCGCGGTTGTACGTTAAATTTCTTGAACCACCCTTTCAACATAGATCTTCTACCCGTCACGTTAGGAAGTTTTGATGTTATCATTGGTATGGACTGGTTATCGAAGTATCGTGCTCACATACTTTGCGACGAGAAGATCGTGCGTGTACCATACGGAAAGGAAGTCCTAAATATATTAGGAGACCGAAAGGATTCTAGGAGCCCATCCCGATTAGCAGTTATATCTTGCACAAAGTTACCGAAGCTAATGGAGAAGGGATGTTACCTTTTCTTAGCCCAAATTTCTGAGAAGGGAGAGACGAAGACAAAGGAAAGGTGCATTGGAGATGTGCCTATAGTTCGTGATTTTTCTGATGTGTTTCCCGATGATTTGCCGGGAATCCCGCCGACTAGACAAGTAGAGTTTCAGATTGAGTTGATACCTGGTGCTGCACCTGTAGCACGAGCACCTTATCGTCTTGCACCTACTGAACTGGAAGAGTTGTCGAAACAATTGGCGGGGTTAGCCGAAAAAGGATTCATAAGACCAAGTTCTTCACCTTGGGGAGCCCCAGTCTTATTCGTGAAGAAGAAGGATGGATCGTTTCGAATGTGTATTGATTATAGAGAGTTGAATAAGTTAACGGTGAAGAATCGATACCCGTTACCTAGGATCGACGACTTGTTCGATCAACTACAAGGATCGAGTGTGTATTCGAAGATCGATTTGAGATCGGGATATCATCAACTTCGAGTTCGCGAGGAAGATATTCCGAAAACGGCTTTCAGAACCCGTTACGGGCATTACGAGTTTCAGGTGATGCCGTTTGGGTTGACTAACGCACCGGCAATATTCATGGATCTCATGAATCGGGTGTGTAAGCCTTACTTAGACAAGTTTGTGATTGTATTCATCGATGACATTATGATTTATTCAAAGAGTGAGAAAGAGCATGAGGAGCATTTAAGACTCATTTTGGAATTGCTCAGGAAGGAGAAACTTTATGCCAAGTTTTCGAATTGAGAAATTTTGGATTCCGACGGTACAATTTTTGGGTCATGTGATTGACAGACAAGGAGTCCATGTGGATCCTGCTAAGATTGAGGCGATAAAAGATTGGGCTGCACCTACAACCCCAACCGAAGTTCGTCAATTTTTGGGTTTAGCTGGTTATTACCGAAGATTCATTGAGGGATTTTCGAAGATAGCTAAACCATTGACCAAATTGACTCAAAAGAGTGTTACGTATGAATGGGGAGATAAAGAAGAGGAAGCGTTTCAATTGCTTAAGAAGATGTTGTGTAGTGCTCCTATCTTAGCGTTACCTGAAGGTAACGAGGATTTCGTCGTCTATTGTGACGCCTCACATAAAGGATTGGGAGCCGTGTTAATGCAACGAGAGAAGGTGATAGCTTATGCTTCCCGACAGCTCAAAAAACATGAGAAAAACTACACTACCCATGATTTGGAGCTCGGTGCTGTGGTTTTTGCTTTAAGAATATGGAGACATTACTTGTACGGAACAAAGTGTGTTGTATTTACTGACCATAAAAGTCTACAACACATCTTGAATCAAAAAGAGCTCAACATGAGACAGCGACGTTGGATTGAGTTGCTAAGCGATTATGATTGTGAAATTCGCTACCACCCTGGTAAAGCAAACGTTGTTGCTGATGCTCTTAGTCGAAAGGAAAGAGTACCACCATTACGAGTTAGGTCATTAGGAATGACTATCGTATCGCCAATACCGTCTCAAATACTCGAAGCTCAAACGGAAGCGTTGAAAGCAGAAAATAGATCTGCCAAGAATATATTTGGGATGGCTGATAATGAGAAAGGATTTGTTAAGCGTTCTGATGGATTATTATGTTTTGGAGATCGGATTTGGGTACCTTTATATGGAGAAATTCGGGAATTGATTATGCTTGAGTCGCATAAGTCAAAGTACTCCATTCATCCTGGTTCTGTTAAAATGTATCAGGATCTTAAGAAGTTCTATTGGTGGCCAAATATGAAGGCAGATATAGCATCGTACGTTAGTAAGTGCCTGACATGTGCTAAGGTTAAAGCTGAACACCAAAGACCGTCAGGATTACTAACGCAACCAGAATTTCCAGTCTGGAAATGGGAGCGGATTACTATGGACTTCATTACCAAATTACCGAGGACAGCTAGCGGTTGTGACGCTATCTGGGTAATTGTGGATCGTCTGACCAAGTCTGCTCATTTCTTAGCTATTAGTGAAGATGATAGTGTGGATAAGCTTGCGAGGTTATATGTGAAGGAAATTATTTCGCGTCATGGAGTTCCGATATCTATTATTTCGGATCGTGATAGTCGTTTTACGTCAGCTTTGTGGCGATCACTTCAAACGGCTTTGGGGACGAGGCTTGATATGAGTACTGCATATCATCTCCAAACCGATGGTCAAAGTGAGAGGACCATTCAGACGTTAGAGGATATGCTTCGTGCATGCATCATAGACTTTGGTAAAGGCTGGGAGAAGTATTTACCCCTTGCGGAATTCTCCTATAATAATAGCTACCATACAAGTCTTAAGGCTGCACCATTCGAAGCTTTATATGGCAGAAAGTGTCGTTCACCTATTGGTTGGGCGGAAGTTGGAGATAGTCAACTTACAGGCCCTGAGCTTATTTTAGAAACTACAGAGAAAGTAGCTCAGATTCGTGATCGGTTGCAAGCGGCTAGAGATAGGCAGAAGAGCTACGCCGATCAGAGACGTAAACCTTTAGAGTTCCAGGTTGGAGACAAAGTAATGCTGAAAGTCTCGCCCTGGAAAGGTGTTATACGTTTTGGGAAACGTGGTAAACTCAACCCACGCTACATTAGACCATTCTTGATCTTAGAAAGAATTGGGCCCGTGGCTTATAGGTTGGAATTACCACATGAACTGAGTAAAGTTCACGACGTGTTCCACGTGAGTAATCTGAAGAAATGTCTTTCTGATGAAATGCCCGTCATTCCAATGAGGGACATTCGCGTTGATGAGAAACTGAATTTCATGGAAGAACCGATTGAGATTTTAGATCGTGAAGTTAAACGACTCAAGAGAAGTCGCATTCCGCTCGTCAAGGTTCGTTGGAATTCCCGACATGGACCAGAATTTACATGGGAACGTGAGGACGAGTTCAGGAAGAGATATCCGAAGCTTTTCACTTCGTAGATAAATTTTTCCGAGTGAAACCCGGGACGGGTTTCCTTCTGAGACGGGGAGGATGTGACAACCGGCAGTTTAGGGAGCTATTTTAAAAACCCGCATTACGATTAAAGTCCGTTTATAATTTTTATTTGAAATTTTCATTTCACAACGAACTTGTAAGACCTATTTTATGGATATTTTTAATTAATGACGTTATGGAATTCGTGAATTATGTTCATAATTCATTTTTGATTTAATGCTCGGTGATGTATATTTGAATTCTCACTTGGTACTACGTTGACTTTGGCACTAGGATTACCTAACAAAAGTTTATGATTCGTCTTAACGAGTCCGACTATATTTTTTTAATTATTTACGAGATGTTCTCGAGTGATATTGAAGTTTTGAAATGAGTTCGGGTTCGGGCCACATGTTTTTACAATTACCCGCGTTACCCGCTCCACCGTAATAATATTATTATTATTACTATTATTATCATTATTATTATTATTATTATTATTATTATTATTATTAATAATAACTTTAAAAAAAAATAATAAATAAGAAAAAGATAAAAAGGGTGTGTTTGGTCCGGTTTTCACACACACACACACTCTCACCCTCACCACTTTCATTCTTTCTCTAACTCATCTCTTCCCCCATCCTTAACCCTAGCCGCCGAACATAAAATCCGGCCACCACCGCCGCATCTCCGACCCCCCAACAAAACTATTACCACCATCTTCTTCCTCTCTTCACCCTCTTTCATTTGGTATATCATACTCACCCTAGAACCACCGTTAACACCACCAAACTTGTAATAATCCGTTCGAATTTTTAATACCTTATCTAGATCCGTTCATTTGGAGGTCCAAGAAGGTGAGAAGGAGCTATTTTTGGGTTTTGGGTGCCACGAATTGGCATTAATCCGTGGCTACACGGATTATTTTGTGAGAATCGAATTGATCTTTAATGGGAAATGATGTTTGATGAGGCGAAAAATGATCCGTTTTTAGGGGGTCATTTAAGCCCGAATCCGACTTTATTTGATCAAATATTGCCCTAAATCGTTCCTTTTGTGATTTTAGGTGTTTGGAGAGTGAATTCTGGAAAAGAGGCTATTTTGGACGTTTTTGGAGCATAAAGTGAAGGAAACGACAAAGTACCAAAAATCCAAGCTGGAAATACAAGGTGACGGCGTCACGACTTGAGTCTTGACGGCGTCAGACAAGATGAATAATTTACCGTAGCTGGTGACGGCATCAGATGGAGAGATGACGGCGTCAAAGTGGCCAAGATTAATTTACCGTAGGTGGTGACGGCGTCACTAAGGCCGTCACAATTGGATCTAGGGCGTCCGAGGAAGTTTATGGCGGCGAGTTGACGGCGTCAGATTTAACTCTTGACGCCGTCAGGACGATTTTCCTATATATAGTTTTCTAGTTTTTTTATTAAAGAGAGGAGAAGTTTTGGTGAAACCCTAAAGACGATTTTGGTGCCTCTTTTACAGGTTTTTCAAGGGTTCCAAACCCTTGAGACCTTGCATTGTAATTGAGATAAGTATACTCTTAATTCAATCAATATGTCTATGTGTTGGTTGTTTATCTTTTGTTCTTATCTTAATTCTACTATGCTAGGCTAGATTTTCTTTGTGTTTGCTTAGATCTAATGAAACCTAGATGTTAATTATGTGTTGATTACTTGTCTATTCTTGTTCTTGGATGAATGATATTATATGTTAGGCTTAAGAAAACTGGCAGATCTCCAATGGTAACATGCTTGAACGTCTTAAGAAACATGAACCGAGGCGTACTAGGTCTTTATTGGTTGTATTTAATGCATGAGCCACTGTTTACAATCCCTATAGTTGTGCTGGGTCATGGTGTAGGAGGAGATAAGAGCTCATAGAGTTGGGGAGTTATGTATGCCACCCCACGAATGGTATTAAGGAATACAATCCGTCATCCATACAAGTATAACAAGTAATTGACATGTAAAAGATATCTAGGGAGTAATGAAGTCTAAGTAAACACAATTTCTCCACATACTGCTCACAACCTTAGTATAATTTAGTTTAATTTCATTTTTATTATTTTATTTTGATTGCATCTTAGTTTTGGGTTAGTCGATTAGCAACTAATTCCGCCCACTCCTTCAAAACCCGAGATTTTACTTGCTTTCATAAAAATACAAAAACACAAAAATAATCATCTTCAACCTCTAGAACTATTAATTAGGTTTTCTAATCCTAGCGACACTATTCCTAAGCTGAACGATCAATCCCCCGGTACTTGTCACTATACTATACTACAACGATCAGGTACACTGCCTGGTGGGGGTTGTAAGCTTCTCGAGATCCCTCGAGAGGTAAAGCAAGGTGCGATTCCCACGCATCAAGTTTTTGGCGCCGCAGCCCGGGGAATAGTTATTGTCTAGGTTAGAATTTCTTTTTATTAGGTCTACTTGCTAGATTCCTTTCTAGTAAGATTTTTATTTTTATTTTTAGGTCTTCTTTAGTCTATCTTATTTCTTCGTGCCTTTGTTCGTAACTCTTCACCATCCACTATCATGGCAACCAACGAATTCTCTAACCTTAGGATCACTAGGAGTCGTAGCACCACTAAAGACCTCGTCTTGCCTTATGCAGAACCCGAAAGAGAAATGTGTAGGCTAAGACGAACTCACTCAACACCTGAACCATCCAGCATTGCTATCGACTTTGATGCACCTCTCTCTGAAGAAAATTCAGAAAATCACATCACAACCCCAAGCTCCCATAATGAAACGAATACTCCTATAATACCTCCTCCTAAGCGTCTCAAGGACTACTCTTCCCCAACTCCTCGTGGGTTTTCCAATGCCATTGTTTATCCAAACGAACATACCAACGAGGTCTTACATGCAAATGATATTTGGCTTGTCAAAAATGTGTGTAAGTTTCACGGACTTGATGAGGAAAATCCAATCCAACACATCAAGGACTTCCTAAAAATAGTGGACACTATCGATACGGGTGGGGCTACTAGAAACACATCCCGACTACGATTCTTCCCTTTCACCTTATACGAAAAAGCCCAAGAATGGTATAACAAACTCCCTTCCGAATCTATTTTCACATGGGAGCAACTCATATCCAAGTTCTACGAGAAGTTCTTTCCACCTGGAAAAACCTCAGCATTTAGGGATAGGATCCTTCGTTTCCGAAAGGGGAAGGATGAACCCTTTCATAAAGCGTGGACTAGATTCAAAGATTTAATAAGACAAGTTCCACACCATGGTATTGAACTTTGGCTCTTGGTCCAAATCTTCTACGAAAATATCTCCTCTAATGACCGAAACGGAATCAACCAATCTAGGAAAGGAAGATTGGCCAATCTTAGTGCCAAGGAAGGGTGGGACAGAATTGAAGAATATGCCCAAGACCAGGATGACACTTGGGATGAACCTGAGTCGACTATAGGCATTTCTGAAACCATCTCGGATCGATTAAGCAAAGTTCACAAAAGAATCGATTGCCTAGCTGGGTCGCAACCACCTAAAATGCTGTCGAATCCTTACTTGATCTGCGATTACTGTGGAGGTCCGCATGAGGTGGAGGAATGCGGAGGAGCAGCCACAACTGAGCATGCGTGCTTGTCAGGAGGAGACATTTATGCGGACCCCTCCCTTTTGCCTTTCTACCAAAATGATGATTATACCCTTTGGGGAAATCTGGTGAGAAAAAGGGAAGGGGAGAGGGGCCCTGAATTCAAGATCAGGAGCAATTTCGAAGATGACCTTGGTCACTTCACTCATGAAAAAGACTTGCAAATGAAAGGGCTTAACGAACTTTTCGACAAACAGCAGGAGGATGTCGGAGAATTTTTCAGCAAGCTTAACTCAGCCCTAGATAACCTCCAACCACCGTTTGAAAAAAGAAAATACCCCATGCTCGCGATAACCACACGGGCCGGAACGACAACCAAGGACCCTCCTTACCCAAACTCATCCCCCGTCACACTCGATTCGGACAAACCTGGGGAAGAGGAGCAGGATGTCGGCATTGGCACCTCGGACCAACCACCCGTGACAACCCCCTCCCCATCAGCCCTTCCTAACCCACCTGTGAGGATACCATACCCATCCCGACTAAGGAACCAGAAAACTGAGAATGATAACAAGAGGTTCTTGTCATACCTAAAAGACTCAGTTGTCACCATACCTCTCCTGGATGCTTGCTATCACATGCCGAAGTATAGCACATACTTCAAAAAGCTGCTCGCTAACAGGAAGAAGCTCGAGGGTCTTGTAACCCTGGGGGAAGAATGCTTAGTGGTGACCCATCGAGGGCTACCAAAGAAGGTAGACGATCCAGGCAGCTTCACCCTGCCATGCTCTATAGGACCTCTATCAATCAAGAACGCTCTTGCCGATTTGGGAGCAAGTATCAATCTCATGCCTCTCTCTATGTTCCGTAAACTAGGATATTTCGGATTGAAGCCTACCCGTATGAACATCCAACTAGCCGATAGATCAGTCAAATACCCCGAGGGTATATGTGAGAACGTGCTAGTCAAGGTTGGGAAATTCAAATTCCCGGTCGACTTCGTAATCCTGGATATGGAGGAGGACGACGTGGTACCTATCATTTTAGGTAGACCATTTCTTGCTACTGCTCGTGCAGTCATCGATGTCTACGATGGCAAATTGACCTTGCGAGTAGGAGACGATAGCACAACCTTCGACATTAAGGACTCTATGGACCTCTCCCTCGAGGCATCCAACCGGCTCTACTTTATTGGGGAAGTAGATGAGCTTACAGGTGTCATTGATGATTGCATCGATGAACAAATCGATGAAGGCTGGCTACGGGACGAGAGTTTTCTGCCTTTGCTAGAGGTGGAAAAGACAGAGGAGGTTAACGCAGTCTCCTTCTATCCCAGGCAAGAAGCAACGGAGCATCTCGAGCTCCGAAAGCCCGAGAACAAGCTCAAACCTTCTATTATCGAACCCCCTGACGTTGATCTTAAAGAGCTCCCTAATCATTTGGAATATGCCTTTCTTCAGGGAGAGAACCAACTCCCGGTAATCATAAACTCTTCCTTGGAAAAGGAACAAAAAGTTAAACTCTTAGAGGTCCTGAAGAAATACAAGGGGGTACTCGCATGGAGTGTGGCCGACATTAAGGGGATTGACTCAACTTTTTGCACACATAAGATTCTTATGGAGGAAGATTATAAACCTACTGTGCAACCCCAGAGGCGAGTAAACCCTAACATTAAGGAAGTAGTGAAGAAAGAAGTGATCAAACTCTTGGATGCAGGACTGATTTACCCAATCTCGGATAGCCCATGGGTCAGTCCTGTGCAGGTTGTACCTAAAAAGGGTGGAATGACTGTAGTGAAAAATGACAAGGGTGAGATGGTGCCCCAGAGGACTGTCACTGGATGGCGGGTATGCATTGACTATCGGAAGCTCAACGATGCCACGAGGAAAGATCACTTTCCCTTACCATTCATTGATCAGATGTTAGAAAGATTATCTGGACACGAGTACTATTGCTTCTTGGATGGATTTTCAGGATATTTTCAAATCCCCATAGCACCTGAGGACCAAGAAAAGACCACGTTCACTTGCCCTTATGGAACGTTTGCTTACAAAAGGATGCCTTTTGGGCTGTGTAATGCCCCCGCCACTTTCCAACGTTGCATGACCGCAATCTTTCACGAACTAATGGAAGACAGCATGGAGGTATTCATGGATGACTTTTCAGTCTTCGGAAACTCCTTCGACCGCTGTCTTGCTAATTTAGAAAAGATGCTTAAACGTTGTGAGGAAACCAACTTGGTGTTGAACTGGGAAAAGTGTCATTTCATGGTGAAGGAAGGGATTGTGTTGGGGCATAAGATTTCAGGAAACGGGATAGAGGTGGACCAAGCTAAAGTTGAAGCTATATCTAAGTTACCATACCCCACGACTGTTAAGGCAATACGCAGCTTTTTGGGGCACGCCGGATTTTATCGGAGATTCATCAAGGACTTCTCCAAAATTGCCCGGCCAATGACTCAATTGCTTGTGAAGGATGCCCCATTCGATTTTTCCCAAGAATGCAAAGATGCTTTCGACCTCCTGAAAAGGGAACTCACTCAAGCTCCAATCATGATCACACCCAACTGGGAGTTACCATTTGAAATAATGTGTGACGCTAGCGACTTCGCTGTCGGGGCTGTATTAGGTCAGCGACATGACAAGCTTTTCCAACCTATTTACTACGCTAGCAAAACCATGAATCCCGCCCAAGAGAACTACTCCACCACCGAAAAAGAATTATTAGCCGTAGTGTTTGCATTCGACAAATTCCGACAATATCTTGTCCTTTCAAAGACAGTCGTCTTCACTGACCACTCAGCTCTTAGATATCTATTTGCGAAACAGGACGCCAAGCCACGACTGATTCGGTGGATCTTGCTGCTGCAAGAATTTGATGTTGAGATTCGCGATAAGAGGGGGGCAGAGAATCTAGCCGCTGATCATCTATCTCGTCTTGAAAACCCCCTGGATGAACACGATAGAAGTGAGATTAAAGATTCGTTTCCTGACGAACAACTAATGTCTCTCCTTGATTCGGAACCATGGTACGCCGACTTTGCCAATTACTTCACAAGTAGATGTAGGCTCGTTCCTGAACACCTGACTAAATACGAGAGGAAGAGGTTCTTTTCCCAGCTAAAATACTACTTCTGGGATGAACCATTTTTATTCCGAAGGTGTCCTGACCACATTATAAGGCATTGTGTTTCGGAGAATGAGGCAGTAAAAATCATGAGGGAATGTCACTCCGGTCCCTCTGGAGGGCATCATGGGATAAATGTTACTGCCCGAAAGATTCTCGATGCAGGATTCTATTGGCCCACAATTTTCCGTGATGTAAAAGATATGGTACAAGCGTGTGATGCATGTCAACGGGCTGGAAATATATCACGTAGGGATGAGGCACCTCAGAACTTTATACAAGTTTGTGAGGTATTCGATGTTTGGGGAATTGACTTTATGGGACCCTTTCCGTCCTCAGGGGGAAACGAGTACATCTTAGTCGCCATTGACTATGTTTCGAAATGGGTTGAAGCACAAGCCCTTAGGACTAATGATGCTAGAGTGGTCATTCATTTCCTGAAAAAGCTTTTCGCAAGATTCGGGATTCCGAAAGCTCTCATCAGCGATAGGGGGACACATTTTTGCAACGCACAAATGGAAAAGGTAATGAAGAGGTATGGAGTACCCCACCGATTCTCCACCGCCTATCATCCACAAACCAATGGCCAAGTCGAAAACACCAATAGAGCTATTAAAAGAATACTTGAAAAAACGGTTAGTCAAAACAAAAAAGACTGGTCATTCAAACTCGACGAAGCCTTATGGGCATTCCGAACTGCCTACAAAACACCTATTGGAACGACCCCGTTTCGCATGGTGTATGGTAAGGCATGTCATTTACCGGTAGAATTAGAACACAAGGCTTATTGGGCGCTTAAGGCATGCAACTTAGATTACACAACTGCAGGGAATAATAGGTTTTTGCAATTACACGAGCTTGATGAGCTTAGATTAGAAGCCTACGAATCATCCATCACATATAAAGAGAGAGCTAAAAGATGGCATGATCAAAGAATTAAGAAACCCAAAGAATTTTCAGATGGAGACAAGGTCCTATTATACAATTCTCGGTTGAGATTATTTCCGGGAAAACTTAAGTCTAGATGGTACGGGCCGTTCACGGTGAAGAATTCCTCTAAATTTGGAGCTGTAGTGCTAGTTGATGATGAGGGTAGGGAATTCACGGTTAACATACAACGTGTAAAACATTACCAGGAAAATAACAATGAAATGATTAATGAGGAGGATGTGATGTTTGATGATGAAATCACGTAGTAACCCACGACTTTGAGTCTAGCTACAAGACTCGTAAATAAAGAAAAGCGCTTCTTGGGAGGCAACCCATGTTTTGTGTGATTTTATTTGTTTGATTGTTATTTGCTTCCGTATGCATGTTTTATTTTTATTGTTGGTTGATCATGTTTCTCAATTAGAATGTGGAAATACTTTATTATGTTGTTTAGCCTAGTCTTAACTTCAACCTAAAGGTATTTTTGCAAAAGATAAGTGTAAGGGGGAAACCCCAAATATGTTTTTAAGAAACAAACCGATCATGATTCTCCACAATATTTAATGAACATGTATATTCGTAATTGTTAGAGTCAAATGTTTGTATTGAGTCATAATGAAGTTTTGCAGGATTTTCTAGGAAGTAGGACAAGATTTTTCCAGAAATTTTCCGGAAACTTAACATAAAGATTTCTGCAGGTCCACTCTGATGGCGTCAGGCATTTGCTCTTGACGGCATCAGGAGTCAAAAATCTGGAAATTTTACCAGTTTTGTTTTTCTAACGGAGTCTTATGGTTTTTGTGATTTATTAAGTTTTATAATCTCCAGGAAATCTGCAAACTTCATTCCACAAGCATTATATCTTACTTTGTTTTCTAGGATTTAGTAACTTATATAGGATGCCGCCGATTTTACGCGAGGTTGCCTTGTTTACTTTTGTCAGGATCTACAGGTTATTTAAGACAAGAAGATGATTTATATTCTGGATGGGAAGCTTTGATTGTTCATTTTCTTGGAGGAAGATTTAACCTGGCCAACCTAAAATCCATACCGAGCGAATCAGGGGAGTATTTGATTTCATTCTTTTTACTTTTAACTTTTACATTCTTTATTTGAACATTGGGGACAATGTTCATCCTAAGTGTAAGGGGAGGGTAAAAAGATGATACCTTACATATGCACTTTCGCTTGAGTTTGTTTTGTTTGATAGTAGATGAGTAATAAAACTATGAGAAATACTTGTTAGTGTAATTTTAGCGCCAAATTTAAAATTTTTTACAACATTTAGGAGTGAAACTTTAGCCGTAGCAAGCGTCTCATGGATAGGAGGTTGTATGACTAGCACATAACCGTATATTCAGAAAAATTTTCCACCCAAAAATGTGAGGTTCGCCTTTAGATTTGATAGGAAAAGCATTTACTATTAGTGCTTATGAGTGTACCGGTAGCATTTAGATTCTAGAACTTGCGTTAGTGATGCATCCCGAGACCGCTAGTGAGACTACATTCGTGTGGTAGGATTTACTACATGATAAGAGGCATTAGGATCACCCTTGTGTTAAACCCGTATCATGATTACTTGACCATTTAAGTCATATTACTTGACTAGTTAAGTCAACTAATTTTTCCCACACCCTTAGCGTTGTACTCATTTTTAGTACACGATACCCCTAGTACACCCCTCCGAGCCTATCTTTTCGTTTCTAACTTTAAGCATCTTACTTAAAGGAAGAATTTGTTACACCCCACTTAAATGTACACCCAAATCGCCTTAGCCTTCCGTGTATGCGCTCATTTTTAGTGCATTATTGTTATTTGTTAAACCCTAAGTTAACTTTCTAATTGATTACATGGTTGCTAAGTCGAGTCATATCCTTGTACATATTGTTTTGGGACGATTGGGACTCATGGGTAAGTACTTATTTTATGGAGTAATGGGGAAGAACATCATTTATTACCCCCATATGTACGTTAATCTTAAAAGTGCTCCAAGTGTTTTGATTTTCTTAATTCGAGTCATTAGAATAGTTAATGTAAAGTATGTAAAGATTCAAGTGTAAGGGGATTGCTCATACCCCTATGATGTATTATTTTGGATGGTAGGGTAAGAGTGTATGCGAAAAAAAAAAAAAAAAAAAAAAAAAAAAAAAAAAAAAAAAAATCGAAAAAATTAAGAAAAAGAAAAAAAAAAAAATAGAAAAGAAAAAGAGAAAAACCATACGGACTACCATCCCGTTTTCATTCTATGTTCATTTTATGTTTTTGTTATTTTTCATTTATTAGCTTAAGTCGAGTCTAGTCTTGGCTTAGCAACGCCATCTTGTACATGTAATTTACTAAGATTGTTAACTCGCCACCAGTAAAATTCCCTTTATCCAACAAAACCGTGTAATTCATATCCCTACACCTAACATTATAACCCTTTAAAAAGACCTCTTTGATAGTTTATCCTAGGTGCTTACGCTATGTGGTGGAGGTTTGATCCTTTCCCAAGCCTATGACAGGTAGTGAGAGATATCTTCCATTTCCATAATGTTATATTACTTTATTACACCCGAGAGATGTGAGTATCTAAACACTATTTGTGAGGTGCTTGTATATGACTTCCGTGCTTGTCTATTGGTCTTTAGTGGAACGATTATTTGTTGTAATTACTTTTATATTAGTGTTAAATGACCCCTAACTTGTCTTTTGAGTAGAATAAAAGCTCATTTGCTTGAGGACAAGCAAATCTCAAGTGTAAGGGTATATGATGAGGCGAAAAATGATCCATTTTTAGGGGGTCATTTAAGCCCGAATCCGACTTTATTTGATCAAATATTGCCCTAAATCGTTCCTTTTGTGATTTTAGGTGTTTGGAGAGTGAATTCTGGAAAAGAGGCTATTTTGGACGTTTTTGGAGCATAAAGTGAAGGAAACGACAAAGTACCAAAAATCCAAGCTGGAAATACAAGGTGACGGCGTCACGACTTGAGTCTTGACGGCGTCAGACAAGATGAATAATTTACCGTAGCTGGTGACGGCGTCAGATGGAGAGATGACAGCGTCAAAGTGGCCAAGATTAATTTACCGTAGGTGGTGACGGCGTCACTAAGGCCGTCACAATTGGATCTAGGGCGTCCGAGGAAGTTTATGGTGGCGAGTTGACGGCGTCAGATTTAACTCTTGACGCCGTCAGGACGATTTTCCTATATATAGTTTTCTAGTTTTTTTATTAAAGAGAGGAGAAGTTTTGGTGAAACCCTAAAGACGATTTTGGTGCCTCTTTTACAGGTTTTTCAAGGGTTCCAAACCCTTGAGACCTTGCATTGTAATTGAGATAAGTATACTCTTAATTCAATCAATATGTCTATGTGTTGGTTGTTTATCTTTTGTTCTTATCTTAATTCTACTATGCTAGGCTAGATTTTCTTTGTGTTTGCTTAGATCTAATGAAACCTAGATGTTAATTATGTGTTGATTACTTGTCTATTCTTGTTCTTGGATGAATGATATTATATGTTAGGCTTAAGAAAACTGGCAGATCTCCAATGGTAACATGCTTGAACGTCTTAAGAAACATGAACCGAGGCGTACTAGGTCTTTATTGGTTGTATTTAATGCATGAGCCACTGTTTACAATCCCTATAGTTGTGCTGGGTCATGGTGTAGGAGGAGATAAGAGCTCATAGAGTTGGGGATTTATGTATGTCACCCCACGAATGGTATTAAGGAATACAATCCGTCATCCATACAAGTATAACAAGTAATTGACATGTAAAAGATATCTAGGGAGTAATGAAGTCTAAGTAAACACAATTTCTCCACATACTGCTCACAACCTTAGTATAATTTAGTTTAATTTCATTTTTATTATTTTATTTTGATTGCATCTTAGTTTTGGGTTAGTTGATTAGCAACTAATTCCGCCCACTCCTTCAAAACCCGAGATTTTACTTGCTTTCATAAAAATACAAAAACACAAAAATAATCATCTTCAACCTCTAGAACTATTAATTAGGTTTTCTAATCCTAGCGACACTATTCCTAAGCTGAACGATCAATCCCCCGGTACTTGTCACTATACTATACTACAACGATCAGGTACACTGCCTGGTGGGGGTTGTAAGCTTCTCGAGATCCCTCGAGAGGTAAAGCAAGGTGCGATTCCCACGCATCAATGTTTTAGTGATAAAAATTAAGTTTGGTATCCGGGTTTTCTTGGTTTTGGTTGTGGTTGACTCGGAACCGAGAGCTATGCTCTCGGCTTATTTTGGTTCGAGCCTTGTGTGGCTTTGGTCTCCTTGGTGATTGTTGTTTGGTTGTTTGTCGAGGGTGTTGACCTTCGAACCGAGCTAACCGAGACCCATGTGGTCTCGGGGTTTCCATTAGTGCTCGTATGGCCACGCCGAGACCCATATGGGGGTTCTCGTTTGGTCGTGGTTCGAGCCTCGAGCTCGTAGACTTGTGGTGATTCGACCCTTGTGGGTCGCGGCTTTTAGCCGCGTTATATTTGTTGTTGCCGATTGACCATTGGGGTCGAATGAGTCTAAATGGGTACTTTGTTATGCTCTTGTAAGCTATGTGATGATTTGTGATGTTTAGTTCGAGTCCATGTGACTCGTGGTTTTGAGCCATGACTCAAGTGAGTCGAGGGCTCGGGTTCGGCTTGGTAAACCGACCCGAACATTAACTTGGTTGATGTTATTTTCTTGTAATAATGGTGAACTTACTTTTGGCATTGTTGTGGCATTTCATTTTCGGCCGAATACTTTTGGTTGGGTCGAGACCATTGTGGTCTCGACAATGGATATAATATGGTAATTGTGGAGTTTTTGTCGATTGGTAAGAGATATTGGGGACCGATTGTGAGACGGTCGTTAGATTGGCGGAGATAGGTTAGTCGGGTGCCGTAGTCGGACCCTCATGTTGTAGCCCGTGGTTTGAGATTGTGATTGGACGGAGATTGGTTATTTTATGACTTTTGCTTATTATTGGACTTGGACAATGAGCCGAGAGTCATGACTCGGACATATGACCATTTCGTATAACTCAATAACTATTAAAACTAAAACGAAAATAATAAAACTCGTAATAATCATTATTGATAATATGAACGTTTATATGAAAATATATACGTGAATAACGTATATATAACTATATAAGCGCGTATATTAATAATAATAATAATCACGAGTCGTATTATAAATAATACGATTAGATATATATATGGCTACGAAAGTGGCGTAATATTATTGAACGTATTATTATTATTAAAAATTGTGTTATAAAACGGGAAACTCCCGACAATTATGAAACGTTTAATAAAATGTCATTTCGGATATATAACGGATAAACTTATTGAGTTAGGCGAAATTGTTGTCACACGGGTCCAGGTAAGTTACTATTTGTGACGTTCGTGTTGTCACGGATATATGACGACTAATATAGACGTTTTCTATAATTAAATAGCCACTTAACCGTAAGGTTGAGCCGGGTTATTTGGCTGTATGAAATGAATATATTAGTGGGCATCGTATCCTACGACGCCCATAGGTTGTAGTATATGTAAAGTGTAATAGATTGCGAGTGTATATATCGGGAAATCTGGCCAATTTGACGATATATATGAGGAATTTATTAAACTATGATATATACTATATAGTAATTATGTGCTATGTGCTTTAGGTTGGGTGTAATCTTGGAACGGTATGTTACGTAAATAAATATGAGGATTATCAAATTGACGGATTTGGTAAACTTCGGCAATTTATTTAAATGATATATTGGGCTACTATTAGATCCATAGTTTATTTATCTTTCTATATGTGATCTTTTTGGTTTGCTTTGAGTCGACCCACTACCCGTATGGATACCAAACGCAAATACACCAAACTAATACGAAATGGATTTTCGGAAATAAAACGGATTCTCGTCCGGGTTTGGGAATATTATATATTTGAGGAAATGATTTCTGAAAGAGTTAATATTGTTAGGTCGTGCCAAGTCCGTAGTTGCTGTTTCGTGAGTTATCATACATCTTATTTCTACCTACCTCGTCTTGCTAATTTCTGGACTTGAGGTGAGTCATAGCCCCACTTTTTACTCTTGAACTATGTTTTCAATGATTGGGGTGAGAAACGTGCAAATCATTTTACGTGGACTATTATCGCATTTATATTCTTTCTAAACTTGCTATGCGTATGGACTAGGATCTATTGTCAGCTTTAGTCACACATGTCGTGTGTACTATTCAAGGTTGGCTTATTTGGTTATTGGTGGATTGTCAGCTTTAGTCACACATGTCGTGTGTACTATTCAAGGTTGACTTATTTGGTTATTGGTGGATTGTCAGCTTTAGTCACATATATGTTGTGTGTACTATTCAAGGTTGGCTTATTTGGAAATTGTCAGCTTTAGTCACATAGTTTCGTGTGTACTATTCAAGGTTGACTTATTTAGATACTATAGTGTGCACCTATAGGTTATTAATACTTCGGAGGTTATCCGAGTTATTATTGGTATTGCGGGGGCTACCCGAATATCTATGTTAGTATGGAAGGGTATCCGTGTGTTATGTTGAGAGCGGAGGGTATCCGCAGGCTTTTAGCAAATCCTTAGTCTAGCTAGCAAGCGTTTTGCGCATATGTCCACTATATTGTTAGTTGAATTTAAACCTATGATCTCACCAGCGAAAGCTGACTTTTAGCACGTTTTCTCAGGTAATTAAGTGTTGAGATGCATGCTTGGAATGGAAGACTCGGCCAAGGCACACGGTTCATGGATCTATTTTTCTAAACTCTGATAATTAAATTTGGACCTATTGATACTTTATTTTGGGCCTGACTCTGAAGTATGTTGGGATAAATGTAAACCTTAAAACCCCGTTTTGGTTGTGTTTTTATTTTGTTTACTTTATCTCGTTCTATATTGTCTTGTGTTGGATACCAATCCCCGTAGCACCCCGAAAGCTTGTTGAGTCTTCCGCTGTATCAAATTTTGGGGGTGTTACAGTTGAGTATTTCAAAATTCATTGAACCTCGGGTGAGTATAGACTGATCACCTATATTCAACCAGGGCAGGGGGACATGGCCTGATCACCTATGTCCGATTGCAATACTTGGAGTAGTTATAACAGAATTATGTCCGGGTTAGAGTCTGATTTTAGGAACGATGGGTTTTATGTCAGTACACGAACACTGAATATCACGAAAGCCTGCATTTACACACGACACGCTGGCATCACAACACGGCATGAATCGTAATGCTTTTGGCCCGCTAAACATCCCCGTTTATGTGGAATCCCTGCTTGTCGCCGTCGACCGCGGTTCTTATAAAGCGTGTGATGTTGTTTCGTGCACATTTCACATTATGTTACACTACCGCTACATTAGTTCTTTTATTTCACATTAACGGTCATTTCTTTTATTTCACTTCTTGGGTGCATATATGTAGTCTAAAGAACATTAGTTCTTGAGCAACGACATGTCAATTTCCAAAGTATTGGACTTATATGAAACTCAACCGGTTTGTAAAGATAGGGTGATCACAATTAGTTTTTTTACAATCAAGTATATGAGGGATGGAATTAAAGCCCACATAAAATAGTCACCCATGATGGAACCTTGTCTTATTACAAAGCATTGCGATGGTCCCTGTGGATGTTAAAGCAATGTGATTTCTGCCCAGTGCTCTAAACGTCAAAGTGAAGAAATTCAACCAAGCGTGGGTAAACAGCGGGAGTAACTATGACTCTCTTAAGGTAGCCAAATGCCTCGTCATCTAATAAGTGACGCGCATGAATGGATTAACGAGATTCCCACTGTCCCTGTCTACTATCCAACGAAACCACAGCTAAAGGAACGGGCTTGGCAAAATCAGCGGGGAAAGAAGACCCTGTTGAGCTTGACTCTAGTCCGACTTTGTGAAATGACTTGAGAGGTGTAGTATAAGTGGGAGCCCTCAGGCGAAAGTGAAATACCACTACTTTTAACGTTATTTTACTTATTCCGTGAATCAGAAGCGGGGCACTGGCCCTCTTTTTAGACCAAAGGTTTGCTTCGGCGGGTCGATCCGGGCAGAAGACATTGTCAGGTGGGGAGTTTAGCTGGGGCGGCACATCTGTTAAAAGACAACGCAGGTGTCCTAAGATGAGCTCAACGAGAACAGAAATCTTGTTTGGAACAAAAGGGTAAAAGGTCGTTTGATTCTGATTTCTGGTACGAATACGAACCAATGAAACGTGGCCTAACGACCCTTTAGATCTTCGGAATTTGAAGTTAGAGGTGTCAGAAAAGTTACGGCAGGGATAACTGGCTTGTGGCAGCCAAGCGTTCATAGCGACGTTGCTTTTTGATCCTTCGATGTCGGCTCTTTCTATCATTGTGAAGCAGAATTCACCAAGTTTTGAATTGTTCACCCACCAATAGGGAACGTGAGATGGGTTTAGACCTTCATGAGATAGGTTAGTTTTACCCTGCTGATGACAGTGTCGCAATAGTAATTCAACCTAGTACGAGAGGAACCGTTGATTCACACAATTGGTAATCGTGTTTGGTTGAAAAGCCAGTGGCGCGAAGCTACCATGAGATGGGTTTTGATCCTTCTAGAACCTCTTTGATGTACGGGTAAAATGGTGAGGAGATGGGGCAAATTAGGGTTGAAGAGAATGAATAGTAAAAGGCGCGTTTTTTTCTTTTTATTGTTTATAATAGTTTGACTGTGGGTGTGGGATCTTGAATGGGTATGGTAAGGGGTAAAAGGGAATTAAGATTAAGGGAAATGATTATGGACTGGTATTTTATTAATGGGATAATGGGCTTTGATGTGGTGGGCTTGGTGGGATTGATTTGAAATGGGTTTATGGGTTTGGCAGATTTAAGTGTAATAAGATGGTTTGTTATAGGTTTAGTAGATTTAGGTTTTTGGTTTAAGTCAAAAGTGTAAGGACCAATCTTGCCAAATGATATAATTTAAGGGCCATTTTTGCCATGTTTGAAAAGTACTTCCAATGATCATTTTTGACAACTTGAGAATAAATGCAATCCACTTTGGTAAATTCTCCCCGGTTTTCCTTGCGTAGTCTCATTTGTGAATGTCGATTTTGTACACTTGTCGTAGTCTTGGGAATAATTTTGAGATATAAAAGACATATTACTAGTATAACTAGGTTGAGTATTTCAAAATTTATTGAACCTCGGGTGAGTATAGACTGATCACCTATATTCAACCAGGGATAGGGGAATATAGCCTGATCACCTATGTCCGACTCAGAGGTGAATATTGCAATACTTGGAGTAGTTATAACATAATTATGTCCGGGTTAGAGTCTGATTTTAGGAATGATGAGTTTTGTGTCAGTACACGAACACTGAATATCACGAAAGCCTGCATTTACACACGACACACTGGCATCACAACACCGCAAGAATCGTAATGCTTTTGGAGCCGCTAAACGTCCCCATTTGTGTGGAATCCCTGTCGCCGTCGACCGCGGTTCTTATAAAGCGTGTGATGTTGTTTCGTGCACATTTCACATTATGTTACACTATCGCTACATTAGTTCTTTTTTTATCAAATTAATGGTCATTTCTTTTATTTCACTTCTTGGGTGCATATGTGTAATCTAAAGAACGATAGCTCGAGAATGATCACTCACACGGGTTCGAAGGGGTGGGGAAGGAGTGGTTTGCCGTGGTGTTTGATTCTTTATATAGGATGAGCTCACGATCTCTGCGGAGTTATCTCACCCTCTTATTGATGGATACATGCATGCTATAACACTTCAACTAAATACGATGAATTGTAGTCTATGGTGTCATGAATGAAATCTTTTGTTGAGTTTATTTTCTTAACAAATTACGTGCATTAAGTAACTTGCTAGTAAATGTCATCAAATAGAAGTAACGGGAACAAAAGTAAAGAATAAAGATTAATGAAAAACATGGTTAAATAGTTTTCATCATATCATTTGCCTTGTTATTGTCATGGACATAAACAACACACACATAGCCATAGATTACAACATATGTTCTATATTTAATTGATCTTATAGATGCTTGTTCTTCATCTATGTATATTTTATTTCACAATACCCGTTTATGTAATCAGGATTTGTTTGACGGGAAGAAACAACACAAAAGTGAATTACTCTTGACCAGCGAAGATTGTTCGTGGCAGTTGTGATGATGGTGTCTTCTCTTGTGTGTAGTGTTTAATGAGACGCTTTCGTCGTCCTTATAATGTGCATTCCCGTCTCGATGATCATACCTTGCCTTTCTCGCTTGGCGAGCCTTGTCAAAAATGATTGAGAATTCAGTTGCGGATGATGGGTTCTTGAGATCCCAATCTCCGAATTTGGGCAATGTTTCGATTTCTTTCATTACATGAATATTTTTTTAAAAATATATATATATGTGTATGTTGATTAAAATTTTGGTTTATTTGGTCTCTTCTTGTTATGGTATAAGAAGAGCAATTTGCATAATAGAATAGAGGAGCAAGAAAGGGCGATTGAGAGGTTGTAGATCTAACATGTTTTATGCAAGTTGTTTCCATAAATTAGTTGACCAAGTAATTATGTGAAAATATGAGAAAAATACGATTTAGGAATTGAACCTATATATATAACGTCTAATAGTTGATGTTTATGAGATGAGTTCATACAAAAAAATAGAAAAAATATAAAATTTAAGAGTAAAAGATAATATTATTGCTAGACCCGTTTACTTAACAATGGGTCAAATTTATCTAACTTGATAGGTTGAGATTCGCCAACCAAAACTGGTGCAAACCCGTTTTGACCCGTTAGTTGTTAGAACAGCACACCCATTTTACCGAACTCTAGATTGCAAGATTCCAAAGTTTTAAATAAAGGAGACAATTCAACCAAATTATAGGTTCAATAACCTAATATATAGTAAAAAAATAAATATATAATTAAAAAAAAAATGATGTTTATAACCTATGCAGCGTTTTTTAAAACAGCTTTAGTCTTTTAATATTATAGCATATCATTCATATTTATTAAAATAAGTATTCATTATTCAATAATATCATAGCTTTAGCGGGTGCTCGGTTGAAATGAGGCAATGATAATGATAATGCAAAGGAATGCAATTGCGTAAATTTTCATTACCCCCAAATTGTTGAGGAATTGTGGATTACCTACTATGGACCTATGGAGTAATAGGTTATTGTATTACTTCTAACCAACCTTCACTATTAATTACCTTTCTCATTCCTTATTACCAATAACCTCCAACCAATCATGCCTACATTCTTAAACAAAATTAATTTGTGTACAAATGGAGTATAGTAATGTTGTTGTCTTATTACACTGTTAACTCAACCTAACATTTAAAGTTTTTACATGCATTCTACCAAAAGTAAAACATATCTCATAAACTATACCGATATTTGACGTAAAAGAATTATACTAGTAACTTAATAAGAAGTTGGCATATAACAATTATCAAGCATACATATAGAGCATGTGATCGAAGTGTTGTTTCTTAAATACTTCAAATTATGTCACACTACCATTACGTTACTTATTTTTACTTCTTTTTTTCATTCAGTTTTCCAACTATTAATTGATGATTTTCGAACGGATTTGATGACGAAATCTACTGTAATTGAATGATATTTGACCTAAAAAGTTGACAAATGAAGAATGAATTTAATGGATGATTTTTGGATCGTCATGTGTTTCGAGAGATATGAACCCGTAAGATGTGGATCGTGATAACTGAGGATTTTTTTTTTTTTTTTTTTTTTTTTTTTTTTTTTTTTTTTTTTTTTTTGTAAATACTTCTACAATTACCCGGTCGTGGTTCGTTAGTTTTGTATACAGATCATGTCACAAGCAAACAGAAAACCTCGCCTCACATTGGTCAACCAAACTGAGATGATTTAGGGTAGCATTGAAAGATATGGTTTACAAGCATCCTAAGCCTCTCGTAGCGTGTCATAATTGCATTTTGCAACTCTTATGGTTGCTAACATTTTGCTTCCACGCCCAAATTAATACCGCCACAATGCAAAAATACTGATAAAGTGCTGCCGCATCATTTTAGGCATCAAGTTGTTGAGGGCTCAGCTTTAGCAACGGACGGCAACAATGGATTCTTATTTCTGTGTCTACTCTCTGTGAATGGCCCGTTACATACATGTATATCGATTAACTACAATACTGATGCAGAAGTTGATAGATAATGAATGTTGGAATAAAAATTGCATCCTGTTTCAGATTACGTGTAGTTGAATCATTACATGAAAACAGAAAAAATCTTTACAAAATAAACCTGCATACTCACAAATCACAAAGTAGTACAACCCTCCCTATTACTTTCTGGGAGTACATCACCCTCACTCACTACATACTTCACACTCAACCAAAACAACCCATCCAAGGCTTTTTAACGTCCGTCACACAGAAAACTTCCCATCCAAAATTGCGTCTCAGTAGGTTGCTTATGCGGCTTATGGTTTGATCTGAAGCAAGGTTCTCACCAACACATAGAATCTATACCACCAAAAAACAAATATCAATTGATATTATTTTCGATGGCAAATTGCAAAAGTACACTTCATAGGAGACTGGATGACTAATGATGGTAACATGTAAAAGTATACAGACCTCAGCAAAAATGGACACAATTTTAGGAAGATATTGATTGTTGGGGCCTAAGAGTTCCGTGTCTCGCCTGTAAAACGAGACATGTTAATGATTGTCCAATGAACGTAAATAGGAGACTAGATGACTAATGATGGTAACATGTATTTTTACTTACCTTTCAACCATTACAGAAAGCAACTCATGAACAGCTTTAGCCTCTGCAAGATGATCTTTTATCGGCAAACAGTTTAACCATGCAGGAATAACCTGTCAAAATAATATATAAATGTTAACCCCGTTGTCCTTTTGGCATATTTACTTGTAAATTTAGATGCAAACACAAAAACCCTTCAAAGAGAAAAAGTCCTAATAGAAGCAAAAATTAGATAAATTAAAATTTAGACACATTGGTATATAATGCAATAATAGTAATAATAAAAGAATATTGAATAGATTTTTATCGTATGTTACACGCCGTCATCCTTTTGGCATATTTTCATGCTGTATATTCTCATGGTAATTTGTTAACTAGGCGAACAAAAATTTGAAAGATGCGAATTTCAACCCATTTTCTCGTAAATGAGTCAATTCAGGTCAAACCACTAAATCATATTAAAAATAATAACAATAAATAGTTAACAAGAAAATGGGTCAAACGGGTCAAAACTGTAACTTTTAATGCCTAAAACCCCCTAACCAATTATAAAAGACCAAAAATAAATAAATAAATAAAAGGCAAGGACATACCTGAGCTGAATCAATACTATCACCATGGAAATGACAAATTTTCCCTAAAGCAGAAACAGCATTATCATATGCCATCATGTTATCAGGATGAAGAGCAACAGGGTGCCTTATCACAGCATTTAGACTTGAAAGAGCCTCTGCGGAAGAAAGCAAACAAGTCGATGTAAAATGTAAAGAGTGTAGACAGTTATCTAGGTGATACTCAATTTACCTCCAATAAGAGGCTTTATAGCAGAGCCTCCATATTCTGCACAAACGCCAAGTCCATATGCAGCTGCCTGAAGATATGATCCAAAAGCGTAAGTTTGTAACTAAGCAACTAGAGAAAGAATCGAGATTGTAATCATGCAGACCTGTCAAACATCCGAATTCTCATCATTGCTTGCTTCAAGGAGGAATGGAAGATACGTATCATAGAACCTGGTTTTCAACCAAATAAAAGTAAAGTGAACATACGAAATTAAGGTAGCCATTCTTTGAAGAAATATAGAGTTCGAATTAAATCAATAGTAGATGGGTCGATTCAGTAATCATTTATCTCAAATGTGCAAACATAAAAAATCAAAATATCAGCATAAAAAAAGGGGTCAAACTGATCAAAAGTCAATCAAAGTACTACTACCCGGTGTTGTAAAACAAGGATTACAAAGCCGAGTAATCAATTACTCGCTACAATGTCAGTGACCAAGTAATCGGAAATCACTTGCTACAAGGTCAAACAAGAACTAACTCAGTCAAAATGCGGGTAACTCGGTGAAAGCTCAGTCAACACTTGGAGTTAACTCGGTCAAATCTCGGTTTGAAGTATTTAAACAATTGTGTTAATGTTTCTACTTTATAAACACATTTATATGGTTCCATGAACATGTCATACATATAATTTCGAAATTTTAATATAAAAATAGTTCGAGTACTCCCAATCTAGACCAATTACTCACTCGAGTACCGCCTAGCGAGTTTTACAACCATGCTACTACGTAAAACCTCCTAAAAGAATCTTTTATTTAATTGAGTAGACTATAACTTAAATATAAATTTGTAATACGACATAATTTAGCACACAGAAGTCTCTTCCAAATTCAACTATTACTGACTAATTACAGGAAGTTGAAATTTTTTGGGCAAAAAATGTGTCAGGTTCAACCGAAGACCTGAACCAAAAAGCAAATACAGAGTGGTATTTGTACCTAAGAGCTGCTTCACGACACTCTATTGCAACACGGACAAAGATGCAAATAGCAATTCTTCTTCCCTTCAATTAAGTGAAATTGTGCATCATTATTTACCCAAATAACAAATTCCTTAGAAGAATTTGGTTAACTCAAGAAAAAATAAAATCCGCTTACCAGCATAGGCATGAGATACGAGGATAGCTCGTCAAAGAAAGGCAAGAATGAGGAATCAAAGGCTTGTGCTAATGTTTCCAAGACTGCACTAACCTGTAACAACCAATGGTGAGTCATGAAAGAGAAATATAATTTTTTTTTTTTTTTGCACAAGAAAGAGAAATATATGACTTAAACAAATTATTGTGTTCTACTATTGAAAATGCCATAATCAATCCATTTAGTTATAAATGAATCAATGTGGGTCTATGATGGATCAAATGGTTAAAAGCTGGCTTAAAATGGTTGAACAGGTTAGAAGGGTTTCAGGTCAAGCCAACCCCAACCCATCTCAACAGAGCCATAATTACCCATTTTGACTCATAACACAATTACCCAACCAACCCATATTTGCCACCTCTACTAACTAGAATCAATAGTATCAAAAGAACAAACTTGGTCAAAGACGTCTTTTTCTTTTTCATTTTCCTCTTTAAGTAGCTCTTCATCAAAATCTAAAAACTCGATCCTCTCAGCCCGTTCTCTCATTCTGCTTGAACTGGCAGTGATCACCAGCTTTATCTCGTCCAGAATACTTCTGACTTGGTTTTCATCTAAAAGTGGTCCAGAGATCTAAAAGCAATTATCAGTTAACACAAAATTTACTCAATTTCTATTCATAGGAAGATACTCGATACATGGCTGGTGAGTTTAAAAAATCAAACGAAAGGAAACGGTTATGAATCAGAAAACAACACTTAAACAAATACATTGACCAACCTGTAAGCATTCACTCAAAGCATCCAACATATTTGCGATCATTTCTATATCAGGCTCCTGTGATAGATATATTTATTAGATTACGACCAATACGAAAGTGAATGAAATTAGTCTATATATATAGTACCACCATCACCTTATGTAAAGCTTCAACTAACGCTGGAACTATGTAGTCAGACAGCTTTTTTAAACAAGTTCCATCACGGCCTTGAGCAAGCCCTTTCTCTACGGCTAGTTTTGAAGATTGCAAGAGACCCGGCATGCCTGAAAAAGAACGAAAAGAAATTACAAAGGTTGCCCTTGTAAACTTATTGCTAACAGTAGAAAGGATAAACATTTAAACCTGAAACAGCTGCTTTCCTAACTTCATGAAAATAGAATTTGAGAAGCGGCACAAATATTGGGACAACCTGGTGAATAGACATATTAGCAATCCTGTAAGATGAAATATTATTAATAATTAAAAAATTATCAATGTGGGCAAACCTGCTCAATCCACGGAAAGAAACCCTCCCTCAATTCATATGCTATGAGGCACAACACATTGCAAGCAGTAGCTATTTCCTCAAGAACAATAGTCTTTATCCCAATTCTTTTATCACCAAGCACGATGGTCTCCATGCTGAATATAGTCAAGGAAAATAAAACTCTGTAACTATGAAACCTCTGAGCTAGAATTATCGGATTACGATATGATCCATAACCACTTTAGAAGTCATTAATTCATGCAATACCTTTCATCATCAGACTCAATTTCATTATCAGATGTGATAGGTTTCAGTTGAGCAAACTGAAGCAAAAGAGGCATAACAACTGCCATATACGGAAGGAAATCCTGCCCCAGACACTTGCATAGCCTAGCCCAGGCCTACAACAACATAGACGCACACAGGATTAGGAAGAGAGCAAACATCAGATCTCCGATGTTGAAAATAACACCTACTCGAAGCATATAACATGTGGTGGGGTCATCAGTCTCCATTTGAGCTCCGTGCAAGGACATAAGAACTTCCATCACCTAACAGAAACAGCCCCAACCATTTTCAAGATTACAAGAAACATTACGATTACTAACTTCTGTTATATTAAACCACAAGACCACAAAGAAAAAAACTGCGTTACTAACTTCCTGTTCCTTAAAAGCCACTAAGCGTATCAATGTATAAAAAAAGTGAGTGATAACCTGCTTAGCATCATCTCTAAATTTGTCCTTTCCAACAGCCATTGCAACATGACCGATACATCTCATGGCCTTAACTCGAAGCATACGGCTATCTTTTTCATTCTTGTTAACTAATATTGCTTTTAAGTAGGGCATAACTTCATCATAGTACTTTTGGAATTGTTCCTATTTACGCACCATATTAGTCATATTGGTTATACAGCTTATGTTGACTTACCTGCATTGAATTATCAGCAACTGATGCTAGAGCAGTCAAAGCGGCTTCTTTTACCCTTTTTTTACCACTCTGCACAAAAAATAAAAAATATATATAAAAAATAAATAAATAAATAACATTATAAACACTGTGTAAAACCAAATAAATGACCCCAATTAATGAATATTAACTATATTAAGCAGTCCTGAAGAGTTTTACCTGTAGCAGTACACACAGTTTGCTCACTATTCCGTCCAGGTAAGGCGTCAAAATATCAGGTGTACAGTTCTCACTGAAATTTATCACAGCAGAAGCAGCATGTGCCTGCACATCAGCAAAAAGCAAGCATCATGTTTAGGCAGTGGGGTTGTTAAAAGACGCAACTTGATGCTAGGGTTGCTGCATATAAAAACTAATCTCTGAAAACACATTTGCTACAGGGGAAAACGTGAAGGTGGCGTAAAAGATAAGTAAATATCAAAATCATGCTGCCCATTTAGAACTAAACATATACTACTAATAAATAAAGTTGATGCTACAAGCTTGTGCTTAATGCATGGAGTACATAAGCCAAAGAGAATCACTTAATGCATTCAAATCTGTTTTAGCATAAGTGAGGAAAATAATCAGATGTGCAAGAAACAGGGACCATATATATACTTGACTATATGCTATAGCCAGTTCAATTTCCTTTCGCCTTAAAGTCTAAGACTATATGGAGCTCATGGGCTATATATAAATCAAGCTTGCTCTAAACATATAACAAATGAACCCAAAATCCAACTACCTGAACTCGGGGATTCTCGAAGTCATCCATGGCTGAAGCTAAGGCTGGCAGCACACGGGTGTGGTACTGAACCTGCAAGTGTGAACCTAAATCAACAGACAAGCGGGCAATTGCATCAATAGCAGCCCATCTGACACGTGGGTGAGGGTCATGAAATGAGTTCAACGCCATGGTCACCACTTGTTTGGAATTGTTAATCATCACCTGCACGCACAAACCGTTTCATTACTGTTAGTTAAACACAAGCGCAAATGAAACAAACAAGAATCTGATACGAATGATGATACAATGTGGGGAAAAGTATATCAGAGACGCAATAAGCAACTTAAAGGGGCATCGGGCAATTAACTGATTCTGGAGGGATAAGGGTGTTTTTATTATTTATGTTTCCTTATTTACGTTTATTACTTGTTTAGGAAGTCACGTTAGTTTAAATAGAGATGTTGAGTTCGTTGAGTATAAGGCAGAGGCAAAAGAAAGAATGGATGCTTTGGAGAAGAAGTTTGACGAAGGTATTGGAAGGTTAGATGATGGAATTGGAATTCTAAAGTCAGAGGTTGATCTTAAGTTTGAGGAATTGAAGCAGTTGATCATAGGAAGGGCTCAAACACAAACATCAACTTCTAAACAGCCTACAAAGGCAAACGTGTATGTACCACCACATCTTCTTAATGATGCATCAAGACGGAATTAAGATGATCTTGGGTTTGAATTGCCTAAAGTTCACGCTGATTCGAGCACTGCTATTGGAAAAAATCAGAAACTTGACTTCGTGGAGTTAGAAGATTCTAACAAACTTGGACCAGAGAAGCTGGATAATGTGATTGATGATCGCACTAGGCAACACACATGGTTTGGTTCAGGGTTGGGAGCAGCAGGAATGCAACCAACTGGTTTTGGACGGGGATTTGTGACACAACCACAACCAACAGGTTTTGGACGGAACTTTGGGACAGAACCACAACCAACAGGTTTTGGAAGGGAATTTGGGACACAACCACATCTGAGAGTTGAAAGGGAGACATATCATAACCATGAACACCGGATGAGGAAACTGAAAATGCCCGTGTTTGATGGTGAAGATGCTTATGGATGGATTTATAGAGTTGAGCGTTATTTTGAAATCCAGGGAATTCCGACTCAGGAACAATTACGAGTGGTTGTGGTTTGTATGGAGGGAGATGCACTCTCTTGGTATCGTTGGAGCGAGGGTCAAACCCCTTTTACTTCGTGGGAAGGGTTTAAGACACACCTATTAACACGTTTCCAGCAAAGGCAGGGCGGTAATTTGTATGATCAATTTTTAGGTGTTGTCCAGGAGGGAACCGCTCGGGAATATGTGTCGTTGTTTGAAAAATTAGCTTGCCAATTAGTGGGAGTTCCTCCCGACGTAATGGAAGCCACATTTATTAAGGGGCTTAAAACAGATCTTCGAGCTGCAATACGAGTAATGAGACCGGAGGGGCTGGCTCACGCAATGGAGTTAGCTATAACCATCGAAGATAACCAACAATTTGAGGCGGTAACTCGTACAGGGGTAAGTAATTTTCGTTCGAATACAGCTAGTTTTTCTGGTTATAACCGTAGCAATGGACTGGTGTCATCTCACGCCTCCGCCTCTTCAGTTCGGTCTCCCGTTTCAACATCGACAGTTAGGAGCGGAACAAATATCCGACCAGGGCAATTTAAACGACTGACTGAAGCAGAATTAGCTGATAAAAGATCAAAGGGATTGTGCTTTAAATGCGATGAAAAGTTTACTATCGGACATCGTTGTCCGAGTAAAACCTTACAGGTCTTATTAGTTATGGACGAGGAAGACGAAGATGTTGAAGAAGATGTAGAAAACAAAGAAGGTTCCCACGATCATCTAGATTTCGTGGAAGTGTCGCTTAATTCGATATTAGGATTCACATCGCCACGCACAATGAAAGTTCCTGTCTAAAGTATTGGTAGCAAGGCTTGGGTTGTGTGTTTCCGGAACTAATTCTGTAGGTGTAATGTTGGGTAATGGAGGATTTGAGGAGACTGTTGTGCTTTGTAAAGGAGTGGAATTATATTTTCCCGAATTACAAATCACAGAAGATTTTTTTCCTTTTGAATTAGGTAGTACAGATGTTATTTTGGGAATTAAGTGGTTGCAAACATTGGGTGACATGGTTGTTAACTGGAAGGAATTAACAATGAGTTTTAATGTGGATGGGAACCGTATTCTGATCAAGGGAGATCCTTCATTAAACAGGTCATTGGTATCCTTAAAATCAATTTCGAGGTCATTAAAATTAGAAAAGAACGGTTTCCTTGTGGAGCTTAAATGTTTGGGCGAAACGCAGGAAACAAGATTACCAACTAATGAAGCTATCACTAATTTGTTAAAGGATTTTGAGGACATATTTCGACTACCAGTAGGGTTACCTCCTGTCCGAGCACATGATCATGCTATTAATCTTTCTGAAGGTAAGGGTCCTATAAGCGTTTGACCATATCGATATCCACACGCTCAAAAGGGTGAGATAGAGAAATTGGTTACAGAGATGTTACAGGCAGGTATAATTCAACCGAGTGTGAGTCCGTTTTCAAGCCCCGTTTTGTTGGTTAAGAAAAAAGATGGGAGTTGGAGACTTTGCGTGGATTATCGGGCTTTAAATAAAGCCACAATATTAGATAAGTTTCCCATACCCGTAATTGATGAATTATTAGATGAACTTCATGGGGCGAGAATTTTTACTAGGTTGGATCTCAAATCTGGATATCATCAGATTCGAATGAAGCAAGATGATGTATCTTAGACTGCGTTCAGAACTCATGATGGGCATTACGAATTCCTAGTGATGCCATTTGGCTTAACTAACGCACTAGCAACTTTCCAAGCACTCATGAACGAGGTATTTCGACCCTATCCAAACACTCGAGCACAGCGCCATAAAATCTACCAGCATCCAAAACATCATAATCATCATCAGCTGAATGCCACGTGGCTTCATCTTTGATAACCAATAACATCCTCATTAAAAGTGCAAAATACGATAAAATCGAATACAACACTCTCCGCCAACTCAGTCATAGCCTTAATCTCAGCATGCAACGCAATCTCCTCCCTTTTTTCCATCTCCAATTGTTGGTTATCCATTGATGACGTCAGCTCTCTCTTAGGGTTTTTACTTATTGCACGTGACAAGACCTTTGGTGATTGAGGGTTAATTTGGAGAAGCTGAATTCTAGGGATCATGGGTTCAAAAGGGTGGAGGGAAAAAGGGGTTATAAATGTGTTTGGGTCGGGTTGTGATGAATGGGTCTTGGGCTTCGGTTATTTTATTCAGAAATTGGGCTTTGGCTTATGTTTTTGTTTTGCCAGATTTTTGGATCTGCTTTTGGTGTTACAAGATTGGCGTTGGCCGCCGCGTTGCAGGCGGGCCTGTTTTTTTCCGTTGTTTATTTTCTTTTGTTTTTTTTGCGAGTGGATTTTGCGTAAATAAATCACATTTTATTTTTGTTTATATGATATGTATTTTATTTATTTGTTTATTTATTTTTATTTTTATTTTTATTTTTTTTGCCATCATGTAAAAATTATAATGATTTTTTAAGGCTTTTGCTATTTTTTTATGTTGGTTTTATACCATTTCTAATTTTTTAGAAGTAAACGGGAATGGCGACGGGCGGTCGCGTTGCGGGTATGCCTTTTTTTCTTTTTTTTGGGCAGGCCGATTTTGTAGAAATAAAGTAGAATAAACTTTTATTTGATCTATTGGTTGTATTTCAAATGGTAATGGCATATCGTTTTATCGGTTCATGTAGTTTTAGGAAAACGAAAACACATAAAAAAAAAAAAAAAAAAAAAAAAAAAAGCAAACAACCTAAATAAAATAAAAATGGCTCATAAGACAATTGATATAAAGCTCAAGTTCATGACTACAATTGTGTAAAGTAAACTAAAACCCAAACCTCAATTTGTAAGTGACCATCTTCAGTTCTATTATGCATTTAAGTAGAAAGTAGGAGGTTGTTTGGTGCGGCGTTTGTCGCTATTTTTGTTTTTTTGAATGACAAAGGTGTTGCGCTGGGGTTTTTGACGTTGACATTTGTTCCAAATAATTTCCGCCTTTTGAAATTTTTGGAGTGCGTATCATTAAGCTAATGTGTCTTATAGCATACCAATACTACAAACAACAAATAAAAGTCTCATGTAATATATAGCTCTTATTTGATAATTATAGTCATTTAAAGTATCAATTGAATAAATGGCACCACAAAATTGACCATTGATATCAACAGTGCTTACAACTCTTAATGTCCATGTCAAAAAGACTATGTTAATTGATTTACAGACGGATTCGCAAATGCACATATTCATTGATACAACACCAACTTGTGGCAAACAAATAAGACCACAACAATATGCATCACTACAATGCGCTCTTCCACCACTTCATCAGCTTGTCCAAGAAATGATGAATCATATGTTTCCTCTCCTTCCATGTCAGCAAAAGTTGACACCTAGAGCAAATAAAAAAATGAAAATCAATTTCAATAATAAAAATCAACAAAAAAATAATCAAGTTAAGACTTAAGAGTACTACCAAAGTTGGACCAGTTGCCTTTGCTCCATGGCGTAAATCCTCCTTTTGCACACGTCTAACAGATTCCCTGATATCGTAACCCGATGATGACCTAAAAAAAGCAAAAGATGTATATATTAACCTAAGGATCCTGCAAATGCAAATCAATATAATAAACTTCTTAAACACAAACTTTAGCATAAGTCAATCAGCATTTCAATTGTCCATGTTTGTTGTATAACCGTACCAACTTACGTGTTTATAATCAGTGTATCGCCTACCCGATGTTGCTTATAATAATTAGCAGATTCACAACCCTGTTTATATTTCTCGGGTTCTAACAGTTGGTAAGGAATACCGCACTTGTGCCTGTCTTTGGTCCCTGCAGCGAATACCTTTTAGTACTCTTGTTCTGGAATATGGCAGGTCTTTACTTATGTAACGTGCTAGAACCTGTTGCAGTTCGATTGGCAGTGCCTAAAATGATAACAAAAATCAGAAAATTAGTTAACTGGGTCTGCAAGTTCAATAATGTTTAACATGCTGATATGTGGGAATCGCACAAGGCTTTACCTCTCAAGGGATCTTGAGAAGCTTACAACCCCCACCAGGCAGTGTACCTGATCGTTGTAGTATAGTATAGTGACAAGTACCGGGGGATTGATCGTTCAGCTAGGAATAGTGTCGCTAGGATTAGAAAACCTAAATACTAGTTCTAAAGATGAGAGATGATTATTTTTGTATTTTTTTATATTTTTTAGAAAGCAAGTAAAAATCTCGGGTTTGAAGGATTTGGGCGGAATTAGTTGCTAGTCAACTAACCCAATACTAAAGATGCAATCAAAATAAAATACTAAAAATGAAAATAAACTAAATTATACTAAGGTTGTGAGCAATAAGTGGAGAAAATGTGTTTACTTAGATTTCACTACTCCCTAGATATCTTTTACACGTTAATTACTTGTTATAGTTGCGTGGATGACGGATTGTATTCCTTAATACCATTCATGGGGTGGCGCACTTAATTCCCCAATCCTATGAGTGCCTACTTCACTCCTATGTCGAGCCGGCTAAGAAGCTCCTAACATGGGATCATTAGAATTTACTCATGCATTAAATACAATCAATAAAACCTAGTGCACGTCAGTTCATGTTTCCTAAGACGTTCAAGCATGTTACCATTTGGAGATCTGCCAGTTTTCTTAAGCCTAACATCGAAATCATTCATCCAATACAACCATAAACAAGTAATCAACACATAATCAACATCTAGGTTTCATTAGATCCAAGCAAACACAAGATAGATCCAGCCTAGCATGATGGAATTAAGACAAGAACAAGATATAGACAACCAACACATAGACATATTGATTGAATTAAAAGAATACTTATCTCAATTACACATGAAAGGGATCAAGGGCTAAGAACCCTTGAAAAACCTGTAAAATTCGTACCAAGTTCGTACTTAGGGTTTCTCCAAAACTTCTCTCTTTTTTAATGTGAAAATTAGAAAACTATATATAGGAAATAGGGTCTGACGGCGTCAAGAACAAATTTGTGACGCCGTCATCTCGCCGCCAAAATAAATCTCGGACTGCCTTGATCCAGATCTGACGCCGTCAAGTGTTATGTGTTTCCAGGCCGTCATGCTTTTTCCTCTTGACGCCCTACCTTGTGACGCCGTCAATTCTGTATTGGGCCGTCATGGAAATTACTCTTGACGCCGTCAAGATTTTCTTCTTGACGCCGTCACCTACTGTTCCCAGCAAGGAAAATTAAGACTTTGGCGTTTTCTTCACTTTTATGCTCCAAAAACGTCCGAATTGCTTCCTTTTCCAGATTTCTCTCCCAAAGTACCTAAAATCACAAAAGGAACGATTTAGGGCAATATTTGATCAAATAAATTCAATTCCGGGCTTAAATGACCCCCTAAAAGTGGTTCATTTTTCGCCTCATCATATACCCTTACACTTGAGATATGCTTGTCCTCAAGCAAATGCGCTTTTATTCTACTCAAAATACAAGTTAGGGGTCATTTAACACTAATATAAAAGTAATTACAATAAATAATCATTCCACTAAAGACCAATAGACAAGCACGGAGGTCATATACTAGCACCTCACAAATAGTGTTTAGATACTCACATCTCTCGGGTGTAATAAAGTATAAATTACAATATGGAAACGGAAGATATCTCTCACTACCTGTCATAGCAAAATAGATTACCATAGGCTTGGGAAAGGATCAAACCTCCACCACATGGCGTAAGCACCTAGGATAAACTATCAAAGAGGTCTTTTAAAGGGTTGTAACGTTAGGTGTAGGGATATGAAATACACGGTTTTGTTGGATAAAGGAAGTTTTACTGGTGGCGAGTTAACAATCTTGGTTAATTACATGTACAATGTGGCGTTGCTAAGCCAAGACTAGACTCGACTTAAGCTAATAAATGAAAAATAACAAAAACATAAAAATGAACATAGAATAAAAAGGGATGGTAGTCCGTATGTTTTTTCTCTTTTCCTTTTTCTATTTTTTTTTTCTTTTTCTTGATTTTTTTTTTTTTTTTTTTTTTTTTTTTTTTTTTTTTGCATACACTCTTACCTTATCATCCAAAATAATACATCATAAGGAATGAACATTTCTCTTACACTTGAATCTTTACATACTTTACAATAAACTAATCTAATGACTCGAATTAAAAAAATCAAAACACTTGGAGTACTTTTAAGATTAACGTACATATGGGGGTAATAAATGATGTTCTTCCCCATTACTCCATAAAATAAGTACTTTACCCATGAGTCCCAATCATCCCAAACAATATGTACAAGGATATGACTCGACTTAGCAACCATGTAATCAATTAGATAGTTAACTTAGGGTTTAACAAATAACAATAATGCACTAAAAATGAGCGCATACACGAAAGGCTAAGGCGATTTGGTTGTACATTTAAGTGGGGTGTAACAAATTCTTTCTTTAAGTAAGATGCTTAAAGTTAGAAACGAAAAGATAGGCTCGGAGGGGTGTACTAGGGGTTTCGTGTACTAAAAATGAGTACAACGTTAAAGGTATGGGAAAATTAGTTGACTTGACTAGCCAAGTAATATGACTTAAATGGTCAAGTAATTATGATTCGGGTTTAACACAAGGGTGATCCTAATGCCTCTTATCATGTAGTAAATCCTACTACACGAATGTAGTCTCACTAGCGGTCTCGGGATGCATCACTAACGCAAGTTCTAGAATCTAAATGCTACCGGTACACTCATAAGCACTAATAATAAATGCTTTTCCTATCAAATCTAAAGGCGAACCTCACATATTTGGGTAAAAAATTTTTCTGAATATACGGTTATGTGCTAGTCATACAATCTCCTATCCATGAGACGCTTGCTATGGCTAATGTTTACTCCTAAATGTTGTAAAAATTTTTAAATTTGGCGCTAAAATTGCACTAACAAGTATTTCTCATAGTTTTATTACACATCTACCATCAAACAAAACAAACTCAAGCGAAAGTGCATATGTAAGGTATCATCTTTTTACCCTCCCCTTACACTTAAGATGAACATTGTCCCCAATATTCAAGTAAAGAATGTAAAAGTGAAAACGTAAAAAGAATGAAATCAAATACTCCCCTGATTCGCTCGGTATGGATAATAAGGTGGCCAGGTTAAATCTTCCTCCAAGAAAATGAACAATCAAAGCTTCCCTTCCAGAATATAAATCATCTTCTTGTCATACATAACCTGTAAATCCTGAGAAAATAGACAAGACAACCTCGCGTAAAATCGGCGGCATCCTATATAAGTTACTAAATCCTAGAGAACAAGATAAGATATAATGCTTGTGGAATGAAGTTTGCAGATTTCCTAGAGATTATAAAACTTAATAATTCACAAAAACCATAAGACTTCGTTAGAAAAACAAAACCAGTAAAATTTCCAGATTTTTACACATGACGCCGTCAAGAGTTAACTCTTGACGCCGTCAGAAGTGACCTGCAGAAATTCTTATGTTAAGTTTCCGGAAAATTTCTGAAAAAACTTGGTCCTACTTCCTGGAAAATCCTGCAAAACTTCATTATGACTCAATACAAGCATTTGACTCTAACAAATACGAATATACATGTTCATTTAATATTGTGGAGAATCGTGATCGGTTTGTTTCTTAAAAACATATTTGGGGTTTCCCCTTACACTTATCTTTTGCAAAAATACTTTTAGGTAGAGTTAAGACTAGGCCAAAACAACAAAGTAAAGTATTTCCACTATTTAATTGAGAATCATGATCTACCAACAATAAAAATAAAGCATGCATACGGAAGCAAATAACAAAAAAACAAAAATAAAATCACACAAAACATGGGTTGCCTCCCAAGAAGCGCTTGTTTTTGTTCGAGTCACGAGCCTGACTCTACCCTTATTTAACGGAAATAGGGGAGGTTTTCCCTACACTTAGGATTAAGTGTGGGTGATAGTAGCGATACACACCAACTTGGTAATAGTATGCCTCATGAGGAAAGAGTGGTGGATGAATTATATGCTCAAAGGGGTGTGCTCCTATCATAATAACCTTACCTAATTCAATCGGGTTAATGGGTGGATTAAGATTTTCTCCTAGAAAGGGATCATTTTCAATCAACTTAAAGAGATTACTAGTTGGGAATCCATCTTGACCTAATAAACCTGGTTTAAACCCATAATGTTTCTTATAATCAATCATGAATGGATGATGTAAGCATGTAAGGTCATTTTCCACTCCTATGTCAGCTTCCTCTCTATAAGGCTTAGAGTCTACTACCTTTGTCCTAAGACTACCCGGACTATATGGGTTGATGGGTGGATCGGAACCTATTTCACTTCCTAAATTTTCATCCAAGGATGGAAGATTAGGTAACGGTTTTGGTTGACACTCCGGTTCATCAAAACTAGGAACTTCCATAGAACTAAGAGTAAGGTTATCATTATGAGTATTCAAACCTATATCCTCTAGTTGTGTTTGATTCAAAGGTTCTACCTCTATTGGGGTTCCTATTGTCTCCTCTACATTTTCCGGGTAAGTCACGGGCGGTGTGTATGCCTCAAATGATGGTAGGACTTGTGGGGTACTTGATGGGCTTACGTTACTTACCTCATCCTCCATTTTATCTAGATTACCTATGTGTTTGTTTTGTACTATGGCATTACATGACAACCACTTAGGTATCTCAACACTAATATATTCATCCCCAAACAAACTTGTTTCATGATCCTGGAAATTTATAGTCAATTGACTTGTACTAACGTTTGTTGGGTTGTCTACCCTATAATAATATTAGGCACAATCTTCTATGGCATCCCATGCTTCTTCAGCACTTAATTCCCTAAAGTCCCCATTGGCAAAATCCTTAATGCGCATTTGGTCATATTGGCCAACACTATAGTAAAAGGTTCGGGTTAGGAATGCTAAAGCGAAACTATGATGAGGGAATTTTTGGAGAAAATTTCTAAAACGAGTCCATGCATCATATATGGGTTCATCTCGATATTGTTTGAAATTCGAGATGTCAATAGGTTAGAATGGCCTTTGTGGTTGGTGGTATGGTGGATTCGCGTACTCCATAATGGTGAACGGAAGAGTCAATAGAAATTACGAACAAACACACAAAGAAAAAGATAGACTAAAGAAATCCTAAAAAATAAAAATAAAATCTTACTAGAAAGGAATCTAGCAAGTAGACCTAATAAAAAGAAATTCTAACCTAGACAATAAATATTCCCCGGGCTGCGGCGCCAAAAACTTGATACGTGGGAATCGCACCAGGCTTTACCTCTCAAGGGATCTTGAGAAGCTTACAACCCCCACCAGGCAGTGTACCTGATCGTTGTAGTATAGTATAGTGACAAGTACCGGGGGATTGATCGTTCAGCTAGGAATAGTGTCGCTAGGATTATAAAACCTAAATACTAGTTCTAAAGATGAGAGATGATTATTTTTGTATTTTTTTATATTTTTTAGAAAGCAAGTAAAAATCTCGGGTTTGAAGGATTTGGGCGGAATTAGTTGCTAGTCAACTAACCCAATACTAAAGATGCAATCAAAATAAAATACTAAAAATGAAAATAAACTAAATTATACTAAGGTTGTGAGCAATAAGTGGAGAAAATGTGTTTACTTAGATTTCACTACTCCCTAGATATCTTTTACACGTTAATTACTTGTTATAGTTGCGTGGATGACGGATTGTATTTCTTAATACCATTCATGGGGTGGCGCACTTAATTCCCCAATCCTATGAGTGCCTACTTCACTCCTATGTCGAGCCGGCTAAGAAGCTCCTAACATGGGATCATTAGAATTTACTCATGCATTAAATACAATCAATAAAACCTAGTGCACGTCAGTTCATGTTTCCTAAGACATTCAAGCATGTTACCATTTGGAGATCTACCAGTTTTCTTAAGCCTAACATCGAAATCATTCATCCAATACAACCATAAACAAGTAATCAACACATAATCAACATCTAGGTTTCATTAGATCCAAGCAAACACAAGATAGATCTAGCCTAGCATGATGGAATTAAGACAAGAACAAGATATAGACAACCAACACATAGACATATTGATTGAATTAAAAGAATACTTATCTCAATTACACATGAAAGGGATCAAGGGCTAAGAACCCTTGAAAAACCTGTAAAATTCGTACCAAGTTCGTACTTAGGGTTTCTCCAAAACTTCTCTCTTTTTTAATGTGAAAATTAGAAAACTATATATAGGAAATAGGGTCTGACGGCGTCAAGAACAAATTTGTGACGCCGTCATCTCGCCGCCAAAATAAATCTCGGACTGCCTTGATCCAGATCTGACGCCGTCAAGTGTTATGTGTTTCCAGGCCGTCATGCTTTTTCCTCTTGACGCCCTACCTTGTGACGCCGTCAATTCTGTACTGGGCCGTCATGGAAATTACTCTTGACGCCGTCACCTACTGTTCCCAGCAAGGAAAATTAAGACTTTGGCGTTTTCTTCACTTTTATGCTCCAAAAATGTCCGAATTGCTTCCTTTTTCAGATTTCTCTCTCAAAGTACCTAAAATCACAAAAGGAACGATTTAGGGCAATATTTGATCAAATAAATTCAATTCCGGGCTTAAATGACCCCCTAAAAGTGGTTCATTTTTCGCCTCATCACATGCCTTACCTGCTGCTAGTCATCTCATTTATGAAATTGTTGCAACTTTCAAGCTAAAATTCAATTCTTCTGAGTATGCTCGAGCCATAATTAGCTGTTAGTTTATCTTCTGAATATTGTTGTCCGTATCTGATTAGCATGTTGACCAACTCCTTTTGCCAGTGCCTTATACCGAAAATCAAGAGCTCGCAAGAGATTTTCAGATGGAATAGCGTTCTTCAATGGCAAGATAATTGTAAACTGCAAAATTTAAATACATTGAAGAATATATCATTGTATCTGATGAAACTTGGCAATTGCAAATGCAAAAAGAAAAAAAAGATGATACATTTGACTGCCTTGTTAGTGGTATTTGTGGTATGCGAACAACGTTATTACAGGCTACATCATTTTATCTCTTAGTACTCACAGAATACAATAACTACATAAGCACGCAAAAGCATCATATTATCTCTTAGTACTCACAGAATACAATAACCACATAAGCACGCAAAAGCATCAGAAAGGCAAGTATTACCCGCAATTATCATCAAACACATTCAAGCATCCGAAAAAAGAGGATACATCCACCACTGCTGCAAACTTAGTAACCTGAGTGATACAGTTACATGTTTATAATACATCAGTTTAAACGTTATTGAACCCATAAAATGCCTTACATGTACCTAATGACTTTCAACGACTTTTTTACATATAAAAGTGACATTTTTTTTGGCAGTTGTCAATAAATGTAGAATTTAGTAGTTGCATTACCTCGGGTGGCTGTGCACACGATCCATTCTTGGCATCTCACTGTGGTTGCGGTCTCATGGTAAATGGGAGCCGACAATTTCCTTAAAGTTTCCATTGTCCATAGCTCGTGCTAATAATGATCCAACCTACAATTCCATTTAACCAACACGCAACGTATTTTAGTTGACAATATTGTTGCGGCTCTGCAATTTTACGATTTAGCCATTTAGGTAGTAGTACATCGCTTTCTAGACAGTGCAAACTCACATAGGAAGCATTTGTTATACGACTTTTGTTATACGATATTACATGAGATAATACATGAGATAATGTCCAAGTTAAACCACGATATTACATGAGATAATGTATGAGAAACAAAAGTCGTATAACAACAGTGTATGTAGATAAGCAGTGCAAAATCACATAGGAAGCATCTATTTTTTGGAAGTCCATGAATCAGCAAGAAGTATAACAATCAAAATACACAATAAATGCTTTGTAAGCCCCCTGGTAGAGAATGTTTAGCACGTACCTAGAAACTGTTTGGTATAGCGTGTGCTGAGCAACGATAACAGGTTCCAGTTATGTGGACGCATTTGGTTGAATCTTCCCTTCTCATTTCGTTTCAGACTGTAAGTGCGCTGCAATTCATATTTGATTCAGAAGTTTTTCGCTGGCGTTGGCAAAATAAGCAGCTGGGTAGTATTTTTTTCGCCGTTTTGTTTTTTTTAAATAAAAATAAGCAGGCTATAGGTACATGCATTCAGTAAAAAATTTCCCTTTCCCCATCTTTAGCTCATTTCTTACGACCAATACCTGCACAAAAGAACAAAAATCAATCAGACAGTGTTTAGATAGGCATTTACATTGAATTATTATAACAATAGGCAAATGAAACACACGCTGATTTACAAAACATGTGTACATACATACCAACAGTCGAGTATTTCTGAAAGCATGGATGCACACACATTATCCATCAGCATTATTTCATCCTTATATATGACGCTCAGGTTGGCAAGTATAAACGTGGATATCAAGTAAATAATCAATTTTTGAAAAACAAATCTATTTGATATCATAATTGTTGGTTTTATAGACAAAATAATAATAGTCGTGTGTTAGGATCGAACTTGAGATCACGGGATTGCACACAATATGTATGAAGAGAAAAAGTAATAATTATTTATAAAATGTTATAATTAATTATTAAACACAAAATAAATAATAATAATTAGTATTATTGATTAATGACTAATTATTTATTAAACGAAGATTAGGAAAGTAATACTAGGCAAAATTTGGAAACAAGAGAAGGTTCCGGAAAACCCTTTTGGGTTCTATGGCCGATCGGCATAAGGGGGGGTACCACCTCCTTATGTGCCTTGAGCTCCAAGTTTTGTATAGTATATAAGCAAACCCAAGATATAAGTTTTCTCATAACTTGTACACACACATCTTGGTGTTTTCTCTCCCTTTTCTTTCCTTGGTCGATTCTTATCAAACAAACCCTAAGGGTTTCGATTTTCATAAGATCAAAAAGATTTTGTGTTTATTACTTGCATAAACTTTTTCTTGAATTAGTACGTGTGTACAAGAACGTGAATCAAACACACTATTGTTTGATTCTTGGATTGAATTACAAAAAAGATAAGGGGTAATTCTTATAATCCTTATAAACCCTAATTAGGGTTCTTGGTTCCGGAAGATTGCTTTGATTCTTGTTCGGGCTAGAATCATAAAGGTATGTTTACTATTTAAATTATTGATTAATTAATTACATGTTATTTGATTCTATTATAATTGCTTCCGCTATGCTCACTTTGATGTACTTGGTTTATTAATATGAATGTCATGATATAATAATTCCAACAATAATCATATACAAACATAATTCTTATATACTATATTCATAACCAAGATAGAACTTACATTAAACATACCAATCACAGCTTCCACGTAAGTCCTAATCACAGCAACCCGTCATCCAAATTCCTACAGACATAAACAAAAGGAAATCAATTCAAATAACTTTCCCAATTTGAGGTTGAACACAAACACCAAATAATGAAATAGTAGGCTCGTTTTAAGCTAAACATCTTTTTAGAGACATCTATATTACATCATCATGGCCTCTCTTAATTCTACCAGTAAATTATACACAGCAAAATACAAAGCCACTTAGACCTGTAGAGCCCAGCCTGTTTCATTTCCGGTGCACTTCAAAAATTGTGTATTTTTACCTTGCTCGGCTGACGGAAATATTAGCTCTTTGAGATGTAGAAGAAAACCAATCGACACATTCTCATTTCCGGTGACAGTTGGGATTATTATCACATCCTTTTCACGGCCTTGGAACCCATCAACAGTTCCAGAGAGGAATTCTTCCAGTAGTAACGGCCATTTAGCCTACTTCCGTTCACATCTGAAAACATTTTTGGTTACCAGCAAATAAATAAGTGTTATATATTTTTGGTGATCCAAACCGTATCTAACATTTCAATAAACGTTTGTAATCTTTTACGTCAGCAAACAAATAACAGTGTAAAAAATTATAAATTTCTTAAAACTTGCCTGATGAGTTTACAAAGAAACACCTCGTTGTTGCTTTTGCAAAATTTAGACGGGTTATTGCTGACTACGAACCTGCATGTGCATTTGGGTGGGTTATTGCAGACTACGAACCATAGTCAGAACCAATGAAACCTAATAACCGACGCTAAAACTTGGAAGACCATACCTGTTACTGTTCCCTACCATAGTCACATTGTCCTAAAAGTGTGTTCTCATCTCATTTTCTTTGTCAAAGCTCCATGGTTCACATCTAAACCGTAAATAACCACTTTAAATAAAACTAACTGGTAAAAACAAATTATCACATATAGAATATAAAGATATAACATACCTTGATGTCGTTTGCAGCGGATACAACACTGATGCATGTGGCGGTCGTGCTGAGTAGAACGAGGCTTGTGGCTGAACATAATGTTGACCCAGTAGAGCATGAGTTGCATGACTGCGTGGCGGTTTCTGCGCATAAATGAATATACCTGATCAGTCGGATCCCGAAATTTATATATGGTTCAACACCATCACAGTCGATGCATAATCTAAGAGAGTGACCCCCAAACAATCACAAAAACTGCAATTAAAAAAAAACCCCAAACTATGAAAAAAAACTACAATTAACAAAAACCCCCAAAGTATCACAAAACCCTAATTTCAAATTTCATTTTTTATATATGTATAAGCTGCAAATCTGTTAAACCCCAAAAACCCCCAAACTATGAAAAAAAAAAAAACTGCAATTAACAAAAACCCCCAAAGTATCACAAAACCCTAATTTCAAATTTCATTTTTTATATAGTTTACAACTGTAAATTTGTTAAACTATCACAAAGAGTTTCATTACCTGATCTAAGATTGTCGGATCATTCGGTGCTGCCACCGGTGGCACTTCTCATCTTGCCTCCAAAATCAAACTCGTATATGTGCGTGTTGTAGAAGACTCGAGTGAGTGTATGTATCCGTTTTTTTTTTTTTTTTTTTTTTTTTTTTTTTTTTTTTTTAATAATTAACAGATACTGGACGATTTGGGCCAGACAGCGGGCTTATGAGTGGGCTTTTTTTTTTACGTTTTTATCCGTTTTTTTTTACGTTTTATCCGTTTTTTGTCAGTTTTTTCCCTTTTTTGTACGTTTTATCAGGTTTTATCCGTTTTTTGTATGTTTTATCCGTTTTTGTCAGTTTTTTCCCTTTTTTGTACGTTTTATCAGTTTTTTTTTTTAGTTTTATCCGTTTTTTGTACATTTAATCCGTTTTTTGTAAGTGAATGAATCGGGCTATATTGTGCATATTCTGGATTAGAAAAAAACATTAATTGCAGGCACTCGATTCAACTTTACTGGAATTAAAAATTGTTATGATATGTAATATGTTTCCGGATATTCAAGCCTTCGAATGGCAATGTTTCTTTTATTATCATGCCTATAACATTTAGAGAATAATTCGGGATGATTTTAATTTTTACAGGATCCAAAATAAGGTGTTCCTTTGTCTTGAATACTTCTCAATCATTAATCAAATATCAAGTCTGATAAAGAAGAATAGGAAGAAGAACGAAATGCAACTAAAAGGAGAACAAGATGCAACTAAAAAGAGCATGGTCTCGAAGTCTTTAGTTGTGACCAATTGAATATCTAAACAACTGTTATTAACCTTATAACCATAAGGACCCCAATGGACAGAAAAAATGGACGATTTACATTTTTCCTATTACATGTTGATGCAAAGATGCTCATGATCTTAAACATATGTTGAAGGACAGAGTTAGATAGGTTAACCATGTACCACATTTTTTAAAGGTAATCGCTTCAACATAACAGCTTAATTATTTAGTATGAGACTGATTTTGAAAGATATCAATTATTCATTGTAACTAATTTGTAAGAGGTATGTGTGCCGTTCATTATCTTTCACGTTGAATTGAATGTCAAGTACCAGGAGGAATGTCAAGTACCTATAGCTTATTTTTCATTAACTAATACCTTGCATTGATAATTATAAATCATGTCCGTCCATTGGGCGACCTTATAATGCATGCCCCGGGTTTATAAGTCATGACCGCCCATCGGGCGGGCATCCAAACATGAATGAATTAAAATGTAAAAATACAACGCATGTCCACGTCGGGTGAATACATAATAAATAACTATAAAAGAACAAATAACTATAAAAGAACACGTATTTGATCAAACTAAAATGTAAAATCCCGATGTGTGGCCTGATTCTAGAGGATATTCACCACATTATTTTCCGATGTGATATTGCTCAGCTCGTCTTTCGCAGGATTTGTCGTTGGTGGGATCTGGATTGGCACGACATATTTTCCTTTTCAGATTGGTATGCTTGGTTTTCTGCTATACGCTTGACTTCTAGACTCAAGTTAATCCTGGAAGGAGTTTTTTACACAACATGGTGGCATCTTTGGGCTTACAGGAATCAAATTATTTTCGCAGAGACTTCACTGAGACGTTCTGTGATTTTTGATGATATAGTTATGCGCTCTTTTAATTGGTGTTCTAGTAGATGTAATCGGTTTTTTTCTTGGGAGAGTTGGATGAAAAACCCTCATTTAATTTCCTTGTAATGTTTTTTCTAGCTTCTTGCTAGTTGCTAATAAATTTTGCCGTTCTAAAAAAAAAAAAAAAAAATTAAAATGTAAAATTATAGGTCATGCCCCCCATCGGGCGGGCTTCGAAAACTAATATATATATATATATATATATATATATATATATATATATATATATATATATATATATATATATATATATATATATATATATATATTACATTGATCAGTTTGTCACGATATGATTCTCGCTATGTGTGATTTTCATGTACAGAATAATATAATTAATGACTAAAAGCAAGAACATTGGTCAAAAGTGCGGGCCAAGAAAGCAACATCATAAGAATGAGTAAACAAGAAACAAACAACTTATTTCTCCAAAATCAAGCAATAATTTGCAGAGATTATCGAATTATATTTTTATAGATTCTTTTATACTAGTTATTTATTATGCATAAAATACTTGAACAATGTATATTAGATATGTTTTATAGTATACAAAGTTACTCGTATGTTGCATGAGAAATATTTTACATATAAAATAGCATATTAGGAGTATAATTGTTAAGTAGGTAATAAGGTTATGAAAGAATAGGATTCATAAGCAATCTCAGAAAATCGAAAAGAAGGCAACCAAAAAGAAAGGCTAGACAATTAAAAGAAAGGTATATCTAATTGGAAAGAAAACTTCACAATTTGGGTTTCATTCATACCCCAAATGTTTGCATATTTATTCACCAAGATCTTGCCATTGTTTTGCAATTCACCAAACATCTCAATCATCATTTTAACAATCTAAAGCTAATCATATTAATATGGAATCAAAGGGACAACCTACACCTGCAACTCGAGTTTATCATGACTTCGAACCTTCAATGGAGTGGGTACCTGAAGACGATTCAGATACCCTACTCGTCTATCTTCCTGGTCCGTTCTCTTACACTTATTTTAATATTTTCGTATATATTTATGTTGGCATATAATGAGTCGTTTACATAGGATGTTGTTGTCGTTTGCAAGTTTGACAATCTTTATTCAAGGTTGTGCATGATAAGATTTCCTAAATATGGAAAGTGCATGGTCAATTTCATGATTTTGCATTTTGTACATTAAAAGAAAATAATTGGCCCATTGGTTTAAGTTTTTCATGGGCCTTATAATTGTTTAGGATCAAAATTTAGATTTGCTTGAAGTTAGAATATCTTCTTGCCCATATGTTATGTTCTCATTGTTCCATATTAAGGTTAGTATTTGAATTCATGTGAATTTATATGGGAAAATGTACAGGTTTTGCTAAGGAGCAATTGAGGGTTCAACTTAGAGCAAGAAACTTGATCATTAGCGGTGAACGAAAGCTCCAAGACAACACATGGAGTCGATTTCGCTTGGAGTTTCCAGTTTCTGAAAACTGCGATCTCAACAAAATCACTGCAAAATTCGAAGGAAACATTCTCTATGTTAGACAACCGAAAGTGATCACTTCAACACCAAAACCTGAAGAAGAAAAGCCGACAACGGTTGTAGCACCAATGCCGACACCTCAGAAGCCTGTGGATGCATCAAAGGAAGGCCCAAAAACCACTAAGGATAAGGCCACTCAAACAACACAACCAAAAATGGAGAACAAAGAAACGGGTAAGGTTCAAGATGCTCCTAAGACGAGTGTACAAGAAAAGAAAGAAAAAATTGAAGATGACGCTAGTAAATCAAAGACCGATGCAAAAGGTGCTAGCGAAAGCACCCTAGAAAAGAAAACAAGTGATTCAGACAACAAAAACAAGAAGCTGGCCTATGGGGAACTCGATAAAACGAGTAAAAAGGCGTTGGAAAACTATAAACGGGCAGTTGGTGCGTTTGCCACGAAACTAAAAACATCGAAGAATGCTGTGACTGCGATTGTGGTTCTTCTCATCGGGCTTGTGATTGGCATCTATGTCTCGAATTCAATCAAGTCGTGGGCAAAAGCCTGATTACATGTTAAATTGGTCGCAAATATACGTCAAAAATCCTATACATGTAATCTAATTTGAGTGTGCTAAATTATCGAATAAAAGCTTATATATATGTTTACAAGAGCTCGTTAATTACTAAGTTATGTCCATATTATCTTCCATATTAACACTAAAGTTTTACATATAATTAAAAAATATTTTTGAAATAACGAGCAGCTAGAAAACAAGATTACACCAAAAGCCAATAATGCCGGTACGTATTTGATTCGTGAATAGACAAAGACATAAATTTAATCGAAAATCTTACTAAAGAAAGAAATATTAGTACCTTTTTTTTTTTTTTTTTTTTTTTTTTTTTTTTTTTTGCTTTACTTTTTGACTTTGGGTTTGTAACGACAGCAAGTGCCACATGGAGAAATTAAAGTACCTCGTTTTTCGTTCTCCCCGTAGTTATGGGCGGCAACTAACTTTTGGACTTACACTCCATCACTTAATTATTAATCACTCCTTAATCTTTTTTATTCATTCAAAGAACACCTAATTTATTTACGCAACTTATGAAGCTTTTAATAATGAAAGTTGATTTGTACACTTTAATTTTTTATTTGCACATCTTAATAAGCTTATATGCAAACTGTTAACAGTGAACAACTCAATAGTTAAAAGTATGCAATTCTATCTCCTTTTAGTGATACTTGAAATTATATTTCCTGTTAAATGCTATATATTTGAAAAAAAAAAAAAAAAAAAAAAAAAAAAAAAGTTTTATGTCTAGAGAAAGTATATCATCCAATTATTACATTTGAGTGATGTCATAAATTGATCGATTTTTAGTTTTGTAGACTTCACAAAATTTGAGCAATACATAGTTCACGTTAGTTCAGGTTTATGTTCGTGTGCATATGTGCTTGACATGCTACAAATTGGCACAAATTCGTAGTTCTTTCATTATGTTTATTATTAAATTAAAATAGATGCGTCTAATTCTTTTTTGGTTACTCTTCTAAAACGATGTTTTGGGAAGTTAGTGGAAGTCACATTGTCATGAGTGTTAGGCAACCTAACTTTGTATTAATTAGCACGTATGATGAGCGTAATCTAATGTAAGTTTTTTATTTATTTATTTATTTATTTATTTATTTATTTATTTATTTTATTTTATTTTTACCGGGACAACCCCTGGTGGCGGTACCAAAATTCGAGGGTGAGGGGTATACTTTGCATACTATTCGTATTAAGTATAAGTGACACCTCCAAAATGCTCAAGCTATAAGGTATTTTGTCATGTTCTTAATAAATGTTCTAAGAAACATGTCTCAAATGTTATTAAGAACACGAAAACGTCAAGGCAACCTATTCATGGGGTTCAGATTGGCTCGAATACTAAGTTCGCTTATCAACCGAGGCACCAAGGAAACCTAGGGAGACAAGTGACAAAAATGATATCAAAATTCCTTCAACATCAAACTCGTTTGATGTTTTAAGCTCTGTGGTGGATGTGAAGGATGGAGAGGATTGGTTAAGTGATTACGTGATTTATGACAATCCTTATTTCTCACCTTATATCATTTAACTCATTCTCAATAGTATTGTAGTTTTTACTTTGAATCATTTTTAGAAAAAATAAACTGAAAGTAAGCAGTGCAAACTAACAAAAAAAAAAAAAAAAAAAAAGTTTCGTGACTATTATCACATTTGTTTGAGGTGTTTTAAAGTTATCTTACTTCTTAATTGGTGAAAACAACTCTGACATAATCACGCTAACTTTTTTAAAAGAAAAAGTTTTTATCTAATTTGTGTCTATGTAATAATAAGCTAAACTCTCATAAATTAATCGGCTAAAAAGTTAAACATAATTAGGAAAACACTCTAAGTACCTTTTTAAAAGAACTAGACGAGTACCCGTGCATAGCAACGGGATTTTATAACGACAGATCGTTTAATGATAAAAAAAGTTAATGAGTTATAAACGAAAAATAATAAAAGTTTGAAGATTTAGAGATTAAACATAATATTTTGAAACCTAGTTCGACCCGTTCTGGACGAAAAATGGGTCGATTTAAATCGAGTGAACCTGACGGGTTGGGTCGAAAACGGGTCAAATTAAACCGGGTCAACCCGTCGGGTTTGAAGCGTCCCAGGTCAACCCGGTGTTCGATGTGTATTAATAGTTTCATTTTGAAATATATGTTTTCGTATGGCTTTTATTAGTTAGACGAACCGGTGGCGATACCGGTTCCCGGTTGAACCCATTGGTCCGGTCCAGTTTTCAAAACTATAAGTACCATCAACTTGTTAGCTTGTATGAAGCTTTGTGTGTTTTATTAATTTGTATAATGTGTAAAATAACATTAGTTAGTGTGTTACTTATTTTATATTTAGATTATGTTGTAGCTTGTTTAAATTGTACATTGTGAAAATTTTATTGTACTTTTTAGTAAAGGGTGTTTTAATTGGTTGTTTTTAATTTGATATATATACTTTTAATTGGTTGTACAATGTGAATAAATTATTGTACTTTAAAATTATGTGGTGTTTTAATAAGAGTATTAATTATACTATGCATTTCTCTCACCTTTAACTTTCAAGATTTCACTTTTCAAGATTTGACCATACATTCTTTATAACCACAAATAGTTTATTCGACAAATAGTTTATTCATTAAAAAAAGTTTATAGGTTATAAATGAAAAATAATAAAAGTTTGAATATTTAGGAATTAAACATGATGTCTTGAAACCCGGTTCGACCCGGGTGGTTTAACCGGGTGAACCGTTCTGGTCGAGAAATTGGTCGATTTAAACCGGGTTAACTTGCTAGGTTGGGTCAAAAACGGGTCAAATTAAACCGGTTCAACCCGTCTGGTTTGAAGCGTCCCAGGTCAACCCGGTTTTTTATTTGTATTAATTGGTTGTATTTAATTTGGTAGATATGTTTTTAATTGGTTGTACAATGTGAATAAATCATTGTACTTTTAAGTAATGGTGGTGTTTTAATAAAAGCATTAATTATATTTCATAATTTCCTTTAATAAAAATTTTTAAAATTTGTACTTTTAAAGATTGACCATTTTTTCAAGATTGACCATTTTTCTTTTATATGTAGTATAGATTTAAACTTCAAGGGAGTTAACTACTTAACATACATCACTTAAAAACTAACAAAAAAAACCCTTACACTTTCCAATAATGATCCTTGTTTTGTTTTTGTTCTCGATGTCGATATACTTTTTTCTATTCTATATATTGTCAAACTTGTATAAAAAAAATATCATATATGTAGCTTTCAACCAAACCCACCACTCCTTTTTCATATCATTTTCCCCCCAACTTAATATTCTCTCCAAAACCATGTGTCAGTTTTAACATGTTACTAGTCTTTCGGATTTCTTATCCATCCAAAACCCATTTATAATTTTATCACAGTGCAAAAGAATGGAAGACGACGGTGGTGGTGGTGATCATTTACCACGTCGCAGAATCAGCCTCCAAGAACGCTTAGGTTTATCTTCTTCTTCTTGTGGGCCCCCCTCATCCACCATGATCAATAGTATTCAAGACCAACAAGAACAAGAACAAGAACACGTTGAACAGTTAGTTGAAACAGCCGTTGAGACATTTGAGCATCTATCAGACGTTCTTCGGATCCTACCTGACTGTATCTCACCGTCTCCAAGAATGAACCTTGCAACAGCATTAGCAGCCGAGAGAGAATCAAGGTCAACGGGACCGTTGACTTTTGATCATCATGAGAGCACGTTGACCTCAAGTACTGTGGATGTGACGTCATCTGTGACGCCAGCGAGGGTTTCGTTGATGAGATTATTGGAAGAAACGGACGATCAGGATGAAAAGGAGGAGATGAATGGAGGGTTGGATTTGGTTTGTTGTGTGTGCATGGGGAGGAAAAAGGGTGCTGCGTTTATACCTTGTGGGCATACGTTTTGTAGGGTGTGTTCGAGGGAACTGTGGTTGAACCGTGGCTCGTGTCCGCTTTGTAATCGGTCGATACTCGACATACTTGATATATTCTAAGTTCGACGTATTTTGATCTTGTATATCGTTTGATTCATACCCACACGTTGATTGTATGAAACCCTATTGATTAGTCGCGTGTTTGTATTATGTAAAACCTAATCGGACGCTTAATTGTATGTTATACGTACGATTCTCTCAAGTTTGTTTTAACATTATAGGTCAAGTGACTCAACTTCTTGTAAAAGTTTATGGACCGTGTATGTAATTGCCCTCGCTCACAAAATTTATTTTGCAACATGAAAGGATCCTAATCCGGTGTTTTGTTATATCATTGTGTATATATGATAGATCAAAACTTTCATCTTGATTGATTGGGATGTGACAATATGAGTATGATTGGACTATAAGTACAAATTGGACTATTTGTCATGTTGGGACAAATATGTTCGTCATGTATTATTGATGGTACTATTGGTGTTGACTAGTAATAGACACAGTACAACGCTTCTAAAAATAACAACCATCTATTGCCTAAATTATTAGACTTGTGTCGGTAAGCTGACAAATACTCACCTCACGGCGTGAGTGTTGCTGGCAAGGCAATATGTGTTGCGTGACCCAAGCCAAAATAGCTCACGGAAGGTGAGCTCTTCAGCTCATATGATGTTGTGCCCAAGTGGGCACTCTCAATGTTTTTATTATTAATATTTAGTTTGTAAGTGTATGAGGGTTATTTAGTGAGTTACAGAGTATTTTGTATAAAAGTTAATGAAAAGTGAGGGAGTCGGGTGATTATTGGAGGTGAAAAGTGAGAAGGCGTTATGGGTGAAAGAAAGCTGATGTAACGCTAAGGTGGAAAGTTAACTCTTAAGTTACGATATCTATTCATTTATAAGCTAGACTTCAATTTGTGGCGTTATTCATTTCGAGGTAAAGTTTCCAACATCATTTATTTCATCAACATATTTTAAAGTGCAGATTTAGATAATCTCTTCCACTTTCGAATGATTTTTAGAGAAGCATCAAATTTTGGAAACACCAACATTCAATTAATGGATGCCTTTTAAAGGATTGTGGTGTCTATCGCGCACACTATATTTATCGTTCAACCCACGTGTTTGTATCATGAACAATATATTGTTCACCGGTTAAAAAAAAAACCGTTGTTTCAAAAGAAGGATTCAATGGTTCATTTAAGTGTTCAGGTTTTCAAAATTGATGATCGTTCATAACTCTTATGTGCATTTAGTCGCACTCAAGATCTTGGCAAATTTGTAACACATTCAATCTTTAACTTTGTTTAAGGATGTTTATAACTTTTATATATTCTTGTTTTTTCAGCCAAAAGAAAAAGAAAAACTATCCCGCTAAAAGGCATCGTGAATGAAATCAGATATATATTGGATTATCACACTATGCCTCTTAAGTCCTTGACCTATTGTTTGAAAAGGTACGGTTCAAAACTTCAAATCCTATCTAACACAAAGATGTGTATATAACAAAAAACAGATCACGTTAAACTGACATGATTGATTGTATAAACATCCTCATTCGGCTAACACTTAGGATGACCCCATCTCTAACTAATTCAACAATTCTAGTAATATGGTTAACTGTCCAAAGTCAAGCCCGTTCTAAAGTGGCCCAATACATGGTCCAACCCATGTTCTACACCAAATTTAAGTATCAAAAACTTGTGAAAAAAAAAATATATGGTCATATATTTAAACTAGACGAGTACCCGTGTATAGCAACGAGATTTTATAGCGACAAATAGTTTATTAATAAAAAAAAATTTATAGGTTATAAACGAAAAATAATAAAAGTTTGAAAATTTGGGAACTAAACATAATGTTTTGAAACCTGGTTCGACCAGGGTGGTTCAACCGGTTGAACCATTCCGGTCGAAAAATGGGTCGATTTAAACCGGGTCAACTTGCTAGGTTGGGTCGAAAACGGGTCAAATTAAACTGGGTCAACCCGCCGGGTTTGAAGCGTCCCGGGTCAACCCGGTTTGTATTTTAATTGGTTGTATTTAATTTGGTAGATATGTTTTAATTGGTTGTACAATGTGAATAAATCATTGTACTTTTAAGTAATGGATAATGTTTTGAAACCCGGTTCGACCCGGTTGGTTCAACCGGTTGAACCGTTCCGGTCGAAAAATGGGTCGAGTTAAACCGGGTCAACTTGCTAGGTTGAGTCGAAAACTGGTCAAATTAAACTGGGTCAACCCGCCGGGTTTGAAGGGTCCCGGGTCAACACGATTTGTGTTTGATTGATTGTATTTAATTTGGTAGATATGCTTTAATTTGGTTGTACAATGTGAATAAATAATTGTACTTCTAAGTATTGGGTGTTTTAATAAGAGTATTAATTACATTTCACTTCTCTCTCATTTGACCATTGTTGAAAACTCAACATTTCACTTGAAAACTCAACATTTCACTTTTGACCATTTTTCTATTATAGATAGTATAGATGTAGGGGTAGCAATCGAGTCGTGTTTGGGTTGGCCTATTTGGGTTCACGGATTTGTGGGGTAGTATAATCTCTACCTAAATACGACTCGTTTATTAATCGTGTCAAGAAACTCAACCTTAACCTAGACCTGCATATCACGTGTAACTCGTTAAACCGTTTATGTAAGTATGTCGAGCAGTGAAGAAGGTTGTCGGTTTGTCAATTCAACATGTTTATCCAAAAATGATTAAATTATATACGAATAACTATACAACAGTTTTAACGATATTCGATTTATAATCGTAATTCGTTGTCATATTAAGTATATAACATAATGTATTATATATATATACTAAATGTGGGGAGGATGTTGGTGCGACACTGTAGCTGCTACAGTGCTTGATACAGTGGTTGCTACAGTAACATATATATATATATATATATATATATATATATATATATATATATATATATATATATATATATATATATATTTAGTATTAACGGTCGTTAGTTATTTAACGGCTGTTAACTAACGACCGTTACTTTTCATCTCAACGGTTCATTGCCAATTTAATCCTCACATAATTTACATAAATGGTCATTCACGTTATACATCAATTGCAAAGTCAGTCCTAGGTAATAACTTCACGTTAAGTAGCTAACGACAACAAAAGAATTCCGCAGCAACGCGCGGGTACCAACACTCGTTTAATCTAAATTCAACATAAAATTTGAGTTATATATATTTTTTAGAAGCTTATATACTTAAACGGTTCACGGGTTGACTTATTTAATACTTATTCAACTCAAACACAACCCGTTTATTAAACGGGTGAGACGTGAACCTGTTTTTAACCCAAATTTGTCTATCCTCAACCCAATTCTTTTTAAATTCATGTCGGTTTCGTATCATTTAACGTGTCATATCAAGAATTGACACCCCCTATAAATACACGTTTCACCCCTTATAATTAATTAATTAATTAAATGACAGCATAATATCAAATATATCAAATGCATTTAAACACAACACCAAACACCTCGATTTTAAGAAATTGGCCGAATGCAAATTTAAATCAAAGGGAGAAAATATCTATATATCTGATATTTGCTTCAATCGATTTGTGATCCTCCTCCTTCTCCATTAAAATTAAACTAATAAATTAACTATAATACAAGAAATCGATTACAAAAACACCATTTAAATTAAACTAATAAATTAACTATAATATAAGAAATCGATTACAAAAATATTTATTTGAATGCTTTTCTTTTAACTACTAAATTATTTCACGCATTGTGGTTACATTCTAATACCAAATTAGTTACTTTTGATACTCATGCACACACGTGATTTTATTTATAATGTGCGGAATCCTTTTCATTGCAAAAAAGAACATCACAGTTAAATTTCTGTTTTATTGTTGTCTAGTGAAAGTAACCATCGTAATTTGCGATAAATGCTCATTGTATTTTTTGGAAAGGAACGAGGTGTACTTACTTTGTGAGCTTTAAATTGCAGATTTCTTTCAAGCTAGGCAGAAGTATCCTCCGGGACTTCGGTGTCTAGCTTCCTTGCACTGTCAATAAGCGCAAAAAGTAAGTTGCCCTAGAGTTAAAACTTAACTCACTGCTACGTCAGCGTCACATTAGCTTTTACCTTTTAACATTAACTTTTGTCTTTCACCTATAACTCACCTTAACTTACCTCCACCCCAATTATTTTCAATTTCAACCCTAAATTTTAACAAATACTTCATTTATTTAAGAGTGAAAGCTAAAAACACGCAACATAATTATTCAAAACAGCCAATGTACTCAACAAACTTTAAAAATTACCATTGTACGCAAGATATTTTCAAATTTGAAACAATGTACGCAATATGACCGGTAACTAATAGGTTACCAGGTTTTCAAGTTTGAAAATAGACAGGAATGGTCCTTGTGGCTTTCGTTGACTTTCACTGGTCATCCTTGGACTTTTCTTCACTTACAAAAGTTACAATAACGGTCCTCATGGTTTGCGTTGACTTTCACCTTTAGTCCTTGTCTTTTTTTCACTTATAATCATTTCATTCAACATCCAAAAAAAAATCGAAAAAAAATTTTAAAAACTAATTATCAAAAAAATATTTTCTTAAAATATTTAAACAATAAAATTCTTTACGAATTTTTTTTTTCAAATTTCGAAAAAAAATACATAGGAAAAAAAATTTAAAAATTTGTTTTTTTGAATTTTTTTTAAGAATTTTATTTTTCTAAAAAGAAAATTCAATTTTTTTTCAAATTTCGAAAAAAAAGTCATAAAAAAATTTTAGAAAAGAAAATTAAAAAAAATTAAAAAATAAATTCGAAAAGAATTTTATTTTTTAAATATTTTAAGATTTTTTTTCGATAATTATTTATAAACTGTTTTTTCAAAATTTTTTTTCAAAAATATTTTTTCGAAAAAAAAAATTAGAAATAAATTTTCGAAAAAAAATTATAGAAAAAAAGTTAATATTTTTTCGATAATTATTTTATACGTTTTTCTTTGAAATTTTCTATAACGTATAAAATAATTATCGATAAAATATTAAAAAAAATTTTCAACGTATAATATAATTATCGAAAAAATATTAAATTCTTTTTTGAAATTTTTTTTCTATAACTTTTTTTTTAAATATATTTCTAATTTTTTTTTGAAAAAATATTTTTGAAAAAAAAAATTGAAAAAAATATATAAATAATTATCGAAAATAAATTCTTAAAATATTTAAAAAATAAAATTCTATTAGAATTTATTTTTCAAAAACTTTTTTTTAAAATTTTCTTTTTTAATTTTAAAAAAAAAATTTCCTATGACTTTTTTTCAAAATTTGAATAAAAAATTTGAATTTTCGTTTTTAAAAAATAAAATTCTTAAAAAAAAATTGATTTTTTTTTTTTTTGAATTTTCTTTTCTATGACCTTTTTTCGAAATTTGAAAAAAAAAATTTGGAAAGAATTTTATTCTTTAAATATTTTAAGAAAATATTTTTTTGATAATTATTTTTAAATTTTTTTTTCAATTTTTTTATTTATTTATTTTTTTGATGTTGCATGGAATGATTATAAGTGAAAAAAAAGACAAGGACGAAAGGTGAAAGTCAACGCAAACCATGGTGATCGTTATTGTAACTTTTGTAAGTGAAAAAAAGTCCAAGGATGACCAGTGAAAGTCAACGAAAGCCACAGGGACCATTCATGTCAATTTTTAAACTTGGAAACCTGGTAACCTATTAGTTATCGGTCATATTACGTACATTGTCTCAAATTTGACCAGTGAAAGTCAACGAAAGCCACAGGGACCATTCATGTCAATTTTCAAACTTGGAAACCTGGTAACCTATTAGTTACCGATCATATTACGTACATTGTCTCAAATTTGAAAATATCTTGCGTACAATGGTAATTTTTAAAGTTTGTTGCGTACATTGGCTGTTTTGAATAATTATGTTGCGTGTTTTTAGCTTTCACCCTTTATTTAAAACCATAACATTAATTCGATCACATTACAATACGGAATTAAAAAAAAAAAAAAAAAAAAAAAAAAAGAAAAAAAAAAACATAACACAATTATTCATTGTTGACGTGGAGGCAACCCATATTTCGCGATGATTCGATCATTTTCCATATTGTCCAACGCCACGTAGGTTGGATCCTTGCCGGTAGTGTCGAGCATAAAAAAATTCTAACTCTTTCAACCTCTATTGTGTCGATTGGTTTTCTGAGGTCAGGGTGCGGTCGCCTGATACGCCCTGACCGCTTCTTCACGTTTTGCCCGATACTCTACGCACATAATCTCTCCGAAATTAAACGAAGAAAAGGAACCTCCAGTGCTAGCCGTGCCTCCGATGCTTGTCGTTGTTTCGGATTTTTGTTTCTTGGAAGCACGCTTTTTTCCAATGGGCCATGGTTCTTCATCATGACCAAATAAAGCCTCGTTTGTTTGGCTTGGGACATCGCCGGTTAAATCAACCGCCGCCGGTACGTTTCACTTTTTTATGTTTACGCAACACGTTCCAAGCATCTTCATTCGTAAACGACGGGTTTTCATGACGATACAGTTGGTTAGCCCGTGTTAGGATATCAACTTCACTTTCACCGTTTTTTTGCTCGCGTTGCGCCTTTTTGAAAAAAGCGTTGAACTTAATGCAATCACGGTTCAACGTTTTCCACTTAGATTGTAGCATATCCTTGTTGTGATCTTTTGAGTTTATTCTATTGAACTCTGCTTTTATCCATTGCCATAACCTATCCTTAGATTGGGAACGCCCGACCTTCGGATCCTCTGAACATGCCACCCAACACTCGGCAAGCAATTTTTCCTCCCCTGGGGTCCAACGAAAGTTCTTCACCTTTTCAGCATCTTCTTCCTCGTCTTGTACATGGTCTTTGGATTTTTTTGCCTTACGTTTTCCACGACTTTTTGGTTTTGTAGGAGAAGTAGGTGTTTCCGGAACTTAATTTGTTTCTGTTTGGGAATGTTGTGATTGTTGACTGAATTGAAGATTTTGGAAATTGGAATTTAGGGTGTTTTGATGGCTTTCGTTCCAAAATTGGAGAGCTTGATGTTGTGCGAAAACTTCTTGACTCGACATACCGAATTCGTTTGGGTTACCCCAATTCGGATTTGATGACGAGCCCTCGTTTGGGTTATTCCAATTCCGATTTTAGGAAGAACCGGCGTATGGGTTTGAAAAAAGTTTTTTTTTCTAGCCGTTTACAACGGTTATAATTTATAGGGGTGAAGTGATTTATTTTTTTTTTTTTTGAAAATTGGGGCTAAAACTAGCCGTTATAGGGTTGTTTCTGAATTTTTTTTTACCCAATATCACATTTAACGCACGTTAATGGCTTGACTTGCTGAGTTAACGCACAAGTTAACGTTTGGGGTGGTAAGTTAACGCGGTGCGTTAACTTGGTGCGTTAAAGGAAAGCTACTTCAAAACCAATCGGCATGTGGACGTCGTTCCCATTCTTAAGTTTGCTTATGTTTTCTTTCAAAAATTTCAATTTGAATCTTTTATATAATAAAGGAATTACATCATTTTGAAGTTTTTTTGACAAAACAATCTTAGTATAAAAAAATTGGACCAATATGAAATCTCGATTTTGACACATAGGCGAAAACGAAAAATATGATTGGCCAATAAAAAGTCAAAATTGAATTGATTTTGATCAAACTTTAAAAAATTGAATTGATTTAAAAAATTTGTGGTAACCCCAATCTCTCTCTCTTTCTCTCTCCTCTAACTAAATTTTCCCACTCTTTTCACCATTAAAAAACCTTGTAAATCCTTCAAGTTCACCATATTCTTTACGAATTTTCATAATTCAATCAGTGAAATTAGGTCAGAATTTGATTCCGCATCTATTGATATAATTTTCCCCAAATTTTATCAATTTTTACCACAAACCCAGATTGTACATTTTGGTGCCAAAATTGAATTCTTAAATTTCTTCACCATTTACGATAATCTGTATAGTCTGATCTTAGCTATATGTGTTAATTGTTCTTTTGAGACTATTTGATCACAATTGTATAATAATGTCTAATAAAGGAAAAAATCCCAAAAGAAAGACTCGTATACCTAATCGACTAAAGGATACTATGTGTGATTTGAATAATAAGAAGGAATGTAATGTGGAAATTGCAATTGGGGAGGAAAATTCTGAAAGTAGGGTTTCCAGTGTTGAAAATGGGGTCATTGATGAATTGGATGTGAGAAGGGATGCAGGGGAGAATAGTGGAATGAATGCTGGTGGTGTTGCTGGTGTTACTGGTAAGGAGAAGGAATGTAATATGGAACCTACACCTAATGTGGATCTACAAACTTTTGAGTGCACTATAAGTGAAACTTCATTACCTGTGAATGTACATACTGAAGCTGTTAAAACTAGTAATGTTGTTTCATGTCCTAAAAATACACCTAGTTTTGCTGAAGTGGTTTGTAGCAAGGGTAATGATAGGGTATCTGTGAATAATGAGAAGGTTATTGAGCTTGATAAGACTGATAATAGTAGTACAATGAAGAGTAATGATGTTTCATATGCTAGTAAGGTAGCTAATAAAGTTGCTGAGATTGATAACAATTTGATTTACATACCTACTGAAATTTTGAGTGAAGGAAAGGAGGTTGTTGTCTTTGATAAAACTATGGTTATTCAGGGTAGTGAGAGATGGATGTTGACTTTATGTGGGGACTAATATGAGTTTGTATGAGCTCAGGTATAACCTGAGGAGGATGTGGGCTAGACATGGTTTGAGTGATATCATACCCCATACTAATGGCATGTTCTGTTTCAAGTTTAAGCATAGTGAGGGTATGAACTTTGTACTTGAGAATGGACCATGGCTTGTGAATAATAAACCATTACTTGTTCAGAAGTGGGACTTAAATGTGGATATGGATAAAATTGAACCCTCTAAACTACCTTTGTGGATTAAAATGTACAATGTACCACTTGAAGCTTGGACAAAAACAGGTATAAGTGCTCTTGCTAGTAGGTTGGGAAGGCCACTGATTATGGATGCAATGACTGCTGCTATGTGTCATGAAGGTAAAGGTAGGCTTGGTTATGCTAGAGTTCTTGTTGAGGTAGATGCAAAGAGGGGCTTAGCAGAGGAAGTTGAGATTGCTTATAGAGGGAGTTCTGGAATTACTGGTAATAGGAAAATTGTTAGAGTTGGATATGACTGGAAACCCCCTTGTTGCAGTTATTGTGGAGTGTTTGGACATTCTACAATAAGCTGTGGGAAAAGACCAAGAACAAATGAGGAAATTGCAGCAATTGAGTTGGAGAAACTGAAAAAGGATAACACACAAAATGTTGTTGATAAGTTAGGGTTTAAAGTTGTTGAAAATAAGAATAAAGCGGGTGATAAAGCCAAAGGTACACAACAGAATGAGAAGTTTGGGAATAATATGAACAATGGTAAGAAAGGTATTGGAAAAGGTGTAAATAGGAAGGTTCATGTAGAGTACAGAAAGAAACAAGTTCAAGCTGATGTTCCTGGGACAAGTCAAGGTGTAGAAGGTCTTAGTAAGACTGGAAATGTGCAGGAAAAATCACATGAAGTGATGAACAACCCAAATGAAAGTCCTAAAAAATGGAATGTGGATAATAACACTATGGCTGCTCTAAAGAAAAGTGCTAATAAGTATGTTGTATTGCAGGATATGGAGGATGGAAACATGGAAAATGATGACATACCTGGAAAAGATATTGTGGACAAGTTTGTGAGACTCAATGTAAAGCCTTCTGATAAAGATACTAGCACTTGGTCTCCTGACATGTTCAAGTATTACAAAGAAAGCTGGATTAGAATGTGTGGAAAGAATATAGAAAATGGTGAGGAGGTAGATTTAGAGGATGTGCTTGAAGATACAACTGCAGCTGCTCAATTTATGGCAGCTGATGAGTTGTCTAGATAGCTGTTGTTTGTTTTACCCTTTGAAGCCATTAATGATGAATAACAATAATACTCAGTTTAAAGTGGCTGCATGGAATATTAGAGGAATAGGTAAGAAAACTAAATAGGATGAGGTAAAGAATTTAATTAGGCAAGAAGATATCCAAGTTTGTGTTATCCTGGAGACTCAACTTAAAAGCTCAAATATCCAAAAAGTGGGAGATAAAGTATTTGATAGGTGGAATTGGGTTTTCTAACATGGCTTATTGTGATAAGGGATGTAGAATTCTTATTGGATGGAACTTCAATGTGGTGGATGTTATGGTTATCAACATGTCCAAACAGGCTGTGTTGTGCCAAATTGAAACAGTGAAAAAAGGAGTCAAGTTCTTTTGCAGTTTTGTATATGCTTCTAACTCTGGAATTGAAAGAAAGGAGCTATGGAGAGATTTGCATTTAAATAAGAGATTTATTGGTAACTGTCCATGGTGTTTATTGGGGGATTTTAATGTCACTCTAAAAAGCAATGAGCACACTTGTGGTATTTCTGCTGATTCAGGGGATATGAAAGAATTTCAAGACTGTGTGAATAATATTGAGGTCTGTGATCTTGCTAGTACTGGTTTCTTCTTCACCTGGATTAAATCTCCTTCTACTCCTACTACTAGTATCCTCAAAAAGCTTGACAGGATTTTGGTCAATGATGTTTTTCTCAACAATTTTAATACAGCTCATGGTCTTTTTCTTCCTTATGTGGTTTCTAATCACAGCCCTGCACTGATTATATAGCCTAAAGGGATGGAGAAGAGGAAAAAGTCTTTCAGAATGGTTAACTACATTGTGGATAAACTTGATTTTCTTCTTAGAATTGATAATGTGTGGAAGACTGATCTACAAGGTTTTAACATGTACAAAGTTGTTATGAAATTGAAACTGTTGAAACCTGTGATGAAGAAGTTAAATTAGAAGAATGGAAACCTTCATGAAAATGTTAATGTTTTGAGGGAGGAATTGACAACTCTTCAAAGTCAAGTTGAAAAGTATCCTTTAAATAGTTTGATAAATGAAAAGGAAAGTGTTGCTCTTAAGAAGTATAATGAGGTTGTGGATGATGAAGAAAAGCTATTGTACCAACAAGCAAAGGTGAATTGGTTAAGGGAGGGTGACAGGAATACTTCATATTTCCACAAGGTTATTAAAGGAAAAAGGAATTTGAGTAGAATTAATAGTATCTGTGATGAATTTGGTAATAGGCACAGTGGTGATGCAATTGCTTATCAATTTGTCAACCATTTTCAAAGCTTTCTTGGTAATGCTTCTAATGTTGAGTCTATGGAAGGTTTTGAGGGGATATTTTCTAATAAGCTCACTAAGGAAGAGGCTGGATATATGGTCAGAGAGGTAACTGATAGTGAGATTCATGATGCTTTCTTTGATATTGGGGATGCCAAAGCACCAGGTCCTTATGGTTTTACAGCTAAATTCTTCAAAAGTGCTTGGCTTATTGATGTAAGGGATTGCGCCCTCGCAACAGGTTTTACCTCTCAAGGGATCTTGAGAAGCTTGCAACCCCCACCAAGCAGTGTACCTGATCGTTGTAGTATAGTATAGTGACAACTACCGGGGGATTGATCGTTCAACTCATGAATAGTGTTCGCTAGGATTTGAGAGTCTACTAAACTAGGTCTAGAGGTGAAGGATGATTCTTTTTGTATTTTTTATATTTTATAAAAGCAAGTAAAATCTCGGGTTTTGAAGGAGTGGGCGGAATTAGTTGCTAGCCAACTAACCCAAATAACTACAGATGCAATCAAAATAAAATAAAAATAAAACTTAAACTAATTTGTGGTGGAAACAATAATGAGAGAAAATGTGTTTACTTAGATTTCATTACTCCCTAGATATCTTTTACCGGTTGATTAGCTTGTTACAATTGCAAGGATGATGGGTTATATTCCTTAATACTAGTCGTAGGGCCGTGTACAATATTCCCTAACTCTATAAGCTCCTACTTCACTCCTATGTTGAGCCGACTAAAAGCTCCTAACATGGGATCACTAGAATTAGCTTATGCATTAAATACAACCAAAAATCGTAGTACACCTCCGATCATGTTTCTTAAGACGTTCAAGCAAGTTACCAATTGGAATTCTGCCAGTTTTCTTAAGCCTAACATCGAATACAATCATCCACAACAATTATAAACAAACCATCAACCAATAATCAACATCTAGGTTTCACTACATCTAAGCAAACACAATAAAAACCTAGCCTAACATGTTAAAGAGAAGACAAGCGTAAGATATAATCACACAACACATAGACATATTGAATGATTTGAATAAGTACTTATCTTCAATTGAACATGGAAGAATCAAGGGTTTGAAACCCTTGAAAAAGCTGTAAAATGCGTCTAGGGTTTATGCCCTAATATCCCACACAATGTTCCACTCTTTACAATGAAAAATTGGAAAAATATATATAGATAATACATCCTTACGGCGTCACGTTTTGGCTTATGACGCCATCAACTCGCCGCCAAATTTAGAATCTTATTGCCTAGATCCAATCTTGACGCCGATGATATAGCATTAACGTTTAGTTTCGGATTCTTGACCGTATCATTGGGAAGTGCTCCTATTTCTCGGTCATTGAGAACTTTCAACAACGTATCGATCTTATTGGTCATCTCACTTCGTTTTTGTTTGAAATTGGCTTCAAACTTTGCTAAACGAGCTTCTTGAGATGCCATAAACTTTGACATCAATCCTTCAAGATTATTGGTACTACCATAGTTATTGGAAGGATTGTTGTTGAAAGTACGGTTAGAGGGTGGACCGTTTGGTTGGTAACGATTAGGTGGATTGGAAGAATTGTTTTGGGGCATGTTTTGGTTTTGCTTCCACCTAAGGTTCGGGTGATTTTTCCAAGAAGGATTGTACGAATCACCGTAGGGGTTTGGCTCAGGTTTGAAAGTGTACCACTTGTCTCCACTCTCCCGCTTCGTCGGTACGCGAGGATGCGTAATCCGCAAAAGTTTGTCCGGGGAGTTCCACGCAATCACGAGTGTCATGGGGACCACTACATAATTTGCATGAAGAAGTGATTTTGTTCACTTGGCTTGAGGGCTTAGGAGCTTCATAGGATTTCATGAGAAACTTGACATGGTCTTCAAGTTCCATGATCCTACGGTCGGGAGTGCTAGAATTGTACGAAGGCAAAGATATTGCCTTGACCATTTTGTTCAAATCACGAGGATCATTCCAACTTTCGTTGTCATAGAGAGCAAGATCTTCTATAAGTTCCCATCATTCTTTCGCACTTAGATCACGTAGCTTGCCACGGCCGATTGGTCAATGGTTCGCCTTGCGGAGAGATCGATATGGTCATAGAGGATTTGGACTTGGAGCCAAAGATCTATGCCTTGATGAGGGACTTTTTGGAGTAAGTCCTTGAAACGAGTCCATGCTTCATAGAGAGTTTCACCTTAATGTTGTTGAAACATCAAGATGTCATTTCTAAGCTTGGTAGTTCTCCCCGGTGGGAAAAATTGAGCAAGGAAACGAGAAGTGAGATCATCCAAAGAGGTGATGGATCCCGCGGGTAAACGGTCAAGCCATTGACTAGCTTGGTCACGTAGAGAGAATTGGAACAGACATAATCGGGTCATCTCTCTAGTTGCAACATCAAGGTCTATAGAATGTACGATTTTTAGGAAATCCTTGAGATGTTGATTAGGATCTTCGGAACGAAGTCCATGGAATGCACATCCGCTTTGCACCAACCGGATGGTGTCGGATCGCAAGGGAGGCACATTGGCTCCTTGAGTGAGCTCAATGGTGTTTTGATAGCCTTGGTGGCTAGGACGGGAATATTCTCCTAAAGTTCGGGGTCTAGGAGGTTGGTTTGGTTGTGGTGGGTTTTGTGGGTGGTTTTGAAGTGGTGGGTTGATGGGTTCAAAGATATTACAACCTTCCATGATGTCGGATGGTAATGGTTACGAACAAAGGAACAAAGAAATGAGATAGACTAAAGAAAACCTAAATATAAAAATAAAAATCTTACTAGAAGGGAATCTAGTAAGTAGACTTAATAAAAAGAAATTCTAACCTAGACAATAACTATTCCCCGGGCTGCGGCGCCAAAAACTTGATGTAAGGGATTGCGCTATCGCAACAGGTTTTACCTCTCAAGGGATCTTGAGAAGCTTGCAACCCCCACCAGGCAGTGTACCTGATCGTTGTAGTATAGTATAGTGACAAGTACCGGGGGATTGATCGTTCAACTCAGGAATAGTGTTCGCTAGGATTAGATAGTCTACTAAACTAGGTCTAGAGGTGAGGGATGATTCTTTTTGTATATTTTATATTTTATAGAAGCAAGTAAAATCTCGGGTTTTGAAGGAGTGGGCGGAATTAGTTGCTAGCCAACTAACCCAAATAACTACAGATGCAATCAAAATAAAATAAAAATAAAACTTAAACTAATTTGTGGTGGAAACAATAATGAGAGAAAATGTGTTTATTTAGATTTCATTACTCCCTAGATATCTTTTACCGGTTGATTAGCTTGTTACAATTGCATGGATGACATGTTATATTCCTTAATACTAGTCATTGGGCAGTGTACAATATTCCCTAACTCTATAAGCTCCTACTTCACTCCTATGTCGAGCCGACTAAAAGCTCCTAACATGGGATCACTAGAATTCTCTTATGCATTAAATACAACCCAAAATCGTAGTACACCTCCGATCATGTTTCTTAAGATGTTCAAGCAAGTTACCAATTGGAATTCTGTCAATTTTCTTAAGCCTAACATCAAATACAATCATCCACAACAATTATAAACAAACCATCAACCAATAATCAACATCTAGGTTTCACTACATCTAAACAAGCACAATAAAAACCTAGCCTAACATGTTAAAGATAAGACAAACGTAAGATATAATCACACAAAACATAGACATATTGAATGATTTGAATAAGTACTTATCTTCAATTGAACATGGAAGAATCAAGGGGTTGAAACCCTTGAAAAAGTTGTAAAATGCGTCTAAGGTTTATGCCCTAATATCCCACACAATGTTCCACTCTTTACAATGAAAAATTGGAAAAATATATATAGATAATACATCCTGACGGCGTCACGTTTTGGCTTGTGACGCCGTCAACTCGCCACCAAATTAAGAATCGTATTGCCTAGATCCAATCTTGACGCCGTCAAGAAGAAAGTGAGCTCTGGGCCGTCACGTTCATTTTGACCCTGACGGCGTTGGTGACGCCGTCAGGTCAATTGCATTAAAAATGTTCTGGGCCGTCATGTGTATTTTCTACTTTCACCTCTTTTACCAAGCTTGACGCCGTCATGTGTGAAGTCTTGACGCCGCTAGGTACTGTTCCCAGCAAGGATTTTGAGACTTTGTCGTTTTCTTCACTTTTATGCTCCAAAAACGTCCAAAATGCTTCCTTTTCCAGATTTCTTCTCAAAAGTAGCTAAAATGGCAAAAGGAACGATTTAGGGCAATAATTGATCAAATAATCACGAATTCGGGCTTAAATGACCCCTTAAAAGCGGTACACTTTTCGCCTTATCACTTATTATTGGTAAAGAGGTGTGTTTGGCTGTGAAGGACTTCTTCGCTAATGGAAAGCTTTTGGCTGAACTAAATGCTACCATTATCACCCTGGTTCCAAAGATTTCTACTCCCAATAAAGTATCAGATTTCAGGCCAATTGCTTGTTGTAATGTTCTATACAAAGGAATTAGCAAAATCATCACTAATAGAATAAAGAATGTGCTTTCAAAACTACTTGATCTTAACCAAAGTGCATTTATTCCTGGGAGGTTGATTCAAGATAACATTTTAATTACTCAAGAGCTGCTGAAGGGGTATAATAGAAAGAATGGAGCTAAAAGATGTGCCATGAAAATTGATATCCAAAAAGCTTATGACACAGTGGATTGGAGCTTTCTCAGGTACATTCTTACTCAGTATGGTTTCCATTCTAAGATGATTACATGGGTAATGACTTGTGTTTCTACTACCTCATTCTCTATTTGCATTAATGGTGAGAGACATGGGTTTTTTAAGGGAGGCAGGGGTCTTAGACAAGGAGATCCTATGTCCCCTTATATTTTCACTCTTATCATGGAAGTCTTCACTCTCATTTTGAAGAATAATGTTGCTAATGATTCATCTTTCAAGTACCATCTTGGCTGCAAAGACATGAAATTAACACACCTATGTTTTGCTGATGATCTACTTGTTCTTTGTAATGGAGATATGAAATCAGTTGGAGTTGTGAAAAGATCTCTTGATCAATTTAGTGCTTTCTCTGGTCTGCATCCTAATATGAGTAAAAGTACTATATTTTTTGGGAGTTTGAAAGTGATTGACAAACAAAGAATCCTGCAAGTTATGCCTTTTAGTGTTGGTAAGTTGCCTATGAGGTATTTGGGTGTACCTCTTCTTGCTCAAAGGTTAAGTGTGGATGATTGTAAAGGGCTGGTTGATAAAGTGAAGCACAAGGTTCACGATTGGAGAAATAAATCTATGTCTTATGCAGGGAGATTACAATTAATCTCAGCCAAAACTATTATCAAAGAAATTGACAAAGTGCTTAAAGGTTTTCTTTGGTGTCAAGGTGACTTTCAGAAGGGTAAAGCAAAAGTTGATTGGAAAACCATTTGTAAACCAAAAAGCTAGGGTGGATTGGGTCTAAAACCTTTATGCTTGTGGAATGAAACTCTACTGATTAAGCACATTTGGAATATTGCAACTAAAAAAGATTCATTATGGGTAAAGTGGGTCAGCACAGTTAAACTCAAAGGAAGAAGTATATGGGACATAAATGTGGAGAATCAGGATAGTTGGGGTTGGAAAAATCTAATGATGCTTAGAGATAGAATCAAACCTCATATTTTTCACAAAATTGGTAATGGATACAAGATATCTGCCTGGTATGACAGATGGTGTCCCCAAGGCTCATTGTGCAATTTTATAACAAGGAGGAATATCTATGATGCTAAACTAACTGATGATGCTACTATGCATGATATTCTCAGGAATGGTGTGTGGTTATGGCCTAATGAATGGTATACTAGGTTCTATGTTCTGAATAATATATAGGTACCTACTATTACTAATAGTGAGGATAAAGCTGTTTGGATTACTAATAATGGGGAGCAGAAGCAGTTCAAAATAAGCACCGTGTGGAGAGATCTTAGAGAAAACCATATGGTTGTGCAATGGGATACTATTATATGGTTCAGCTAGTGCAATGTTTGTAGAACCGTAGAGGGGGGGGGGTGAATACGGTTTCTTCGGATTTTTAGATGTTTAAAAACTTTAAGCCAAAGAGAACACCAAGTGGTTGTTCAATAATCCAACAACCACAAACACAACCAAAGTGTATAAAGCGAGTAAAGAGAGACACCACGATATATACTGGTTCGGGATGGGGGGTTATACCATTCGTATGTCCAGTTGCGAATCCACGACACGATACTATTCAACTAGTATAATCCTTTCGATGGACTATAAACCGTTACAATTCACTCCACCAATATTCAACAATATTGATGCTCACAAAGAAGGAGTTACTCCCACGGTATTCCGCCCTTGGAAACCACCCTAAAGAATCTCGCGATTCGACTTAACCTATGGGTCACCAAGACCACTACCAAGACTTCCCACGGAAGTATCAAACCCCAACTAGATCCCCAATGATCTAGGCTTGGTCACCAAGATACAAGACTTCCCTTACAAACAATTGAATGAATATAAGTTTGTTCAACCAAGTCTTAACCTAACCTAGAGACTCGATTGTAGCAGAAAGGGTATAAGATAGAAGACCCTCTACACAATCACAAGAGTGGATTAGGTTCTTGTGATTCTTCCCTTGCAAAGTAGAAGTGTTCTTTCAAATGATGTTATATGAAAATCAAGAACACAAGAGATAGAATTAGAGGATTAGGGAGAAAGAATGTAGAGAGAAAGAATAATGGCAAGGGGTGAGGAATACAAGAGGCAAGGGAGGTATTTATAGGCAAAAACCTAAACTTGGGAATATTTTACCGAGGCCGGCGCGTCGCGCCAGACACCCAGGGAAAATATTCCCGAGGCTTTGGGTGTTTGGCGTTATAAATGCCTTACCTTGCTAAACCCCCAATTGTACTTCACACTAAACCTTAACATTAATCAATCTAAGGTTTACCAACTCAAATAGCCAATTTGGAAAATCATTTGTGAAGTGCTTATAAGAAAACCAAATACCAAGGGTAGAAGAGTAGAAAGGGTAATTTGGTAGGGGTAGAAATGGTATTCCCCACCTGGCATAATAGAGAAGAGAGTATGCCATGGGATAATCCTCAAGGGAAGGGTTAAGGTGTAACTATGGTTAGGTTGAAGGTTTAGAAGTTAACCATGGTTAGGTATAGAAAGGTTAAGTGTATAGAGATAACCATGGTTAGGTTTAGAGAGTTAACCATAGTTGGGTTAGGTTGTATGTTGGTTAGGTTAACCAAGGTTGGGTTAGGGTTGAGTGTTGAGAACTAACCATGGTTGGAAGAGGTAAACCATGGTTGGGTTAGAAAAGAGAATATTCCAAAGGTATATTCCTTTGTTTAGGAGGAAAGGTTGGATGGAGGGTTGAGATGAGTTTGGTTTGAAATAGATGGTTAAGATGTGTTGTAAGTGATTGGATGTTTGAGATAGTTTTGGTTTGAAATGAATGGGTGAGATCAAAGTGTCCTTTTTGCTTGGGGAAGAAGGTGATCAAATGGTTGGGATTTAGTTAGGTTTGAAATGGATGGTTGTGATTAAACACATGTGTTGTAATAGAGAAGAGATTGGATGGATGGTTGAGATATGTTTAATTTGAATTGGATGGTTGAGATTGAGGATGTGCAAGGAATATAAGAGATGTGTAAGGGATGTGTAAGAGATGTGATGTTGTAAGGAAATGAATGGTTGAGATGGGTTGAGTTTGAAATGAATGGCTTAGATCAAAAGTGTGTAAGAGACAAGAGTACACTTTTGTGTAAGTGGTGTAAGGGAATGTTGGAAAGGATATTTGGGAAGGATTGTGGGAGATTTGGTGGTATTGGGTTTGATGGTTTTGAGGTAAATAGTATTTTGTTGAAGAAGATAATTAAGAAAAGTAATTAAGAAGAAAATAATCTAATTGTCATTAAGAGAAAAAGGTTTAGACAATTAAGATTATAAGTTGAGAAAATCATAAGTTACTTATTAGTTCAAGTAACACAATGTCGAGAATCCATAGTTTCATATCTCGTGACTTTCCACGACTCGAAGTTCTCAACTAATACCTTGGTTCAAACAAGTTAAGTGCTTTGCCTTGGTGTAAAGCATAACCCAAGTGGGAAAGGATGCGTTTACACAAAGTGACCTTTGACTTAGTTTGACCAATAAGGGAGTAAACCCATTACGTAATTAGAGAAGACGTAAGCACGGGATATGAGCATATGGGTGCTTTCACATGATGTTACGTGAAATATATAAGCTCCCTAAGTTTACAAAAGCCTTGGCTAGAGGCGATAGCTAGAAAACATGAGTTAGCGTTTTCCCGTAAATGGGTGCTTTAAAAGTTGGATCTCTCTAATCCCAAAACTCGTTTCGAGTGTTCTCAATTAAACACATAACATATTCATACCTGTATTGAATGATCCACATTTGTCGGGTAAGGGAAAAGCCGACTTTCAAAATTCGTCCTGAAAATCACAGACGCCTGGCGCGTTACCCACGCGTTGACGCGTGGGAAGCGCGCCAGCAGCAGACGTGTGATTCGGGGAATTTTGGCTAACGTTTGTTATTTTATATGTTTTGATGGTTTATTTGTCATCATTAAAATATAAAGAGATCTTGATTATGTTGCCTCAACAATCTCCCCCTTTTTGATGATGACAAATAAAAACCGAAAGCAAATAAAATTACATAACTTAGCGAAGACAAAGCGCGCCTTTGGTGTAGCTTGCGTCTTGACCTTTGCCTTGTAATTTGGAGAAGCCTTTAACGTTTCCTGAATGGTCTTCACGCTCTTGCTTTCTTTCTCCCCCTTCTGTCGAATCAAAAAGGTGGGACTTCCATTTGAAATGGGAAAGTAGCTTGTTTCAATAGCACTCGAACGTGCTCCCCCTTGAACATAGCTCCCCCTAGATTGTTGCTCCCCTTTGTTTTAAGGCGGGAATCCATGGGTCAAGAGCCTCACCTTTGCGGTGGCCTAGCTACATACAACATGCAACAAACAAGAAAATCCTCACATGTGGAAGTCCAAGATGGGTTAGGTTACCATATGGATACTTGCACCATGGGTTAGTCCACAATATATGTATAGGTCCAATATGACTCCATTGACCAAAAATTGAGCATGGCAAAAGACTAGATAACTATAACAAAACACAATCACATAAGGCTTTTTCATTTCATAGATAAAGGCATACAACAACCTAGGAACACTCATATTATATGAACATGAGATCTTAAGACAACAAAATACACACAACGTGCCTACTAAACATACTTAAACAATACATGACATAAGGAAATTATTTCTTGTGATCTACAAGGTTGTTCTCACAAGTGTCTTCACCCCTTTCTTGATGCATAATGCATGTCATGTTTGAAGCCAATGCTTGTAGCATTTTAACTCCGTCATGGAGAGATTTGAGCATTTTACGGGTTTCCTCTCTATGATCCTTGATAGCATTAAGCATGTCAATTGTGTTTTCACAACAAATTGCATGGTTACCTTCATGATGTTTTGGGCTTAAGGGCTTCCTTATCTTTTCCCAAACTTCTTCATCACCAATTCCCTTAAATGGGGATGCTATGACTTGAACATTTTGAGGAGTGCTCAAAACATCATCTTGCATTAGTTTTTCAAGATCTATCCTAGGATTTTGATTGTTTAGCATAAACCACCCATGTCCAATCCCAACACTCTCGGTTGGAGTTTGAGGGACAACATTGTTGTTAGCAATTTCTTCACTACCATTGTATGCAAGCAATGAATTAGTGTCGCTACTTTGGAGAAAGAAGTTGTCAAGAACATTGTTTGGAGAAGGTGGTTGGTCATTCATTTTTAACTTGATTGAAATTTTTACATGATCTCCTATGGGTAAGATTTCTAAACCTTAAATAATAGAGAAATTAGGTTTGGGTGAGGGTAATGATCATCATTGTTCAATGGAAATTAGGCCAAATAGTACTAAGATTCCCCATCAAGTATACCAAGTACAAAGATTAGAAGAGTATATAGGAAGGACAATGATTAGCTTTAAGGGTTGGAGTGATCTAAAAATGATTTGACCTTAGGTTACTATCACTCAATTAGTAACTATCATTTACATTTGAACAAGTAAAGTTAGACATAATTTCCCTTTTCACAAGTGTGAGTTGTGATTCAAAGATTTGTCTAGCCATATTCACAAAAGAGAAGAAGCTTTGTGACAAATTTCCTTGTTCATGACATAGAGTATAGACATGAAGACTAATTTAATATTACCAATCATTGTTTGAATAATGCATTGATGAATATTTTTCATCTTTAGAACATGTAAGTTCCTTTCATGCCTTCACATAAGACCTAATCATATAAACATGTAGGCTCTAGAAGCATCCTAATAACTTTTAACACATTTTATTTCCATATAAAGATTGTTCTCTTAAGATGCATGTATAACATAAACGTCAAAACCTATCCCAAAGCAATTTGGACCTTTGAAAAATGTCATGCCAAAAACTTAGATTTGTTTGTTTTGTGATCTAAGTGTCATTTTATTCAAGTCACCAATGACTTGTTGTATAGGATGACCCCTCGCTTCTCTCACATCCTTAGGATTGCCGTCATCCGAAACATTAACTTGTAATGTTGGCGACCCCTCATGATTTTGAACTACATGTTAGTTAATCATGTCATCCTCTATCGAAGAAGATAGTTTGGGCTCGGGCATGCTCTCATCAAAGGTCACATTGAAAGATTCCTCAATCCTCATTGTTTCCTTATTAATCACTCTGTATGCTTTACTCGTTTGAGAGTATCCTAAGAAAACACCTTCATACGACTTTGGGTCGAATTTGGTGAGGTACTCTTTGGTGTTAAGTATGAATACTTTACAACCAAAAACTCTAAAATACTCTAAGGATGATTTTCTATTCCTAAGTATTTCATAAGGTGTCTTATTAATTACCTTTCTTATATAAGCTCTATTAAAGATATAACATGAGGTCTCTAGGGCATGATACCAAAACTTTTGTGGGATAAATTGCTCGTCAAGCATTGCACGACTCATCTTTCTTAACTTACGATATGTTCTTTCAACAATCTCAAGCGATTGAGACTTGAACGGGCCCGATAAATTATAAGATATTCCATGTTGTTCACAAAAGCTTCCAAATTGCATTTTATCAAATTCACTACTATGATTTGTTTTAATTGAAACAATTGAACAATCAAGTAGGTTTTCAAGTTTCTTTCTTAAAATATTGAACTTATCTAAGACTCCTTCTTTATTTTCTAAGAACAAGACCCATGTATAATTTGAATAATCATCTACAATCATCAAAGTGTAGAAGTTTCCTTCGTAGCTTTGGATTGGGGATGGACCATACAAGTCCAAGTGAATCAACTCTAAAACCCTATTAGTTGACACTTTATTTTTATTTCTATTATTAGCTTGTCCTTGATTTCCTAGACATGTATCACAATAATGCCTTTCAAAACTCAACTTTGGTAAATTCTTTACTAGCTCGTTGGAAGCTAGGTTTTGGACTAACCTCATATTAGCGTGACCTAACCTCCTATGCCAAAGCGTTGAGTTGTCCACCATGGACGTAAGACAAATGTGTTGCTTAGAATTATCTCCTAACTTGCATGTATACAAGTTGTTTCTTTTAATGCCTTTAGCTAACACAATATCATTTTTACTAATAGTACAATCTACTTTAGTAAACTTAACCTCACAATCATCATCACTTAATTGACTTACACTAATCAAGTTAAAACTTAGACCCCTAACATGCTCAACATTGGATATTTCTATGGAGTTATGGAGGACATTACCTTTGCCGACAATTTTGCCGTTAAGTTTGCTTCCAAAAATGACTTGATTGCTGTTATACTCCATGTAAGAAGTGAACAATCTTCTATTCCCGGTCATGTGTTTAGTGCACCCACTATCCACTATCAACTCGTCCGGTTGTAGATCACTATTGGGACAAACCTACAACAAAGACATGACTCATACTTTTGGTACCCATTGTTTCTTGGGTCCATTTTGGTTAGCATGTGAGTTTCCCAAGTTGAACATTCTTGGGTCTTGAAGTAAGACACGTAATTTCTTAATACCAAAATTAGAGAAAGCGAACCAAGGATCATTTTGAAAACGATTTTGATAGCTTGATCTATAGTAGTTGTATCCTTGAGGTCTAGAGAAAGCTTGGTTTGGATAGGAGTTGTCTCTCCTTTGATAGTTGTGGTTATGTTGGTATTGAGAAGACTTTTGACCATAGAAATTTCTTCTTTGGTTATTTTGGAAAGATGGTCTTTGGTTGTATGAGGTAGATGGTCTCATATTAGGTGTAGGTAATAATGGTCTATCATTTACTCGAGGTTGTTTATAACCAAGACCATTGCGAGAATTCGAGTTAAAACTTTGTCTTGGGTTTTCTCTCCTTGCAATGGGAGCTTGATCACCTCGAGTACTTACAAAAGGAGCTTGAGGAGTAATTGGTTTAATGACATCGTTTGATGAATATCCATTTTTCCTCAGAGATCTAGCGCGTTTCTGGCGCGTTGACGCGTCGTGCAGCGCATCAGTCTCGGAAAATTTTGGAATCTCATTTTCTTTAGCCTTTACAAAAACTATTGGTTTTGTTAGACTCTCGGGAGTGGTTTTACCTTGTTTAGAAAATCCAAGACCTCCCTTATCTTGAGACATTTTTTGATGACTTAAAATGTCATCCAAATCATTTGTACTCTTTTTATATTTTGAAAAACTTAACGACTCCTTTTGAAGTTCCAACACTTTTCCATTCAAAGAGTTAACCTTAAGTGCGAGTATTTCACAATTTTTACAAGGTTCAACCACCTCTTTGCAATGTTCTAGTATTTTTACTTTACTTTCAAGTTCACAAATTCTTTCATTAGATTTGACATTTTCTAACTCTAGGAGAAGTTTTTCTTTAAGAATTCTTTCATAAGTTTTTCTAAAATCATCGTCAAACTTAACTAGTTCCTCATTCTCCTTTTGTAAGTTGATAGTATCTAAATTACTAGAAGAAGAAGAGTTTAGAGATACCTCAAGGTTTTCTTGAGCCATGAGACATGTGGTGTCATTAGTTGGTTGTTCTTCATCTTCACTATCACTCCATGCTCCACCCACAAATGCCTTGTTCACCTTGGGCTTAGGACATTCATTGATGAAGTAACCCTTTTCTCCGCAATTGTAGCATCCTTGGGTTCGCCTTGAGTTCTCTCCAACCTTGTTGTCAACACCTTGGTTTCCACCAAAGTTGTTTCTTCCACCATTTCCTTGGTTACCAAACCTATTATCTCGCTTAAAGTTTCCACCTCTTCTAAAGAACTTCCTAAAGTTTTTGGCCATGAGGTTGTACTCTTCGTCGTCCACCTCATCTTCTTCATCACTATCATCTTGGCCATCACATTCTTGACTTCTTGTGACCTTAGCTTTGAGAGCCAAAGACTTTACTTTCTCCTTCTTGTCTTTGGTGCTAGCCTTGTCATTTTCGAGAATCATCTCATAGACTTTGAGATTGCCGATAAGATCATCAAGAGGGAGTTCTGCCAAATTCTTAGCTTCTTCTATGGCCGTCACTTTTGGTCGCCACTTGATCGGAAGGGCTCGAAGGAACTTTCTCACATGATTCTTGTTATAAAAACTAGAATCAAGAGCCGTGAGGCTTGTGATTATAGCATTGAATCGTGTGTAACCATTGTCAATGGTTTCATCGTCGAAGATTGAGAATTTCTCATATTGTTGTATGAGCAAGTCAATCTTGCAATCTTTGACTTGTGAGTTCCCTTGGTGGGTGATGATGAGCGAACGCCATATCTCCTTGGCGGTTTTGCACACATGAACTCTCTCGAACTCCCTTCGGGGTAGAGCATTATAAATCATCATCTTGGCTTCATCATTCTTGCCAAATTTTCTCCTTTCATCATCTTTTAGATCCGCAAATGGCTTTTCCACCATCAACTTTGTTTCCGGATCTTCCACCATGACCACAAAATCTCCATTTTGAATGATCTCCCATGGATCAAGATCTTTCGACCTAACATAGGTCTCAAACCGGGTTTTCCAAAAACAAAAACCATCGGTTTCTAGCAAAGGTGGTCTTTGCATAGAACACCCCTCAACATAGTTCTCTTGAGCCATGGATCTATACTCTACTTTACCAAAAATCTTGTTTAGGATTTTAGATTTTTGGAAAAGATTTTTTTGACTTAAAACGACTTCTTGGGAAGGCTTTAAAGCTAAAAAACTTGAGTATTACGCTCTGATACCAATTGTAGAACCGTAGAGGGGGGGGGTGAATATGGTTTCTTCGAGTTTTTAGATGTTTAAAAACTTTAAGCCAAAGAGAACACCAAGTGGTTGTTCAATAATCCAACAACCACAAACACAACCAAAGTATATAAAGCGAGTAAAGAGAGACACCACGATATATACTGGTTCGGGATGGGGGGTTATACCATCCGTACGTCCAGTTGCGAATCCACGACACGATACTATTCAACTAGTATAATCCTTTCGGTGGACTACAAACCGTTACAATTCACTCCACCAATATTCAACAATATTGATGCTCACAAAGAAGGAGTTACTCCCACGGTATTCCGCCCTCGAAAACCACCCTAAAGAATCTCGCGATTCGACTTAACCTATGGGTCACCAAGACCACTACCAAGACTTCCCACGGAAGTATCAAACTCCAACTAGATCCCCAATGATCTAGGCTTGGTCACCAAGACACAAGACTTCCCTTACAAACAAATGAATGAATATGAGTTTGTTCAACCAAGTCCTAACCTAACCTAGAGACTCGATTGTAGTAGAAAGGGTATAAGATAAAAGACCCTCGACACGATCACAAGAGTGGATTAGGTTCTTGTGATTCTTCCCTTGCAAAGTAGAAGTGTTCTTTCAAATGATGTTATATGAAAATCAAGAAAACAAGAGATAGAATTAGAGGATTAGAGAGAAAGAATGTAGAGAGAAAGAATAATGGCAAGGGGTGAGGAATACAAGAGGCAAGGGAGGTATTTATAGGCAAAAACCCAAACTTGGGAATATTTTACCGAGGCCGGCGAGTCACCCACGCGTTGACGCGTGGGTGGTGCGCCAGACACCCAGGGAAAATATTCCCGAGGCTTTGGGTGTTTGGCGTTATAAATGCCTTACCTTGCTAAACCCCCAAGGGTAGAAGAGTAGAAATGGTAATTTGGTAGGGGTAGAAATGGTATTCCTCACATGGCATAATAAAGAAGAGAGTATGCGATTGGTTAATCCTCAAGGGAAGGGTTAAGGTGTAACTATGGTTAGGTTAAAGGTTTAGAAGTTAACCATGGTTAGGTTTAGAGAGTTAACCATAGTTGGGTTAGGTTGTATGTTGGTTAGGTTAACCAAGGTTGGGTTAGGGTTGAGTGTTGAGAACTAACCATGGTTGGAAGAGGTGAACCATGGTTGGGTTAGAAAAGAGAATATTCCAAAGGTATATTCCTTTGCTTGGGGGGAAAGGTTGGATGGAGGGTTGAGATGAGTTTGGTTTGAAATAGATGGTTAAGATGTGTTGTAAGGGATTGGATGGTTGAGATGGTTTTGGTTTGAAATGAATGGGTGAGATCAAAGTGTCCTTTTTGCTTGGGGAAGAAGGTGATCCAATGGTTAGGATTGAATTGGGTTTGAAATGGATGGTTGTGATTAAACACATGTGTTGTAATAGAGAAGAGATTGGATGGATGGTTGAGATGTGTTTAATTTGAATTGGATGGTTGAGATTGAGGATGTGTAAGGAATATAAGAGATGTGTAAGGGATGTGATGTTGTAAGGAAATGAATGGTTGAGATGGGTTGAGTTTGAAATGATTGCTTAGATCAAAAGTGTGTAAGAGACAAGAGTACACTTTTGTGTAAGTGGTGTAAGGGAATGCCGGAAAGGATATTTGGGAAGGATTGTGGGAGATTTGGTGGTATTGGGTTTAATGGTTTTGAGGTAAGTGGTATTTTGTTGAAGAAGATAATTAAGAAAAGTAATTAAGAAGAAAATAATCTAATTGTCATTAAGAGAAAAAGGTTTAGACAATTAAGATTATAAGTTGAGAAAATCATAAGTTACTTATTAGTTCAAGTAACACAATGTCGAGAATTCATAGTTTCATATCTCGTGACTTTCCACGACTCGACGTTCTCAACTAATACCTTGGTTCAAACAAGTTAAGTGCTTTGCCTTAGTGTAAAGCATAACCCAAGTGGGAAAGGATGCGTTTACGCAAAGTGACCTTTGACTTAGTTTGACGATTAAGGGAGTAAACCCGTTACGTAATTAGAGAAGACGTAAGCACGAGATATGAGCATATGGGTGCTTTCACATGATGTTACGTGAAATATATAAGCTCCCTAAGTTTACAAAAGCCTTGGCTAGAGGCGATAGCTAGGAAACATGAGTTGACGTTTTCCCGTAAATGGGTGCTTTAAAAGTTGGATCTCTCTAATCCCAAAACTCGTTTCGAGTGTTCTCAATTAAGCACATAACATATTCATACCTGTATTGAAAGGTCCACATTTGTCGGGTAAGGGGAAAGCCGACTTTCAAAATTCGTCCCGAAAATCACAGACGCCTGGCGCGTTACCCACGCGTTGACGCATGGGAGGCGCGCCAGCAGCAGACGTGTGATTCGGGGAATTTTGGCTAACGTTTGTTATTTTATATGTTTCGATGGTTTATTTGTCATCATTAAAATATAAAGAGATATTGATCATGTTGCCTCAACAATGTTAAACACACTTTTATTCTTTGGATGACCATTCAAAAGAGATTACAGACTCAAGATAGAATGATGATCTAGAATAATAATGTGGATATGAGATGTGCTCTATGTAAATGGTGTTGTGACTCTCATGATCACTTATTTTTTCAGTGTGAGTTCTCTAAAGAAGTGTGGACAACAATGAAAGTTAAGTGCACTGGAAATGATTTGCTTGATGAATGAGATTTAATTATTCATGAATTGTGTCTTATGCCTAAATGTAATAACATTGGTATCATTCTCAAAAAATTGGTTCTTGCTGCTACTATTTATCATATTTGGAATGAAAGGAACTGCAGGCTCTTTCAAGATAAAAGGCAAGAAAGTAAAACAGTTGTGAAGATTATTTGTGACAATATTAGACTGAAGCTTATGAGCTTAAAAGTTAAAGATAATGCTACTACCAAGAAAATTGCTACACAATGGGATGTCAAGTTAAATACTCAGCAGAAGTTAAGTGCTTAAGGGGTGTTTGGATATGCATTTTAAAAGAATAGTTGATTCTGTATCTAATGGGAATTTGATTGAAAGTGGATGATATGAAGATCTGCTTGTGGAATATGCTCCTGGTTCTTTTAAAGGGTGTTTGGATTCATGTTTAACAGAAGCAAAAAGTCTTACATTGCTGCTATTATCTTTTACAAGCCATTACAATTGTGAGGTACCTTGTATCTTGGAGTCCTATCTTGTGTAACTGTACCTATATTAGACTCATAGTTGTTCCTAATTTGGCCTTAGGAGGAAATTAGGAAGCTATGCTTGGCTATGTAGGAGGTATATCACAGTAAGGATGTACCATAAAGTATGGCCTCCTTTTGTGAAGGGTAAATGGCTTTGGAGGCCTATGTATGATGAGTGGAATAGCGAGGAATAAAAGATGAACCTGCTTGGTCCATTCAATACATAGGCATAAGAGGTAATGGTTGGTCCTCCCTCAAGGGGAATGTTTCTAAATGTGTGAAGCCGATTGTAAAGATGGAAATGTAGCACATTTGGAAGAGCCCTTGATTTGGAGGGGTTATGGGTTCCTAGTGATGCCATTCTCCAATTCCACCTTTGTCTACTGTGGTGGCAGGTTGAGTGGCTTGGTGGAATTGAGCAATGGAAATGTAGCTAGATGGTAGGTGCAAAAAAAGGTGAATAGATGTACTGTGAATGAAGGTGCAGAATGCAATTGCTCTGTTTTTATGTTTAGTCAGAGTTTAGTTGTAGCATATATTGGATATAAGTATGTTTAGTTAGAGTTTAGTTGTAGCTGAATTGATGTTTTCAGTTTGTATAAGATTTGGGTGTGTCCAAATCTTTGATTTTTAAGTTTTCTGATGTACAATCTTTTGATATATTAATATAATTCACCTTTTGCACAAAAATAAAATAAAATAAAACTTTAAAAATTTTGATGGAGAATTTGATTGAGGAACAAAACACATAATATAAGTGTCAAATTTATGAGAATAAAAACTTAAAAAAATATGAGATAATTAATAAAACATTAGTGGTTGAATTTTAAATATATTATATGGAGTTAAGTGTAAAATTGAAAATTTCCATGTCTTTTTAATAACTTTAGATAATAAACAAATAACCCTTACACTTTATACCCTTACACTTTATAATATGAACTTTGTTTACAATTACATGAGTATTAGTATTAGTTTGAGACTTTCATCCATTAAACTTACAAAATTTTATAAATGTATGAATTTATTTTAATATACGTTAAATACTTTTAAAATAAATATTAGTTTTAAACTTTCATCTATTAAAATATCTTTTTACTATGTACGTTAAATATAAATAAGAACTCATATTATCCTATTTAAAAGTTTAATCTATACGCACACGGGTTTGAATATAAAATATAGTTAAATTATTATTAACGGTAATATAAATATCAAATGATAAGTATGAGCTACTGTGATATGAAAATAAATATACGCGATTGTACTTATAACGATTTATGTAATTATTATTTAAAGTTTATATATAGATATCCGGAAATTTTTTTTTTTTAAATTTTACGGAGTATATTTTAACTTCATCAACGCTCATTATGTGCTACTAAACTTGCACATTTTGTACAAAATAATATCAATAGTAAAAGTTAAACAACAACATCAACCTCAACATTAACGTCTATGTCAGCTAAACAAAGTTAAATCTTTTATCCAATAAAATTTTATAAAATATTAATTGATATTAATACATAATGAAAAACTCATGCATACTTATTAGTTGTACTTATATTACAATTTTCACGGTTAAATTTTTATATGTCCATATAGTAAACAAAAATTTTAAAATAAATTTGATTTATATGTAAACCCATGTGATCAAAGAACCTTTAACCCAATAACATTATAAAGAGATACGCTCAAGAATCTAATACTAGGTCGATGCCACGATTATATTTACAATTTCTGCTAACTATTTTTTTTACTTTCGTACATGTTGATGCTCTAACTTTTTAAAATATACATAAGATTTTCTGTTTTTAAACAATAATACTATATAATTAAATTTTTTTAGAAAAACCCTGTGCGTGCACGGGTATTATAAGTAGTATCACAACTAATTAAACACATCTTAAGTTCATTTTTTTGTAGCATTATTAATATACGTTCTTTATCATTAATACTAATCAGTGAACTTTTTTTTTTGAACACAATCAGTGAACTTGATGATTTAAACTTTTTATAGCATTCAAATGCCATGAGGCGTAGATACAACATTTGAATTAGGGGTGTTCTTCGGTTCGGTTTTCGGGTTATTCGATTAATTTGGTTCAGCTAATTCGGTTAAAAGTTTTTTTAGGGTCAAACCGTGAACCAAACCAAACCGAATTCAAATTCGGTTTTCGGTTCGGTTTGGTTGAATTCTAGTTCGGTTTGGTTCGGTTCGGTTTTCGGTTTAATCCAAATTACACACTTTATTTAAAAAAAAGAAAAATATACAAATATATTTAGCCAAAAAAATTATTTGAAACATAAAAAGTATTTTTTAATATTAGGATAAAATTTTATTGTTATATATATATATATATATATATATATATATATATATATATATATATATATATATATATATATATATAACATTTTATTGATCTTTATATATATATAAATATATAGAAATATATAAATTTATATGAATTCGGTTTTCAGTTCGGTTTTCGGTTTTGATTACCAAAATCATATCCAAACCGAGAACCAAATTAAAAGTTCGGTTTGGTTCGGTTTTGAAAAATTCGGTTTGGTTCAATTTTCGGTTTATTCGGATTTTTCGGTTTTCCTGCTAACCCCTAATTTGAATAGCTTATTTGGAGAGTTTGCTTTTACACGAAAATAAAGCATATGTCATTACTACAACACCGGACTCAACAAAGCCCAAACCAAGTTAAATGGCCCAAATATCATATCAACTTTGGCTCGAATCATCCAAACTGGTTCGAGCCATAATTTCCTTGCCTGAACAAATTACGGCCGCCGGAAATTCTCGTGCGGTAGCAAAACTACATCTATTGTCCAATACGGTACGTTAAAAGGCTAAAAATACATCAGTGCTTTCTCACGTTGGTAAAGTAAAAACTGAATAATGGAATTTTGTTGAAAGATGTTTCGCTAGTTCCATCTCTTATATGAAGAACTTTTTACATGCACAAAGAGCTACCATAAGCACATAATCATCGGATCATTCAACATTTTAAAATCTTAAACTACTTCATGTGCCTCCCAGTAATAACGATTGATGAACTTCGTCTGCAAAAAAAAAAAAAAAAAAAAAAAAAGTTTTGAGTAAACATGTACTATAGATTATGAAAGATCAAGGGCAAACATGTAATTATGTAAAAGTAGCGCAGACAAGTAACTTGATGGCCTTCATCTTAATAATAACCGCAATAAGCTTTAAAAGCTAATATATATAGGTTCCTGGTTTGGAGTTCCAAAGGGTTGCCAGGCCATTATTAATAATCTATATGTTAAATAAAGTGATTTAGTAGGTTATACTTTCGGTAAGGTTCCACCAGCTTGGAGCTTGAAACCATTTCAACCTCAATTATGGGAACTTAGACCTTTTGATGCGTTAGAGATTAAATAAAAAAACAGCCTATAAACGGGCCAAAATTACCAGCTTTACGGTATAATAAGAAATTTACCGGCTAAAGAAAATGATAAGCAATCAAAAGATTCTTTAGGTAACTTGAGGGAAAATAAACAAACCTTTTTGGGGACTTTTGGGGAGTAGTTTGTAGCATCAGGGTAGAATTTATAAAACCTTATCCTCCGATCCTCACTTGCCTACAAGATGTCATTTTACAAAATTATAATGAAAAATCGAGAAGCCCTTTTCTCAAATATGATTACAGAAATTTTATCATGTCAACATTAATCTATAAATTTGAGAAAACATAGACTTATATTGATATATAATCAATAAAACCAGAATTAACAAAATAAATTGAAAAAGCTTTACCTCTTCCAGGAAATTGTCATGATCAAAGTCTGCAAAATTTTGATTCAAGTTAATCCACCTTATAGATGCAATATTAATGAAAAGCAAAACTAATGAATGAAATGATATTACTGAAACAGATAGTATTCAATACTGATTTACTTACATGGCTCGTAGGAACCAGATTCCTTTTCACGATTAATGTTTCCACTGCGTCAAAACCAAATTTTAGTCATATAGTTAATGTAGTCAAGAAAATCAGAATGAAAGGGTAGATTTAGAAAAGGGGATCATACCCTCCTCCTCCCAGATGTGTTAGTATGAAAATACGAGGTTTTGCCTTAGAAGCTGCAGCCCTGGAAAAATGAGATGGAAAAATGAGACTTCCTTTATAAGAAAAATGAGATGGAAAGTTAGACTGAAAATCTATCAAATAGAGATCGACTTCCTCCATAAGAAAAGAAAAAAGTATTCTTACGTTGGTGATGTGTAAGGCACCCATTCCAGATTACAGCTTTGCATGTCCACAATTTCTTCATCTCGTAGAGTGCAAAGTGGATAGAGAATTCCAATCTTATCGGAAGGTGGGCATGAAGATGATACCTTATCGACCAATAGTATATATTGTTAGAATGAAAACAAGAACTAAAGTAATTGCCTGGATGATTATTTTCATAATGTCCAGCGCAACAAATACCATTGTTTTCCGCCAGATGGAACCATTCTACTTACCGCAGTGATGATGGGTATGCAGGTGTATATTTCTTTATCATTCATCAAGGCAACGGTCGCTGAAAACAAAGAAAGTTAAGAAATGTTTTATTTTGTCTTTTTCAACAAAGTTTCATTGATATACTCCAAAGTGTATAGTCTCCTTTTAGGACATAAACGGATGTAATACTTACGTTCCAGAGAAGAAAAAAGATACACATTTGCGGCATTTAAGGGCCCATTCTCTTCCAATGCATTCTGATTATGTGATTGCATGATTAATAACTTTTGTTAGTCCAATTAAACAATATGAGCACGTAAGTTTTTCATATAAAAATACGCACCTGCAGATTATTAAAGCTCCATTGGTACTCCATAGGCATAGTCCACTGCGCCATGTCAAAAAAAAAATCAGTTGTGTAAACAAATTAATTAAAACTATCTAACAGATAGAAAATGATGGTAGCACTAACAAATTCCGGTGAGAACCCAACAGGTAAAACATGCTTCCACAACTCCTGCTAAATTAAACAAAAACAGATTAGTAAAATGTAAAAACCAAGCAAGTAAAAAAAAAAAAAAAAAAAAAAAAAAAAAAAACATTTGCAGCTTTATGCCACTGATCACGGTACACAAGACATTTGGATGTCGGGTAGTAGAGGTGGCAATTTGTGCCTAAAATTAAAAAAAAAATTGGCTAATTTTGACACATTTGCAAAAGATTTGGGCACATTTAGCCCCCTCATTTTTTTGAATTGGGCATATATAGCCCATGTAAAAGTTAAACGGGCACATATTTTCTCTAAATTGGAGAACGTTACAATTCTTTTAAAGTAAAAACTTATAGATTTAATATGTTTAATTGTTTAAAAATAAATGAGGTGTTACGTTCGAGGAATTTATATCGTCGTTTTGGGTCTTTTCTAAAGCGATTTGTATAACATGCGCCGTTTGGCCCACGCCCATTTAGCCCGTGGCCCGTGCCCGCCCCTTTTGCCACCTCTATCGGGTAGTGACCGTTTGCCCAGTTGGGTAAACATTCTCTGGCAACCTCTACTCAATTAAAAAACAATAGAAGACGAAGAAAAGAAAAAATCCAAAGTTAAACAGTATAATCATAATGACTTGCGACGGAGAATAAAAAAAGAGACTAATATCGATAGACCTAACCAATCAACAAGAATTAAAATGATGCAAAATCACAAATAAGTTCTATAAAAATAAATGAAACTTACAGAGGTGCCGCACTGGTCTTCATAACGGTTCTCCATCCCTTCTGAATAAAAGAAGAAACAACAACAGGAAAGGAGTCGATTCAGATTTTAGTTGAAATGTTACTTGAGTATTATATGAGGATCATAAACAAATAAATGGTGATACATAATCAACCACATGCACCATACGTATCATGTATGCATCAACTGCTTTTGTCATGTAAAGAATGGTCCGTGTAAACACATAACACTAATGACAAAACATATGGATACAGACATCTAAATAGAAACCTTAACTCGGTGCCAAAAACAGCATTACATTAACATAATTCTAACAAAATCAAAGAAACAGGACCAAGTTGTTATTATGGTTTTTTTCAGAATCAATCCTTATACAAATTATAAGTTTCATATACAAATTATATCCGAATCTTTAATCTGAATCTTATGAATTTGTTAGTTTAATTTTTTTGTAAACCTTAAAAAAGATGAAAATCAACCAGTCAACATCATAGATAAACTTGAAGATACAAGATTATAAATAAATGATTAAAAAAAACCCTTGAATTCTTTTAGTTTTCGACCGAACGGAAGTCCGAAACTTGAAAACAAACACACAATTTGCAGCAGCTAATATGTTCAACAGAAAAGAAAGAAACCTTGCACATATTGCCTCACAAACTTAACATCCATTGAATAGAGATGAGGGGGAAGAAAACTGACTCGAGATACAATTAGAATACATAGTCGGCTGTGACTCTTAAACAAAAAGAAAGGCACGTTTGCTTGGGACACAAACAAATACAAACATTCTTACTCCTATACTTGGCTGATAAAAACTAAACATGAACACTTTAACCTCTAGACCTAAACATATACTAATATAGAGACTAAACTCTTAACAATTTCCAACCAATTTGGGTTAACCTCCACATATTGCCTCACAAACTTAACATCCATCGAATTATAATTAATAAATAAATGAACAGACCACAGGTTTGCATGTTACCTTAATTCTCTTGGCAATACTAATTAGTTTCTCAGTCGTGACTGAATATTGGTTGATGAGTACTGGTATAAATGAAGTTATTATAAGTTTAACATAAAGCAATTGAAGGCAAACGGGCAACAAGCTGCGCCGCCAGCCCTTTTTGGATTGCAAAGCTAATCCGCTGAAAGAGTTCTAGGTCTAGGTCCTAGAAGAGTTCTAGGTCCTTGTAAATAAATTTATAACCCTGAATCCATTTTATATCTAAAATAATCCAAGATCCATCGATATATATGATCTAGTAGTTAAAAAATACGTAAACTGTAGAAAATTTTACCTTATAATTACGTAAGAAGAAGAAGTCGATAAGCTTGTTACGCTAAATAAATAAAATCAATCTATCTATTTATAAACTAGCAAAAATCAAATAACCGACCATATTGAAAAAAGGTTTCGTGTTGGGCCCTTAGCAGGTCAATTGGGCCACGGCAAACGGATCAAGAAAGCACCAAAGTGGCAAGAATCTTATCTTTTGTGATGGGCTATAATTTATCTACCATATTTATTTCAATGTTTAGGAATGTCTTTGTGTCATATTATGTGGAAAACTAGAAGGGGGTTGAATAGTTTTCCCCTTTTTTTCGTTTATAAAAAGTTTGTTTTAAAATGTTGATTCGAATTTATTCAATTGTTTGTTTGAAAAACCTTCAATTAGAGTATAGTATGAAAATAACATATAATCAATATGATCAATTATATATGTGAGCTTTTGGATTAGTTTTCCAAACTTAGTTTTATGAATGGAGCTTTGGTTTTTTTGGGTAAAAGGTCAACGACCCGGTAAATATATGGAGCTTTGGTTGATCTTTATGTGAATACGTTTTCCTTTTAAAATCTTAAAACGTTTTGTATCAAATTATCTATCAAGTTAAACTCAATATGAGAAGTGTGAATAATGATCTATTAGACTATATCATATAATTATACACATAATCACAATATTAACTTGTAACTATAACACAATTAATCATCATGACAATATAAACAACTATCAACACATATGTGCAGGCATAGATATAAAGCGATAAGTGCAAGAATAAATATAAAGAGATACAAGAAAGAGAATGCAAACTGGACACGATGATTTATAGTGATTCGGCTACAAGGACACCTTCCTTGCCCTACTCCACTCCCCGAGTCACCTACTCGAGAGTTTTCTTCACTACTCAACAAGCTCCCTTTTGGCAGAGAAAACCTTACACAACTTTTGCTTACACCAATTAACAACACTAAGCTAAATGTCGAGTTCTAATAGAAGCTAGAACAAATCTCACAACTTCAATCACTACACAACTTCTACACGACTTCACGACTTCTTCACGGCTTCACGACTTCTTCACTACTTCACAACTTCTTCTATACTCCACTACATATTCACACATCTATTTCTTCACAACTACATAACTTCTCCACACTACTACTTCTTCCCACTACTTCTTACTCACTCATAAACTCACTACTAAGTAAGATCATCTTGATCTACTTATTACATATACATAACTCACAACTTCACATAAGCACTAACTAGATCCTAATACATCTTTGGCTTTAAGATAGGGAAGATTCTTCTCTTGCACTTTGAGTGGTGAAGGATTGGATCACTTGAAACAAAGACTTATAATCTTATAATCAAAGGATTTAGAAGGATGTTTTGAAGGGATTGGGATTGAAAATTTTCGTGCAAAAGGTGAGGTAAAATTGCAGAAATGAACCAGTATTTATAGGCAAAAATTTCTGACAACTGGAGCGTGCCGGTCCCCTTAATTGTATGGCCGGTCCCTTTAATTACCAAAATTGGTGAAAAAGGGTCAAGTGAAACGGTCAGAAATAGTCAGAAATCTTTGTCTTTTCTGGTGAAAGTTTATTTGGTGAAAAACTAACTGATTTTGGTTAAAAATTTGAATTCATCTATTTGTTATGAATTAAACATTTTTCTTTAATTACCAAAATTGTTTTTCAAAAATATATAACATGTTTATATCATTTTATAAACTTTGTAATGTTTAAAAAATCCCTTTGATCATAAAATGTATTAGACATTTGTTTGTACATACCTTAAGTGATTGTTGAAGCATACTAGAGACGTTGAGATGTCGAGGTTTGTTGACGTATGAATACATAGATGAATTTTGATCACAAGTAACTTATGCACTTTACGTTATATGTTGTAACTTACATCTTTGTCATCATCAAAACATGAAGAGGATGTTTAGATTAAATATCGTAATATTTATGCCAACATATTAGAAATGTCTTTGTGTCAAGAGTCCTTATTTAGGTATGTTTCGTATTTATCTTGTGTTACAAGTCTGTTATTCGGCTATATATACCGAATAGATTATTAATGAAAGTTGATAGTTTTGTCAAATAAATCTCTACTTTCTCTTATCTATTCTTACAGAGCTTGCACAGTGCTACATTGATGTGAGTAAGTCGTATCAAGTGGTGCTTTCATTGCACTCATGTTCATAGATGAAACACCGGTTTGAGGGTTGCTTAAAGAGCAACAGGATCGACCCGAAACTTTGGCGCATCAGCAGGCCGCGACCTTCCAGTTGCAGTTTGATGTGTTACGTGCCGAGTTGCGACTTAAACTAACCCTATACGAATAGGTTCAAGAGAGTACTTTCATCTTCAAGTACATGACCACAATCAAGCCTTCAAATACATGACCGCAATCAAGCTTAACAAAGCTCACACGAGCATATGACATATGATAAACCACCATCGTAGAAAGGATAAACATAAGCACAATCAAATCTGTCAACATGATTGCCAAGCAAGAGCAAACTTGATAAGCAAAAACTTAAGATGAAAGATAAGATATAGCACTAGACAACTTTAGCACCAATAACTAGGTTTAGCATAAGCATTGTTTAGAGTCTGCAAAATCAAAGTCACTATAGAGTAACTAATTTAAATGCATTTGGAATATTGTCTATCGTAAACAAGAACTAAAGTGCCATCAATAAACTAACTCCATCACCTTTAGGACCATGATCAAGTAATCGTACTTTCTGGTCTCCGCTTCAACCTAAAAAAATCTCATCAAGAACCTTCAAATTTGATGGAATTATAAAACCTTTAGCTTTTAAACGAGTGAGAGTCTGCCAACAAAAAGATAACGTAAAATGAGAATTGATTGTTATAAAGTCAAAATGAAAATGGAATTGGTATGATTCATATAAGTGATCGACATATCCAAACAACCACAAATTCCCAAAGTAAAAAAAAAAAAAAAAAAAAAAAAAAAAAAAAAAGTTTATGTACCTCTAAACATAATTCCCCAATTTTAACCTCCTTGGCATGGGCAAGGTTACGTAGATGTCCTTTAAGCATCTCTTCATGTATTTGTTGCATGTCCGTTGAATAATTTAGTTCAACGTTAATTAGTGAAGACACATTTAGCAACATAAGACCCTTAGACAAATGTCCTTTGATTGCTAGTGACAAAATATACGGAGCATTGATATGGATGATATACATAAAATTCTTCAACCCCAAGTTCTTAACACTCTTGTTAGTAGCATTATCAATCCGCTCAATTCCATAGCAACAATCTAACTCCAAAGTTTTCAAAAGAGGACTTCCGGATAAAATATTTTCAATCATATTTTGGTCTATTTTCGTTCCTCTAATATGCAAAGTCCTAAGGTTTTCTTAACTAATGACACCCGCTTGTTCAAATTTGCACCTACACAAGCTAACATGGATAAAACTTGAACATGTGAAAAAAAGCCAGGTAAAACAAACCCATCGAATCTATCAGAAGAATAAAGACACCACTGGTAAGTCATATTAAAATCAACCTCTTGAACATTACCACTAATAGCACTACGAATACAGTCGCTGACATAAATCTGGTTGTGTTAATAGGCATGCAGTTTGCGCTTGTTGACTTGATGGGTCTGACTTCTTAAGATTCTTTTGAGGGATGAATAGAATTACACTAAGTTAAATGGGTAAAGAAAAGATTAGAAAGCTGAGGCCAAAGATGCTGCCATCTTTTGGAAAGAGTAGCTGTTCTTATGGCATATTTTGTGTCATCTAAACAAGATAGGATTTCAATGAGTAGGCAATCTGATAATAAACTTATTCGATCTTCTATTATTGGCATGATGGTAGAACAAACACAGCCGCCTGCCTCACCAAATCATCTGATTTATTTACTTCCCCTAGAAGAAAAATAATCGGGTTTTTATTAGAGTAGAATGTGGCCCACAACCCACCTTGATAATGAATTATCTTTCTTTTTAACATAAATAAGCAAAATTAATTAATTATTATACGAGTACCTGTGCATAACAACGGTATTTTCTAGCATCAAACAACTATAGTTGTGATCATATTGTGGTACGTGTTTCGTGTAATGTTTAAACATAAAACGTGAAAATATCAAAATATAATTGCAAGAGGTTGTAACATGCGATAATCCAACTAAAACAATAATTCTTAGCATGTATCAAAGAACATATAAAAACATTTAATGAAACTGAAAATAAAAATTACATCAATTATTAGATAACTAACAATGCGATGTACAACTTGTGTTAACGCTCAGTTTGCGTCAACCAGTGTGTATGCATTTTGTTTCAAAATTTTATAAGATTTTAAAACTTACAAAAGCAACACAATTTTTAAATTTGAACTAATTTACATTATCATCTAACATAAATTTAGGTAGCATCGTTTACTCATTTTGACAAAAACTTTTATCAAGTAACATAAATTTAGGTAGCACAGTTTACACATTTTGACAAAATTTTTTATTTTAACAACTTATATACCAAATCTATCAAATATATAAAAATTTACACACACATACTTTACACAGCTTATCTACAATGTATCAACATACTCCTTAATTTTCACATTCATTCTACCATAATATACCTAACAATTTTATTAACAAAACATACAAAATGATAAAAAGATAACCAAACACAATTTACAAAAAAAATTTAAACAACCTTTATTATACTAACCAATATACCAACATATTTTAAAATAAACTTTACACAACCTTCATATGCTTCTTACTTTCCTTTTAGTACACATAACAAAAAAGACCAAAAGGAAAGTGTATGGATCTAAAAAAAATACTTGAAAACTTGAAGTGTTTGTCGTCGGCAGTGCTTATTTCAGCTGCGGCTGAGTATTCCGTCAACATAGGCGGAGGCGGCTGGACTGAAAAAAACAAAAAATCGTTATAAAACTATGATATATATATATATATGTGTGTGTGTGTGTGTGTGTGTGTGTGTGTGCGCGCGCGTGTGTGTGTATATATATATATATATATATATATATATATATATATATATATATATATATATATATATATATATATATATATATAGGGGGACTTTCTTACGAGAACTATTTTATCTGCGAGAACTGAGAGAACTACCAAAAACATACATGCACGCCTTTTAAAATAAAATAAAAATACATGCAAATCATCAATAATCGTAAACATCCACCTATGTTCTTCAATATCATTATGAACTCATCCTCTTTTTTCACAAAAACCTTACACACGGCCGCAATATTGTCGTTGCACGTCTTGTAAGAACATACATGCACACCTTCAAAGAAATTTTTTGTATTTCGAATTTCTTATCAAATTCTTTAGAACAACTACGTTTTTTTTAAAACATATGTGTTGTTTTGAAAACATATGTGCAAAAATACAATTATTGAAGACGTGCATGTATGTTTTTTGTGGTTCTCTCAGTTCTTGCGGATAAAATGGTTCTCGTTTGAAAGTTACACTATATATATATTATCTTTATTTTCAGAACCCTGTTAAGTGTGCGAACTGCGAGAACTCCAATTTTGCATTAGAAAACATGTATGTTCATATAAAATATGTATGTTTTCTTACATACACCTTAATACACATACATGCGTAACATACATTTTCATATAAAACCCTGTTAAGTGCAACATATCAATGCAAAATGGTTTTATATGAACATGTATGTTACGCAGGTATGTGTATTAAGGTGTATGTAAGAAAACATACATGTTTTATATGAACATGCATGTTTTCTAATGCAAAATTGGAGTTCTCGCAGTTCCCGTACTTAACAGGGTTCTGAAAATAAAGCTATATATATATATATAGACACACACACACGGATAATCCTTCAAAAGTTGTTTAATATATAGATCTATAGAAAAAAAAGTACATGAAAAACCTTTCTGTTATGGTGGGTTTGAGGCATGGTGGTGGAGGCTGTGACGTGGTAGTGGCTGTGACATGGTAATGGTTGTGACGTGGTGGTGTTGGTGGTCTACGGCTGTAACGTGGTGGATGCAGGGTGGTGTTGTTGGTGTTGGCGGCTATAACTTGGTGTCGACAGGTGGTGGTCAGATTGTGATGTGATGTTGTTGTAAATGAGTGTGAATGTATGATGTTGTAAAAGTCAATAAATAGGAAGAAGTGGTACTTGGTGGAGGGTGTGTGAGGAATGAATAAGAGAGAAGGATAGTTGTAAATGAGTGTGAATGTATGATGTGTTATCACAGAGGATGAATTAATATGTGAGGCAATGTCCAACCTTGCATTTTAATGTCCAACCTTGCATTTTCTTCAATAGTTCGATTTGCATATAGTTTCTATTTTTGATTGGCATAAAGTTTCTATTTTGGATTTGCATTGATTAATTCATTGGCAATTCACTCGCAATTCACTTATGATTTTCAATTTGCATTCATTGACTAATCATTTCTGACATTGATTGACATAATGGTCATATACTTTCCATATTCAAAACAGATTTACTCATCGAGGCAACATTCATTCGATTTTCTAAACTTTAACAAGGGCATTATGAGGATTGACCAAAAATTTGGTTTTTCACTTTTCACATTTGACCATTTTTCTATTATAAGTAGTTAAGATAAGGGAGTTGATACTCCCACCATATTTATTGATTCAAATACCACAACTGTGCATTGCAGTGTTATACGGTACAATACTGTAATGCACAAGTTGTGGTGCAAGCATTAAAAAATGTGTTGGGAGTATCAACTCCCTAATTATAAAGGGACAGACAAATTCTTCTAACGTTTCACCCGTTAGTAAAAGTGACAGCATAATATCAAATGCTACATGCATTATATAAAGAGCATTGATTGGGATGCTTAACTCGTATGCCTAATAATATGCCTAAACATATGTGTCAGCATCCTATTGGGGACGGCAGGGGGACCAACTTCTTCACAAACCAATAATTTATGGCCATATTTATTAAGCACACAATTAGTCACATATTTTAGGCCTCCTAATCATTTTCCTTATATAAATACTCAAAACTGAATGCTATTAAGTTGTGAAGATGGCATGCTTTTCGATTTGTTAATAAAAAGGTGTTTGCTCAGTGATATTTTACATAAATATATGAAATAAAAAAGTTTTGCCCAATAATAATAATAATAATAATAATAATAATATCTTTCTAGTGCTCTACTCACGCCGCTGATTAAGCCCGGAGGTGGTATCCGTCCCATTGCTGTGGGGACTATTTGGAGGAGTTTAGTCTCCAAGGTGGGTGCTTCTATGATCGGCCACTCCTTGGATGGTTATTTCAATGATCTACAGTATGGTGTGGGGGTCCCTGGAGGGGGGAGGCTATTCTTCACATCGTGAATAGGTTTATTGAAGACCGAGGTGGCGAGGAAGGCCTTTATATGCTATTGGTGGATTTCCAAAACGCCTTCAACTTGGTGGACCGTGAGGTCATGTTACAGGAGGTTCGCTTGTGTTGTCCTGCCATTTCACGTTGGGTGGAATTCTGTTACTCTAGCCCAGCTAGATTATATTATGGGGAACACACGTTATGGTCGCACCAGGGTGTACAACAAGGTGATCTACTTGGACCTCTCCTTTTTGCTCTCGTGCTACATCCCTTGATATGTAAGATACGAGACTCCTTTAGTATTTCCCTTCAAGCTTGGTATCTAGACGATGGTACTATTATTTGGGATACCTTGGTCGTGGGGAAGGCCTTAGATCTTATTATGTTGGATGGACCACGTCGTGGCCTGCACCTCAATATTAATAAAAACTAAGGTTTTTTGGCCAAAAGAAGAGCCCAGAAGCATGCTTGCAGGTGTCTTCCCACCCAATATTGCTAGACCGCTGCATGGGGTCAAATTATGGGTGGGCCGGCTAGCATAGACTTTGTGTTTAGCAGTAAGCTTATTATGAAAAGGGTTGCTAAAACTCTTGAGCTCATGGATGCTGTTGCTAAGATTAAGGACCCTCAATGTGAGTTGTTGCTCCTCCGTGCTTGTGCCGGCATTTCCAAGTTATATTTTTTTATGCGCACATGCTCTCCTCGGGTCTCTGAGTGTGTTCACATCATATTCGATGCTGCACTGCGTTCCTCTCTGGAACGTATTGTCACCGCCTCTGGGCCTGGATTTGGTGATTGGCAGTGGAGGCTGGCAACCCTGCCATTTGTATTTGGGGGACTTGGTGTATATTCAGCAGGGGATGCTTTGAACTATGCATTCCTTGCGTCTAGACTACAATCTGCCAAACTACAGACTAAACTCCTCAGACATTCTGATATTGTAACCTTTGGAGATCGACCTTCTGAGTAACCCGGATGAGATCGTTGCCCCCAAACTCATGAAGAAAATGGCAGATATATATTTCACACGCGTTACCAAAATGGCTGGATCCACATTTTGCCTATCTTCCCGACAAATGGCACTCTGGAGGTCGCAAAGGGAAGACTACACTTCAGACTGGCTTAAGGTGCGTATTATGTTATCGGGTAGGTGTTCCCTTTTCTCTGTTCAGATGCCATGCTCAGCCTGCTCCAAGGTTTTCTCCGGGGATATTAATGGAGACCATGATGTATCATGTGCTGGCATTATTGGTATTAAACATCAGCATAACATGGTGCGCGATACCTTAGTTGACATCTATTCTCGATCCGGGGTCTCGGCTCGTAAAGAGGTCGACATCGGGTTGAGTGGAGATAGTGAGCAAGTCTTACGACCAGCAGATATCCTGCTCTATTTCTGGGATGGAGGGCAAGATGTATGTGTCGATTTGACGGGGTCGTCTCCCCTCACGCAAACTGGTATGATTGATTTTGTGCCAGGTCGTGTGGTGATTGATGCCGTAAAACATAAGCGCGTCAAGTACGGAGCTAAATGTGCGAATATTGGATATGGGCTCATCCCTTTCTCGTTTTCCTCTTTGGGGGAACTTAAGACAGATGTGGTGGCCTTACTTAAGAGGATCTGGAAGTTCTCTATAACTCAAGACATCGGGGCGCGTGCTGCTACTCATATTTTCAGTAGGATTGGTTTTGCTATTGCTAAAGGTGTGAGGGCCCAGATAGTTTCGAGGCTCCCCACTAATTTCTTTTAATCCTATGGTTTTGTTTCTAATGAAAGTGATGTTTATAAAATAATAATAATAATAATAATAATAATAATAATAATAATAATAATAATAATAATAATAATAATAATAATAATAATAATAATAATAATAATAATAATAATAATAATAATAATAATAATAATAATAATAATAATAATAATAATAAATGTCGGCATGGTTCTGATTTTGTGTCACCCCCTGATTGCGGTGATGGTGTTGTTCGGTTTGTGCTATATAACCTCACCAAACCTGATGTCCCCCCTTCTTCTGTACATCTTGATCATGTTGAGGAGTTGGTGCTTGACGAGCATATTGGTTTTACTTTACCTCTCCTCGATAGTTTGTTTTCTAAAGGGCTGAGCACTGTTAAATCCATCCCTCCCAAATGTCGTTTAGGGTTCTCACGAGTATTAAAAGGAGCTCTTGATAAGGTGATCTGCACGCCTGATGACATTTCCTGTTGGGTTAGTTTGTTAGTCTTGCCTCTTTGTCTCCTTAAAACCTTTTGCTCGAGGAGTAATCAAGAGTGTTGGTCTGCTACTAAGCGTCAACGTCAAGAAGAGTCTATTGTTAATGCCATTCGATCATGGGGTACGCCTGGTGGTAGTTTGCAGCTTGTGAGAGAGGTTTTAGCCGAACCCTCTCCATCATGGTCTAATATTGTTGAGGATAATGTGGACATGGTTGACCGTAATGTCAAGCAGTGTAAGAGGAAGATTTGTGATGGCCATTATACTGCGGCTGTCAGAGTTCTTTCTTCTTCCGGTGTTGCGCCTTATGATGATACTACTCTTGAGGATTTAAAAGCTAAGCACCCTTTCAAATCTGCTCCTCTTTTGCCAGATATACCTATTGATCATCAGCACCTCACTTCATCTCCTGCTATGGTTCTTGATATGATTTTGCGTTTTCCACGTGGTACGTCTTGCGGTCGGGATGGTTTGCGTGCCCAACACCTTTTGGATTGCTTAAATGGTTCTGTTGTGGCTATTTCTGATGAGTTAGTCTCTTCTATCACCCAGGTGGTGAATCTTTTTCTTGATGGTAAATGTCCCAAGGTGTTGGGTGAGTATATTGCTAGTGCTCCTCTCACACCTTTGGTCAAGCCAGGAGGTGGTATCCGTCCTATTGCTGTTGGTACTGTTTGGAGGCGTTTAGTCTCCAAGGTTAGTGCTTCCATGATTGGCCTTTCTTTGAATGGTTATTTAAATGATTTGCAGTTTGGTGTTGGGGTATCTGGAGGAGGAGAGGCTATTCTTCATGTCGTGAATTGGTTGATTGAAGATCGTGGGGATGATTTGGGTCTTTCGATGTTGTTGGTGGATTTTAAAAACGCCTTCAATATAGTGGATCGCGAGGTTATGTTACGGGAGGTTTGCCTTCGCTGTCCTGCTATTTCACGTTGGGTGGAATTCTGTTACGCCAGCCCAACTAGATTATATTATGGGGAACATACTTTATGGTCTCACCAAGGTGTGCAACAAGGTGATCCACTTGGGCCTCTTCTTTTTGCTTTAGTGTTACATCCTTTGGTATGTAAGATTAGAGATTCCTTTAACCTTTCTCTTCAAGCTTGGTATCTAGATGATGGCACCATTATCGGAGATACTTTGGTCGCGGGGAAGGTTTTAGAGCTTATTATGATGGATGGACCTTGTTGCGGTTTACACCTCAATGTTGATAAAACTGAGGTTTTTTTGCCAAAAGAAGACCCCAGAAGCAGGCATGTAGGTGTTTTTCCACCTAATATTTCTCGTCCTTTGCATGGTGTTAAATTACTGGGTGAGCCTGCTAGTTTGGACTTTGAGTTTAGTAGTGAGCTTGTTATGAAAAGGGTTGCTAAAACCATTGAGCTTATGGGTGCTGTTGCTAAGCTTAATGATCCTCAGTGTGAGTTGTTGCTACTTCGTGCATGTGCTGGTGTTTCCAAGTTGTATTTTTCTATGCACACATGTTCTCCTCGAGTCTTTGAGTGTGCTCAGGTTTCATTTGATGCAGCACTTCGTTCTTCTTTGGAGCCTATTGTCACTGCTTCTGGACCTGGTTTTGGTGATTGGCAGTGGAGACTTGCCACCTTACCCTTTGCTTTTGGGGGGCTTGGTGTATATTCTGCAGGTGATGTCTTGAACTATGCTTTCCTTGCTTCTAGACTTCAATCTGCCAGCTTACAGACTAAGCTTCTCCGACACTCTGGTATTGTGACTTCTGGTCATTCCTTTGAAGATGCCTTATGTACTTTTAATGCGAAAATGGAGATTGACCTTTTGAGTAACCCAAGTGAGATCGCTGCCCCCAAACTCATGAAGAAATTGGCAGATATACATTTCACACGTGTTACCCAAACGGTTGAATCTACCTTCCGCCTATCTTCTCGACAGATGGCATTATGGAGTTGGCAAAAGGAGGACTACACTTCAGATTGGCTTAGGGTGGCTCCGATATCTGGGTTGGGACAGACTATGAATGCTAGGACTTACCGATGTGTGTTGTGTTATCGGTTAGGTGTTCCTCTTTTTTTTGTTCAGATGCCGTGTTCAGCTTGCTCCAGGGTCTTTACTGGAGATATTTATGGGGACCATGCTATATCGTGCCCGGGTATTATTGGTATTAAACATCGGCATAATGTGGTGCGTGATGTTCTTGTTGATATATGTTCTCGGTCTGGAATTTCGGCTCGTAAGGAGGTTGATATTGGGCTTAGTGGGGAAAGGGAGAAACCCTTACGTCCAGCTGATATGTTACTTTACTCGTGGGATGGTGGGCTTGATGTATGTGTTGATCTGACAGGGTCGTCACCCTTGACGCAAACCGGTATGGTTGATTTTGTACCGGGTCGTGCAGTTATTGAAGCCGCACAACCTAAACGCGTCAAGTACGAGGCTAAATGCGTGGATATTGGATATGGGTTCCTCCCCTTTCCATTCTCTACTTTTTGAGAACTTGAAAAGGATGCGGTGACGTTACTAATGCGCATCCGAAGATTCTCGGTGTCTCAAGACATTGGAGCATGGGTTGCAGCTCATATTTTTAGTCGGATTAGTTTCGCTATAGCTAAGGGTGTGGGGGCCCAGATAGTTTCGAGGCTCCCCACTAATTTCTTGTAATCATACGGTTTTTCTTCTAATGAAATTGATGTTTTATAATAATAATAATAATAATAATAATAATAATAATAATAAACAATTTATATATTAAATGCAACTTGCATTTACACGAAACTGAATGCTATTAAGTTGTAAAAGAGACATGTTTTACAATTTGTTTAAAAAAAAGTGTTTGATGATTGATATTTTATGTAAATATAATATATCAAATAAAAAGTTTTGCGAGTGATATCTTATAAAAGTTAATCATTTATATTAATTGTCTATTAAGCAGACAAAGAGCAACAATTTGTTAATCGTTCCTCTCAAGCAACATTATAGACAACATAATAGAAATTACAACTTTAACAATCAATATATCCGATGGTATATAAATCAATTAGAATTCTTCTCTTTAGCCGATGTGGGATCACCAGCCACAAACTTAAACACATGCCAATAAAATTACAAAATGTTCAAGTTAGCTTTAAAAAAACAAAAAAAACAAAAAAAACAAAAAAAAACAAAAAAAACAAAACTTTTTCTCTTGAAGATAATTCGATATAAAAAACGTCTTTATATGAATAGCAATTTGCTGATGTGGAGTTAATATGCAAAAATACACATAGGTATACTCTTTCTTATAATATAAAGCCGATTTATTTCAAATTTTTCAAGTTCCTTCACTATCTTTTGTTTATAATCTTTCTGCTATGTACGTATTCAAATTATTGGTTTTAGTTATCCAGAAACATTTTTAAAGGAGTGTTTGGAGTTCCTTGTTTTAAACTGCTTATCGCCTTAAAAATTAGCAGGTTAATACATGTTGTCCTTTTAGTGCTTATTTACTCTTAAATAAGCATATACCAAAAAGACTCAAAATTGCTTATATGCTTAATAAGTAAGTTGATAGTCAGATAAGCACTTAAAATAAGCGATATATCAGTTTCTCACACGTACTGGTGTAGTCTAAAATACTTGTTCTGGATGTAATTCTGATTTTTTTATCCAAATTTTACTTTCATATATATATATATATATATATATATATATATATATATATATATATATATATATATATGGTAAAAGTTAGAGCTTCGCTAATGAGGTTGGTTTTGTGCATATGATCATATCAGCCGATTGCTAAATTTTGACCTCCGTGTCTTCTGCCACCCTTGACTCCTTCCGCCACGACCACTCAACTTGTAAATGAATGGTCCGCACCCTTGCCATCACTCACCGCTAGACCGTCTTTCATGTGTCCTAGATTTCGTTGTCCTCAATCCCCGCCCTTTCTCTAATGGTATATTTTCTTGTCGATTGACTCTTTGACCACAACTTTCCCCAAATGAAAACACTTTCCTTCCCACATTCTGAAACACACACACACACACACACCAATTTGAAAACGAATTGCAAATCCTAACCTCATTTCCAAAGCTCCGGTAAGACTCTTCTTATTTGTCATTTATTTAAAGATATGGATGATTAATTCATTACCAAAAAATTAAATAAAAGAAATATGGAGTTAGTGTTAGATTGTGTAATGCCTTGCATACAAGGCAATGATGAGTGATGACCTTAATTCTGTTTCATTAGTCTTTAGGAAATATTTTGAGATCGTTTCTTCAACGCGTACACACCTAATTGTGTTCCAGTCACCTCATGGATTCAAGTGATAGCTGCTAAGTTTGAGCGTTTGAAATCTCTATCCACTCGGAACATGGTTGTGTCTGACTCTGATCTCAAACGCTTGGCGGAAACTCGAGGTCATAGTTTAAGGAGTTTAGAGATTTGTGGGTGTAAAATGTTTTCAGAGGATGGTTTAATTGATATTGCAAGTTATTTTATTGATTTGAGAAGTTTGCGTTTAGAAAATAATTGGATAAAAAAGGTGGTTACAAGCCAAATGGGAAATGGTTACATGAGTTGACCCAATTACCTGACCGAGTCGATTAAATACCCGATTTTCAAAACACCGGTGAAACCCATGTTGGAGGGTGTAAAACCTATTTAGAAATTAAGTCCATGTACCAAACAATTTTTTATACTTTCAGGCATGGGTGGCATAATAGGTGGGTCGGGTCGGGTTTGAGTCACGGGTCTATATGGTTCGGGTCTAGAAACATGGATCTAAATAGGTTGGGTCTGGGGTTTGATATGTTCGACTTTTTTTTTTTCTTTTTTGAAAAGTAATAATATTAATTAAAAAGAAAAGAAAAGAAAAGAAAAGAAAAATATCCGATAGAACATCATCATTTCTATATATTGGTGATTGACTCTTTGACCAAATGAAAAGACTTTCCCAATTCTGAAAACACACATAACTTGAAATTGAACAGCTATCCTAACCCCATTTCCAAAAAACTCTTGTAAGACTCTGATTCTTCTTGTTGTTTCTCATTTATTTAGAAATATGGATGAACCCGTTATCAAAAAATAAATTACATTTAGGGGGTGGCATCGTACTCGGTGTGGACTCGGCATGAGTCGGCATGCCCATTGCCTCGGTGTCGGCATGGAGGAATCAGCAAGGGCTTCGGTGAACATCATCGAATCGGAGAAGGGATCATTCAAAATTCGAACGTTGGACCCTTTAATATTTTGACCGTTTGGGTCTTTTTTCAAAAAAAAAAAAAAAAAAAAAAAAAAAAAAAAAAAAAAATCCTTTAAATACTCACCATGGTTAGGCATCACATTGCCATTAAAAATAAGTAGTTAGGCATGGTTAGGCATGAAAAGTGTTGTATTGAGTCTATTGGATAATTACAAATTATTTTGAGTATTTGTTAGGCAACATTGCCACCACCCTTATACCCTTCCTTTGCTATTTATTGATTTAATCTCTACCATTGGATGAAAAGAGGATGGATGGTTTAGATATTGTGATTTGTTTTTTAGATATTAGTGGTTTGCCATAAATCTCACCTCATGTAAATATATGAAATAAAAAAGTTTTGCTCAGTGATATTAAAAAAAAAAAAAAAAAAAAAAAAAAAAAAAAGTTAAACAATTTATATATCAAATGCAACTTGCATTTACACGAAACTGAATGCTATTAATTTGTAAAAGAGACATGTTTTACAATTTGTTTAAAAAAATGTGTTTGATGTTAGTGATATTTTATAAAAGTTAAACATTTATATTAATTGTCTATTAAGCAGACAAAGAGCAACAATATGTTAATCGTTCCTCTTTAGCTACATTATAGACAACATAATACATATTATAACTTTAACAATCAATATATCCAATGATATATAAATCAGTTAGAATTCTTTTCTTTAGCCGATGTGGGATCACCAGCCACAAACTTAAACACATGCCAACAGTGGTGGAGCCACAAAAAGCGAACATGGGGGGCAAAATTTTTTTTACACTGCAGGTGAGTACACAAATATTCAGCAACAAAAATGTCATATGATTAATGATTAGAAGATAGCTAAAAGAGATTGAAGTTTGCACTAATAAAAGGCAACATATATTGTGACAAAAAAAAAAAAAAATGTAAATAAAGGTCAGAATTTAAAAGATGAAGGGACATTTTTTCTTCCTATTATTAAGTGGTTTTTTTATGGTTAAATTGTTAAAATCTTTTATATTCCACTCAAAAATAATAAAAATATAAAGCTTTCTGAAATACGAAATGCCTTTTATGTTAATCCGAAACAATAAATATATGAAGTATTACTTGGTACTAAAATTCTCGCATATTTACAAATAATGAAATATAAAAATCTTGATAATAGTTAAACATTAGCATGATAAAGAAGTTATTACTACAAATTAGTGTTAAAATAGATTTAATCATTAAATTTATCTACTACTAGTATAAAAATAAGAGAGAACTGCAAAATACATCCCTGTGTTTTACAGGTTTTGACATTCTACATCCTTGTCAGAAGCTTTTGGCAATATACATCCCCCGTTAGGCAAACGTTTGCCACAATACATCCCTCGTTTACAATGAGGACTAATGTTGCAAATTTTTTCTCCGTTATCTCTTAACGAGACTGAAAATATTACACCGTTAGCCTACGTTAGCCAAACATTTGCACCGTTAGTCCTCTTTTTTAGAAAAAAAAAAAAAAAAAAAAAAAAAAAAAAAAAAAAAAAGTTAAAAAATTTTAAAATTAAAAAAAAAAAGTTAAAATTAAAAAAAAAGGAAAAAAATTTTAAAAATTAATTTTTTTTTAAATTAATATTTTTTTAAAAAATCAAAATTTAAAAAAAAATAATATTTGCGAAAAAAAAATAATTTTTTTTTATAAATAATAATTAATTTTTTTTTATAAATAAAATGCGTAATTTTTAAAAAAATTTAATTTTTTTTATAAAAATTAATTTTTTTAAAAAAATTAATGTTTTTATAAAAAAAATTAATTTTTTTTCGCAAATATTAATTTTTTTAAAATTTTTGATTTTTTTTAAATATAAACTTTTTTAAAGTTTTTTTCCTTTTTTTTTAAATTTTATTAAAAAATGCGTATTTATAAAAAAAATTATTTTTTTTCGCAAATTTTAATTTTTTTAAAAAATTTTGATTTTTTTAAAAAATTTTGATTTTTTTTAAATATAAACTTAAAAAAAAAATCAATTTTTTTATATTTTTAAAAAATGCGTATTTATAAAAAAAAAATAATTTTTTTTTTGCAAATAATAAATTTTTTAAAAAATTTTGATTTTTTTTTAAATATAAATTTAAAAAAAAATTAATTTTTAAAATTTTTTTCCTTTTTTTTTTAATTTTCCTTTTTTTTTTAATTTTAACTTTTTTTTTCTAAAAGGGAGGACTAACGGTGCAAATGTTTGGCTAACGAAGGCTAACGGTGTAATATTTTCAGTCTCGTTAAGAGATAACGGAGGAAAAATTTGCACCGTTAGTCCTCATTGTTAATGAGGGATGTAATGTGGCAAACGTTTGCTGTTCTCTCTAAAAATAAAGTGGATACTTTTTAGGATACTTTTTAGTCTCTAGGAAATATTTCTATAGCAATTTACTACACGTATAAGAAAATTGATATTGATTAATAAAAATAGACACGAGTAAAAGTTAATTCTAAAGTAAGGGTGAGTATCGGTCCAGGACCGGATCGGATAGACAAGACCGATGACCAAATTAGCCAAAAAATCAAGACCGAGGACCGGACCGAATGTGGTCGGTCTGGTCCGGTCCGGTCCGGTCTTGTTCTGTCCGGTCTAACACGGCTAAATAATCGGTTTGTGGTCCGGACCGGACCGAGAACCGAATTATCCAAAAACTCAAGACCGATGACCGGACCGAATGTGGTCTGTCCGGTCCGGTCGGTCCTTCAGTCGGTCCGGTCCGTTCGAGTTGTTTGCTCAACCCTATTCTAAAGTATCTTGACTCATAAATTGTAAAATGAAATACTGTACCTAATTTTAAATAACCGGATGAAACCAGAATAAACACAAACTCAATGGACCCAAGTTAAGTTTGAAAAATAGAGTTACAACACTAAAAGCACTAAAGATTGACCATTTGACCTACATCTAAATGCCTTACTACCTCCTAATGAAAACAGTTTCCCAATTCTGAAAAAACTTGAAATTGAATTGCAAACCCTAACCCCATTTCCAAAACTCTGGTAAGACTCTTGTTGTTTCTCATTTATTTAGAAATATGGATGAACCCGTTATCAAAAAATCAAATAAAAGAAATATTTCCTAGAGACTAATGAAACAGAATTAAGGTGTTAGATTGTGTAATGCCTTAGGCTACCCACAGTAAGGGGATTCAATCCCCTTACTTTTTCCTGCCACGTCAGCTTTCTCTCTCCAGCGACCTGCAGACGATTCAGTGCCCCAGTAAGGGCGACCTAGTTCAATTAGTTGTTTTTTTTTTTTTTTTTTTTTTTTTTTTTTTTTTCATGCATGCAAACACTCCTTATCAGCCAAATACGTGTTGTACATGCAAAGCTCAAATAAGTGTTGTACATTAATCCATCAAATACGTGTTGTACCAAAGCCCAATCTCCCAATACAAACATTTAGTGCATCCATTATTCAAGCAACTTTTTCCCATGAACTACACTAAATATTAAGGAGTGTTTACCAATACAAACAACAACAATTTGTATAAACTTGGAGCAAAAAGTAAAAAAAAAAAAAAAAAAAAAAAAAAAAAAAAAAAAAAAAAAAAAAAAAACAAGACAGTCGATCGCATGCACGACCGTTTGGTGTTTTTGTTGTTGCTCGACCGAGTCTCCACAGCAAAGGGATCGACTGGGAATCGATCACCCAAGTCGATCGGCATGCCTTACTGCATGCAGCCTTACATACAACAAGACCACCTTAATTCTGTTTCATTAGTGTATAGGAAATATTTTCATATCGATTCCTTAACGCGTAAACACCTAACTGTCCATGTGCATTTCGCCCCTCACCCCGAACGTTTAACCCATAGATTCCCCAATCTCGAGTCCTTAACACTTAAGTCTTACTCCCGTGGATATTACACCCCTAGCAAATGTACTATTTCAGTCACCCAATGGATTAAAATAGCGGTTAAGTTTGAGCGTTTGAATTCACTAGCTATCCGGAACATGGTTGTGTCTCCTTCTAATCTAAAACGCTTGGCCAAAACCCGAGGTGCCAGTTTAAGGAGTTTAGAGATTCGGGGGGTTTCAGAGGATGGTTTAATGTATATTGCTAGGTATTGTAAAGATTTGAGAAGTTTGCGTTTAGATTGCAATAGCATAGATGAAGCGAAAGCAAATTGGAAATGGTTACATGAGTTGGCTTTGCATAACACGGTTATGGAGTCGTTAGATTTTCATTCCCCTTTATGAGCTACGATATGGAAGATGTTACACGCCTTGCAAAAAAATGTAGCAACTCATTAGTGTCTCTGAAAACATTTCCATACTTTTAAAGTGATTTCATAAAAGTCTTTAAGCATGCTAAGAAGCTGCATCATTTTGGCACCGGGATTATGGATAGCGATTGGGACTATAGTGGTTTTCAATTCCCGCCAAATATTCGTGGTTTACGCATTGAGGAGTTGCACACAGCTTCATTCCCTTTTCTACTCCCTTGTCTCAATCAGCTACGGGAATTGCATCTTTACTGTGGAGATTTTAAACCAAATTGTCAATGTTACTTTTTCAGGCGGTGTCCCAGTTTGGAAGTTCTACATACAGAGGATATATGTGGAGATACTGGATTTAAATTGATTGGTAAGTTTTGCAAGAATTTGCGCAAACTTACCCATTATGGGGGGGGGGTGACTCACTCGGGACTCAAAGCTGTGGCACAAGGCTGTCCTGATTTGGATTATTTAGAGGTTCATCCCGTTAAGATTTCAAATAAAGCTCTTGCATGTGTAGGAACTCATTTGACAAAGCTGCGTGATTTCCGCATATTGTTGACAGATATGCAAGTGGGTCGCCGCAAACTTGACAATGGGGTTCGAGCTATGCTAATGGGTTGCAGCAAACTCGAGAGGCTAGATATCAGTCTTTGTCTCGGTGGATTGACAGACATGGGTTTAGGATACATCGGGGAGTATGGTCATAATCTAAGACATCTATCTCTAGGTTATATGGGAGAATCTGATGTAGGGCTTCTAGAGCTATCAAAAGGGTGCCCAAAACTAAGAAAGCTAAAATTGAACGGTTGTCCCTTTAGAGAGCAAGCAATTGCCTCTTTTGTGAATCAATCTTTAAGGTACATCACGGTTGAAAGTGATTCTAATGATGCTTTGGCACTTACTCGTCCAATGGTTTCTGCTGAGGTAATACTACTCAGAGCTTGACTTGTAATCTGCCATAAATTATTAGATTAAAGAGGTTGTATGTATCGTTTTCCAAAAACACTTTCGTCCATATTTTTTTTATTCTTTACAAAAGGTAACACGTTACTTATGAATACAAAAACAATATTATTGCAAAAATGGGCAGCTTGTGCATTGATTATTGAAACTGAGGGTGGTGATAAAGGATAATTTGGTCGGTGTAAGTAACTGGTCGAAACGGGCCATTTTTTGTCCAGTTTTTAAAAAAAATACATTGTTAGAAATTAATGCGTTAGTTAGGAGTACAAAGACAATGTTTTTACCAAAAGTTCTAAACTTTTATATGAAATGAAGTGAGGGATAGTTTTGACATGTTCGGCCGCCTTTCCTTTTTACCTAAACTTTTCCCGTTTGAGATAAAACCCAACTCAAAAGACCCATTTTTGTGTAACTGTTTAGGGTTGAGAGACCCTTAAAGCTAAACTTCTTGTCTTGAGATTTGAATGTCACAAATACCTGCAATGATGAGAAAATGTTCAGTTTATTTTTGAAATTGTATTACAGAAATTGTCGATTTTCACCAAACCACAAAGACGGTTTCTAATTACAGTCTTTTATAACTTTGTATTTTAGCATATTTATGGATTTCATCTTTGTTGGAATTTATGTTGAGAATGTGATGGTTATTTGTTTTGGTTATGACTAGATTGAAAAAGAAAGTTCTCCTGTTCTTGCACCGAAGGCTAATAGTGGTTCTTCAAAACGTAACAATGCTCTTAAAGATGAACCAGTTGACAATAGCCCATCAAAGGCAGCTGCTACTGCGGGGGCGGCACGAGGAACCGCAACTTCAGAGTCCTCTAAGGGAAAGAGGAAAAGCGGTGAAGACGCTAAAACAGCAAATGGTGCAGCTCCTTCAAAGAAAGTAAAAACTGAAAATGTAAGTTAATACCATCTTATTTGGATATAATGTGTTCGTTTTCATGTTTAAGGTCTTCTCTCATTGGCTCTTATGGGCCTGATGTTTATTTTATGATGATGGGATGAGAGGAATGGAATTGTGGTTTCCAAATAGACCTGTTTGATTTTAGAGCACTAGGAACAGAGATGTAGCCTAGAATGGGAGATGGGTTTATATTACGTATTCGTATTCCCATATCCTCCTTCTCTCTCATCCCCAGTCTCTCTTAGTCGATGATTCATGATCTTCGCAGGAGAAGATTCATAACTGTCGACGGAGCCAGTTTAGTGTCGCTCAAGCTGGTTTATAATGTTGCCCTCGGGGCTGGAGAAGATGATCAACACCTCCTAGTCTATTTTCTACAGTTCTATTTTTCTTTTCTTTTATTTTTTGGTAACCATGATTTCCGACCTTTTGGCCGACTATTTTTCTCTTTACTTACAGTGAAATGTACAGAATGTCGAGTGTGGATTTTTGGATTATGGATTATACATCTTATTCCTGTCTGAAATGAGGATCTTGAATTTGGGGCTAAACTTGCACTATATCAATTATTGACGGGGACCATTGCAATCTGTTACCTTTCTTCTTTGTACAACCAGAATGAACATTACGACCTATTTTGCTGTAGATACTTTATATCTAAACCCAACGGCTAAACCAAATAATGGTATTAGAAATATATCGGAACTCTGATTCTCATTCCTCCCATTCCCTTGGAAACACTGGTAACAAACCAAACGGAAGCTAAAAATAACTGAATTTACATGGAGTAGAGTCATTGAAGCAGAGTATATGTCATATGTTTTGAACTAACCCTGAGTTTGATGTTTGTGTTGGATTTCAGGAGGTGAAAGCTGTTAAAGAAGAGCCGGGTTCTGGTGCAAAGAATGGTAAAGGTGCATCATCATCTTCAAAATCAGCATCTGCCACTGGACCTGTCACAGAAGATGAAATCAGGGCAGTTCTGTTGCACAAGGAACCCGTCACCACACAGGATCTTGTTGCTATGTTTAAATCTCGCCTACGCACCAACGAGGTCTGCTCTTTTTGGTTTTCCTAAGTTTCTGTTGTGGTGGTGCTTAAAATGCATGTTTCTGTATTTCACGTGTTTCTGTGTCACATCTCGCCTACTTGTCTGTTTTGTTGAAACATGTTCATAACTTTACAGTAGGTGTTGTGAAGGTACATCAAGCCTACTCTTAATACCATCATATGTTCATGGCTGTTTTGATTTAGCTAGTGAATCAGTTTGCTTTTCAAACTTGTTTATTCTACTTAATTGACAATAACTGGATTGGAAATTCGTCTTTCAAGACGAGCAGGTCATGTTACTCAGGATATGGGTATCAGTCATTGACAAAGTCAAGTAGCATTTGATTACTTTCATCAATCAACCACAATTGATTGTTGCTTGTTTGCCCATATCATTTTGTTTTTACCTTCTGATTGTTTTCATCGCCTCGTGGATTATCATTAAACTTAGGAAACTTCCTGTTGCAGGATGAGAGTGCTTTTGCAGATATCCTGAGGAAGATTTCAAAAATACAGAAGACCAATGGTCCCGGCTATGTGGTTTTGAGGGACTAATGAGATAGGTTTGGTTATCGTAAACTAATTCTAACCATTTACCTGAATTGCCTGACTTCTTGGTATGCATTTTACGTTGCTGATTACGTTATTTTCTGCATGTGTTTTGCTTTAGCAACTTCTGGATCTGTTAAGATGGTAGAATGCATCATTTGTCTGGTTCACAGAGTTGATTTTCTGAGTCCGTACGATGGGAATTTACGTCCTTTGAAGAAATTTCAATATTAATTAGATTGTGGACTCTGCTGATTTATATTACTGTTACCAGTACTTGTCATCAACTAAATTCCCTTTTGCGCAAGACTTTGGTGTACTTTTTTGTGTGCTAGTACCTGCCACTGGTGTAGTGTTTTGGTGAATGCTGTTTAGAGTTATATACTATTTACACACAAGATTTTCAACAATTCTTGTAATCTTGTGCTACATGAGACTAGATTGAATGATCTTTTTTTTTTTTTTTTTTTTTTTTTTTTTTTTTTTTTTTTCAAATGATTCAGAATATCTATGCTAAAAGCGGCTCAAAACAGAATTGAACTTTACAGTAACCATAATCAGACACTAAATGATTATAAGGTTAATCTTAATCGAATTCTTCAACTAAAAAGATGATTTATACAATAAGGATACAGCACAATCCGACTCATTTGTGAAGACTTCTAGGTACTAAAAAATCCAAAATATAATGATTATATAGTTTCTTTTTGCCAAGGAAAGGAAAAAAGTTGTCACAAAGACCATGCATATTGTCTGAATTGCTAAGCAGGCTACTCGAAACCTTTGGCTTCCCCCTACAGTGATCTATGTTAGTTTTTTCATTAGATTAAAATCCGAAATCTTTAACGTTTAACTTAAATTGTCACTGAATCTTTAGCATGAACCTCAGTAATCGATGGTAACATGTATAAAAGACAATCTGGCCATCTATGGTCCAAGCTTCTAGCTTGTCCATGCGTTTTTTTCTGTTTGTTACTTTTATTACCTTTGTCGAAACAAATTAAGAAACAGAAAACTTGAGATCGTCTATCTTCGAACTTTTCTTCAAGCGATCAGTAGAAAATAAAAATGTCAGCCTCTTTTGGAAACATGTTACACCCCCAAAATCGGGTACCGGGTTTGCTAGAAATAAATATTAACGAAGTTGACCAGGTCTTAATAAAGTCATAAGAATGATAAAAATATTTTGGGTACAATTACTGAGTGTTCGGGTGATTATTGTTTAGTTTTCACGAAAACCGTCGTAATATTCATAAGCTTACGTTATAAATAAAATAAATTTTCAAAATACTGGGTAAATGAATATTATAACTTTTATGATGATAAAATGGATATAAAAATATGTCGAGACCATTGTGGGAATATTTAGATATATTCGTCGTGTATAAACCGGGTGTTAACGTTTATTATAAATACTTATACGTAAAACGTTAAATGTATCAAATATATAAATTTGAAAATCCTAAGAGTGGTATAACATGAATATGCTGTTATGATGATATGCAGACTGTCTCTAGTCCGTATGCAGTGTCCTTAGCACTAATGAAATGAATTCGCACCTAAACCAATCCGGTTACGCGAATTTGAATACCCGTAAACTAAATTTACGATGAAATGTGTAATGCAAGTGAATGATGAAATCTTTTCCGGCAATGAATAGTGTTTAGTGAATAGTAAAATTCCTGAATGCTTCTCGGAATGTCAAACTGACACCAAAAATGATGAATAGTAAACTGATAAATAGTGTTTGATGAATAGTGTTTTCCAAAGTTTTGGGAATGACCTGAAATGGTGAGTTGTGACAGTCTTCCCCTCTAAAAGGAACTTCGTCCCGAAGTTCAGTTTATGTTGGTATCTGAGAATGTATTGGTGAAAAGGTGATGATATTCGAGAATTCCAGCGAACTCTAACGATAGGAATTCGACTCTGCTTCAACTGTTCAACCTCTCGGTCCATGATTTCTACTTGTTCTCCTGCAAGGTTTATGTTCGACTTTGGGGTTGGATTCCTTTCCAAATGGGATTATGAGTGACTAATCTGAAAAGCTGATAATACATGGTTGTGTAATCATGTTGCTCTCTGACAATGTTCAAGTCTGATGGCCACTATGCCTACTCTGTCTGAAATATTACATGGTCCAGTGTATATCGGGTTTAACTTTCCAAGTTTTCTGAATGATAACATGCCTTTCCTAGACAGAATTTCATGCCTTTCCTAGGCAGATCTTTCAACATAATTCTGCCTACCAACTTGAAGTTTTAATGGTTTACAACTTATTACTGATTCTTGATTTGTAGGAAATTTCTGGTTATCTCATGAATGCCTACTAGACTAGTGAGTTGAGCCTTTTCTGAGTTTGGCCCATCAATAGATGGTTTGCGCTTCTTAATGTTTTAGATGTGATACTGGTAATATATACTGCTGAATTCTGCCAGAATTCAAGTTTGTATGCTAGTTGGTCGATTCTAAAATGAATCTTATTTGGTCCAATATGCTAAAGGTTCAACCTCTCTTGTTATCCAATTTGTATCATGCCAATCCAAGGCAATGCTTTTAACTTAATTTGTTCTCCCACTCGAATCTGGATGGTTTGTTGTTCAGGATACCCAATCCAAATGATGTGTGTTATGTACCAATCTAACTTCTGCCAGTTTCTCGCTGTTGGTGTGATAACTATTGTTGTAGATGAATTTGATTTATGTTAAATGATTAGTCCAACCATTTCTAGGGTCAACCACTCATGCTCTGAGCATACTTTCCTATGTTTGAATTGTTTTCCCGCTTTGACCATCGGTCTGAGGATGATAGGTGATATTTACATCTAATTGGGTTTCTGAAGGAAATTCTGAAATGATTGCTTGAAGTCCACGGTGAATTCGGTTTCCTTAACAGGAAATAACTGAAATGGGTACAATAAACCTTTGTGACTAATTCCACAACGTTCGGTCCTTCGAACTTGGCGTTATCTGAAAGGGATAGAATATAGGTAACAATTTGATTCCTTGTGTTTTGTTCATAAACCTTCCCCGAATAAATGAATCTACAAGTTTAAGCAAACGGCTTTCCAAGTAACATTTTTTTTTCTTGATGTTTCAAACAAAGGCATAGGTGTCTAACATGTTTGGATAAAGTCTATTGGTGAGGACATGTTCAATCTATAGTCTCGGTTAAGAGGTTGGATTTATCTCTATGGTGTTGCTTAGTGAGCACTCGTATCTAAACGAATCTTGTAATTCAGTCAAGCCAATACTTTCTAGATGATGGAATTTTTGGTGATCAGGCCAGTGATAGTGGTTCGAATAGTTTGGTGATATCCTGAGAATTCTGTTGAGTTTTGAAATGGTTTTAATGTACCGAGAGATTCTCCTTATAGATGGTATGGAAAGTCTTTCCTAGGAAGGTCATTGATAATATCCACTTAACAATATTGGTGGTAGTGAGGGATGAGTGGCATAGGAAACTATATAGTGTCAGCTAATTCCTTATATATATGGGGATGGGAAAGAGAAATAATAATGATGGCGAGAAGGGAAGAGACTGTGACAACTGCGACAAAATTGATATTGTGATAAAAGAAAATACTGTGATGTAAGTGTATTGTGCATAGACGTAAATGTTCATGAAATTAAATGACCAGTTGACGTGCTTCCAGGCGGCGGTTCACGAGGTGATGAAAAGTATGAATGTTCTGACAACGAGGGTATACGCACACATGCATGAAACATTTAGAAATTGAGTAGAGAATTCAATCCAGACAAAATTTTATTATAACCATTCTCAGTGTTGCAAAATTCATTTCTGAGTCACACATAGGTGGTCAGCCTATATCTCACTATCCCGGGTTGAATATAGATGACCAGTCTATATTCCACCGAGGTTCCATGAATTTTGAAATACTCAGCTCAGTCATACTAAGACTATGTCCTTCCCAAAAACCAAGACGTTCTGAAAGACAAAGGCAGGTGACCAAAACTCGAGGTCAAATGATGAAACTATGCAAGGAAAACATAATGCGGTGACATATATGATACGTGAACATGCTTATATGAAAGACAATTATAGTAATCAACTATAATAAATGAATATAATATATCAGATAATGAGACACAAATCTCATCACCTATGTCAGCGACTAACCACAAATGAGGCTTTAGCTTGGCAGGCAGGCACGTGACGGTCATAGGGTTAAGTTTTCGTAAAAGTAGCTATAGTCTAGGTTTTAAAAACACTTAGTTCGCTATAGCCAAAGCTCTGATGCCAATCTGTCACACCCCCAAAATCGGGTACCGGGTTTGCTAGAAATAAATATTAACGAAGTTGACCGGGTCTTAATAAAGTCATAAGAATGATAAAAATATGTTGGGTACAATTACTGAGTGTTCGGGTGATTATTGTTTAGTTTTCACGAAAACCGTCGTAATATTCATAAGCTTACGTTATAAATAAAATAAATTTCCAAAATACTGGGTAAATGAATATTATAACTTTTATGATGATAAAATGGATATAAAAATATGTCAGGACCATTGTGGGAATATTTAGATATATTCGTCGTGTATAAACCGGGTGTTAACGTTTATTATAAATACTTATACGTAAAACGTTAAATGTATCAAATATATAAATTTGAAAATCCTAAGAGTGGTATAACATGAATATGTTGTTATGATGATATGCAGACTGTCTCTAGTCCGTATGCAGTGTCCTTAGCACTAATGAAATGAATTCGCACCTAAACCAATCCGGTTACGCGAATTTGAATACCCGTAAACTAAATTTACAATGAAATGTGTAATGCAAGTGAATGATGAAATCTTTTCCGGCAATGAATAGTGTTTAGTGAATAGTAAAATTCCTGAATGCTTCTCGGAATGTCAAACTGACACAAAAAATGATGAATAGTAAATTGATGAATAGTGTTTTGATGAATAGTGTTTTTCCAAAGTTCGGGAAATGACCTGAAATGACCTGAAATGGTGAGTTGTGACAAAACATAAATGAAACCTTCTTCTTCAACTTTCGACTACCGTTTCTCTTCAAAGTTGGAGTCAATATCAAATCTTCATCTTCATTCTCATCTCTTTCATCAACCATCGCTAAGTTCCCACATCTATTCTCCAAGGAAAAACTAATTCGTGGAGTGTAGAACTCTGCGCTTCTAACCTCAGGCGAACTCATAACTTGGTGGGGTGGTGATCCTGCATTGACAACTTCTAGTTTAGTAGGATTCATTGCATGATAAACAAGATTGCTGTTTGGCGATCGCAAAAGCCAGTCATTTAAGGTTATACTCCCTCTATGCACTCCTTGCTCTACTTCCTTGGCTTCTTCATAAACTCTTTTCCTCGTCCTAGCGGGTGGTTGATGATGACAATGGTAGAACATGTTGCTTCTTTAGAGCAAAGTCTTGAACCCATGAATGGTTTTGTATATTTTTTTATCGTTTCCTGGTATGTTTTTCTAGACTATATTATTAGTCGAAAAATAAGAAATGATGGAAATTTCCAGGCATAATATGAAAGTGAAGTAGAAACAAAATCATAAGGGATACGATGATGATTGAATGTACATATAATTTGTATATATAAGAAAAAACCGATCACCTTAAACTGACATGATTGAAGGTACATATAATTTGTAACACGAAATATATATACTTAAAATGAGACAGGATGTCGATCGCATACTTACTAATTGCCTCATTCGGCTAACACTTTGGATGGGCCTATCTTCTCTAACCAGTTTAACAATTCTAGTAATGTGATTAAGTGTCCTACGTGAAGCCCGTTCTAAACTGGCCCAATACATGGTCCAACCCATGTTATACTCCAAATTTAAGTATAACTACTTGTTCGGTTTCAAAATGTACCTTTTCACCCGTTAGTAAAGTGACAATATCTTAATTTGCCCAGTTGTGTTGTAGTGACACGAAACTGAATGGAGTATTAAGTTGTGAAGGTGACATGTTTTACAATTTGTCTAAAAAAGGTGTTTGCTCAATGATATTTTATGTAAATACATCAAATGAAAAAGTTCAAACAATTTATATAAGTTGTCTAAATGTACCTTTTCACCTGTTGGTAAAAGTGGCAACATTATATCAAATGCAACTTACATTACATAAATACACAAAATTGAATGCTACTAAGTTGAAATAGGTGTTTGTTTAGTGATATTTTATGTAAATTTATCAAATAAAAAAGCTAAACAATTTATATTAGCTGTCTAAGATCACACCAAAGAGCAACAATACAACTAATCATTGCTCATTCGTAGAGTCTCAGACAACATAATAGTAACTGTATCTTGCATACATGTTGTATCCAGTGGTATATAAACTAATTAGAATTCTTCTCTTTAGCCGATGTGGGATCACTAGCCACAAACTTCAACACATTCAAGTCACAAAATGATCAACTTAACTTTAAATAAAAAAACCTCTTTATCTGTATAGCAATTTACCAATGTGGAGTTAATATGCAAAAATACACACAGGTATAATCTTTCTTGTTATATAAGTTGTCGATTTATTTTAAATTCTTCAAGTTCCTTCAAATGTTACCGTCTTCTGTTTATTATCTTTCTGCTATGTACATATTCAAATTATTGGTTTTGGTTATTGTTGACGTATGGGGCCGAATGGCCAGGAACCATTCGGCTCACATAGAACTAGCCGAAGGGCACGTGCCGAAGAAAAAGCCTCAACGGGTGTGAACTGATGACATAACACAATCCCAGGATTTTAGGGATCGTGTCGCCCACTTGTTCTGACATCCAACAACCAGGTATGGCCTTGCTCCTTCCCAAGGCAGAGTAGGTAATGAGGTGAGTAGTATAAATACCCTTCACCTCATTTATGATTCAACTAACACACACAATACTCTCACCAGCATTTATTACAAACCCTTCATCCTTTCACATACTCATCCTCGCACCGGAGGTTGGTCTTGGGATAAAACCCAAGGCGAGCCTAACGTGTGCTACTCTTGTGCAGGGTATTACAAGAGACCGGGCGACAAGCTTAACGGCGGGACCCACTCACAAGTTTTTACCTCAACAAATTGGCGCCATCCGTGGGACACGCTATTCATTCTACCAATAGAATCCGAATGTCGGGACCTCCTCCTTTTCCCCCCTTTCACACACCTGATCCCCAGGTTGGAGGAAGTGGGGATAACAACGACAATACGAACAATCACGATGATTCAGAGAACGATTCGTCCAATCTCCAGGCGATGATACTCAGTCAGATGGCATCTTTAACGGAGCTTATAAAGGAGCATAAGGCAAAGGGAGGAAGGATAGTTCAACCTATACGTCTGGATTTCGGAGACGAGAACGACAAAGATAAGGGAAAAGAGAAAACGACAGAGGCCGATGAAGAGCTGAAGAAACCTTTTAAGGAAGTGCTAAGATCTCCGTTCACCCGTCGAATAGTTGAATTCGCAGGAGAAAACTATGTGATGCCGCTGAATATGAAGTTTTATGATGGGTCGTCGGATCTGAATGATCACCTTACAAGGTTCACCGAAGCCGCCAACCAAGGGCAGTGGCCGATGCCAAAATGGTGTCTCATGTTCCAACAAACCTTGGATGGGGCAGCCGGAGGATGGTTCGAACGACTGGAGCCGGGCAGTATAGACAGTTGGAACAGTTTAAGGGAGCAATTTTCAACTCGGTTTTCATTAAGGAAGAAATGTACTAAAGACCCTACGGAAATCACCAAGATTGTCCGGAGGGCACATGAATCGTTACCAGACTTCAAAGAACGATGGACAGATGAAGCAAGCTATATCAGTGGGGTTCCAGAGATCATGCGTATTTCGGCCTTCATGGGTGCACATAAGTGTCCAGCTCTCGCTAAGAAGTTCTCAGATAGGGTGCCACGAACGGTAACCGAGATGTTCACCAGAGTGGATGACTTCATAAGGTTTGAAAAAGCTTTCCGGGGTACAGAACTGCCCAAAGGAGAGGGAACGGATACAGGCCGAAGGAATTACTCCGCTCCCAAGGGAGATCGGATGGTTAGAGGAGGTTTAGGAAACAAGTTCATGGGAGACCGCCGGAATGACCAGCGGTGAAGAGATGTATTCCAACCTTACATTTCTCCTCGAACCAACCCTGGACAGGCCGAGGCAAATAACCGGAGTAATTACCAACGTTCGGAACCATTTCGGAGCAATGCTGAGCGTACAAACATAGGCTCGTTGGTCAAACTTCCGCGTGAAATCCTAACTACCGAACGTTAGTTAAATCTGCCTCTACCTCCACCGATGATTGGTAGACCAAGGGCAGAAAACATGGATAGGTTTTGTGAATACCATGGGGAGAGGGGCCATCTCACGAACGATTGTCATCAACTGAAAAAGCAATTAGAAATGGCGTTGAAATCCGGGAAGCTCGATCACCTACTCAAAGACTGGAAGCAAAGGGATGCCGGAGGAAATAGGGATTTCCCTAAAAAAGAGGACAAAGGAAAGAATAAGGTGATTAACATGATCCGGAGCTCTTCCATCGCCCAGAAAAGAAAGTACGAAGGCCAGGAGGAAAATTGGATGAAAGTACCGATAGTATTCCCGTCCATATCAACAAGTGATTTGTCAGAAGAACCACTTATCATAGAGGGGGACATAGAAGGATATCTGGTAAGGAGAATATATGTGGACGAAAGGTCTTCCGTCAACGTAATGTATGAGCATTGTTTCCGCAATTTAGATGCATCCATCAAGGAGAGGTTGGAGGAAACCAATACTTCGTTGATTGGTTTCTCCGGAGAAACAAACAGGCCGTTGGGAAAAATAGAGCTAGAGGTAAAATTCAGTGATAACGGTTTATTCCGAAAGACCATAATGAAATTCTGTGTGGTACAATCCCCGTCACCTTACAATGTTATACTAGGAAGGACGGGATTGAAGGGGCTTAGAGTCGTTCCATCCACCATCCACTCCATGATCAAGTTCCCCACACCCCGAGGGGTGGCCACCGTTAGAGCTCGACCGGCGGCTGTTCTGCAGTGCTGGAAGCTAGAAGAAAGCCAACAGGATAACCCACGAGGAAAAGCAATACCTGAGGAAAAGGCCGTGGAGGATATCTCAACGGAAGAGGTGCTTGTGAACCCAGCGTATCCGGAACAACTGGTTACTATAGGGAAAGGGTTCTCTGCGGAGTGTCGGAGGTATCTTGTTGAATTCCTGAGAAGGAATAACGATGTGTTCGCTTGGCAACCCTCGGACATGACCGGCGTTCCTAGGCAATTAATAAAGCATCACTTGAATGTGAACGTTTCAGACACCCCGGTCGCTCAAAAAAGAAGAAGCCTATCGGCTGAAAAGAATCAAGTGATAATAAAGGAGGTGGAAGAATGGCTGAGAGCCGGTATTGTTAGGCCGGTAAGATATCCTACGTGGATTTCCAATCCGGTATTAGTCAAAAAATGTGACGGAAGTTGGCGCATGTGCATTGATTTCAAAAATTTGAATTCTTCCTGCCCGAAGGATTATTACCCTCTTCCTGAGATTGATTGGAAGATAGAGTCGGTGGTAGGATACAAATACAAATGCTTCTTGGATGCGTATAAAGGGTACCATCAAGTACAAATGGCAGAGGAGGACGAAGAAAAGACGGCATTCTACATCGAACAAGGAACTTATTGCTACACAAAGATGCCGTTTGGCCTGAAAAACGCAGGGGCAACCTACCAACGTCTAGTTGATTCGGCTTTCCGGACGCAAATAGGAAGAAACTTGGAAGCTTACGTGGATGACATGGTGATTAAAAGTAAAGGGGAAAAAGAGATGTTGGCAGATATTGCCGAAACCTTTGACAACCTAAGGAGGATCAACATGAAATTGAATCCTAAGAAATGCTCATTTGGTGTAGAGGAAGGAAAGTTCCTAGGATACATGATAACCTCCGAAGGTATTAGAGCAAACCCCAAGAAAACGAAGGCAATTTCGCAAATGCAATCCCCGAGGACTTTAAAAGAAATGCAATCTTTGAGCGGGAAATTAGCCGCACTGAACAGATTTCTTTCCCGGTCGGCCGAAAGATCACTCCCATTCTTTGACACATTAAAAAACATAACCAAAGAGAACAAGGAAGAATACAAATGGACGGAAGAGGCCGAGGCTGCTTTTCAGTCACTCAAGAAGTTAATACTAGATCTACCAACATTATCTACCCCCAAGAAGGGGGAAGTCTTGTACATGTACCTTGCCGCAGCCAAAGGTGTCGTTAGTGCAGTACTGATGACGGAGAAGGAGGATAGGCAACTGCCTGTTCATTATGTGAGCCGAACGTTGCATGAAGCCGAGAGGAAATATGTTTCAGTTCAGAAGTTGGCTCTGTCTCTGCTACACGCGTCTCGCAGACTGAGAAGGGATTTTGAAGCTCACCCAATAAAAGTCATAACGGACCAGCCCATAAAGCAAATCCTTAACAAAGCCGAAGCATCAGGACGAATGGCCAAATATTCGGTTGAGCTGGGAGCTTATGATATAGATTATATTCCGAGGAATGCAATCAAGGGACAGGTTCTCGCGGACTTTATTTCGGAAATCTCTGTTGAGCCGGAAGGTACTGAACAAAGATTCCGGGAGGAAGAGGTACAAGACGTCTCAAAGCCGGGCAACTGGATTCTTTACACAGATGGAGCCTCCAGCAAGAAAGGATCCGGAGCGGGGTTGGTACTGATCGGACCTGATTTGGTCGAACACACGTATGCACTTCGTCTCAACTTCCCAAGTACCAATAACGAAGCAGAATACGAAGCGCTCTTAGCCGGCTTAAGAATCGCTAAGAAAATGAAGGCGGAGGAGTTGGAAGTAAGAGTTGACTCTAAATTAGTCGCAAGCCAAATAAACGGAAATTTCGTGGCAACCAAGGAAAGTATGATTCAATACCTAGCAAAAGCGAAAGAGTATATTGGGGGCTTCAAAAAGTTCAAAATTTACAACATACCAAGAACCCAGAATCACAAAGCCGATGTATTGAGCAAACTAGCATCGGTAGCTTTCAACCATCTTACCAAAGAAATACTGGTTGAAGTATTGCAGAAACCGTCAACTGAAGAGAAACAGGTGGGAGCGATAGTCGAAGAAGAAGAAGACAATTGGATGACCCCCATCATTCGGTGTTTGGATGAAGGTGTCTGGCCTACGGATCCTAATGAGGCAAGGACCTTACGAATGAAAGTTCCACAGTACGTAATGGAGAATGGTGTGCTCTTCAAGAAGTCCTACTTAAACCCAATGCTACGATGTGTAGGACCTCTACAAGCAAACTACATCGTTCGAGAGGTTCATGAGGGGATGTGTGGAATGCACTCTGGTCCCAGGTCGGTAGTGGCTAAGTTAATAAGGCAGGGGTATTACTGGCCGACAATGCATAAAGACGCAAGAGAAGAGATTCAGAAATGTGACTCCTGTCAGATCCACTCTCCGGTACCAAAGCTACCCAAAACCAATTTGACATCCGTAATGGCACCGTGGCCTTTCTATCAATGGGGAATGGATATGTTAGGTCCCTTTCCAGAAGCACCCGGAAGATTGAAATACGTGATTGTAGCGGTGGATTACTTTACGAAATGGATAGAAGCCAAACCGTTAGTCAAAACCACCGGCAAAGACGTGAAGAAATTGGTTTGGGAAAATATCATTTGTCGATTCGGCCTGCCAGGGATCATAGTTACAGACAATGGAACAAACTTTGTTAATGATCCTTTCAAAGGATGGTGTGAGAAGTTAAAGATAAAGCAAATAAACACCGCTGTAGCACATCCACAGGCTAACGGATTAGTTGAAAGAGCAAACAAGAGCTTGATGCATGGCATAAAGACTAGGCTTGGAAGGGAAAGGGCCGGATGGGCAGACGAACTGCCGAATGTTTTATGGGCTTTCCGAACCATGATGAAAACATGCAATGGTGAAACGCCTTTTAGCCTGACCTACCGCAGTGAGGCAGTGATACCGGCGGAAATAGGAATGCCTACACACCGAACCATGCTCTACAATCCGGAGGATAGTGAAGAGCAACAACGACTAAATTTAGACCTTCTGCAAGAAAGACGTGAAATGGCAGCAATTTGTGAAGCAAAGTACAAAGCGAAGGTCGAACAATACTATAACCGAAGAGTTAAACCGATGGCTTTCAAGGTTGGGGACTTCGTCTACCGGAAAAACGAGGCTAGCCGGGTGGAAAATCAGGGAAAACTGGGTCCGAATTGGGAAGGACCATACAGGGTAGTGGAAGCACACCAAAACGGTTCGTACAAACTTGCTGGTATGGACGACAAGGAAATTCCTCGGACCTGGCATGCAATCAACTTACGAAACTGTTTTATGTAAAATGGTTGTGACGATCAATGACAGCTTATGTCTTCCCCGCGTTATGGGAAGCGAATTTTCCTAAAGATTGTGCAATCTACTTATACGGATCGTGCAAAAACACTCCGTCCAATTACTTATACGGATCGTGCAAAAACACTCCGTCCGTCTACTTATACGGATCGTGCAAAAACACTCCGTCCATCTACTTATACGGATCGTGCAAAAACACTCCGTCCACCTACTTATACGGATCGTGCAAAAACACTCCGTCCAATTTACGGATCGTGCAAAAACACTCTGTCCATTTACTTATACGGATCGTGCAAAAACACTCCGTCCACCTACTTATACGGATCGTGCAAAAACACTCCGTCCAATTTACGGATCGTGCAAAAACGCTCCGTCCATTTACTTATACGGATCGTGCACAAACACTCCATCCATCTACTTATATGGATCGTGCAAAAACACTCCGTCCACCTACTTATACGGATTGTGCACAAACACTCCGTCCACCTACTTATACAATCCAGAGCAAAAACACTCCGTCCATCTTCTTATACGGATCGTGCAGAAACACTCCGTCCATCTACTTATAACGGATCGTGAAAAAACACTCCGTCCAGAACTTACACACCATCCAAAATGCATGTATAAATTACACTCATGTTAAAAAGCATAAAAACGGAACGATGATGTATATATGAACAAAATTACAAAAACGTTCTCCGGTAATACAAGTACAATTCAAAATGTGCTAAAATACTTATTACAATCCAGATAAGGACACAAAAAGGGGTACAGTCACCCCGGATAAGACCCTAATCAACCTATTGGGTAGTGGGAGCAACAACAGCTGGAGTGGGAGTTGCCTTCTTAACAGGCTCCTCCGGTAGGAGATTCATCTGATCACCAAGGGGAAGATGGAAAGATTCCGCAAGCTTCTGAACATACGGATATTCAGCCGAGAAAAGCTTATGATACTCTGGCTTCCAGAGTTTTGGGGCCTCCATGTTAAGCCTTTTGATCTTCTGCAAAATCTTTTCCGCATCCTCCGGTTCCCTTTCGGTACGAACACCGTCTATGAACCCTCCGGAATAAGACAAGCTATAGACCCTTCCAAGACTCTTCTTGTATTCATCACTCTGGAGAAGCCTTCGGAAGGCTGCAGGGATCAGTTCCTTCACGGTATTCTGGCAAACAACCTCGGCAACAGCCAACTGAGCAGTCAAACTCTTATTCTCCGTCGAAAGCCTTTCGGCCTCCTGGGACTTCTCCGCCAGTCTCTTCTCAAGCTCCTCAATTTTAGAAACCTGAGAAGCGGTCAGACTGGTTGCCTCATTTTTCTCCTTCTCGATTTCTTCCAGCTGATCAACCAACCCCTTTTCCCGGATGGAGGCTGCAGTCCTCTCATCCTGCTGTTCTTTCTCCAACGCACGGAGCTCTTTCAACAAGGTTTCAAATTTTGCAATTTGGGCATCCCTCTCATCCTTCAACCCATTGGCAATAGACTCACACTCCCCGTGAGTAGCCTCTAGCTCCCGGTAGTCTCGGTTCAATTGGCTAAACCTCTTCAACACCTCTGCTTGAAGTACCACGCCGGAGCCAGAATTGATGTATGACTGTCGGACAAGCTGATTATTATTCAGTCCGGCCAATGCTTCCTCTTCGGCAGGGGTGGCAAGATGTGACATCATCTCACGGCACGCTCGGAATGAATTCATACGAACGTCATCCCTGAGAGTCCAGCCGGGGATAAAGTAACCTCTGGTCAGATCAGTGTGACCTGAAAACGGTAAGGACGGAGGACTAAGTAAAAATATATATATATATATATATATATATATATATATATATATATATATATATATATATATATATATATATATATATATATAAACACACCTTCAGACAGCGGTCGATTCTCTCCGGACTGCACGTGAGTTCTAGAAGCTTGATGCTCCGAATGGGCTACACAAGAAGATATAAGCATTCAAGTAAAGATAAGTATACTTTAGAACCAGACGATGAAAAGAAAGATGGCTCTTACCATCAGATGGGGTCGGAGGGGGATTATTCTGAAACCCTTCGGCACCTTCAGCAGGAGGAGTGTTAGATTTCTCCAAGGAATGATGCTCCTCTTTGGCATTCTCGACCGGATCATTCGGCCCTTGGCCACCATCATTCTCCTGCTCGGCCCTTTCCGACGGCTCAGCCTGGTTGAGAGGATTCGCATCCACGGTATGCTCCTCAGATGCAATGACTTCCTCTTCAACCTGCAGTTTTCTCCTCCTTTTAGGCTGGCCGCTCGGCCCAGCCGTAGCCCTCTTCTTATCGACAGGACGGTTTTGCTGTTTCTTTCTTTCCTTTTCTTCCCGAGCAGCCACCACATCGGAATTGGCCGTTTCAACCATTAGTTGCGCATATGTTTTCTCGGGGATTGCAACGTCAGGAGCAAGGGGCTCGGCAGTCTTGTTTGGACGGGGCTGGTTCTCCGGCAATGGATCTCCTTTGCTCACAACAGTTCCTTCAAGTTCCGGAAGCTCAAGATACTCGGACATAGTGATCACTACAAAGAAAAACACACAATTAAAACAAGCAGGAGTGGTACAAAGTAAATAGTAATAATAATAAACACCCCTTCTTACCCTCCCCTCCGACATTCTTGATAACAAGATGGTGGCCTGATATCCGGAAGGTGTTGGTAAGCCCATACACCCAAAGAAGACTGGTTGGAGGTTTCCGAAGTATTATGGGTCGAAGAGCCAGCGTGTTGGCATCCCGCTGAGAATAACCGGTTGGGAAACGATCTGTTATCTGTGAATCCCTATGTCTCCACGGCATAGCGTTCGGTATAGCCCTTCGGTCAATCAAAAAGAAAAAATCCTTCTACCGTTTCAAACTTGTCAAAATCTCAGTAAAACACGTCTTAGCGTGTTTACCCGTCCGGTGTTCAAATGAGAACCAATGTCCCTGCTTACATAACCGGTAAAACACTCGGAAGAGGGAAACGGTGGGCACAACCTCTAAACTATAACACCGAACCTCAAACAACGTCACCCTATTTACACCCAACGGAAATAACTGGGACAAATATACGTTAAAATGATCTATGACGCTTAAAAGGAAGGCTGAGAAGGGTATCCTAACACCCCCTAACCTCATGAGCTGAACGTACACCCCTATTTTGTCTCCCGACAACTCGTTCATGGTGAGATCTGGGGGGGGGGGGGGGAAGTATGGGATGAAGATCTAACGGGATGCCAAATTCTACTATCATATCGTCTAAGTCTCTCTGGGAAAGCCTAGACGGGTGCATATGCATATCAAACTTACCGGGGGGTTTGGCTGTCAATAACAAAGGAGGGTCAACCGGAACGTTCATCTCCCCAGGTTCACTTACGGCCATGGTCAAAACAATACGAAGTAACAAAAATAAGAAAGGTTGAAACGCACCTCGGAATAGCTTTGCAAAATAACAAGAAGCAACCGAAGAGAATTGAGGAAAAACACAGTAAAAGGTAAAAATGAAGAGTAAAGAAGTAGTATATATAGTCGATATGGGGATGCGTGAAACGTCGCATCGTGTACCGCCCTCGACACGTGGCTAAGCCTTGACCGTTTGATATCTGTGCAAAAATTAAGTGGTAACCAGCTGTCAAAGGGGGCATAAGGGTAATTTTGACGCAGCAAATAAACTTCGTATAAAAACGCGCAACATCCGCGTCACAACGACAAGGGAACAACGGCACCTACACGCACAACGGAATTGGAACACCGGTTAGAACCGATACTCCAATACTGGGGGGGGGGGGGGGGGGGGGACATGTTGACGTATGTGGCCGAATGGCCAGGAACCATTCGGCTCACATAGAACTAGCCGAAGGGCACGTGCCGAAGAAAAAGCCTCAACGGGTGTGAACTGATGACATAACACAATCCCAGGATTTTAGGGATCGTGTCGCCCACTTGTTCTGACATCCAACAACCAGGTATGGCCTTGCTCCTTCCCAAGGCAGAGTAGGTAATGAGGTGAGTAGTATAAATACCCTTCACCTCATTTATGATTCAACTAACACACACAATACTCTCACCAGCATTTATTACAAACCCTTCATCCTTTCACATACTCATCCTCGCACCGGAGGTTGGTCTTGGGATAAAACCCAAGGCGAGCCTAACGTGTGCTACTCTTGTGCAGGGTATTACAAGAGACCGGGCGACAAGCTTAACGGCGGGACCCACTCACAAGGTTTTACCTCAACAGTTATCCCGAAATGTTTTTAAAGGAGTGTTTGAAATTGCTTGTTTTGAACTGTTTATCGCCTTAAAAATTAGCAGGTTAATACCTGCAGTACCTTTTAGTGCTTATCTACTCTTAAATAAGCATATAACCGGTCTTCAACTAAAAAGACTCAAAATTGCTTATCTGCTTAAAAAGTAAGTTGATAGTCAGATAAGCACTTAAAATAAGTGATATATCAGTTTCTCACACTCGTGTAGTCCAAAATACTTGTTCTGGATGTAATTCTGATTTTGTTTTTTCAATTTTACTTAAATATATATATATATATATATATTTTCGTAAAGTTAGAGCTTCGCTAATGAGGTTGGTTTTGTGTATCTGATCATATCAGCCGGTTGCTAAATTTTGAGCTCCACGTCTTCTGCCACCCTTGACTCCTTTAACCACGACCACTCAACTTGTAAATGGATTGTCTGCACCTTTGCCATCACTCACCGCCTAGACCGTCTATCATGTGTCCTAGATTTCATTGTCTCAAGAATGAATATATATATTTTTTGATCACCTTGTTTATGGGTCAGCATAGGTGGGGCTAACTAGAGGCGGAACGAGGGCTGGTAAAGGATTTGTGCGAGGTTATGCACTTCTGCACCGACGTGTTCGCAATTAAGATCCATCGACCCAACCAGCCTACCCTGACATGCATGGTTTCTGATCATGAACACATTCCGAATGATTTAGCGCTAACATCATTGGGGACAAATGTGAGGGGGGCTATTGGCAGAATGTCAACAATGATGATCAGTAGAAGAGGATTTGGCAGAGGTTATGCTGCTGCACTCAAGCCAAGCCAACAGCCCAAGATCCCGAAACAACAAGTAGCTAGACGTTTTTACGTTCTTACATGCATGTGTAAAATTTGAGCGAGCCATAGATATAGAACAACTTTTTTTGTTTGATATTGAATTCGTATTTATCTAATGCACTAGTGTATGTATATTTTTAAAAATCAGGTCAACTATATATACACATGAAATAACCCCCTTACTCGATCTCTAATTAATAGTCTTTCTCTTGGTCGAATTTTCGTTTGTCTGTGTCGAAAGACTTGAGAATGAATCTAGCAAATGTTGATCGAGCTCCGAAGCATTGTCAATGGGTTGAAGAACAGGGAATTAAAGATTAAAGAACCAGCTAGTCATTTAGTCGAACGTGACCAACAACATTTTAGATTATATACACTAAAGTGGCCCAATATATGGTCCAACCCATGTTCTACACCAAATTTAAGTATCAAACTACTTGTTCAGTTGCAAAATATGGTCATATGTTTTAATGTATCTTTTCACCCGTTAGTAAAAGTGACAGTATATAAATTTGATCTCAAACTATCGGCTTCTTACAGTCTAATATGTTTGAATCTGAATAGGTCAAAAAAAAAAAAAAAAAAAAATGTTAAAGTACTTCGCAATAGGAAACGTAAAATACTTTCATTTAGTAGTGCATAACGTGGCGTAAAAAGGTACAAACATTCAATCAGCATCAATGTGTGACTGGAGTTAATGTAAAATGTAGTTCAACTGTTGTCATTATACCAAGCTAAATTATGTAACAGAAAATTGATTTTGAAATATACTATTCATGAAACAAAAACTCCGGTACATGCATGCACAAGTCGTTAAAAAACAAAACAAATATATCCCCACCATGACAAGTGACAAAAGGATGACAATGTGTACGTGTGATATGAATCGAGTGGTTCGTTTTCATTTAAAACTCTTGACCCCTTCTCACAATGAGAATGTATATAACTTCCGTTCTGGTCCGGTATGAAAGGCGTGTACTTTTCAACTGCGTACACATTGTAGTTACTTTTATGCTTAAAGACCACCATCAAAGGCGTGTACTTTTCAAAATTCTTCACGCTTTATATGGTAGCTACTTTTAAAGTTTTTTCACATGCTAAGTAACAGTTAATCCTTTTTTCCACTCATTCAAGCGTCACAATCAACTCACTTTGTCTACGCTTATTACCGTTTATCATTTTGTGACGCCGAATAATGCCACGCTATGGAAAGCGTGTACTCCAAATATAATCACACTATTAACCGTGTACATGTCTCCTAATATGCGTGTATAATAATTATATGCTTTGTTCTAGTGAGTTATACCTTGTTTTAGGTTATATGTTAACATTATAATTATCCTGTTTAGGTTAAGTGTTAACAGCGGAGTTATACACTATGAAATAGACTGATGCGCTTCACATTTACATATCAATTTTACATATGAAATAGGTTAGGTGTTACCCGAAGCTTTTCTGCATGTAAATGTGAAGCGCATCAGTCTATTTCATATGTAAAATAATTGATGTGTCATATTAGATTTGTCAACCCCACGGGGTATAAAAAACACGCAGTAAATTTCTACGGTAATTTGCAATGTTTTGAAACCCGGGTTTGGGATCGACCCGGCCGAGTTACCGGGTCACCGGGTCAACCCGGGTTTACGCACATTTCCAAAAATCGATTTTACGCACAAATATGGGGGAATAAACACCATAAAAAAGTCATATCAAACAAAAATAGCACCTTAATAATGACAAATAAATAAAAAAGAGTCAAAATTTAAATTAAAAAAAAAAAAAAAAAAAAAAAAAAAAGAGAAAATCCAAACTCGGCAGGGTTTCAAAACCCGGGTCAACCCGGGTCACTCAAAACCCGGCGGGTCACACCGGTTGACCCGGTTTTAGAAACCCGGGTCAAAACAACCCGTTTTTTGACCGGGTTCCGGTCCGACCGGTTCGACCGGCCGGGTCGACCCGGGTTTCAAAACGTTGGTAATTTGCATACCATATTTATTTATTCATAACGTTGTTACACACAGCTAACAAAGCTGGTTGATTACTACTGTACTAGTATTATTTATTCATTCAATTATCAAACTTTACAAACAAACTGGCCGGAATATTTATTAAACATAATCTTTTTTATTTAATGTCACTTGTCCTCCATTGATTTTCAAGCAGTCCATGTCTGCGAAGCTGCATAAGATATCAAAGACGACCATTACGGTAATTAATATGTCATCAACAACGATTTAAAATCATCTACTAGTGTACCAAAATCATAGAATCGAATGTGTACCTAGTCGCGAGAGATTCCAATCTTGATCACCGACGGCTGTCCAAAAGAAATATCCTCCTATGTTAAGTGATTTTGCATATTGTACCTTTGTTTGTACAGAGCTAACATCGTCATATCCAATCCAAGTCGTTCCTGCATAAGAATAATAAGATACGGTTTGTGCGTCATAAACCACCTTGGCGTTATTTTGGACATTGAATTGTTGCACTTCCGAGTAACGCATTGTTCCATCATTTCCACCTGGAGCCCCGATACCATTTACAGATGGATTATTTAGTTTCCATGTATGACCATATAATGGCATGCCCATCACTAACTTTTGTATTTGGATCCCAGCGCTAATCCATGATTGTAGCCCGTAACTCGTGCTAAGATTACCATTTGGATCATATAATGCGGCTGGGGCACCGGTTGCATCCGGTGTCCCTATAGGCCTATGATAATCATAACACATTGCATTGATCCAATCCAAATTCTTATTTATGGAATCCACTGGATACTTAACATCGGTAACTACTTCCGGTTTATAATTCGTGGCGGCTGAAAGAAGAAGTCGTGGATTACCTGTTGACGCGGCTTCATTGTTGACTGCCACACGCCACTCGTCAAGCAAGAGGCCAAAGTTGTTCATATCGGTTTCGGTTTGAGGATATTCCCAATCCAAGTCAGCTCCATCAAAGCCATAGTTTCGTGCCACTTGTATAGTGGAACGAATGAAACTTGCCCTCGAGTTGGCACTCGAGGCCATCTTAGATAAGAGTTCTGCTATGTCATCCGAGCCACCCCCACCGATGGAAAACAACGTCTTGACAGGTGGATTCTTTGCGTGAAGGTCAGTGTTGAAGCTGTTGAGCGCAGACGCTGTTGTCGCGTCTACGTCGAACTGGAATGTGACGTTATTAGGGGATAGAAAAGCATAATAAACATGAGTGAAATAAGCGGTTTGAATTTCTGATGGTGGCAAAAACTCTTGGGCCCAATCAGGCCAATAGCCTCCTTTGTTTTGGGCGCTACAAATGGTTATAAGACTCAATATCACAAGCAGAAGTTTGAGGAATTCCATGGTTTGTTTGTGTAATAATACTTGAGTAATCCCATACATGATGTCTTATACTCGATCGACTTTCTTTAACTTTGGCAATTCTTTAACTTCAACAAACAAACAGTCTTCCATGACAATATATTCTTTAAATTTGACTCATCATTCATCTATTGACTAACCTTTTCTAGAAATATATTGACTCATCATCATTCATCTAGTAATATAGAGCTGTACGTAGATGATTCTTGATTCATTCATCTTGTAAAATATGTTTTAACATGCAAGTAACTAACATATCTGACAAGAAATAGGCACACGATGCTTTTCTATATTTTTTATTTATTCTTTACAAAATTAATCTGATAAACAAAATAGGCAAACGATCAATAGTTTACATAACAAATTAGAGAGTAATTATTCTTTTTTTTTCTTTAAATAGACAATGTTTAAAAGTGTAGGTGGTGTTTGTTTTTTAAGGGGCTCTGAATTTGAATCTGAACTGCATATCTGAATCTGAGGCGTAAGTGTCTGAATCTGACCGCATTTGAACGGAAAAAAAAAACTCATGTTTGAACCGCACATTTGCTTGCTTGTACTATTTTTTTTTTTTTTTTTTTTTTTTTTTTTGTCAGCAAGATGCATTCAGACACCCCTCTCAAGTATAGACCATTAAGATCTTACTGCGTCTGAACGAGAAAAAAAAAAAAACAAACGGTTTGAACGACCAAAATGTCTGACCGCGTCTGAACGGTTCAGATTAAGTGGCTGTTAAGAGCCTCTTAATGAAAAACAAACACCACCTAAAATTCTATCATGTGTTAGCAAATCAAATCAAGCGGTTTGGTAAAAGACTAGTCGACTAATGACTATTAAACGTGTAAAATTCTATCATGTGTTAGCAAATCAAATCAAGAAGTTTGGCAAAGACAGTCGACTATTGAAGCCAACTTGACATTGGATTTGTTGATGGGATTTTGTACTAAGTTTAAATTAAACGTATATATGTGATTGTCATACTTGTTTATTTTGAAATTAGTTGTGTTTATGTGATTGTAGACTTCATTAAGGCTGGTCACAGTAACATGTCTCGATCGACTTATGCGATCGATTTGGTGTTGATCTCATTACTGTGAGTAATCGATCGTTGCATGGTTTTTTTGGAACTCTGTCGTAATCGTGATCGATAGCTTTGCATTTTTTTTTTTTAATTGAAATGTAATGTAACCGTTGGAAACTATAACCAAAAAAATAAATTAATTAATTAAAAATAAATAAATAAATAAATAAAAAAAAAAATAAACTTCATAAACACTATAAATAAACACATGACCGATTTGGTGGAAGACATTTGGTATCGTCATAATCCAAACTAGTTTTAGATTATACACACGAAATATGTACACTCAAAATGAGACGGATATGATGGGCCTATCTCTAACCAATTCAACAATTCTAGACTTCTAGTAATGTGGTTAACTATCCTAAGTCAAGCCTGTTCTAAAGTGGCCCAATACATGGTCCAGCCCATGTTATACACCAAATTTATGTATCAAAACTACTTGTTCGGTTGCAAAATATGGTCCTGTGTTTTAAACTTTTAATGTATCTTTTCACCCGTTAGTAAAAGTGACACAGTATAAAAATTTGATCTGAAACTATCGGCTTCTAACAGTCTAATAGCTCGTTAAAGAACTTCGCAATTGAAAACGTAAAATATTTTCATTTAGTAGTGCTTAATGTGGCGTACCAATTAGGTACAAACGTTTAATCACCACCAATGTGACTGGAGTTAGAAGTCAGAAGCTCTAGAAGGTCGATCATTAGCTCAAATGTAAAATGTGCTTAATGTGGCTACCTTTTTTGTCATCATACAAAGCTAAATTATTATGTAACACGTACATAATTGATTTTGACATATACTATTCATGCAAAACTCTGGTACATTATTACGTACATGTGCAAGTCGTTAAAAAACAAAACGTACAAATCCCCACCACGACAAGTGACAATGTACGTGTGTGATATGAATCGGGTGGTTCGTTTTCATTTAACTCTTTTCATATCCACATGATGAGGCAGATATTTTAGATTTACATATGCCCTTTCAAAAAAAAAAAACAAAAAAACAAAAAAAAAAAACAAAAAAAAAAAGAAAAAACAAAAAAAAACAAAAAAACAAAAAAAAAAAAAAAAAAAAAACAAAAAGTTGAAAAACTACCATTGAATTAGCGTCTTGGTGGTAAACAACTCATGTCCGAGGTCTAGCGTTCAAACATTACCCGATACATATTTGAGATGATTTGAGAAAGGGTCAGAAACGGTCAAGGAGATATATACTCCGATTAGGCCATGTATATATGAGTCAAAAATTCGACCTCACTTAGATATAACCTGAATAGAAAAAACCTTAGCCGTGTGTGTATACACTATATAACGTTATGAAAAAATATATATTTAGGTCCAGATAAATATAGACCGATGTCAAACTGTCAACCGTATTCAAGATTATAAGTATCGAGTTGGTTCCTTCGTAGATGTTTCTTTTCAGATATTTAAGGTTCCTATATATTATGATGTTATAAGTATTAAAAAAGCTATAGCTAGCAAAATTTTATAAGGTTTCTTCTATATATTCGATCAGCATATTAATAGTTCCGTGAACTATTTGAAGTTTAATTTTCTTTCAACTCTCGTGACGTCTTTATACAATGAGAAGGAAAGAAAATACATAGAAAATGAACATATCGATCCATCGATCGATCTTCATATCTTGTACGACATTTTGTGAGTTGTGGGGCAAGGTACAACTCAGAGTAGTGTAAAATGGTAAAATGAGACAGCTCATGGCAATGCCGACTAGTCAATGGGTCGAACCAAACTCAAATTAATAGTGCAAATAATCGCAACAATACAAATATATCTTTATCAAAATTTAAAACCATGCTTGCCCCTCTATTTATATTTCTTTCAACTTGGATGTAGTAGGTCCTATGTTACGCGAAAGAAAAAAAAATAAAAAATAATAAAAAAAAGAAAAATAAGTAACTTATGACTTTAATTTTCTATACATATTTTTAGCGGTTTATATATAAAAATATGAGTCACAAAACTAGGCGTGGTAAGGCCTTGGTTCACACTTGTTCAAGTTTGGGTAGCACCATCAAGACAAGACGTGACAAGGCCTTGCAACCTCGTTGCTTCATGTATGGGAATGGAAATTTTGCCTTACCACCAAACCAATTTTCTTGTGTGACTATGTTTTGATTATTTTGTGTGACGCGGACAAGCTCACCACACCACACTTAGAGTGTGTTTAAAAAAAAAGGAAAAAAAATATATATATATCTTAGTAGTCATCTTACTCTTACTAGTACGAGGTGGTCAAAGGTTTTGCTTGTTTGTTTTTTGCTTTTGAGTCAGACCCAGTTAGACATATAACATTTTACTCAGTAAGAGGTGGGTGACTTGTCTTACTGCCTCTTATTATTCGGTAAGAGATTGAAAACTCGTATTAATATAATATATTTGATTGTTTATTAATTATGTTATATTTATGATAAAAATTCTTGTTTTATATTTACATAAGTTACTTATTATCGTATTGCGTTGTTTTAATAAATAAATTGCAGAAACGAGCAGTTAAAATTATTCGGACAATTATACAAAAACAAACAACATTACTTCGTTTAGATTTAGACTTTCTAGTCACCTTTTACTTGTAAGATGTAGTAGTCAGATTCAGATTTAAAACATCTCAATGAAACAAACACACGCTTAGTCTAGCTAGGAGCCTAGGAGTGTTGGTATCAAATAATATTAAAACACAAAATATAGGAAACAGAAATCTTAACCGGCATATATGGGCGCTTGGTCATTTGGTGTCTCACGTAGCCGGTTGTGTTTTCTTACATCACATATAAATATGGTTGAAGCATAATGACCAAGATAAACAGGTTATCTCATGGGCTTGAGTAATCTATACACCTTAACCTTCAACTAACCTTTAACGTTTTTTATCATCTCCAGAAGGTTCAATAGCAGAGAAAGCTATGAATATATCAGTGCACCTTTTTTAACGTGAATTATTATGAGTGTGCCAAGCCTTTAAAACGTTTAACACGATGCCACTGAAGAAGTTCATGAACCATACATTTCATATGCACTAACTCGTATTTTGTTGTTATAGTTATGATGGATGAAATGAGGTCTGTTCAGGTTGAAACTTTTCAGGTAATCATATCGTAAGAGAGAATAAAAAAGGTGACCACGTTTTGTGGTCCTTTGCCTTGTATCAATTATGTTGGACTATCTTTGTTAAAGGCATCTCGATCGGATGCTTATTTGTTGGACTTATTAGTGTGTTTTCTTTTAGCCTATGATCTTATCCCAATGCAACATTCCTTTTATACATGCATGCATCATCTACTGTTCAATGGTTAGTTTTCTTTCTATGAGTATAACCTGCCATCTAAACTTTTATGTACACCAGATGAATACTTACACAAAACAACGGTGTATAGCGGCATAATAATTATATTTACAAAATCGCGTTTCTGGTTCGACCCTTGATGTAAAGCATGTATTTTTTGAAATACAAGACGTGTATTTTTTTTTTTAAATTAATATAGTGTGTATTTTTGAAAAGTTGTCAACTTTAAAATTGTTTTTTTTTTTTTTTTTTTTAACATAATTTAAGATGTTAAGTTTTTAAAAAGCCATCAAGTTTAAAGAGTACTTAAGGGTAATTTAGTCAAACAACATTAATTTAAGTTTCAAGTTCAAAAATAGAAATACATTTTTTATAAGTAGTAGAGTCAGCAGTGGCGAAGCTAGAAAATTTTTAGTAGGGGGTTGGGATCTAAATTTTTTTTCCCTAACGCTATTTTTCGGGTAATACCGAAATTTTGGGGGGTCGAAACCGAATATACCGAAATTTTTCTACACGAAAACTATATACCCCCTACATCGCAAAAAAAATTTCGGGGGGTCGCCCCCCATGTAGCTGCGCCAATGAGTAGAGATACTCCGATTTTAGTTTATAAAACATGTTTATGTTTGTCCTATAAAAATACTTAGTTGACAGAGAGTTTTTTTTTTTTTTTTTTTTTTTTTTTTTTTTTTAATTTTAATATTTGTTATTCCTAAATTTAATGATAGATTATGGGCATTAGATTCTGTTAGAACCCAATAAGATTTGGACATGCTTTTAAAACCCCACCACAAATATTTGTACTTTGAGGCATGCAAGCATGCGAAGAATATATCATTGAAGAGTACTACCATCAATTATTGAACAAAACTCATTAATTATTTTTCAAACAAACCCAATATAGAACAAACTAATGAAACATGTTAATTTTTGGCAACATACTTCATCAAATTAATTTTATTTTAAGACAAAAACTAATCAAATGTAAACGTTAAAATAGCTAAATAAGCGATGAATGGTGGTGTATAAACAATCTCACACGGTTTTAGTATCTACATTTGTTGGACGTGCACTTGAAACGCATCAAGAACATTTTTTGTCATCCTTCGACGTTTTAAGCATACTGTTTCGTATTAGCATCGAAGGATGACAAAAAATGATTATGTGTTCAAGTCCTGAAAGTATTAATTTTGTTGGATGTAGACTCAAGATATTGCTATTTGAACTAACAATAACACTTTCATGATTCAATTTCGATAAAGATTTGTGGATGATTCATTTCTTTAATATAAAGTATGGATATATATAAGGAAGATGAACATGGTGGGAAGGACATAAAGAAGGTATGGTAATGCACATGCTTTGTTTTGTTGGCCGCAAATTGACAAATCTCATATGGGGTGGATCCCTAAATCCCATCTACTCCTAGTTATCCTTTCTAATTTAAGAAAACTACTTAAATGACTACAATTTTATGAGTTGAAGTTTACATGGTTCTTTCCTAAAAATGAGATCCAACTTCATAAATGGTTTATTGTTGAGTAAATATTTCTTGGCTCAATTTAAATAGTTATAAAATTTATAACCAATTTTATAAAAGTTCTTAGGAGATGCTTTGAGTTTCTACTCCTTTTTACCAAACAAATAAGCAACTATTCAACTAAACTAGTAATAGATCATCTACACCAACATTTTTGGTACATCTTCGCATTCCATATTCCTACTTATCAATTCTACTTACTATTTCATATTCCTACTTATCAATTCTACTTACTATTTCATACTCCTTATCAATTCTACTTACGTAAAGAAAAACATGTGTTTATACTTTATACTCATTACTTTTTTTCGTCTAAACCGTGAATTCTGCTACATGTCAAGGTCTTGTAAATGAGAGGATCAATAGGAGCACAAAGTACGAAGAAATATCATTTCTCTTTGTGATATGGTTACCTCTACAAGAAACAAGAACTTCTCTAGCCTCAAGGTGGCCTAAAGCGAAGTTCAAAGATGAGGCCTTTTTCAGTTAAAAAGTTTCGATTTTAGTACTTTATTTTATAGAAAACCAATTAAAGATACTTTTATATACGTTCAATCGGCTTTTATCTCATAACATAAAGAGCTTGGAAAATAAAAATATAAGGTCTACACAACAACAAAACTTAATGACATATACATAAGTTCAATTCCTGAAAATAGCAAAGTTTTTAAAAACCGAAAACCTAGATATATATAAGAGATATAAAAATCGGAGGTTTTTAAAATTCGAAAGGCTAAAGCAATTGCTTTAGCATCTTTACTCTTGAGACACCCTGAACAATAACTAAAAAAATCTATTACTTTCACACTACATGCACGTAATCATCTTATTCGTGAACAGCATTATATACTTCACTGATGGAACAAATCTTAGGCTGCTTCACTTTATACAATTAGACGTAACAAATTCCTACTGTTTATAACCTTTTGTTGATACCATGAAAAGTTTAGGCAAATTAGATTCTAAATTAGAATTCTGCTTAAAATTCGATAGGTACATACGTACATTATAAAAGCTAAGATATATGTAATTTAGAACTCGATGTATAATCAGGATTTCAATGTGCAAAACACTTTAAAGGTTTACACTAATATATTAATTACTACTATATAAATAGTCATGCATGCACAAAATATGATACTGTATTAAAGAGCAAAGATGGAAAGAAAGTTAAAAAGTAGATTCATAGAATTCTAGACTAGATCCAAATCCAGGAATAGGCGCATGTTGTTATATTGTTGTGGAGGGTGACGTAGTCACATCACACCACTAATTGTATGTTAAGCACTACAGCTGATCAGTTCTTTTATTTTCGGGTAAATTGCAAAAATGGTCCTTAACGTTCCACGAAATTGCAAAAATGGGACCGAGACAAAAAATAGCGCAAAAAAGACACCAACGTTCCACATTTTCGCAAAATCGCCACTGAGAGGCCTTTTTCGTTAGTTTCATCGTTAAGTGCCATGTCACCGAGGGTATTATCGCCATTTCACTGCTTTAAGGTCCACGTGGCATATCACTATTGATTCAGGGACTAAATTTGCAAAGTTATTTTTATCTTTTATTTCACATTTATCACCACCACACAACCAACACCACCACCCTTTACCCTTCATCTTCATCTTCTCCGGTGATCAAACCCAGATTCCGGTGACCAAACCCAGATTTCGATCACTTTTTCCGTAAAGGTGGGTAACTTTTTCCGGCCATACTCATGCCCATAGTGATCATCAGTCCAAGATTTGGTAGACATGTACACGAAGCTCATTTTTGTTACTATACCTCATTAAGTGATGATCATTACAGTCAACATAAGTGATGATTATATTAGACACATTATGCATGAAGTTTTGCATAAAGCCAAGATATACGCAATGAAGTTTTACTTGATATAATCAATACACAATGAAGCACTTCTGGCAAGTTTTAAAATCATTCATTCCATTTTAACCATTTCCCTTCTTTAGGTTTTTCAGCAGTCACCAGACCTCTTAGCCATAAAATTCAACCCAATATGGCATTTTCACAATAATGATTTGAAATTTACCCCTCTTTAACAGATCCTAAAGAAAATTCCTCCAATTACAATGGTTTATCAATAATCAATTCAATTAGAAGTAGAGATATACCGTATAGACACAAAACATGAAGCCCGTATAAATCCCTGGATATAAATAATGGATCAAAATCAGATAGTACCTCCAACAAGAAGCTGAATACTTCCATAGTTCCATCAGTCATCATCAGTAATACATATGGATCGGCAATAGAGACCGATGACACGGTCATAGCAGCTTCAGAATTTGTGGCTCGAAAGTTTAGATCTTGAGTCATAAAAGCACCATCAAGGATCCGAGCACCACGAGAGTACACTTGTATCACCCGCCTCCTAATAACGCGAATAAAAGATAAGAATATAAAAAGCAAAGGTCTCAAACAAATAAAAGAAACATAGGTAGACTATCAATCACAATCTAAGATAACGATTATTAACATATCATTCAAAAAATATAGTCTCACCTTCCAAAAAGATTCCCTGCATAAATGGTTCTTCCTTGAACAAACCAACTAGTGTCTGCTGTATTTAATGGCCGGAAAAAGTCCCACCTTTACGGAAAAAGTGATCAGAATCTGGGTTTGGTCACCGGAATCTGGGTTTGATCACCGGAGAAGATGAAGATGAAGGGTAAAGGGTGGTAGTGTTGGTTGTGTGGTGGTGGTGGTAAATGTGAAATAAAAGATAAAAATAACTTTGCAAATTTAGTCCCTGAATCAATAGTGATATGACACGTAGACCTTAAAGCAGTGAAATGACGATAATACCCTCAGTGACATGGCACTTAACGATGAAACTAACGGAAAAGGTCTCTCAGTGGCGATTTTGCGAAAATGTGGAACGTTGGTGTCTTTTTTGCGCTACTTTTTGTCTCGGTCCCGTTTTTGCAATTTCGTGAAACGTTAAGGACCATTTTTGCAATTTACCCTTTATTTTCTTTCATAAATGATACTGTACAACATCTAAATAACAAAATAGTTTTTTCTTCTTCTAATAAGCTACTGCAAATTCTTTAATCTCAAAGGATATATATTTGTGGACGTATGGTCCGGACTGGACCCTACATGGGCCAGGCCCGGTAGACAGCGGCCCACTCTACGCCTTAACCCTAATTTCATGCCTTATAAATATAGGGCTGGGGTTTCATTCACCACACAACATAACAGGTTACCCTAAACCTAATTCTCATATGCTACCACGCATCAATACTGACTTGACCGTCGGAGGTGGATCCCGGGGCTACGGCCTCGGGTCCACTCCTAACGGGTTCTCTTTATTGACAGGTCTATTTAGGGCTTGAGAAGACGACTAACGGCCCAAGGAGAGTCGGTGAATCAGTCCGCGCCAGATTATGTATCAACAAGTTGGCGCCATCCGTGGGACATGGCTACGACAAGTGTTGTGCTCTCACATCGCTAGAAAGCAACCATCGTTGCATCGATATATACACATACGGTACACATACTGTTTGTTTGGTTTGACTTGGTCAAACATATCATGCTAACATTAAGAATATTAATTCTTTGTTATTGTCGTACGTATACACATACACAATTATATCATGCGCACTATGAGATATACGTCCAATATTTAATCACTTTAAAGATATCACAATATCTTTTAATTATTAAAAAGATTTTATCTATCGCTATAACCGCACTAAGTCCGCACGATCGGACCTATTTTATCTTTTTAAATATTCAAAAGATTTTACATAAATCTTTAAAACTTGGTAAACACGATTTTACCTAAGTCGCATTAAGTCCGCACGATCGGACCTATTTTATCTTTTAGCCGCGAACAACACAGTCACGATAAATCTACCCGCGTTAGGCCATGCGTCCGAAAATCTTCGCAGATTGGCGCCATGAGCGCACTGTCATGTACAGGCACCACGATGCTAGTCAATCGCCATGAGCGCACTGCACTGTCACGTACAGGCACTGGACGAAAGCCGTGGTCAACTGCGATCATCCACAAAACGTTAGTGTCTATGCGGTCACGATAAATCTATCTGTGTCTGTGCGCGCAAAAGAAACTATTAGTCGCGGTCATGGTACATCCATCCGCGTCATTGTTTTTATTATAATAAAAAAGAAAAAGATCACCTTAATCGCCATGCGCGCACTGTTTTTTAGCTACATGCTACTTTTCTTATATAGTTTGTAAAACCTCACGATAGGTGTACTTTATACTATTCCTTCTTTTATATATTTTATATGCTACATGCTATATAATTGCTTCACGCTAACCTTTTACTTCATTAGGTTTTATATGTTGCAATTCGCGGCATATACTTCTAATATTTGCATTAAGTGTTTTTCAGGATTTGAATAACTAAGTTTAATGCTCCTACAAGAGTAGCACCATCAAACTTGGGGGGCTACCAGCGTATATACTACCACTGTTTCCGTACAAGTCACGCAGACATATTTGGAAGCAGATCGTACATAAGAGGTACTGCAGGCCCGGTACAAAGACGAATTTAAATATTCGCACCATCTTACCGCAGGGGAGACGTTCTTTGTCGGTTGTAAAGACGAACGTAATGTTCGCACACAGCGCGCCCAGCGCGCACCTTTGTCGCGAACAACGCGCATCCTTGTCGCGCACAGCGCGCACTTCTGCCACAGAAGTACGTCTTCTGTCGCACCATGCTGCATCGTTACTGGTATAAAAGGTACGCCCTTACCCAGGATACAGCATGCGGAATCCACCTTCACAATTGTGAGACAATCACAATCGCAATCCCAGTGCGTACTGTCGCATGTGGGCTGCGCAGTATGATCCGTCCCATGTGCACAAAAGTTGCGCACACATGGACTTGACCGTCATGGTTGATTGGGCCTACGCGGTCATGAACAGTACTTAAGTTTAGCATAACATAGTCACGCGCAATGTCATACTAAACTTGGGGGGCTTGTGGACGTATGGTCCGGACTGGACCCTACATGGGCCAGGCCCGGCAGACAGCGGCCCACTCTACGCCTTAACCCTAATTCCATGCCTTATAAATATAGGGCTGGGGTTTCATTCACCACACAACATAACAGGTTACCCTAAACCTAATTCTCATATGCTACCACGCATCAATACTGACTTGACCGTCGGAGGTGGATCCCGGGGCTACGGCCTCGGGTCCACTCCTAACGGGTTCTCTTTGTTGACAGGTCTATTTAGGGCTTGAGAAGACGACTAACGGCCCAAGGAGAATCGTTGAATCAGTCCGCGCCAGATTATGTATCAACAATATTGATTCTTTCCGTGCCTCATTTTGGACTGAATGTCTTAGTTCAAACAAAATGAAGGTTGTGATATATTGAAGAATATTGATTCTCAAAGGATATTGTAATAGTTGTACAATCATAAAAAGAAGAGTTAGAAAAACATATTTATCTTTCTTACTTTTTGCATAGCAACAATTTATTCTTAACTCATTAATTTATGACTTTTTTCAAAGTTTATTCTCTATCTACTTTTAATTTTAATAGTAGACAGTTAATTTGTGACAACACAAAAGTTAAACAGAGACAGTATATTTGAGACGGAAGGAATAGTTTTAAATACGTAAGTTTATGTAATGTAATTTCATGGTTGTTTTATATTCATTTAAACTAACTTAATATTTAGTCGTCAAACTAGTTTAATTTAATTTTGTATCTTACTTGAGACATGTAATTCTAATTTTTTTTTTTTTTTTTTTTTTTTTTTTTTTTTTTTTTTTAAGGTAATATAAATAAGACATGTAGAACGCAAATTAACATGCTTTTACCTAACCTAGAAAATTAGGATTAATTAGCCAATATTGTTGTAACAAATAGGTTGGATCTTAAATCCCTAAGAAGAGCTTAGTAGCACACTAATGTCGCAATTCGTTACCTAATTTCTGAATTTTCATCGACTTTGTAAACAATTGAAATTAAGCAAACCTTAATTAATTTTGTTCCACGGATATCTTTTTGAGATAGAAAAACGGGGGATTATTGTCGTATTGATGCTTTGTCGAAATATATATTTACTTGTAGAGACCACGAAGGAGTCGTCGCTATCGAATGAGAATTCGATTTGTTAATGGAATTTATAAGTGCATATAATACTGCATGTAGCATTTATTCTCTACAGAGATCACGAAGAAACTTAACGTTTACATAATGCATGTAACAGTACGTGTATTCTCTGGAATATCATATATGAATAGTGTTTGGTCAAGTGCATGCTATTCTCATCACAAACACAAAAATATGATCGTTAAAAAGAATACTACGTACGTATAATGTATCATTGAGCATCAAACATGTGTGACTATTTGGCTAAAGTGCGAGTTCCGCGTTATAGGGGAAAGGCGACTAATTAACATTGGTTGATCGACATGTTGTAATAAGCTTTTGTTGGTAAAAGAGGGTAACGAAATGACAAGCCAAAAGCACGATGCGCTAATTATTTGTTGTCTCGTGTTACTTTTTAGCGATGGCATGGAAAAGCAATAGTCATGGTCATCTACCTATCATGATGCAAACCACAACGTTTAATTAATGGCTAATAATGTTATTGTTTTCGAAATAATCTACCATTTTGTGAGACATGCATGTGTTTACATATGTACGTATGTCTCATAGAGCAATTGATCCGTTCACATAGTTATATATATCGCATAAGCAAATACCACTTTTTGAAAACCACAACACAATAGTATGTACCATGTATAACTTTACAAAGAAAAATGCCAAGGGTGCGTTTGGTAGGGGAATCGAAATGAAGGAATCATATTGGATATGATTGTCAGTGTTTGTTTAAGATGTATATCTTTCAAATATAAGATTGAAAGATACATATATCTTCAATACTCCATAGCCCATACCACTCAAAAAGGCAAGGTATAAGCCCACCTTATATCTAAACCCATACTCATTTGATTCATGGAAACATATCAAACGCACCTTAAATCCTTCTAACCATCGTTGTACTTATCCTCCTAATAGTTAAATACTACTAGTATCATTTAATTATCCATAGATTAAAAAGCTGGCTCACTTAGACAAGTAGGAAGATAGCTAGGTAGAAGAATTTAACATTTCTCCTTTACAAATGGATCTTAAATGCCTAGAATTCTAGGTTTTCTTACAATGTTTGTTGACATTATGATTGATTATGTTATTTTTAATGTTTGTATAAATGCAAATCTAATTCATATATTTAACGTAAAAGCTAAATTATAGGAGCTTTTGAAAAGCATAAGCTTTTAAATAAAGAAGCTAATCATCTATGAGGAACATGGGGAGACTGGAGATTTCAAAAGAAGCTTGAGCTTCTTGTGTAGCTAATTACATATATACTTTTGTCTTTAACTTTGTGCGTTACATGCATGTTTGTCTTTTAATGTCATTTTCACCTTTAAGCTCTTCAATTACTATACGTTGAAGTTAAGTTACATATCTCTCGTAAACTTTTGTTTCAGCTCGAAACTTTGGCCAAGCATGCGTATCCATACTCCTCACACCACGTATAAAGAGATACTAGTGTATTATTGAAGGAAAAATGTTCCAAAAACTGAAAGATGGGAATAGGAAAGTGAAAGGTAACTTCATATATACCAGATGGCAACAAGTTAACTTATCAAGTTAGAAGCCCCTACCACCACAACCTAAATATATTTGTCAGCTTTAGCATATATGTTTGTTTTCTTTTGCTTCGAATATGATTTCAACAGCTAGGTTTATATTTGAGACATACTTTTATTAAGCTATGAAACATACTTAAGAGTTAACAGTGACACTTTTAAATTTAGAGACAAATAGTCAATTTCTTAAATGACCCAAAAACTAAAACATGGTCTTATAGAGTTATAGATGTTAAAAAAAAAAAAAAAAAAAAAAAAAAAAAAAGACTTATAACGATTGAGCGAATGAGCGACTCCACCCAAATGTTGACACGTGACATATTTTTTATTGATAAAGGACATGGGCATCTAGGTGACTCCAATAGAATTTTGGTATGTGTTACATATTTTATTAATAAAGTATAAGTCGCTCAGTCGCCAAATGAAGTCGTCCTAGTCGTACAAGAATTGATCCTCGAATAATCTAATCAAATAAGGAGCACTATGCTAGCTGTAAAATGAATAAATGAGACTTTACTTGATTTTCAAGCACCAGATGCCTTACTTGTTTTCTGTTAGTAGTCTTGATCCATTTTCGATTACTTGATCAATTCTTTTTTTAGGAAAAAGACGTCAATGTATACTAGTTATAACGCCCGAGCACGCGCGGGTTTTTTAAAATTTTTTGAATCATATATTTTTATTTATTAAAAAACAAATAATTTAATCTTTGTTTTGTTTGATTTGTGATGTTTAATTATAGTTTTTTATTATTTAAGATAATTATTTAAAAATTTTAAACGTATTATTAATTGCATCTTATCTATATTTTTTGTATTTATCTTATACTTATGTTATGGATAAATATAAAATGTTACCTAATAAGAAAATAATTTTTTTTTTAAATAAAATTATTACTAAATAAAGTATGAATGCATTTTTTTGAAATAGAAAATTCCCAATAGTGATTTTGTTTTATTATATAAAAGATTGGTCCTTCCACATTCAATGACATATGACTTTGATCTTTCACATAATTTACTAACATCAATTCATTCAAGTACCTTAATATGATCTGAACAACACCAAAACACATTAGAAAAAAATATTATTAGCCGTTCAAACGGGTAATCCTTTGGCCATTAACTCTTCATTTTATCAAAACCTGAAAACGACTTTCAACTTCTTTTCTATGATTAAAACCGGTAAATGGATGACGTTTTATGTTCATGTTACGGGGAAGGCGAGTCATTGACTTAAATATATACGACATAACCAGAGGTATTCTCGTGTATTTTTGACTCCTCACCACTCGGCTTTTGTGCAAAATGTGAGCCCCATGTGTGTTTATATTATTATTTATTTGATTTGTAGTGTGTATGTGTGAGGTAGTTTTTAAAGTATATTTGTATAAAGTGAGTACTTTTAATAGAGGTGAAGAGAGTGATGCCCGTTATAAGTGAAATGTGAAGAGAGTGGTGATGTGCTAAATAGTGAAGAGAGTGGTTTGCACCAAAATAGTACTCCCTCCGTCTCAAAATTATTGTCAGGAGACAAGAATTACAAAGTTTAATAAAAGTGGGTCCACTTTTGTTTTCACCCACTCAAAGAGAATATTCCTCTATCATATTCTCTAGTCTTTACTTAAAAAGGAAAGTGGACAATTAATTTGAGACATCCCAAAATGAAAATGTGGACAATAATTTTGAGACGGATGTAGTATTAGAATAATATCTTTATGGGATATACTTGCATTAAATAAAAGTTTTTTCATGTTCTTTTTTTTTTTTTTTTTTTTTTTTTAATATAAAAAATAAACAAAAAAATAAAATAAAAAATTGTTTCAAAGGGCAACACTAAATCTTTGCACTAAATATTTTATCAAGTTCAAAGTACACGATAACTAGAAAAATAGCTAAAGTAACATATATCAGTATTAAGGTACTCTTGTTGATTAGAGACTAGTAAAAATATAGGTTCTATAAATTAGTTTTTATGTTTTTATTTAGATATCAAATGTTTAATGAACATAATGAGGTTTAAATGAAGTGAATAATATTAGTGAGATGAATAGTATTACATTATATTTAGTGTTCTACTATTCATTAACATTAGTTCAGTGGATAATTCATAAACCGTTTGAAAAAAAAAAATCGTTTATGTTTGTTTATTTATTAAATGAACGAACATGAACAATTTTTTATGTTCGTTTAGTTAATGAACGAACATGAACAAAAGTCGTGTCCGTTCATTTATGTTCGTGAACGTCCGATTATGCGTTCGTTTTTGTTCATTTATTATTTATGTTCGTATATCATATCTTTTAATTGAATAATTTTAAAATTGTTTTGTTTAAATAAAACACACTTATAAATAATATATTTGTGCATAATTTAATATAGTTTATGTTTGTTTACTTATGTTCATTTATATTCGTTCGTTTGTATCCGTTTAGTATCTTAATGAACGAACATAAACAAACATGAACAACTCATTTTCTTAATAAACGAACATGAATAGGAAAATTCGACTGTTTAAAATATCGTGTCCGTTTATTTGTCCGGTTAAAATTAAATGATCGAACATGAACAAGGCTCCGTTTATATTTATCCGGTTCGTTTACAACCCTAGATAATACTCCCTTCGTCCCAAAAAAAATGTCTAGTTTGACTTTTCAGAATCAAACTGGTTCAACTTTGACCTTAAATATTATTTTTTTATGTAATATAATACTTGATGAAAAATTATACCAATGAAAAATAAACTTAAAACTCAATCCATTCATATATTTTGCATCAAATATTATATAACACCCAAAAAATGGATATAGTCAAGTTAAACATGTATGACTCTGAAAAGTCCGGACATTTTTTTTTTTTTTGACGGAGGGAGTACTTTTTGTACTTTTTGACACTAAACTGGTGCAAAAATCATTGTGCAAACATTAGAGATGTTTTTATATTCTACTTAAACACACACAATTTTAGTTTCAATCAGGTAGTCACACGCAAAATCTTCTTACCACCAAATTACCACATTTTTACCATTTACTATATTCTACCAAAACACACAAATACAAGACACACAAATTTTAATTTTATTCGATGGTCTGCACCACTGAACCCCTTCATACCCCTGGAATGCCCCTGGAATGCGCACGCGTGATCCTAAGACTCACGCAAATACTAGTCAATCAATTGATTTGTATTTTCAGACTATATTTCCTTAAAGAGTAAATATTTATACATCGCATATTTACATACCAATAATCACATTTCTTTTATTTTTCTTCTACTTTTAACAACAATTATAAAGTTGTACCACATATAATTGAAGATATTGAGTAAACAGGTAAAGGTCATAGTGTCAAACAAAGTTATTTAACCTATAAGATCATTAATAAAATAAGTCTCGTGTATCATGTATCATGTATGGAACAAAGAAAACAAGAAAACATTTGCCCATTGCTAGTTTGCGACACTACCTGCTAGCTGTCTATAAAACAAACTTGGCCATTTGCAATTAAACTCGTACTTTCCTTTTCGTATTTAAAATCACATCTCAAGAAAAAATAATAATAATAAATAAATAAATAAAAAATAAAATAAAAGGAAAATCATTTTTCCACACAAATAATGAAATAATCCTACAGGTGTACTAACCAATAATAGTATACTGCCATGTATTGACTCATTCAACTCGAGAAAGACCCCCCATCCACGACAAATGAATAGTCGTCGCAGCCCAATTTGGCCGACTTAGTGTACACAAGCTAATACAAGGACCACGTAAAATGCACGTTTAAGAAAAGATATCATTTTAAAAATAGTTCTGCACAAAAAGACATCACAATCAAAGCAAATCTTCTAGTGCGAAAAAAGGAACTTTAATAACCCACTATAAACGCATATGTTAAGACATCAGTATGTTAAAAGCCAGCTAGTTTTAGACGAAAAGATGCAATAATAAACATGTGTCCCTAAATTGAAAGTAAAACATGCAAATATCGTGTAATAAGCATGAAGGATCATTCAAGATGCATAATTTAAACACCATTCCAATAGCACCAAACAATTTTTTTACTCAGAAAAGATAAGAGATGATGAATCATAATTCAACCGGATGATGACATAAGTAAAGAGCTGATGCAGACCCATGGTCACAAGCTGACCATAACTTTCCAAACGGTCCTACCGAAAATGTTACATGCTTACATGTTGCATGACTATCCTGTTCCGATTTTTCCTTCTTAAAATTAACCACTTTCCCTCTAATTTTCCTACTCGGCCCTACCATCTTCAATTCCTCTATAAATAGTACCCACCCCCCATGCTCATTTCACACACTGATCACACATATTCCATACACACACATAACTTACAAACTGTGAGAAAAAAACCAGAGAACAATGGAAACCTTCCCAATTGTGAACATGGAGAAGCTCAACGGCGAGGAAAGAGCTGCAACGTTGAACTTGATCAACGATGCTTGTGAAAACTGGGGATTCTTTGAGGTATGCAACTATGAACTGTGATCTATATTATCAAAAGTTTGGTTTTTTATTTATCGCAACATATGTACTAATAAGTTTAAGTTTTGTAGATTGTGAACCATGGCATATCCACTGAGCTTTTGGACACTGTGGAAAAGATGACAAAAGGGCATTACAAGAAGTGTATGGAAGAGAGGTTCAAGGAAATGGTGGCCAGCAAAGGGTTAGAAGCGGTTCAAAGTGAAATCGAAGATTTGGACTGGGAGAGCACTTTCTATCTTCGTCATCTACCCCAGTCCAACATCTCTGAGGTCCCAGATCTTGAAGATGAGTACAGGTATGAACAGAGTTCTATAAATGTAAAAAATAAAAATAATAACAGGTGTCCAAGAAAGTAGGAAAGAAAGACTACAAAATATCTATTTCGTCATTTGACCATTTTATTATGGGGAAATATATGTGGCTACTTGGCTGTTGAATTTATTTATTTGGTAAACTACCATTACTTCATGAAGACTTTTCACCCATTATATATTTGATATTCATATTAAAACTTATCTTCACTATATACTAACTTTCCGAAGCTTTATAACAGGCCACATAAGCATGTGACATAAACCTATGCATGATAACAAAAATGAACATCTTCATTTTTTAATATCTCTTGGGCATAGCCTATTAAATACTCGACCGACTGAGTGTTCCCGAGTGTTTCGGTAAAAGTGAGACATTCTGAGTATTTACGCTTTCACTATTACTTATAAGATTAAGGTAAGTAGAAGCTAATAAAAAAAACTGAATTGTTAGTAGAAGCACCTAACGATACCTAGTTTTGATCAATTGATCATCTAGTTCTAGATTTCAACTCATGTTAATCACTTTACAAAGGACAACGAAACACCTTCTAGGATAAGATCTTAAAAGAGGCAAGCGGCAAATAATCAAATCACTTTCTTTTATTAGTATGTGCATCCATAATATGCAGATATTACATTTAAAGTTTTTGGATGATGACAGGAAGGTGATGAAGTTGTTTGCTGAAGAGCTTGAGAAACTAGCTGAGAATCTTTTAGACATATTCTGTGAGAATCTAGGATTAGAGAAAGGTTACCTCAAGAAAGCTTTCTATGGCGCTGGTGCCAAGGGTCCCACCTTCGGGACCAAAGTGAGCAACTATCCCCCATGTCCTAAGCCTGATCTTATCAAGGGTCTCCGGGCCCACACCGATGCTGGCGGCGTTATCTTACTCTTCCAGGACGATAAGGTCAGCGGGCTCCAGCTCCTTAAGGATGACAAATGGGTTGATGTTCCACCAATGCACCATTCCATTGTGATTAACCTGGGTGATCAGCTTGAGGTACATTACAAAAATATAAAAGTAACCCCGAGTTAAACTGTTTAACTGTGTCCTTAATCTCTCAAGTGCAATTACTGCATTAAGATGCTTTACTTCATTCTTTATGAACCATATCAGGTTGTTGAAACGATAAGGGTGTACTAACAATATTAGCTTTCAGGTAATCACTAACGGAAGGTACAAAAGTGTGATGCATAGAGTGATTGCTCAAACAGATGGAACCCGAATGTCGATAGCTTCATTTTACAACCCAGGAAGTGATGCTGTGATCTATCCTGCACCAGAACTAGTAAACAAGGAAGCAGAAAAAAGCAATATGTACCCAAAGTTTGTGTTTGAGGACTACATGAAGCTCTATGCTCAAGTGAAGTTTCAGGCAAAGGAGCCTCGATTTGAAGCTTTTAAGACCATGCAAGATGCAGTCACCGTCAGCCCCATTGCGACGGCTTGAGTGAAGAAATCAACAGTGATGGTGTTTGTGTGTGTTCATTTAGTTAAATAAGATTATAAAGGATTACGCCACAAAAAAAAGGGATGTGTTTGAGTATATTCTAAGGTATTATCGGTCTGGTGTCTTGCAGACATCTATGAATGGTTTGTATAGGAACACCAAATCTTGAGATACCGTAATGACATAATTGATAATTCTATGTAATTTCTTATGTTAATAATCTAATCGTATGATCTAGAAGTGTGCTATATATTTGCGCAAGAAGGTAATAACTGTTATAACAAGAAATATTGCAACTTTTTACAATCATTTCAAGAATCACATTGCAATCATGTAAAACTGCAACTTTTTGCATATTGTAAATTTGTAATCAACTAATCATGATCAGGATTGATGATATTTATTTAAAACCACAAGAATTTCCTATGGCATGACCCTTAGGTGCAAGTCAAATACTTAACTAGCTAAAAGACTAGCAGACAGAGCATGTTCGAAGACATGTTTCATCACATTTCAAATTTTAACGAGATCCACAAAGTTTGAGCAAAAACACTAACTTAAAGAAATGTAAGATGCTGCGAAGAAACACACATATACTAATTTGTGAAGATGAAATTTTCTAAGATCGTATATTAAAGACAATGCAAATAACACAACTTATCATAATATAACGTCTCCATAATGCAAAATATCCCACAATATATGAAGCAAACCACCGCTGCCTAATATAGGAAAACTGGCATGGCTAAAAACTATAGGGCATATTGACCTAAATAACAATGAGTTTGGCATAAGCAGTAACCTATGCCTCGCTTCTCAAAAGTAAAAAGTAAACGAAAATTTTTGCATTAGAAGAGGATCGGACCTTAACTAAGATTGGTTAATTTTTTCGTTATCATCATTTGCTCCTGTCACGTCTGAACTAGGGCTTTTCACCTTTTTGTCATCTCCTACAACAGCTTCTGCAGTAGAACAATGATTCTTCAAAACCGTTGATATGTCAACCTCCGAGGCTCCCGCAAGCTTAAACTGTTTAACAGATGTTTCCAAGTTTTTCTCCCACCCTTTCAAACCCAACTTACACTCCACTTGAGATCTCTCGAAAAGCATATTACCCCAAAACAAATGTATCTGAGATCTCATCACCACTGCTTGCTCTGCCGCTTCATCAGCCGACACGTCACCACCAGTTTTAGCATCCTCACCTTCATTACCACCCGCTTGTTTTTTTCTTTTCTTTGTTAAATCATCTTTCTTGCTAGTATTAGGATCTTTAAGTTCTTTAGCTCTTTGCTCCTCTAGTTTTTCCCACATCTCGGTTGCCGACTTCATCTTCTCTTCAGCACAGTCGAAAAGCCTAATTGTTTCTGTTGGGTCCCACTTTGACAGATCTTCTTTCTTAGCAAGAATAAACGACCAGTGAAGCTTTGCCATCTCAAACTGTTGTTGACCCAATGCTAAAAGTCCTTCATAAAAATCCGGTTTTATCAACAACGCCTCATCATATTTCTCCCTTGCTAATGTATACTTCTCTTTCACCCACTTGTAAGCTTCTTGCAGTTGTGTGGCCACCACATCTTTAGCACCCGAGTCATCTATTGGAATTCGTTTCCTTGCAGCACACATATGAACGTTCCCCCAATTAAAGAAAGCTAACGCAGCCACTTCTTGAAACTTTAAGGAAGCTTTATCAAATAAAGCTTGAGCCTTTTCACTTGTAACCGTTTCTTCAAGAGCCTCGGAGCACAGTTCCATCCCGAGTTCGTGGAGGTCAATGTGGGCATCCGGGTCAATTCCTATGTGGGTCCGGAATAGCTGAGCAAACTCAAACAACCAATCATCCATCTCCACTTCCTTCAACTCGGTGTCATCAGCACCTTCTTTATCTGTTTTCTTCACACATTCTTCTATTTTATTATCGGCAATTACAGTTTCTTCTACAGATTCGTTTACCAACTCAAGGGTCTCAATATCATCTATTTTATTCTCTTCTTCTGGTTCTTCCTCTAATAAAGGTGGTTCGTGCTCAGGACTAACCTCAACAACATGCAATCTCAACATCCCATATGAGACAACTTTTTCTACATCTTGATCTTTGCCAAGACGAACTAGACCATCTGCAATGGACTCTGCAAGCCTGAGCTCACTAGTACACGTTACAGTCACCAAATCCCCATCATTGTCCTTGAACTTAATCAAAACCGACTTTGACGATGGAAAACGTTTACTTACCACCTCTCTTAACACCTTAAAAGTACAATTCACTGGCATTTCAGCAAGCCGGATATCATGATCATACACAAGCTTCAAAGGTCTAAACTTTACTAAAACCTTCGATGCCGGCAAAACCGATGAAACTATCTGTTCCTTGTGCCTACTCTTTTCCGGATTACTAACGGATTTGGAAACAACCTTTGGCATTTCGGTCGACTTGACCTCCTTATTAGTCTCAGTCGACAGAACCGGATACATCTTATCTTGCTTACTATTAGCAACACCAACCGAGGGTCCCGGCTTCTTAGAAACAGGGCGAGCAGGCAAACAAGGTCCAAGGCCAGCAACGGGCGCCCCACGAACCGCACTCGCCCCTAAAGCCGCAGGCGACGGCCGGCTCATAAGATCCTGCGTGGCCTCCAACCTCAACCTCAAAGCAATCTCTAACGCATCCCTATGATTCGGCTCAAGCCCTAGCAAAGTCTTCACATCCAACATAGCCAAATCATGCTTCCCTAACGCCTCAAACGCCCTAGCCCTACGAAGCAAGGCGCGAACATAAACAGGCTGAGCCTGTAACGCCAAGGAACACTCGGATATAACTTTGTGATAATCTATAGGCTTAATTTGCATCAAACAAGCAGCCCTATTGCTATGGAAAACGGCGCGGTCAGGGTGAGTTTTAGGCGTTAACTTAAGGGCGTATTCGTAGTTTTGGAGGGCGCCTATAAAGTCCTTGGATTGAAACTTAATGTTGCCTAGCTCTTTAAGGTCATGAGCTTTTTTCAATAAAAGGGATAATTTGGGATCAATAACATTTCCATTTTGACTAGGGTTTTGACTAGGGTTTTGGTTAGTTTTCTTCTTCCTGCCTCCAGATTTACCCATTTTTAACTTTGATAAAAAAAACTAGTGTAAAATGGAAATGAAGGTACTTACTTACAGGTTGGGATTGATTGATGAATCTGAAATGAGGGTTTAAAGTATTTGGGGGTTAGAAACCCTAGATAGTATAGTAAGTAGTGAGAACAGTTACAACTTTGTTGATGGGGGGTTTAACATCAACTGCAAAACATAAACACAACCAACACAAGTACACAACTTGGGCTTTATGTTTTCTTTTCTTTTTTTACTTTTTGTTAAAAGTTAAAAACTTCATTTCTTTTTTTTTATTTTATTTTTCTTAAAAAAAGTATTTTTAGTCTAACTTTATATAAAGAAATATTTTATTTTAAAATTAACTAAATTATAATCTTTATCCCTAAACTTTGCCAAAATGCAAAGAATGTCCTCTTACAAAAAAATCGGTCATTTTTGCAAAGAATGTCCTTGAAGTGTTACTCTTCATGCAAAAATGTTTTTTTGGCTAACGCTCGTTAGGAAATCCCATTAAGTGCCGTGTGAAATGACTATTTTACCTTAATTTTCTTCAATAATTGCTATTCCACCATTTTCCTTTCTTTCCCGCAAGTATGGAAAATGACGTATTTACCCTCCAAACCTTGAGGGACAATATTCGCTATGTTTGTGTTACGAGGTGAGTAGGTCAAGCTTTGAGCTTGTGAGAGGGGTAAACAAGCTTGTGAGGGTGTATAAAAAGTGTAGCCTATTTGTTTAGGGTATAGAGAAACGTGTTAAGTAATTTGATTGATATGCTATACGTATGAAAATGCAAGTTTCATGGTCATTCCTAATGAGCAAAACTGTTTTGGTGTTACGTGAAATGACTTGGGCAGTTTTTCATGTGTTTCATATAACTTGTGAAACGTGTGATAAATTATGACTATACGTTGTGTTAAGCTTAAATCAAGTTCAAATACCCATTTTTAGTTATCTCATGAATTGAGTGAGTGAGTGAGTGAGACTTTAGCTTAACGAAACAAGGGTGAGAATTGGTGAGAGCTTAAGTGATTATACGAATGGAAAACAATATGAATGAAGAAAACTACCAACTGCTAGTGTATATTCCATTGAAAACTGTAAATTTTTCATTGCCATACAAAAGCTTGACTTTATGGAGTCAAAATCCATTACAATAGCCTACTTAATCCATTACAACTACTTAATACTAAAACAGCTAATCATCTACCTAAATCAGTTTCCTACTTTCATTCCAAATACAACACAAAAGGACTATTAAAATCCCAATCAAAATAAGAAACAGTCAATCATACAATTGTAACTTTGACTTTGTGGAAGTCAATTCATCAACCAAAAGCTTCTTTTCCATAGTTAGGACAACAATGTGTTCTTGCATCTCATTTTTTTAATTCCAATCTTGCCCTTTTGATGCTCTTCATATAGCAATTCTCTATAATACTCACTAGGTAAATCATCATAAAAAAAAACTCATAAATCCCACACTTATTACACTTGTCCTGTAATTATCAAACAAAATCACCATCTTAATCAAAGTCAAATACAAGGTCTTAATAACTACATTTGACTGCCAAATTGAAAATCAATTAAATTAGGGTTTACATATTGGGACAAGCAATGAATCGTTTCGCTGGATTCTACTTAGTCCATGCCGTTTTCACTGTCATAGCTAGTCCACATCCACGGTAAGGTGTAACATACTTATGTGTCACTCTTGGTGTTCCTGGAGCGTAATGAGCCATGATCTTCTTTTATTTTATTTTTATTTATTTATTTATTTATTTATTTTTGATTAGAACGTTATACAGATGGTGGTGGTGGGGTTTTTTATTTGTGTTTGTGGATGAAAGAGAGAAAAAAAATAAACGTTGTATAAGACGACAAAAATAGCCCAACGTGGATGCCAACGTGTTAAGCAGAAACATAAACACCTTAATCACCCCCGTCAGTACACAAGATAGCAAAGATTAGTAAGTTTAGACCATAAATTAGTAAAATTAAAAGTTTGATACAAAACTGAGTAAAAAGTGAAAAGTTGAATACATTTAAAACTTATTATCCCAATTTTTTAGTCACTTGTTAATAGTAACATGCGGTGAAATCACATACCATTCATTCAATACAAAGTTAGTACAAGTATTCATTCATACATATGAAAGACAATATTCGAAGCTGGTACATCAGTTTTGGAGTAAGAGACAAAAGAAAAAGACTTAAGTTATGTGTAGTATAAAGTATAAACTATGTGTTTGAAATAACATGTTTTGCCTTACGCTGAAGAAAGTCACTGATTTATTTGATACATTTTTTTGAAATAATTCTATTTACAAAAACTTATTTAAACAAACTTCGTTTATTCAGTTGAGTACCCCTGATAGAAACTAGGCATAATAACAAAATACGCATAACCCTTACAAAACCGATTATTCTTTACGGTGAACAAAGCCCGTGCATTTATAGAAAGAAAATATAGAGGAACCCGAAATGTTGTAAGGGGGTGGCAATGTTGCCTAATGATGCCTAAACTTTAATTGTAATTAGCCAATAGAATTAAGCCAACTAATTTCATGCCTAATGATGCCTAAGTCCATATTTTTAGTGGCAATGTTGCCTAACCATGCCTAATTTTTTTATTTTTTATTTTTTTTTTTTATAATTATATTTAACAATTTAATTAAAAACATCAAATTCCATTAATAATTCAAATAAAAGTTACATAATACTTTAGGAAAATAAAAACAAAACAAAAATTAAAAATAAGAAATCACTAGTCATCGAGGTATGGCAAGTCTTGCGCAGCTACGTGCTCCGTAAGATCATATTGAACACGGTTATGAATATCTTCGTCCAGTAACTCTTCTAGCACACTATCGTCATAAACTGGAGTGACCAGCTAATCCATTATATGAACCGGTGATATTGCCACACCATCGTCTTTTAAAATCATATTGCCCAATATAATACACGTATAAACAATTTGTCGAATCTTTGCGACAGTCATAGGTCGTAGAGGACGACTGAGAATAAACCATTTTCCCTTCAAACGACCAAAAGCTCGCTCGACATCCTTTCTTGCAGACTCTTGTAGTTTCTTAAACTTCTTTTCCTTCGGGTCAGTGGGATACGGATATGCTTTAACAAGAGTTGAATATTTAGGATATATTCCATCGGCAAGATAATATCCACATTTGTAGAGACGTCTACGTAAATTAAAAGAACTATTTGGCGCCGTACCATTTCGCTCGGTAACATATAATGGAGACTGATTCAAAACATTGATATCGTTGTTTGAGCCGGGCGGACCAAAAAACGAATGCCAAATCCACAAATCATATGAAGCCGTCGCTTCAAGCATAATAGTTGGGTATTGGTGATCACCTCTCTTATATTGGCCTTTCAAATATTTAGGACAATTTCGCCAAGTGAAATGTGTACAATCTATGCTACCAAGTGTAACAATTCGCATTTTCAGGTTAACTTTTATTCCCGAAAATTTTACTATTCACTTTTTACTATTCACTTTTACTATTCACATCAAAAATTTTCATTTCATGTTCTCGTAAGTTAAACTATTTTAATGATAATCCGAGAATTTCACACTCGTCGGATCATTTCTGCAAAAATCACAAAGCCGTGTCCGAGATTTACTTTTAGGTTTAAACGTCATTCCAGCATCCCGATATGTCCATAAAACATTATAAACAATAGAAATATGATTTTCTCTCATTTTAGGACAATTCCAAAAGTTTCGGAATTTTACGTTTTCCAGTTCAGCGTTTTACGCGAATTACGCGTTTTAGACCCGTGTTTCCAGTTTTTAGCAGGGTTTTAGCACCCGATAGAACCTACCACTCATTTTATATTTTATTATGGAATATATTGACATGTTTAACCATATTTATAAGTTTCATATTTTTAGGATACCCGGTTTTACGTTTCGTGACTTAAAACTTACGGTTTGCAATTTACGGAGTCAAAACTAGCTACATACTTAGGATATTATCATCCAAAGACCATGACTACTCATCTAGTCACCCTTATCTTATTGAAACCGACCTAGGGGTGGGGGGAGTCACCATGTGTGGTTAAATCTTGACCATTGATTCTTTAGATCATTACAAGTGTCTTAAACTAACCATGGTTAAATTCTAACCCAATATATGGTTAACTATTTTTCCTACCCTATAAATACCAAGCTAAAACACATAGAAAACTTGCACCACACCTTCTTATAACCTTCAAGTCCTAAAATCTAAGGCACTTTTCTTATATTTTGTAAGAAAGTTAACTAGTTTTTGAAAGAAAACTAGTGTTTGATCTTCAATCTTGGAAATTTTCTAAGAAAAGTTGTTATAACTCTAAAGTCTCCAAAAAGACGTAGTTATAATCTTCAAATAGCTTTGGACTTTCAAGAAGGCGTCGTTATAATCTTCAAATAACCACGGTTTATCATAGATTGCAAAGAGTGAAGCTTAAGTCTATCAAAGTCCGTACCTTACTAGTTACTTACCTTTCTTTTAGAAAGCCTCAAGTTGTAAGCAAACCCTAACATACTCCTTGCTTAATTATCATTTTCATACTTATTATGTTTCTTTCATGCTATATATGGTCTTTGTATTGTGTTCATGATGTATAAAAACTAGTAAAACAAGTTATGTATATATATGTTAACTTATGATATTTAAACAAGTAAACTAGTGACTTTTATGGAGAACCACGACCAAAATAGTATAACTATGATATGAAACACTTACATACTGTTAAAGAGGGTTTTGAAAGGAAAACATAGCAATTTGAATCACCTAAAACGAGTACACGAGTCAAAAGATACGGCCATAAGAAGTTAGCGAAACCAAAACGCCGAAACTGCCAATACCCTACTGTTTGCATTCTGCCATTTTGAAAGTCACCCTTCTGGTCCGATTCATCAAAAAGTTAAAACACGAAAGTTGTCCGGAACGACGTTTTCGTTCAGGCATTAAGAAGCTCGAGCCCTGAAAATGCTTTCTGGGTGATAATTTTCTTCAAATTCTTAACAGCCCATTTTTAGACCAAAGTAACTATATAATGGTTATTATTAGATGAGACCAAGAGGTCTAATGACCTAAAGCCAAGACCACAACCATGGCTAAAGCCAAAGTTGAGTCTCAAGACCATGGTAACAATGACCAAGGTCACGGCAAAGCCACGGCTAAAGACCATGTAACTTTTAGAATCAAAAACTTATATATATGTTATCAAATACTACAATAGTAGGGAGCCTCATGTGAGGAGTTCATTGAGTAAGCCGTCGAGATGAGTTGTGGATTTACGAATTAAAGTGTCCTGGCTCCTCGAACGTTTACTTCATGACTTCTGAATTATGTCGGCCCGAACGGTAGTAAAAGATATACAACTTATACATGTTTCATAAACCATTTATATTCAAAGACTTACACTATATACTAAGTACTACATCATGAACATTATGCAAGACATATATAGGCAATTCTTCATATTTTTAGACGTTACTCCAAACCTAAGTCGCAACGTTCTATTATAGGCTGCTCTTAGAGACTTTCGCGATTGAGACTACCACTTTCATTTCTCATTACATAAGCTTAAGGTGAGTCATAGCCCCTACTTTTTAATACTTGTTTTAACTCTTTGGGGGGGGGGGGGGGGGATACATGCACAACTACTTGCTTACTTGTACAAATACTCAAAACATTTATACTTGATTGTTTTATACTTGATTGTTTTATACTTGATTGTCTTATACTTGATCGCATTATACTTGATGTCATATATACATGATTGCATTATACTTGATTGTGAGACTTCCAGTGGCTCCAGATTAAGTTGCTGGATGACCATTGAGACTTCCGGTGGCTCCAAATTAAGTTGTTGGATGACCATTGAGGCTATTGATACATCCTAACATTTGCGAATGTTGGATACATCATAAACGTGAGGTCGTCGGAGATGAAGTGTAGACTCACGACTAATTGCTTAACTGTTTTGATGAACTTATACATGTCTTAATCATACTATATTGTAGCAGTGGGTTATGAACACACAGGTTACAAGTCTCTTATGGCGGGACTTGTAACTGAGTGGATTCACAATGCCTTTGCTATGTGAACATTCTTTAAGACTTTTCAACTGTTTTAAGACAAACTCTATGAACTCACCAACCATTGTGTTGACACTTTAGCATGTTTATCTCAGGTTAGTAAGGCGATAGCTAGTGCGTGGAACTTAGACTCAAGCTGCATATTCTGAAGACTTACGCTTTTATCATTTACCATTCAAAAACATTTTTGTATACATTTATGTATCATACTTTGGAATCTCATGTTTGTAACTTTGAATTCATTAATCGAATGGTAACTTTTCAAAAACGTCTCATTTAGAGTTCGTTTTCTATAACTTGTACTTTGTATTATGAAGTAGCACCCCTATGAGTCTTCCGCTGCGGTATTTTGGGGGTGTTACACCAAGCATTCCAGGAATGTGATGTTTTTCTTCATGTACCTCGAATAACCGAGCAATGTCATGAGTTGTCGGCCTACGTAAGAACTCTCGGCCGTATAACTTTATAATCGCATCACAAAATTTATCAAGACATTCACCTAGAAAAAACAAAATATTATTTTATAAAAAAATATATATATTTAAAAAAAACATAATAATAACGAAATTTTATAATACAAAAAAACATTAAAAAAAATTAATAACGAATAAAAATAATAAATAACAAATAAAAAAAATTACTAACGAATAAAAAAAAATAATAACCTGAAGTTCTTCGTGCCATGTTTAAATAGTCATCGAATCTATCCGGAGGTTCACCCGTTGCGAGTTGCCGTATTGCCGATGTGCATTTTGTAACGGCGTGAAACTAGTCTTTCCAAACGCGTCTTGACCCTCTTGAAACCATTCAAATTGCGCTTCAATGTCATTTACAATTTGTAAAAACAATCTTTTACTCATACGAAAACGATCACGAAAAACATCTTTGTTAAACTTTGGTTGTTCAACGAAATAGTCATTCATTAAATTTTCTAAAGCTTTATCACGAAAACGTTTTACATAACCACGGATGAAGGTAGAGCTTGTCGTGTCTTCAAGAGCTTCGTACGCGGCTAAAAAGGTTTCGATTGTACTACCGGATAACCATTCTTCGGATGAGTCGGGGGGAATAATTATCTCGTTTGAGGATGAACCCGATGATGACATAGTTATTAGAATGTAAATTGTATGTGTTATTTGATGTTAGTTTAGATGTGAAAATAAAAAGGAAAATGGTTAGTATTTAAAGATTTTTGTTTTTTGTTTTTTTTTTGGAAAAAGTATTAAACGGTACAATTTTTAAATGCTAGCAATGGTCACAAATTTAATACAAAGCTCCACGCCGATTCGGTAAACAATACCGTGTGAATTGCTGATTTCTCCATGCCGAGCGACTGGCATTGTCTTGCCGATTCATGCCGAGCCAACCCCGAACACGTTGCCACCCCGCTAAGTATTTGTAGCACGTGAATGGGCTTTATTTTGAGCCCAAAGAGCAATAATAGTTGGATTGGATTACCCTTTACTCATTACACACACACTGACAAAGATAAGACAATAAGTATTGTGTTTAACCGGCGGGAGGGAGCAGCCACAATAAAAAAATCACAATTCCTGACTCTTACCAACAACAACAACAACAATATGAGTGATTACACATATTCGCTCCCAAAGGAATGCTTAGCCCTAATCTGCAACACTCAAACACTTATACAATTATGATGTGAAAAACTGAACCAGAATACATTTGCAGACATACATCTTGATCTCCTTTTATTCATCATTTTCACCAAGCACCTTAGAATTTTCTAACACTGTGACTACATGTTCTCTTTGCAAGATTATCTAAAAGCCAGCCTCACAATGGACTTCAAGATCCTATCACAAATGGGAATGACTCTCACAATTCCAACTAATGGCTACATTTCCATTATCAGACAAGAACATGTAATGAATGTAACATTAAACGCAAAATACTTTGAAATGTATATTATCGTTCGTTTTTAGAATTTCAACAAAAACTGAGTTATCACGAAAATAGCTTCATATGAGTGTGAGATACGATTATGGTCATGTTTGGTAGCCTTTGAATTGTATGATTCAGATGAGATCATTTGAATAGGTTAAAACACTTGTTGTTTGATAAAAAAAAATTAATTGACACGCTAAATCATTAAATCAATCTCCTCCTAGCTTAAGAATCGTTCAATAACAAAAGCATGCAAAACGATTTAGGGCCCCCTTTTCAAATGTTCATATTTTAAGTCAAAGAGAAATGATTCAAGATTTTTGTATCAATGTATCATAACACATTTGATACATTCATTGCTAAATCATGCCATTTAGTCAAACAAGTAGCAACTAAAGTAACAAGTCACTTCATTATATTTTTCATCTTTATGATCCATATATGACCCATCCACTTGTCTTCTGTAATTAGAAAATTTCATTCTAAGACACGTGAATTTAATAATTTTGATATTTGTTGCAAAAGAATATAGATTTAAAAAAAAAAAAAAAAAAAAAAAAAAAAAAAAAAAAAAAAGGTGCATAAAGCTAGCAATTTCTTGGATGACTCAGCATTGACTTATGAAGATTGACTTTGTATCAATGTATCATAACCAATCAGTCCAATCATAAAGCATATTGTAGAGTTAGCATTTCTTGGATGACTCAGCATTGACTTATTGATTATGATACATGACTAAATATGAAGATTGTCATATTTAGTCCCTGGTCAATGATTGAAGAAATTACAATTTCAGTCCTTACACTTTCATCATTTGACAGATTTGGTCCATCATCATAATATTTCAAGTAAAATCAAGATCAAGCCCTCCATAATTCAGAAAATGGCATTATAAACCCTTGGATCATACTTTTGGAAATTGGCAAACTTAGTCCTTATTGTTTCATCTTTTACATAATTAGTCCTTGATTACTACTAAAACCAAATCTGAAAATCCAATACAAAAAGCCTGGTCCAAATGTAAAGTCCAAGTCCACCAGATAAAAATCCAAGTTCCAAAAGCCCAAAGCCAATCCAAACCCAAGCCCATAAACCTTTGGTCAACGCTCACAAACGGGTCAAACAATTATATAATATAATTACCCGCCCCCTTTTACCCCAATTACCCAGAACCTTAGAACCCTAGAAAATACCGTACATCAATTAACAGAGATTAAGGGTGTTTTGGTCAAATCAAGGGCTTCTAGAAACAATTCAAACGTGTCAGATTGTGTTAGAGTGAAAGAAGCACACGGGTAAGGAGGTGGCAGCTTATGATTGGTCTACACATGTCATTGATCGTGATCCAAGGGTAATTAGATGATGAGGGAATGATTGATCATGATCATACGGCTCAGGATTGATACTCAGGAAGCACACCACACGGATTGCCAAGGTGGCAATCCGTGACTCTCTTACCTCTAGAATCATCTACTCTCTCCTATAAATAGAAAGGCATTGTAATCTGTTTGAGTGGTGGAGTGTAGTGTAAAGAAACTCTGCCCAAATTTCTTTTATTGTAATAGTTTAGTTTTGTTGTAATGAATTTGCTTTTTAGTTAATGAAATCAGTGTTTCCTTAAAATCATTTAGATTATTGTTCTTTACTGCTTACTCTTAATCTCTTATTTCTTTCTTATCATTTTATTTCATTTCATACTTATTCACTTTCAAGTCAACTTTCATCTCATTGAATAGTTTTATGAAAATCAGAAATTAGAAAATACAAAAACTGTTTTAGGTTAATCAAAGCTTTCAAACAAGCTTATTTGTAGTACATTACAGCTTATCTTAGCTTTTTAGTTATGGTGAGTTTGTTGTTTTAGATTACATCTGTCCTATGTTCATCTTTTATCAAATAGTCAACCAAAGTCAACAGTGAAGATAGGTGGTATACTATGGTGATTTTGGCAAGCCAAAGAGAGATTTGGAAGCTCTTGGTCTGTCTAGAGACATGCTAGCTTAGTGAGCCCCTCTTTTCATGCTGAGGGGATATCAAATTTGTGAGTTCTGTTTTCATTTTGCTTCACTAGTAGCATACATCCGTGATTATGAGTTTCTGTGGATATTAGTTGATTTTGATTGTTCATTCAGCTTTTGTTAGAGATATTGTAGCTTGATTGATAAATTGTTTGATGATTTGTGGTAGGAATCACTGTTTCATAAACAAACTCCGCAACCTCTTAGAAACCCATCTATAATCATATTCTCTATATATCCCATTGCACACTGCAACATAAGGGTGAGCATCGATCCCAGACCTTGTATCACAAAAAAGCGCCTGGTCCAGTGGTTGGAGTGTTGTTTGTGTTTGTAGAGACGAGGGTTTGATTGTCATTTGTGTCAAAAAAAAATTTAAACATTATCCGGACATATGATATAATACCCATACCGATTAATGAATGAGGATGTCATATTATAAGAGTTTGGTAGGTCAAAATTTAGAGTATTTCATTTTATTTATATACGTGTGTGATTATTAATATTAGACATTAATGGTCTAGATACATAATATTTTTATAAAAGGTTGCATATGTAAAATAATGGTACGTTAAGTTTTTTACTTTTACAAATCGTTTATAAAAACGTCATTTAATCATTTATAATTACATGACTCATTAAAAAAGCTTTATGTTGCATCTTTTAGCAAAACATATGATATGATAGATATATCACACATGACCACCGATAGAGTGTGAATGATTTAAAAAGAAAATAAAAACAACAAAAATAAAAAGGGTTTGGTCCCACAATAAACCTCCCCCCATCCCTGCATCCTAACAACCTACACCTCTTCTTCTATATATACCTCCTTCCATTCCATATCAGTCACACACACACAAACCGTCCATAGATATAAAAAAAAAAAAAAAAAAAAAAAAAAAAAAAAAAAAAAAAAACACACACACACACACACACACATTCTCTCCATCACCAGAAAAAATGACTTTGAGGAAGAAAGCAAGACGCAAATAGGGGACCAAAAAGGGTACGAATTTTTATGGACATGTTGAAGCTCGGAAGAGGGAGAAACATGCATACAGTGCAGATCTGGCTAAGGAAGCCGTGGGTTTGGTTGTCAAAAAAGAAGAGGGGGGGGGGGGGTTATCGACCCCGATGTAGTGTTGGAGAAAGCTTACCAGATAGAGAGGGTCGGGGTTGACTGAAAGAAGGTCGGCCGTAGTGGTATCGAGAAAGCTGTCAAATATATCGTTTCTGAAATGAAGAAGTCAGAGCCAACGAAGCGAGACTTCGCCGGTGACGATGACGTCCGAGCACTTAGCAGCAAAAACAAGAAGAAAGAGTGATTAACCGTTTAGTCAAATGTATTAAGTGACCTGGGGTGTTTTGTCTGTTTGATTATGCATTTCGTAGTTTGTTTTGTGATTTCAGTATTAACTTTCTTCAGATGGAATGAATTTGTAATGGATTACTCTAGTCATCATCATCATCAATCAAATGAGGATGCAATGACCTTTGTTTATTGGTATTTTGAACAAAAGCTAATGTCAAAATTACAATAGGAAGATTGTCAAGAAAAAACTATGAAAGAAACGGCAAGAAGCAAGCCTACAACTAAAAGCAATTGGAAGAAGATTGCGACAAAGAGAAAATGCAAATATATTGTATATGAGTGAACCGAATACTTGACAGATGATGAACATTTTGGATTTAATAAACTACGACAACTTACATTTGTCATATGATCCCGAGTCATCCTCAAAATTAAGTTGTTAAATTTTTTAGTAAGAATGTTTGATATTGATAAAACCAACTGCATTTGAGTGTGTGTTTTATGTTCTTTTTAATTGAATTTGTGCAACTATTAATCAATTAGAAATTAACTATAAATCAACTTTTCAATTTCAACATTTCCAGTTGACACAAAGGCAAAATCAAAAAGACAAACAAACACAATAACATATTTACCCGTTTTGAGATCCGACCATGAAACCCAGCTAATATAGTCCAATTTTTAGCGTGTCTCTCTCTCTCTCTTTTCTTTTGCGTCCTCTAAAAATCAAATAGCAGTTCAACTTGTTGGTTTTTAGAGAACACAAAGCAAATCACAAAAACGGACACAAAGACAATATCAAATGACTCGTAAGAAAATCATACATTTGAAAAATAATTGATACACACATAAGTGGATTTACTCTTATGCTCATCATCATTTTGACTAATAAATATTTTCTCAACGGCGTAATATACTCTGAATCATGGACTAGAAAAGGAAAAAATCGCGTGTGGTATGAAATCTGGCACTACTTGAGGGACCAACGGCGTAATTTACTCTTGAAATTATTCATAGAGGAACATCTTCAAGTATATGCTCATCATCATCATCATCATCATCATCATCAAACAATTCATATAAAAATCCAAATCCTCTTATTCTGTTTCGGTATCCACCTCTACTTGTTTCAAATTTCCCGTAACCCTTTTTGTCTGATATCATAGTCGACCAAATGAAGAATCTCATCGAGATCATTAAAGGGATCATCTGTGTCTACTATTATGATTGGAAAGGACTCAATTTTATTTTATTAATTCACCGAAACTCAATTTTTTTAGGTGTAACAAAAATATTTTTTGAAAAAGTTGAGAAGACAATAATAAACATTAATCAATTACAAACAAATTTTTTTATCTTTCAACCACCACTACAATTAACAATAGAAGAAGAAGAAAAATAAATAAATAAATAAACCCCATTTCTTCTTCCCCAAAATCAAACAACCATAACAACCTAAAAACAGAAACAAAATGGTGGAAAACATGCCACTTGAAGACATCATCAACAAGAAGAAATCAGCTGCTGCGTCGCAATCAGGTGTGGGTCCCACTAGACGTATGGTCAACAAAGTTCCTCCTCCTAGTGTTTCATATGCTCCGCAGGTATATATCACTTACTAGAATTCTTATATGGGGTGTTTGCTTAAAGCTTTTATTTATGTGGAAAAATAGCTTAAACAAATGACGGTTTATTTTGTGCTTAGATTGGTGTTTTGTAAATGTTTGTTTCGAATTCATGGGGTAGTAGTCACATAATTAGTTAATTTCCGATAAAAAATACATGTAATGTCCTTTATATGCAATGGGTTAAAGTAACGTGTAATGATTATTTGATCCATAACAACAACTTCTGCAGATGGCAAACACTGTCAGCATGCTTTATATTGTTTGGCCGATCTTATACTGGATTATCTTCTTCTGTTGTTTGCCTTGATACATGACCATTCACTGCATACCAACTGTGTATGAGTTATGCTATCTTACTAGGTTATTAGATTTTAGTGTTAAACCCCTACATAATAATGATGTTTAAGTAACCGTGAGCATCTGTTATTTTACAGTATGATGAACCTGCTGCAATTGAGAGTTTCCAAAAAACTCTTATAGAGCATCCTATTAACCCTGACACTTTGAAAACCCTCAATGATGCAGAGATAGCTAAGAGGGAATTAGAGCAACAAGAGTGTTATGACCAAAAGCTCTTTTAAACTCTTTTTAAGTATACATTTAGTTTTTTAGGGTGTTATATTCAACCCCCCCTCCATTTGGGGAATTCCGTCCTTCTCAGATCCACCCAAGTTTCAACAATGTGACTAACACACAACTCTTTTTTAAGTATACATTTAGTTTTTTAAGGTGTACAAATCAAAAACTCTTTAAAACTCTTTTTGAAGTATACATTTAGTTTTTTAGGGTGTTACATTCACCCCCATTTGGGGAATCCCGTCCTTTGTGGCGATAAGGTACTTGTATTTTTGGAATTGAATTTGGCTGTTTCAAGTTATATTGAAATTTTTATAAAATTCTATTTAATACAATTTATTCAAATACTGAACTCTATTTGGCAGGTTTGCATCTTTTCTTTGTTGGAACTCTATATGCTCATCATCATCATCATCATCATCATCAAACAATTCATATAAAAATCCAAATCCTCTTATTCTGTTTCGGTATCCACCTCTACTTGTTTCAAATTTCCCGTAACCCTTTTTGTCTGATATCATAGTCGACCAAATGAAGAATCTCATCGAGATCATTAAAGGGATCATCTGTGTCTACTATTATGATTGGAAAGGACTCAATTTTATTTTATTAATTCACCGAAACTCAATTTTTTTAGGTGTAACAAAAATATTTTTTGAAAAAGTTGAGAAGACAATAATAAACATTAATCAATTACAAACAAATTTTTTTATCTTTCAACCACCACTACAATTAACAATAGAAGAAGAAGAAAAATAAATAAATAAATAAACCCCATTTCTTCTTCCCCAAAATCAAACAACCATAACAACCTAAAAACAGAAACAAAATGGTGGAAAACATGCCACTTGAAGACATCATCAACAAGAAGAAATCAGCTGCTGCGTCGCAATCAGGTGTGGGTCCCACTAGACGTATGGTCAACAAAGTTCCTCCTCCTAGTGTTTCATATGCTCCGCAGGTATATATCACTTACTAGAATTCTTATATGGGGTGTTTGCTTAAAGCTTTTATTTATGTGGAAAAATAGCTTAAACAAATGATGGTTTATTTTGTGCTTAGATTGGTGTTTTGTAAATGTTTGTTTCGAATTCATGGGGTAGTAGTCACATAATTAGTTAATTTCCGATAAAAAATACATGTAATGTCCTTTATATGCAATGGGTTAAAGTAACGTGTAATGATTATTTGATCCATAACAACAACTTCTGCAGATGGCAAACACTGTCAGCATGCTTTATATTGTTTGGCCGATCTTATACTGGATTATCTTCTTCTGTTGTTTGCCTTGATACATGACCATTCACTGCATACCAATTGTGTATGAGTTATGCTATCTTACTAGGTTATTAGATTTTAGTGTTAAACCCCTACATAATAATGATGTTTAAGTAACCGTGAGCATCTGTTATTTTACAGTATGATGAACCTGCTGCAATTGAGAGTTTCCAAAAAACTCTTATAGAGCATCCTATTAACTCTGACACTTTGAAAACCCTCAATGATGCAGAGATAGCTAAGAGGGAATTAGAGCAACAAGAGTGTTATGACCAAAAGCTCTTTTAAACTCTTTTTAAGTATACATTTAGTTTTTTAGGGTGTTATATTCAACCCCCCCCCCCCCCCCATTTGGGGAATTCCGTCCTTCTCAGATCCACCCAAGTTTCAACAATGTGACTAACACACAACTCTTTTTTAAGTATACATTTAGTTTTTTAAGGTGTACAAATCAAAAACTCTTTAAAACTCTTTTTGAAGTATACATTTAGTTTTTTAGGGTGTTACATTCACCCCCATTTGGGGAATCCCGTCCTTTGTGGCGATAAGGTACTTGTATTTTTGGAATTGAATTTGGCTGTTTCAAGTTATATTGAAATTTTTATAAAATTCTATTTAATACAATTTATTCAAATACTGAACTCTATTTGGCAGGTTTGCATCTTTTCTTTGTTGGAACTCTATATGCTCATCATCATCATCATCATCAAACAATTCATATAAAAATCCAAATCCTCTTATTCTGTTTCGGTATCCACCTCTACTTGTTTCAAATTTCCCGTAACCCTTTTTGTCTGATATCATAGTCGACCAAATGAAGAATCTCATCGAGATCATTAAAGGGATCATCTGTGTCTACTATTATGATTGGAAAGGACTCAATTTTATTTTATTAATTCACCGAAACTCAATTTTTTTAGGTGTAACAAAAATATTTTTTGAAAAAGTTGAGAAGACAATAATAAACATTAATCAATTACAAACAAATTTTTTTATCTTTCAACCACCACTACAATTAACAATAGAAGAAGAAGAAAAATAAATAAATAAATAAACCCCATTTCTTCTTCCCCAAAATCAAACAACCATAACAACCTAAAAACAGAAACAAAATGGTGGAAAACATGCCACTTGAAGACATCATCAACAAGAAGAAATCAGCTGCTGCGTCGCAATCAGGTGTGGGTCCCACTAGACGTATGGTCAACAAAGTTCCTCCTCCTAGTGTTTCATATGCTCCGCAGGTATATATCACTTACTAGAATTCTTATATGGGGTGTTTGCTTAAAGCTTTTATTTATGTGGAAAAATAGCTTAAACAAATGATGGTTTATTTTGTGCTTAGATTGGTGTTTTGTAAATGTTTGTTTCGAATTCATGGGGTAGTAGTCACATAATTAGTTAATTTCCGATAAAAAATACATGTAATGTCCTTTATATGCAATGGGTTAAAGTAACGTGTAATGATTATTTGATCCATAACAACAACTTCTGCAGATGGCAAACACTGTCAGCATGCTTTATATTGTTTGGCCGATCTTATACTGGATTATCTTCTTCTGTTGTTTGCCTTGATACATGACCATTCACTGCATACCAATTGTGTATGAGTTATGCTATCTTACTAGGTTATTAGATTTTAGTGTTAAACCCCTACATAATAATGATGTTTAAGTAACCGTGAGCATCTGTTATTTTACAGTATGATGAACCTGCTGCAATTGAGAGTTTCCAAAAAACTCTTATAGAGCATCCTATTAACTCTGACACTTTGAAAACCCTCAATGATGCAGAGATAGCTAAGAGGGAATTAGAGCAACAAGAGTGTTATGACCAAAAGCTCTTTTAAACTCTTTTTAAGTATACATTTAGTTTTTTAGGGTGTTATATTCAACCCCCCCCCCCCCCCCATTTGGGGAATTCCGTCCTTCTCAGATCCACCCAAGTTTCAACAATGTGACTAACACACAACTCTTTTTTAAGTATACATTTAGTTTTTTAAGGTGTACAAATCAAAAACTCTTTAAAACTCTTTTTGAAGTATACATTTAGTTTTTTAGGGTGTTACATTCACCCCCATTTGGGGAATCCCGTCCTTTGTGGCGATAAGGTACTTGTATTTTTGGAATTGAATTTGGCTGTTTCAAGTTATATTGAAATTTTTATAAAATTCTATTTAATACAATTTATTCAAATACTGAACTCTATTTGGCAGGTTTGCATCTTTTCTTTGTTGGAACTCTATATGCTCATCATCATCATCATCATCAAACAATTCATATAAAAATCCAAATCCTCTTATTCTGTTTCGGTATCCACCTCTACTTGTTTCAAATTTCCCGTAACCCTTTTTGTCTGATATCATAGTCGACCAAATGAAGAATCTCATCGAGATCATTAAAGGGATCATCTGTGTCTACTATTATGATTGGAAAGGACTCAATTTTATTTTATTAATTCACCGAAACTCAATTTTTTTAGGTGTAACAAAAATATTTTTTGAAAAAGTTGAGAAGACAATAATAAACATTAATCAATTACAAACAAATTTTTTTATCTTTCAACCACCACTACAATTAACAATAGAAGAAGAAGAAAAATAAATAAATAAATAAACCCCATTTCTTCTTCCCCAAAATCAAACAACCATAACAACCTAAAAACAGAAACAAAATGGTGGAAAACATGCCACTTGAAGACATCATCAACAAGAAGAAATCAGCTGCTGCGTCGCAATCAGGTGTGGGTCCCACTAGACGTATGGTCAACAAAGTTCCTCCTCCTAGTGTTTCATATGCTCCGCAGGTATATATCACTTACTAGAATTCTTATATGGGGTGTTTGCTTAAAGCTTTTATTTATGTGGAAAAATAGCTTAAACAAATGATGGTTTATTTTGTGCTTAGATTGGTGTTTTGTAAATGTTTGTTTCGAATTCATGGGGTAGTAGTCACATAATTAGTTAATTTCCGATAAAAAATACATGTAATGTCCTTTATATGCAATGGGTTAAAGTAACGTGTAATGATTATTTGATCCATAACAACAACTTCTGCAGATGGCAAACACTGTCAGCATGCTTTATATTGTTTGGCCGATCTTATACTGGATTATCTTCTTCTGTTGTTTGCCTTGATACATGACCATTCACTGCATACCAACTGTGTATGAGTTATGCTATCTTACTAGGTTATTAGATTTTAGTGTTAAACCCCTACATAATAATGATGTTTAAGTAACCGTGAGCATCTGTTATTTTACAGTATGATGAACCTGCTGCAATTGAGAGTTTCCAAAAAACTCTTATAGAGCATCCTATTAACTCTGACACTTTGAAAACCCTCAATGATGCAGAGATAGCTAAGAGGGAATTAGAGCAACAAGAGTGTTATGACCAAAAGCTCTTTTAAACTCTTTTTAAGTATACATTTAGTTTTTTAGGGTGTTATATTCAACCCCCCCCCCCCCCCCCCCCATTTGGGGAATTCCGTCCTTCTCAGATCCACCCAAGTTTCAACAATGTGACTAACACACAACTCTTTTTTAAGTATACATTTAGTTTTTTAAGATGTACAAATCAAAAACTCTTTTTGAAGTATACATTTAGTTTTTTAGGGTGTTACATTCACCCCCATTTGGGGAATCCCGTCCTTTGTGGCGATAAGGTACTTGTATTTTTGGAATTGAATTTGGCTGTTTCAAGTTATATTGAAATTTTTATAAAATTCTATTTAATACAATTTATTCAAATACTGAACTCTATTTGGCAGGTTTGCATCTTTTCTTTGTTGGAATTATAATATCATGACATTCATATAAAATAAACCAAACACATCAAGTGAGCATAGCGGAAGCAATTATAACAAGATCATATAACATGTAATTAATTAATCAAATATAAATAGTAAACATACCTTTGTGATTCTAGCCCGAACAAGAATCAATTGCAATCTTCAAATCAAGAACCCTAATTAGGGTTTATGTGGATTATAAGAATTACCCCTTACCTCTTTTGTAATTCAATCCAAGAATCAATCAATAGTGTGATTGTATCACGTTCTTGTACACACGTACTATTAGCAATTCGATGTGAATGCTAGTTCTTGATCACAATAGATTTACCAAACACTTTGTAATGTTCAAGGTTACTCGCAAATCCCTTTTCTTGGGGTCTCGCTCGTTGTCCTATGAACAAGAGAGGAAAAGAAGAAGTTTGGCCTTCTATTGAAATCAAGTGTACCAAAGGATGAATACATGTGGATGTATTTATACCTTTATGATAGATATCAAGTTTGCTATGGTTTCCAATGTGGGATTCCATAGTTTCGACCAAAACAAGCTCAAGAGAGGATTTCTAGAACCTTCTCTTGTCTTGTTTTACTTTCTTCGTATCCCGTTGACATTTACCTACCGTTAGTCAATTTCATTAATTACCTAACGCTCTTTAGTCGTTTATTGTGAATTAAATAATTAAATATAACATTTTATATTAATTATTTAAACATCGAGTCTCATACGTAAAGTGTGCAATCCCGTGATCTCGAGTTCGATCCTAACATACGACTACTAAAATAATGTCCATAAACTAACATTCTTATGGCCGGAGTGGATCCGGGAAAACCTTTACGATGGAAGGAGGCTCTGATCATGATCTCAAGGGGATAATTCCTCGTACCATTGAAAAGCTTTACAGTGTAATAAAGAAAGCTGAATTAGAAGGGAAAGAAGTAGAAATTAATTTGGAAGTATTGCGGATCATTAACAACAGGATTGAGAATCTCGGGGAATCATCAAGCAAGAAGTGTGATAAGAAGGGCATGCATAAGCTGTTGAAGACGGCTAAAAGTCGAAGGTTTGTCAAATCAATCCTTACATGTAAAAGTGTATGTAGGTTTGGTAAAAAACGTATATAGGTTTGATAACTTTTTAGACAATTTTTTACCCTTAACTTTGTTTCACCATCTAATTAAACACATTAACTTTGTTTGGCAATGTTTTTATTCCTAAATCTTAAAAGTTTGTTTAATTAATACCCTCAACTATAAAAATCCGTTTAATAAAACCTTTAGATTAAATGAATATTAATCATAACTTTTAACTATTTTTAACACCTTTTTATTGATAACTCAAAAACTATTGGAACACCTAAAAGTCTAAAACTCAAGGTTGTCAGGATCGCGATCCTGATTGTAGGATCGTACGATCCTACGATCCTGCATATAAAAAACGATCAAGATCGTAGTAGGATCTTAATTCTATCAGGATTGGTATAGGATCGTAGGATCGCACGCAGGATCGTAGGATCGTAAACGATCCGATCCTACTACAAGCCCATTTTTTTATCTCGAGGGGAGCAAGATCGTTGTAGGATCTTAGGATCGCACACAGGATCGTAGGATCGTGAACGATCCGATCCTACTAGAAGCTCGTGTTTCTTATCGTTTTTTCTTTTATCATTCATTTAAATTCATTTATCATATAAAATATTCTATAAAAGTATAAAACTACAACTTTTATACAATAATATATACATTTTCATAGGATCTTACGATCCCGATCCGATCCTACGATCCCGATCTTGTGAAGCCGAAAACGATCCTAGGTAGGATCCCGATCCTGACAACCTTGCTAAAACTAGCTCAAGCTAGATAAGTGATACTCCCTCCGTCCCAAAATATAAGTCCATGTTTGACTTTTCAAAGTCTTTTTCTTCAGAATTTGACCGTAATTATTTTTTCTCGTGTTACATAATACTTGATGGAAAATATATAAATGGATTTGTGTTTCAAATGTATGTTCCTTGGTATACTTTTCATCAAGAAGTATATAACACAAAAAAAAATAATTACGGTCAAAGTCAGAAGAAAAAGACTTTGAAAATTCAAACATGGACTTATATTTTGGGACGGAGGTAGTATTAAAAAACCAAAGTATTTACGATTTATAACGATGAATATTGAACTAGTGAGTATAAACCGAACCGTAAACCAATTTTCTTATATATCAATCGAAATAATACCTTTATTGCTGATATAAAAAATGATAAGGACAAATTAAAATAACTTTTTGTTTCCCATAAACTTTATCAAAATTAAAATTTAGTTATGAAGAAAAAAATAAACGATAAAATATGAAAAACAAAAGTCAAAGAAAGTCTATTTTGACAATGGACCCTCACAGTGTGACTTGCATTGTATATATAGAAGTGTCTTTCTCTCCTTTGAAATATCACACACAAACTACAACCATCACCTTTTTTTGGCGCCAAACACCATGAAAGCTGAAAGCTCAACCCCACCTATGGTGTTCCATGCCATCAAAGTTGATGGAGATTCTTCTGGTGAAAAAAGGATGTCCACCGATATCACCGTTGTGAACGACTGGAAGGAAGTGAGCTCTGATCATCACATGCACATTGCACCTTTCAACTTTGCTATGGTTGATGAGGGAATCTTCAGGTCTGGATTCCCCGACACGACTAACTTATCCTTCTTGAAGACTCTAGGACTGCGATCAGTCATGTAAGTTTAGTTTATATTTTTACGGTTATTATGTTTGATTACTTGTTGTAATATTGTTATTGTGGATGTGTGACATTATGCTTTGTTTGTGTATATGTAGATATCTGTGTCCGGAACCTTATCCCGAAGAGCATGTGGAGTTTCTCAACGCTAATGCAATTCAACTCCATCAATTCGGAATCCGCAAATCCAAGGTTAGCACTGTTTTGAATCTTTTAAATCGGAGTCTAAAAAGAATACATTTCGACGTAATATTCTTTATGATCTAACAATATATCATAATGTTTTCTTGTATGTTGTCGTTTGTAGCGTACTAGTTGATATATTGTTCACAAGTAACAATATATCAACACTCGCTATTTTTAAACTGATCAACATCAACAAAAAAAATAACATAAAAAATCTTTACAATCTATATGTATCCATTGGATTTATCATACAAGATTCATTACTTTTCAACAACATATAGTTTCATTTATAGTAAGTATAAGTTTTAATCTCAACAGACGTGAATAAAATGCAGAATGACGCCACAGTCGGTGTCTTTAATTGTTTTGAGCTAACATAATCATCACAATCCAACATCTTTTTCTAAAGTAACTGACTAATTAACACCGTTCATGAATATAATGACGTTTGCATAAAAATGCAAACGTAATAAAGGAACTACTAAAAGAATAGATAAAACTAGATATCTATACTACTTATAATACATTTAGACACTTCCCTCCTATTAATTTTTTAAGATTTCTTAATATAAATTTTAAGTAAATACTACTTATAAAACATAGTTTACAAGTACTTAAAGCACACATAAAAATAAAAAGGTACTATTCATCTAATACAATTAATACACTACTAAAAACACCCATTCACCTAAAAATATAACTATTTAAGCACAATATACAATATAATTAAGCTTCCAAATATTAAGCTTCCACCCCTTCATAAAAAAGAAAAGAAAAAAAAAATACTGTTAATACAATTAATACACTATTAAAACACCACTTCAAAAAAATATATAACTTTTTAACCATAATATACAATATAATTAAGCTTCCAAAACACAAAATATGAGATCCGACAACCCGAAACAATAATTCGAGATATTTATCGCCGCAAATTTTATTACAGGGTACCCGCCGCCGCATCGCGCGGGTACCCTGCTAGTGAAGTTGTAATAGAGTTAGAAGATTTATCAAGGGACAACATTCAATTACAAACTAGTTAAAGTATTTATTTTTAGGCGTCGAATTGTTTAGAGAGTGTACGTGTTGGATTGCTTATTTTAGTTAAATGTTAATCTGTTTTGAGTGTTTGTATGGTACATGCTAATCTAATACAGTATGTTTATGAGTAAATAAGCCTCTCCTAGAAAACAATTCCAAACACCCTCTTATGATACTGAAACTCTTAAATGCCTCTCTTTAATAAAAAAATTGCTGTTCTGGTTATATTACTGAAAACAATGTATGATTATCAACTTGGCTTGTTGTGTAATACTATAGTTTAAGGTTTTATGCAACAAATAATACTTCTTCTTTGTCTCAACTTGTAAGATTTAAAATGCACAGTCCAAATGATATATCCTTTCATATTTGTTAGTACAACTTAAGATAGAATAACGTATTACGTATCCATATGCTTTGGTTATATGAACAAGTTATAATGCCCGCGCACGCGCGGGTTTTTTTTTTTTTAAAATTTTAATCATATATTTTTATTTATTAAAAAACAAATAATTTAATCTTTGTTTTGTTTGATTTATGATGTTTAATTATAGTTTTTTTATTATTAAAGATAATTATTTAAAAATTTTAATCATATTATTAATTGCATCTTATCTATTTTTTGTATTTATCTTCTACTTGTGTTATGGATAATTATAAAATATTACCTAATAAGAAAATAACATTTTTTTTTAAATAAAATTATTACTAAATAAGGTATGAATGCATTTTTTTGAAATAGAAAATTCCCAATAAGGGTTTTGTTGTATTATATAAAAGATTTCTGACATTGAAAGTCTTTAAAAGTAAAATAGTGCATGTTTAATTTGTATAGTACTATTAATATGAATGCTAAGTATTCATTCCACCGGTGGCCGTGGCGTTGTTCTTGTGTTGTTGTTGTTGTTGTCGTCTTTGTCATTGTTGTTCATTGGCCCTTTGCATGTTTTGTTCTTGATACAATTTTTGTGACTTCTCTCTCTATTTCTTTAATGCTTCTTGACGCGCTGCAAAAAACAATTAGATATAGTTGATCGTTAGTAACTTAAATACAGTTAATCAATATATTGCATTTTCGATCAAATAGAAAATGTTCGTGCATGTTCCACTTAATTGAGAAGACAACGATGTGTAAGATCTCTTAAACCATTATAGAAGATGTTACTACCAAACCTCCTAAGCACCATCTTTCTGTCATACATTGTTACACACACAAAACACACGTGAAATTTACATAAAACAATATAAATCAATATGCTAAATAAGTAAGACGATATGATGCTTACTTTACCACCATAATAAGTTGTAGCCCGGTGCACGCGGTGTGGAGGAAGTTGTGGTTTGTTGTGCATGATTTTTGACACATTATATAGTTGATAAAATATTTGTAACTCATGGATGGGAAGGTAAAAAGACTAACCACTATTAATTGAGATGTTTGAGTTGCTTGAAATCAAGGTACACATACTAATTGAGATGTTTGAGTTGCTTGGAATCAATGTTGAAAGCTTCGTATGATAGAAGCAATTCTTGGGACATTTATTATGACCCATTTCCATTTATAAGACTACTTAAGCTTTATATAATACTAGTATAAGATTAACAAGGCCTATGACAATTATATTATAGAATTTGCAAGAGAATAAAATTAAAGATCACTTATAAGAAGCTGATCTTGATGATTTTTCATTTAATTTGTGATGGAGTATATATACTACTACATTTAATTATTTGTTTCACTATTGTAATACATGAGAAAATAGATATACATTGATGACGGAGCTACATAGGGCACATGGTGGGCCATGGTCAACCCAAAGCATTTTTTAACAAGGCATGCATATGTATAATTTAGTCCAAATGTTCAAATAAGGATAATTTGACCCATCCAAGTTTTGATCAGCTATTAAAAGTGAATGCATAAAAGGAACGAGTATTTAGTTATTAAAAGTAAATCCATATTTATGTTTTTTATCGTAAATTTATAAGTCGTGTGGGTTTGTTATATGTAACATTTATAAGATATGTGGGCTTGTGAGTTTAATAGTTTCATATGAACTCTTGCTAATGTAAGAATGTGTACATTGTTAGTCTTAAAAATGTTCAAATTTATGTAAGCTATACAATGTAACACTTCTTTCAGCCCACCCGAACTCAAAAGTTTGGCTCCATCACTAAAGACAACACAATGTAGACATTAATGATCAAGACTATAGACGTGATTGATCAATGTCACACTATACACATAATTGATCATTGACACACTAACATTGACAATATGACATTCACTTATTGTATTCATTTTATAACAACAACTTTATTTTTTCTTTTTGAAACGATTCTTTTTGCAACTTTTTATAAAGAGCTCTGATTATACGAAATTGCTTCATTTTATATATTATGATTAGGGGAAATGATCCCTACTGTACACAGTAGAGAACATCGCTGCAGTAGAGTGCATTTTTTTGCTCATCAGAGATCATTTATGCACATGTAGCATGTTATCAGAGACCATTTGTGTTTGATCAGGGACATTTTTTGCACTTATGATTATAGCTACTATTAACAAAACTTTTGTAAAAAAAAAAAAAAAATGATACTGCTACAGTGTTATTTTTGTCAAAGATAACCGCGGCTTAATTTAGGGGGAAAAAGTCGGGTTTGAGTGCGACCCGGTTGGATCCGAATAGCTTGAGAGCTCTATAAGTAGCCGACGCCCTCCCTCCCCTTGTCTTAATATCAATCTTTGCCCCTTCCCCCAAAATCACAAGCCCTAAAATTGGATATTGAAATTATTTGTTAACAAACGGATCTAATCAAGGTTTATAAAAATTCAAATAATCAGACTAAATAATACTTAATAATAATTTGGTAAAACCTAATTTTATTTATTTATATATATAAAAAAAAAATTGATTAAAGGTTATTGCAGGAGGGATGTCGTTTGATTTGATGCTAAAGTCGTGCTGTGATTTATGTGGATCACCGAATGAGTTGTACGGAAGCAATTGCAAACACATGACTCTCTGTGTCAAGTGTGGTAAACTCATGGCTGAGCGCAAAGACAAGTGCCGCGACTGCGGTACCACCGTCTCTCGCCTTATTAGGGTATATATATATAACTATCTATTTGTATCTCTCTATGTTCATTTTAAGACAAATTTACTAGTACATTTTAAGCTACTGTTTTGAATTATCCCAACACCTACTTATAGTAGAACTAGAACGATGCGTTATATTTTGCGTTATTTGGTTACACGTTAGTTGTCTTCGTGCTTTATTATAAGTAGAGATATTATAGATGGTTAAGCCTAATAATTTTAGTTTCAACAATCAACCGCTTCCTAACAAACTTAAAATAATTTTGAAATCTTTCCATAATAAGCAAGAAAACAGTCTTAATTTTAAGCCTTTCTAATTATAGAATAATCCCAAATACATTATCTATACTATACTATATAATGCATTTGGGACTATTCTATAATTAGAAAGGCTTAAAATTCTATGGAAAGATTTCAAAATTAATTTGTTAGGAAGCAAGTTGGTTAGGAAGCGGTTGGTTGTTCAAACTAAAATTATTTGGGTTAACCATATCTAATATCTCTACTTATAAAGCATGAAGACAACTAAACGTGTAGCCAAATAACACAAAATATAATCACACGGTACCCGCCGCCGCATTGCGCGGGTACCGTTCTAGTATAGTAGTATAGATATAGATATGTCGGTTAACATTAATTGAGCAACATCCCGAAAAAGGAAGTGCAGAGTAGAGACTGATCATTTTATATAGCAACATATATATTTGTCATTTCCAACTAAACCAACCGCTGTTATACATGTTATCTGTATCATTGTTTGTTTCTGACTGTGGGTTGTGTTTGATAGGAATACAATGTGCGTGCAAGTTCAGCTAGTGAAAAGAATTACTTTATAGGAAGATTTGTCACTGGTTTACCAAGTTTCTCTAAGAAGAAAAACGACAGCAACAAGTGGTCTCTTCAGAAAGAAGGACTACAAGGACGTCAAATCACAGACACCCTCAGGGTAAATTAATTATTACTCTCTCGCTATGCATTTACATATACGTTGAATATTCTCTACTTGTTTGCGGCATATGCTCATCTTGTATCAATTTTGTAGGAGAAATTCAAGAACAAACCGTGGCTCTTGGAGGACGAAACTGGACAATTTCAGTATCAGGGTGTTCTCGAGGGCGCGCAGACAGCAACATACTACCTTCTGATGCTACAGGGGAAGGAGTTTGTTGCCATCCCTGCAGGTTCATGGTATGCACAAATTCCTTTTCGGTACATTTTTTTCGAAAACGTTATATTTAAGTCCTATGTATCACATGGATAAGTAAGTATTGCATTTGATCTGCAGGTACAACTTTAATAAAGTTGCACAGTATAAGCAACTTACGCTTGAGGAAGCTGAAGAAAAGATAAAAAACAGAAGGAAAACCGCAGATGGGTATGAGAGATGGATGATGAAAGCAGCAAACAATGGGGCTGCTGCTTTTGGCGAAGTTGAAAGGTTTGATGACAAGGAAAGCGTTGGAGCAGGTGGTGCGGGTGGGAGAGGGCGTAAAAAGAATAACGCTGATGATGACGAGGGAAATGTCTCCGACCGAGGAGAAGAAGATGAAGACGAGGAGTCCGCAAGGAAAAGTAGACTTGGACTCAATAAGAGGGGAGGTGATGATGATGACGAAGAAGGTCCTAGAGGGGGTGATCATGATATTGACGATGATGATATTGAGAAAGGTGATGATTTTGTGATATCTTCGTGCTAAATAGTATATAGCTTCACTTTGAATGTTCCAAGGTTATGATTACCAATTTATCAATAACTTCAAAGTTAATGAAGCATCGTTGAGAACATGCCAATTACCTAGCTCTAGTCCCATGAAGTAGCAGCCCTTTGTGAGAAAATGAAAGTCTGTTGTATTTTGTCGTTGCAGGTGATGACTGGGAGCACGAGGAGATTTTTACAGATGACGACGAAGCTGTGGCTAACGATCCCGATGAACGTGAAGATTTGGGCCCTGAAATCCCTGCCCCTCCAGAAATTAAACAGGTTTACTTTTTTTTTTTTTTTTTGGTGCCAAATTTAAGATGGCTAGCATATTTTAAGAGATACTGTAGTTAACCAAAGACAATCGAGAAAAACAGATTCTCGCTCAATTTAAGGATATATTGAGTATCTGACAGCCAGTGCGAAAGTTTGATCTTGTATCACTAGGTTTGTATATAATATTAAGTATGGATGTTTGATCTGAACATCCTCTGTCAACTAGGTTAGTACGTATTGTTTTGTTCTACCTAGTATCACAAGATGTCTAAGGGCGATATATATTGTCGGTGATGAGGAAAAAAGGATGGTAGAGGTCAACATATCCACAATATGAATGCCCTGATGAGTAACATGTTAATCCTGTGATGGTATTAGATCTTTAGCTATAACCAAATTCTGTATCTGTAGAAACAAGAAAAAAATGATGCACAAAGTCCCTCCACAGTTTTGTTAACTCTACCATGGGATAGCAAATGCTTGGAACTATAAACCAAATTAAGAATGGCTCTATAACCTTTGATGAGATACTAACTGTCTCTTTAGCCTAAATATTAGAAGCAAAGAGGCCATCCCATTCCACCTTAAGTAACCAAGCTAGGGGTGTATAGTGAAACCCAAACCTTTTTTTTCTTTAAACTGGGTTTGAAGCAGTGTCGGTTCAGTATGTTGTCTACAGAAGATCAATGAATGAGATGCTAGCAGTGTGAGCAGTCTCACTTAGATGTGAGTGATTATTTAATCAGGCAATATGCTATTGCTTGATTGATAGTCAATTTCTTTCTGGACCAAATATAATGATTCATTGAACCCCAATATTTAGGTAAGCTCACTTTATTTAAGCTGAGCTTCTGGTAGGTTGTTTGCTTTCCATGCGATTGTTTTCCTGTCAACATATTTCTATTATATTGTTTGCTTTTCACACGACTGTTCATTTATAGCCTTATTTGCTACTTGTGACTCAACGTTAAGTATATTCCAATCCCTAGGATGATGAAGATGAGGAAGAGAATGGAGAAGAGGGAGGAGGGCTGAGCCAATCTGGAAAGGAGTTAAAGAAGCTGTTAGGGAAAAATAATGGGGTAAATGAATCAGAACCAGAACAAGAGGATGACGATGACGATGATGATGATGTAAGATTCTTTCTTTCATATATTACTTTGTAAAATTTTTGGTATCGTATACATACTTGGGGTGCGAAACACTAAAAGTTATTATCATCACGTTGGCATGCCACAGAAGATAATTATAAGAGTTGATTTGGATAATCAATCTTTCGTCTTTTGGCTTAAAAATGAGTTACATTTTCACATTTTATGCATGTGAATTCCAAAGTTTGGCAAAATAAGTGCATTTGAGAAGTGTTAGCAACATCAACAATTTGTTAATTGATTTGTTAAATATGGATTATTGGATCATCCAAATATTAAAACTAACATGGTAAAAAGTTAGTAATGTATTGATGCCTTCATCTCCTTTCTGGTATATCAAATTATTCAATCACATAATACTGTGCAAATATACAAGGTATACCGGTTTTTTTTCTTAAATATCTTGTTGAGTACAATCTTGAATAGAAACAAGTAAGGCATATATATGTATAAAGATAATGAGATTCCACCTTCAGATGTTCAGCATCTGACATCAACTCGGGTGTCAAAGATATTACTTGTATGCCTTGTCCAACATGCATCGAATAAGAACTCGAACTTTAGCTGTGGTAGCTTCTTTGTTTATATTTTAGCATCTTTATGGATTTCATCTTTGTTGGAATTTATATTGAGAATGTGATGGTTATTTGTTTTGGTTATGACTAGATTGAAGATGAAAGTTCTCCTGTTCTTGCACCAAAGGCTAATAACGGTTCTTCGAAACGTAACAATGCTCTTAAAGATGAACCAGTTGACAATAGCCCATCAAAGGTAGTTGCTACTGCAGGGGCGGCACGAGGAACCCCAACTTCAAAGTCCTCTAAAGGAAAGAGGAAAAGCGGTGATGACGGTAAAACAGCAAATGGTGCAGCTCCTCCAAAGAAAGTAAAAACTGAAAATGTAAGTTAATACCATCTTATTTGGATATAATGCGTTCGTTTTCATGTTTAAGGTCTTCTCTCATTGGCTCTTATGCGCCTAATGTTTGTTTTATGATGATGGGATGAGAGGAATGGAATTGTTGTTTCCAAATAGACCTGTTTGATTTGAGAGCACTAGGAATAGAGATGTAGCCTAGAATGGGAGATGGTTTTTATTATTTATTCCCTTATTCTCCTTCTCTCTCGTCTCCATTCTCTCTTAGTCGATGGTTCATGATCTTCACAGGAGAAGATTCATAACCGTCGACGGAGCCAGTTTACTGTCACTCAAGCTGGTTTATAATATTGCCTTCGGGGCTGGAGATGATCAGCACCTCCACGTCTATTTTCTGCAGTTCTATTTTTCTCTTTACTTACAGTGAAATGTACAGAATGTCGAATGTGGTTTTTTTGGATTATGGATTATACATCTTATTCCCGTCTGAGATGAAGATATGGAATTTGGGGATAAACGTGCACTATATCAATTATTGATGGGGACCTTCGCAATTTGTTACCTTTCTTCTTTGTTCAACCAGAATGAACCTTACGACCTATTTTGCTGTAGATACTTTATATCTAAACCCAACTACTAAACCAAATAATGGTATTAGAAATATATCCGAACTCTGATTCTCATTCCTCCCATTCCCTTGGTAAATACTGGTAACAAACCAAACGGAAGCTAAACAATAACCGAATTTACGCAGAGTAGAGTCATTGAAGCAGGGTATGTGTCGTATGTTTTGAACTAACCCTGAGTTTGATGTTTGTGTTGGATTTCAGGAGGTGAAAGCTGTAAAAGAAGAGCCGGGTTCTGGTGCAAAGAATGGTAAAGGTGCATCATCATCTTCAAAACCAGCATCTGCCACTGGACCTGTCACAGAAGATGAAATCAGGGCAGTTCTGTTGCACAAGGCACCTGTCACCACACAGGATCTTGTTGCTAAGTTTAAATCTCGCCTACGCACCAAAGAGGTCTGCTCTTTTTGGTTTTTCTAAGTTTCTGTTGTGGTGGTGCTTGAAATGCATGTTTCTGTATTTCACTTGTTTCTATGTTAGACCGTGACCTCCAAATTGGCCTCCTGTCTGGAAAGAACGTTCACTTGAAAAATAATATGAAATATAACCATCATATGACAAATTAGAGACTAAGGTACTTTTTTTACCTACAAGAAACCTGTCTGTTTTGTTGAAACATGCTCATAACTTTACAGTAGGTGTTGTACTTAATGACAAAACTGGATTGCAAACTCGCCTGTCATGACGAACAGGTCACGTTACTCAATTGATTGTTGCTGATTGCCCAGATCAATTTTACTTTAGCTTCTGATTGCTTTAATCGCCTCGTGGATTATCATTCAACTAAAGAAACTTCCTGTTGCAGGATAAGAGTGCTTTTGCAGATATCCTGAGGAAGATTTCTAAAATACAGAAGACCAATGGTCCCAGCTATGTGGTTTTGAGGGACAAATGAGATAGGTTTGGTTATCGTAAATTAATTCTAACCGTTTACATGAATTGCCTGACGTATTGGTATGCATTGTACGTTGCTGATTATGTTATTTTCTTTATGTGTTCTGCTTTAGCAACTTCTGGATGTGTTAAGATGGTAGAATGCATGCACACCAACTGTTTCTTGTCTGGTTCAGAGTTGATCTTCTGAGTCCAAGTCCAGACGTACGATGGGAATACGTCATTTGAAGCAATTTTAATATTACTTGTAATAGACCAAATTCCCTTTTGCGCAAGACTTTGGTGTACTTTTTGTGTGTTAGTACCCTGCCTCTGTTAAATAAAATTGTCACTGGTGTAGGTGTTTTGGTGAATGCCGTTTATACTTTATACTATTTACACACTAAGATTTTCAACAACTCTTGTAATCTTGTGATACATGAGACTAGATGAATGATCTGTTTTGTTTTTGCAAATGATTCAAACCTATCTATGCTAAAAGTAGCTAAATGATTATAAGGTTAATCTTAATTGAATTTTTCAACAAAAAAAGTTGATTTTTACAATAATGATACAGCACAATTGGACTCATCGTAAAGACTTCTAGGTACTAAAAAAACCTTATGTGTATGATTATATGTATAATGAATATATAGATTTTTTGGAAGAAGGATTTAATTAAAGATCCTGCATGGCTAAGGAAAGGAAATAAGTTGCCACAAAACTTATTACAAAGACCCTGCGTATTATTGTCTGAATGGCTGAGCAGGCCTACTCGAAACCTATGGCTTCCCCTACAGTGATGTTTAAGTTGGATAGTCCCTGAATCTTAAGCATGAACCATGCCAAAATAGGAATGTCTGAAACTTTGATATCAATGGTAACATGTAAAAAGACAATCTGACCATCTATGGTCCAAGCTTCTTGTCCATGTGTTTTTCTGTTAAGTTGTTACTTTTATTATTTTTACCTTTGTCCGAACAAAGAAGAAAAACAGAAAACTTGAGATCATCTATCTTCGAACTTTTCTTCCGGTGAGCAGAAAATAAAAATGTCAGCCTCTTTTGGAAACCTAAAAGAAACCTTCTTCTTCAACTTTTGACTACCATTTTCCTTCAAAGTTGGAGTAAATATCAAATCTTCATCTTCATTCTCATCTCTTTCATCAACCATTGCTAAGTTCCCACATCTATTCTCCAAGGAAAAACTAATTCGTGGAGTGTAGAACTCTGCGCTTCTAACCTCGGGTGAACTCATAACTTGGTGGGGTGGTGATCCTGCATTGGCAACTTCTAGTTTAGTAGGATTCATTGCATGATAACCAAGATTGTTGTTTGGCGATCGCACAAGCCAGTCTTTTAAGGTTATACTCCCTCTATCCACTCCTTGCTCTACTTCCTTGGCTTCTTCGTAAACTCTTTTCCTCGTCTTAGTGGGTGATTTGATGATGACAATGGTAGAACATGTAGGTTCTTTAGATCGCTGTGAATGTCTCATGCAGCAAAGTCTTGAACCCATGAATGGTGTTGTAATTTTTTTCGTTTCTTGGTAATGTTTTTCTAGACTAGATTATCAGTCGAAAAATAAGAAATGATGAAAACTTCCATGCATAATATGAAAGTAAAGTAGCAACAAAATCATAAGGGATATGATGATGAACTTTTGATAGGGGTTATAAGAGGGTTTTGTGACGGAGATAAACTGAAAGTGTTTCTTTGTTTTCTTTTATCAGAAAGTGAAAGGTCAACTTTTCTTGCAACGTTTTCCCTATTAGTAGTTTTTATCGAAGAATGAATATTAATTTGTAGTATTCTTTTAGCTTTACATTATTCTTTATCTAAGTGGTTTAAGAATATGACACTGATAGCTTACACAAAGATGATCTCATATTTTGGTTAAATATCATGCATACATATTCGTAAAATCACACCTATATATATCCATTTTACGTTTAAGTCTATGTAAATGACATCGACCAGCTTTGGCTATGTTTGACAAACTAGCTGTAAGTTGCAAGACGTAAACTGTAAATTAGTTGTTAACATGAGATACAAGCTGTATCATTTTTTCAATAAAAATATTTGGTAAGTTAGATGTTGACTATAAGTTTGATGATACCTTTCTTCTTTCTTTTTTTCGTTGATAAGATTTTAAATAAAGTATACATGGAAGCCGACAATGGTAGCAAAACAAAGGATACTAGATAATATCTATACCAAAGTATCAAGGTTTTTCCATGTAATAATAAAAACAAGAACGACGAAGATGACAACAAAGACGTATAGTTTTAATGAGATTGATTCAGCATCAACGTTATTACTTGGTTTCATCCAAAAGAATCTAAGGATTGTCTTAGTATCTCCCAATCTTGGCATTTGCTTCTTTGTACTACAACTGAGCTGGTTCTTAAGTAATTAAACTTTGATTGTATAGCGCTTCGTCCCAAACAAAGTTTGACAAATACCTTACTTTCATTCTATCATTGTCAAATTGCCTGAATTGAACGTAATGGTGCCCACAATATTGCCTATAACTCATTATCGTACTCATAATATATAGCATCATGTTGACTTGCTTATCGATCGAATAATGAAGGTAAAAAGGAACAGACATTAGTGTGATATTGTTCAAGTAATAACAATATGTTATAAGGTAAGTACGTAATATCGTTTAACAAAGAGTATTATCGTCTTCACCATTAGTAGGATACGGTGCTTGAACAAGCCAAAATATTGGACAGCTAGTGAATGAATCTGAAAATATAGAGGCTAAAAGGCCGGAAAAATATTGATATGTGGGAGCCCATTTAGTTACTAAACTAGGGGTGTTCAGAAATCGGGTAATATCCGGATGAGCTGAAAACCGAAATCGAACCGAATAGAATAAAATTGAACCAAAATCAAATCGAACCAAATTAAATATTCAATTTTCGGTTTGGATATGAGTTTGGCATAATGTAAACTAAACCGAACCAAAAACCAAATTCACATAAATATATATATATATATATATATATATATATATATATATATATATATATATATATATATATATATATATATATATATATATATTTTATATATTTATATACATACAAAAACCATTAAAAACCCTTCTCTCTAATATAAATATAATATTTTTTAAGTTTGAGAATATTTTTTATTCTAAAAAGTAAAAACTATATAATTAAATTAAAAAGAAAATATAAATTATGTAGTTCGGGTTATTCGGGTCAACCTGAAAATCGAACCGAATTTAATTTCAAGTTTCAGTTCAGTTTAATTTTATATGAATTCGGTTCGGTTCGATTTTACAAAAAATTAACCGAATAGAGTAAATCGAACAACACGATAAATGAACCGATCGAGACCGAACTATAGCTAAAAGTTAGAAATTGGACATGGATTACGTTTAAAAAGGAATCTATTCTTTCCTTTTACATATTGAGGCATTATATAATAATTTTCAAACTTATATCAAGTAAAATTTAACACATAGTTGATTAGTTTTGCAATTAACTCATATTATCCAATGGCTTAAATCAAAAGAAGTTCTTTTGATTTGAGCCATTGAATCAAATATAATAGTTTATAAATGCATAACTTGAGTCAAGTAATAAGAAAGGATACTCACCCATTTATCTAACTACTTACAATAACTTAAAACCCAAGTCATCATTTATTGGGTGGAGTTATTGATCAATAGGTTATGAGTTTTTTCTCAACCACGAAACTGAAAATTCAAATACCAATATATTAACAATATGTAGATTATGCAACTAACTTTGTGGTTTAAAATACTTTTCTTTTCTGAAATACTTTTCATCAAAATTTTCTTGATATACTTATAGTAAGGGGCTCAAATATTTTTCACAACCACTAGAAATGAATGTGTCAACTAACAAACAAACAAACGTTTGCTCTCAAATTTGATTTGTCGAATCATTGTTTTGTTTGTTTCTCAAACTCAAACGAAAACTAGTTTTAGTTGAAACGAATTATCGTACCAAGATAGGGGACCTAACATGTAAAGAAGAAAAATTATAGGGAAGCAAATTTAATAGAGAGAATTGAGAGGACATATTTGTTAAAAGAAAAGAAAATTAGTATTTGCCCACCCACATGTTTATTTATTCTCAACCTTTATAAGCACACGATTTTTGACCTTATTATCTGCATGTTCGACGAAATGTGGTTGGAGCCGGCTTGAGCTGAAGTTGAGGCTTATATTATATTTAAGCTAGATTTTAGAGCTTATAATTTTATAAAGTTGTTTAGCGAATTAATTAAAGTTGAAACTTATTAATGTAAAATAGTATAAAAATATATAAAATTGAAATTCAGATATATTTTAAGCTTTTGTGTGTTAATCAATTATATTTTGGATGATATTTAAGTAATTTTGTCAACTATAAGTTTTCGTAAACCCATTTTACTTCCACAAGCCTGTATGACATTCAAAATTTATTTTATAAGCTAATTTATTTAGAAGCTAGCTTATTTTATAAGCTCAAACCCATATAAATCCCCTATAAGTCCACGCTAAACACAGCCTGTATCGTAACTAACATTTTGACTCTCCAAAATAATCAATTAACGTATTTAACTAGCACTTTAAAAACATAAGTAATATTTATAAAAAGGAAGCCTTAAAAATTAATAATAATTGATTGATTTATAGAGAAGCGATCCTTTGCAAAGGGGAGCAAAAATAAAAAGCATAAAAAGAAATTTGGGTCGTTGGATCCCTAACCAAGACCATCTGACGGTGAAGATAGAACCTTCCTCCTTTTTTTTATTAGTATTCTCACTTAGGGGTATATTAGTCATCTTAACTCGTTTTTAAATTCCACCACAAACTTTAAACATAAATAACTTTCAAACGATAAATTTTTACAAAAAACCGATTTCACCATAATTTTTAAAATTTAATTCTCTTTAACTTGGTATGCATTTTAATATATGAATCGCAACTTTTTTTTTCAACTTTTTAAGTGGTGTTGATTTTCTTGAAATTTTTGGCATTTTCGGCTCTAATTTCGTCTAGTTAAATGGCCGAATTATGCAAAACTTAAAACACGAAAGTTATAGATTTTTGGCCATTCTTTACCCAGAAATTTGAATCACTCAAATCCGATATGATATGAGTGAGATATCGTACGTTAAAGATGGCGTCTTAGTCATATTTAGCGCACACAAAGTGTTTGATAAAATGCCTAAAAGAAAATTTTCTTATAAAAATACATTTAAATATACTAATTGATGTACTACAATACATTTTTTGTTATCTTTGTTATTTTTAGCTTTTTTTAACTGATGAACAAATATTAAATGATAAACAAACTAACTGATGAACAAACAACTAACTGATTAACTGACGAACATTGTGACCTTAACTGATGAACATTTTGATTTCTTTTAGACAATTGATGAACACTATGATAACTGATGAACCTATAATAACTGATGAACGTATGATAACTGATGAACCTATAATAACTGATGAATAATATAGTTTTTTTGTTAGAAAATTGATGAACTGATTAACATTATGTTATTTTGTGGTTCATTAACTCTTTTTACTGATAAACATCACTTTTAAATTGACGAACATCACTTTTATATTGATGAAAAAAATGAACAACCATCTTTAATGACAGACAAATGAACAATATTTTTTTATTGATGAACAATACTTTTATGTTGATGAACAAATGAATAAATCTTTTTATTGATGAACGATACTTCGTATTGATGAATGATACTTTTATATTGATGTACAAAAAAATGTGAAATAGTAACTAAGTAACTACACAAGTATTCTTTTTAGAAAACTTCGCCTTCTTAGCGGCCAACCTCCTTTTTGCTTGCTTTCCTTTATAGCAACTTTATCACTAGCCTTCTTAGCGGCAATTTGAGCTCTGATAGCATTGCACTTCATCTGATGAACATGTGATAAAAGTAAGCAGATAACAAAAAAAATCACTAATTGATGAACCTCTGATAAAAATAAGCAGATAATAAAAAATAGACTAACTGATGAACCTCTAATAAAAAATGCACTAAATGATGAACCTATAATAACTGATCAACCTATAATAACTGATGAACCTATTATAACTGATGAATCTATAATAACTGATGAACCTATAATAACTGATAAACCTATAGTAACACAGGACAATAACTGATGAACCTAAGATATAACATAATAGCTAAGCTAATATGTTCATCAACTAATAAAAAATAGACTAACTGATGAACCTCTAATAAAAAAATGCACTAAATGATGAACCTATAATAACATAATGATGAACCTATGATAACATAATAGCTGAAAATATAACTGATGAACCAAAAAAACTAATGTTAATCAACTAAAAAAGAATAAACTAACTGATGAACCTATTATAACTGATGAATCTATAATAACTGATGAACCTATAATAACTGATGAACCTATTATAACTGATGAACCTATTATAACTGATGAACGTATAATAACTGATGAACCTATAATAACTGATGAACCTATAGTAACACAAGACAATAACTGATGAACCTAAGATATAACATAATAGCTAAGCTAATAACAAAAAAAGCATAAATTGATGAACCTACCATAAAAAATAAGCATATAACAAGGAATGTAATAACTAATGAAGACACACACAAAATCATATAAACTGGTATTTAATCTGTTCATCTACTAAAAAAATATAACAAAAATGCATAAACTGATGAACCTCGGATAAAAGTAAACATGTAACAAAAAATCAACTAACTGATGAACCTCAGATAAAAGTAAGCAGATAACAAAAAAATCACTAATTGATGAACCTCTGATAAAAATAAGCAGATAACAAAACATAAAACTTATAAAAATAAAATAGAAATTATCAATAATTCCTTGCTTAAACGCCTGAAGATCATCAATCGCCATTAAAACCATATTTCTATCACATTTATGACCTGAATCTGGTTGAAGCATTTCATCGAGCACTTGGTGTGCATCATTATATCGATCACATTTCAACAACAGATATTGTATGTTTACCTGATTATTATGAAGTTGAAAAGTACAAAAAAGAGTTTTATTAGTTGGTACCTGATGGTGACGGCGTGAAGACAGTGGTGCTGACGGCGTGAAGACAGCGATGGTGATGGAGACGACGATGGTGATGAAGACATTGATGTATTAGATATGATGATGATGATGATGATGATGATGATGATGATGATGGTATGAATGGGGATGAGCACATCGTGAAATCAAAGAAATAATAAAAATGAAAATAGAGAACTAAGAAGAGAAAAAAAAAGAAGCAAGAAAGAGTATATAGCGGGAGCACACAAAATTACATAACTATCCTTTGGGGGGGAAAAGAGCGGAGACACGTGGCAGCATGTAATTTCTTTTTAGGCTTTTTAAAATTTTGTCACTTTGTAAGGGATCCCACACCTTGATTTATATGCATAATAACTTGAGGAAAAAAAAAAAAAAAAAAAAAAAAAAAAAAAAAAAAAACCGTTAGTGTTCAACTAGAATATGCCAAGATATATAATCAATGAACTCCAAAATTAATAATTTGATCCTTATGAAACACGTTTTATTTATTTGAGAAAATCCAAAATAAAGGTTGTTGTAACTTCCACCACAATGGATGTATGGCTTAAAATATTATTCACTGTCCAACTTTATTTGAAACTTGTATTTAACTAAGTAGTCATCAATCAACCATTGTTGAATATTGTTCAATGCTGTGAAAATAATAATTCTGTAATTTCAAAGTAACACTACATGCTTCAGATTTCGACCACCATCAAAGTGGCCAAGTGATCGGCTCATGTTTTCGCAAGAGATTTTAGGTTCGAACCTGACTAGGTTAATATATTAGGGTGTTGAAAGAAAGAATTCAAAAATGGTCATCCGAATACTTTAATTAAGTAGTGTAAATTTTAGTCAAAAACTCACCCTCAAAAAATAACATGAAATGCTCAAACATTTAGCACATTTTTCACCTTTTTATATGCTTTAAGCAAATCTATGATTTTGGTATGACAACCAACTCACAATGCAAATGATAATGTTAAAGACAACCATAAATATTTTCGTCACCTTTTATCACATCAGTGTCACATCAGTTTTCTCTCTCTAATAACGAAGCGTTGTAGTAGGATCGAAGCCTAACTAAGGATGGCTATAATGTTGAGCCAAGGATGCTCCGCCTTATATATAGAAGCAGTCAACTGACTTCTGAACGAATTCGCTCCTCCAAGACTACAACCTCAACCACAAACAAATAGTAAGGCGTCCGCGACCACAATCACAACCAAAAACATACTCAAAAAAACAAATTAAATAAAAAACAACACACACAAACAAAATGAAAGTTATGGTTGGGTAACGAACCGAAAAATTGAAAAAGTGCGGGTGAAACTCGGTTGCATCCAATTGAGATAAAGGGGAGACTCGGTTGGTTGGGATGCAACCCCTCTCATTAGCATTAGCCTAAGTTTTATTGGACCAAAAAGCTAAACTCTTATTGACTGAACACAAATAGAGAAACAAGATTTTAGGCGAAAGAATATATGATGGTTATACTTGTCATTTATTTTTATTTTTATTATTTTTTTTAATTTTTTCTTAAACTTTTTATTAGATAGTTTGAATAATAATATTTAAATACTGTTAATAACATATAATATTATTTTTTTCATTTGAGAATAATTGGGGACGGAACAAGGGTTCGCGTAGTTTCGGGACATCCATGGATTTTTTCGATCCAGTGTTAATTAGACTTAAATGCATTTTAAATGTACTCGATCTATTGAAATGTGTTTCTAGTGATACTATTTAGTTATTAGACTTACAAAAATTTTTATGCACCCGATCATATTTGGTCATGGTTCCGAATAACAAAATATATCAAACTCAAGTAAGGTGCTATTTCATATTTCTCACGGATATTTAGAGTGCGTTTAGTTAAGGAAAAACACATTTGTTTTCTACAAAATGTTTTGTGAAAAATAAGAAAAACAGAAATCACGTTCAAATAAAAGTTTTCTGACAAAATGTTTTGCAAAACACAAACTCTCCTATTTTTTAACTTAACAAGGAAAATTACAAAACACATTTTAGTTGTTTTCCTTGTTTCCCTTTGTAACCCACAACCCTCCATCCTTTCTTCAAAATAGAAAATACAAACATCTACTAAACGCGTTTTCTATATTTTCAAGTGTTTTGTGAAGATAAATTTCCTTCGGAATTTTTACAAAACTAGAGATAGAAAAAAAGAAATTTTTTCTCCAATTAAACGCACCCTTATCATCTTCGTATTCAGTGAATGTTATCTCGGACGTAAAATGACATTATCATCATTGTATGTATATTTTGAAGAAGAAAGCAAAATTTTAAGGAAAACTTGAGGGTTATAAACGTAATGGGTTTAAAGTTTTGGATTAATAATGCATTTTAGTATTATTTGTAAAATTATACTACGTAATATAGTATTTGTTGGAGTGGGGGCATCTATATATATAAATAGAGAGAGAGAGATACATGTGTTGAGTGTGTGCTGGTTAATAATAATAATATTAATTATTATTCTTGTTAAAAAGAAAGAAGAAGAAGAAGAAGAAGATATACACAGTGATTCAGATTTGACTGCTGCTTAGGTTTTCATTTCATTCCTTATTCTTATTTTTTTTATTTTTATTATTGGTTTTTGAATTTAAATTGGTAAACTGGATTCAAATCATAGCTTCATCACTAAGATTCTGGTTCTCTTCTCTTCTGTTTGGATATTTAATTTTCTTTCTTAGGGGGTGTTTGGGTTAGCTTATTTATCTGGCTTATGGGCTTATTTCAACATGGAAAAGCCAATAAGCTCACTCTTTGGAGCTTATGACATTATCATCTTCAGCTTATTGGCTATGCCCAATAAGCTCAACTTAATAAGCTCTAAAGAGTGGGCTTATGAGCTTTTTCCATGTTCAAATAAGCCCATAAGCCAGATAAATAAGCTAATCCAAACACCCCCCTTAATGTTACTCGCTTAAAGTTTTGCTCTAATAATGCCAATCCTTTGTCAACCGGTTAAATAAATACTATACATTTGTTGTTGTGTGACATTGACATGAGTTTTGGTCCAATTATTTTAGATTTTTTTTTTTTTTTTCTTCTAGTGCTTCTTTTAACTATATTTTGACTCACTTTTATGGATAATACTATTTTAGGCTTGTCGTTCATAAAGTACACATTGTTGTTGCTGGCCACCATGATAAAGGAGAACGGTAACGGCGTCCAAGTTACACATGCTGGGCGCATTCGACGCCGTAAGGGCTCAAATGAGGTAACCACCATCTAACGCCATACTCATATGTTCATTCTCAAAGTCAACGATAGCTGTTCATTTGCTATTAAGACGCTTAGTCTATGCATGTTAAACTTTCTAGTTATCGTCTTTTATGATCCTTAGTAGAAAACCTATATATTGTGCACATGGAAACAACCTCTATGCAAAATGCAACGGAAAGACTGCGCAATATCACCCCTTCAATTGCTCATCTGTAATAGGGGGTTTTTATATACATTCCACCTAGTAGTTTTAACTTCGAAATTATATATATTAATTAAGTATTAAGTGTACACGCCAAGAAAATCCCGCCTAGAAATATTATGTAGAAAGTTTTTGTAGTGAAAGTTGTCGTTCATTGAGCTTTTCATCTGTTAAAAACCAGGTTCCAGCAGATGCAGGACAACCAAATGGAAAACAGTTGCTCGTAAATGATCAAAATAAGTACAAGTCAATGTTGATCCGTGCTTATTCAAGTATTTGGATGATTGGCGGCTTTATATTTGTTGTCTACATGGGGCATCTCTATATATGGGCCATGGTTGTCATTATACAAATCTTCATGGCAAAAGAGCTGTTTGGTTTACTACGAAAAGTAAACGAAGATAAACAACTACCGGGATTCAGGCATTTAAATTGGTAAGAAACAATGCTTATGCTGTAGTATATTCAGTTCTTGGCTAGAGATTATCTTTTGTCCGATCCATAAGCCTTAAACCACTTTTCCCCCCTACGAATACTAGCTGGAGGGAACTGCTCTGCAAATAGTCTATGAAAAATGATCTTTTGTTTCTAGTTATAAACATTTCAGCTACTGGAAAGCCTCATATGTTCTCCAGTTTTTAAACTTGAATGACGAAAACCATTTTTATGTTAAAGTTTGTACTGATATAGAGGTTTGTTACGGGATGCTTAGTGAATTTGATGTAATTGTTGCTGTTGCATGTTTATTTCAGGCACTTTTTCTTCACGGCAATGCTATTTGTATATGGTCGTATTCTTAGTCAGCGCCTTGTCAATACAGTCACAACAGACAAGGTTTTGTATAAAGTTGTGGGCAACCTTATCAAATATCATATGGTCACCTGTTATTTCTTGTATATAGCAGGTTGGTGAACTGCTATAGTAGTTATCTTTTAATATTGGCCTTTTTCACACCTTGTGAATAACGATTGTATCTGTCTTTTCATCGTGGTGGTTCAGGTTTTGTATGGTTCATTCTCTCACTAAAGAAGAAGATGTACAAGTATCAGTTTGGCCAATATGCATGGACGCATATGATCCTTATCGTGGTTTTCACACAGTCTTCCTTTACAGTTGCCAATATCTTCGAAGGGATTTTCTGGTAATCAAACTTGTGGATTGCCTTATGTTCATTAGTTCATTTCTATGCTTACTTGCCTCATAAGGCTCTTTTGGAAACCTGCATGTTGGGAATGCATACTTAATGGAGCTGAAAGCTTATTTACATAAGTCTTAAAAATGAATAATAGTTTGAGTAGGCACAAGTTTGAATGAGATCCTACTATTTTGCAGGTTCCTTCTTCCTGCATCGCTGATTGTCATCAATGATATTGCTGCCTACTTCTTTGGCTTTTTCTTTGGAAAAACTCCGCTGATCAAGTTATCCCCAAAGAAGACTTGGGAAGGATTTATTGGAGCGTCAGTTACAACAATTATATCTGCCTTCGTGGTGAGCAGACCCTTCTTTCAGTTTGCTCATTCATATTAGTGTAATCTTTTATGTAAACCAACTACTGAACCTTTCTGGGATTTTTACTTTTAAAGAAAAAGGTTATTCTATTACATCTGAACTGTCAGCAAATGGCTTTTATAGATTTACTAATGTGCATGTTATAAGTTTAACGTTGTATTTTGACCGATTCCTACTGCATGATCTAGTAGGAATTTTTTGTAAACTGGTTTTCTTTTATATGACATCATCATAATAATGATTTGTGTGCCGTTGGTCATCTGCAGCTTGCCAATTTTATGGGTCGCTTCCACTGGTTAACATGCCCAAGAAAGGTACTCCATATGGCTAAGAAATCATTTTCGGCGATGAAGTGAGATTGTAATTTTTTAAGACGTTAACTTTGTGAATTGGGCTGCAGGATCTATCAACTGGTTGGCTTCAATGCGACCCTGGCCCTCTGTTTACACCAGAGAACTTCACGTTACCTGGATGGCTTCCTGAATGGGTAACTTGATTGAAATAGCTGTGTCTCTGCTAGCTTAATATATACATTGTTGATTAACTGTTATATCTCTAACTTGATAGAAAAGCTTATCATGAAATATATATACAAACTATACTACCTACATCTGTATATCTTTAAATGTATGTTCTAATCATAGCAGTTGAACTTCTTAAGTACATAGTTTCAGCTATTAGTTAAGTCACATTCATCTAAAAGATGAAGATGGTGTTTGCACAACTGAAGTTTTGAGCAAGCATAAATTTATAATATGGTGAAGTTAAGAAATGTTTATATAACAATACAAGAGTAGCAATTACTAGCACTCTAGCTGAGTTGGTTTATATGAACGTGGTCTCTGATAGATATGGTTGTTAATATTTGGTTAAATTTCTGGCTTAAATCTCCCTAAAAAACCCTTTGCCTATGTGCTATGATCTATAATTATACTTCATATGTGTAACTTGGCTAAATTGAAATTTGCTTAAACCTCATTGGTCAACGACAGGCTACTTTGTGTATAGGATTGTGGTAGGTTCCTTTTTTCGATTATAAAGGCTTTGTCATTGGTTCGTTACAGTTCCCATGGACAGAAATGGAAATTATGCCTGTGCAATGGCACGCTTTGGGTCTTGGACTTTTTGCTTCAATCATTGCGCCTTTTGGAGGATTCTTTGCTAGTGGATTCAAAAGAGCCTTTAAGATCAAGGTGCTGCATCGTGTCTACATTTTATAAGCTCTGTGATTCATGCCATAATTGCACATGTTCTTAATTTGTTTTATATGTCATTTGCTGTAGGATTTTGGGGACAGCATTCCTGGACATGGTGGAATGACAGACAGAATGGATTGTCAGGTGAGTGAGGATTTTATATATGGGAGATGATTTGTACACCACTAGAATTACTTCACATACCATGATGCTTGTTGTGTATTGTTTGACGCTGCTGTTTCGATCTTGTACCATGTGTACAATTCAGTTCCCTTTTACATGCCATATGTCCCATGAAAAATTGCTACATTCCCTTTTGAAAGTTTATTTTTTGGAGCAAAAAATTACTTTCTTGGCCATTTCCATTATTAGAAGACGATGATATCGAGTTAAGTATACAAATAGTCAATCATTGAACGTTTTTTGCTTGAAGTGGCTAATGAAGCACTTCTACTTTCATTGAATTATGTGTGTAGAGCAACAGCATTGTGTGTGGCACATGTCCTAAATGGTTTATGTGTTTTTAATCACCAACAAACCTAAAGTGTACCTTCTAAAACATTTTGTTCAATTCAACTATGATACTTAGTAATATATTATTTATTACTACATATAATAGTACATTGTTTACTCACAATATAAATTTTTTGGACAAAGTGTTGCTAGTCGGATCTAGGGGTGAGCAAAACCGCCCGAGTCCCGACAACCGACCTGATCCCGACATAAACCGATAGTCCCGAAACCGAATAATAGCTTCTCGGGTCGGGAGTCGGGATGGATTTTTAGCATTTTTGGGATTCGGGACGGGCCAAAAACCGACAAAATACAAGCGAAAACCGACTACTTTCGGGACGGGATGGGACGGGCCAAAAAACCGACTACTTTCGGGTCGGTATTCGGTTTACGATTTAGGTGACTTTTGGGATCGGGATTAGTCGGGACGGGTAGGGTCGGGTCGGGATCCGGCCCGATGCTCAGCCCTAGTCGGATCTGCTTAAAAAAATCTCTCGTTACTTACCCTGCCCACTTTTTCGACTTCTAGCATAGCCTTGTAAAAGGAGTATTTGATCAGTTTCTAGAATCTTGTTCTTGCAAATCCTTTGTGGTTTCTTTACTCTTAACTGAGTCGACTATTGAATCTTGCATTGGTAAAAACACGTTCACACAAAACTGTGCTTATGATTCTTAAAAACACAACCAAGATTTTGCTTTGGGAAAAGGTCGTGTACTTGCATTAAACTAGAATTGACATTGACCCCATACTGAATAGACTATCTAGTTGCATGGTAGATTTCGGCAGTGGGCACCATTTAGGAACTCCATCAGCAATATGCATATGGGAAATTTGTAAATTTGTCTAGTCAATAGAAGGATTAATTTTCCCACTAAATTTGACAGTCAATCTAGGTTGCTACGTTTGGTCATGGCTTATTGTGTAGCCTCTTCCTGTCATTTATTTGTTGTCTTTCCTTTCAAACATGCAGATGGTGATGGCCGTGTTTGCATACATCTACCATCAGTCGTTTATTGTTGCTCAAAGTGTATCTGTTGGGATGATATTCGACCAGGTATGCTAAACACACCTTATCTTTTATATATTCTGATAATTGCAAGCATTAGTAGACGGTAAAGGAAAATTGCATTAGTTCTCTCGCTATCAAAAATCCTGACTGGGTTTTCTTATGTTTCAGATTGTAATGAATCTGTCTTACGAGGAACAACGAGCATTGTACACAAAACTTGGACAGATAATCCAGGATAGACAATTTGGTGAATCTTAAAGATAACATTCTACTCCCAGTCATTTGTATTATGTTTAGACTTTTTCTCATGACCATTTTCGTGGTTTGTCTAGAGAAAGTTGCTTCTTGGTCTTGCATACACATGCACGCCCTGTATAGTGGTTGCGTTTAGATACAAGTAAAAATTTCTCATTTGTTGCTCCTGTCCCTCGACCCCCATCTCTCTTTAAGCTGTAGATGGCATCAAACACCAATGTAGCGATGCTTTGTATCATTATGAGTTTGTGGCATAATCAGTTGGAATTGTAGAAACTGAATATATTCTGAGTTTTGAGCTTTGTTTTTGTTTAACATTATTATGACACATGTGCTCTACTTTCAATTGCAGTACTTGCAATTAGACATATCACATATGTATTGGGAAAATTGTACCTTGTTTATTGTTATTATAATTGCTATACTATTTTTGCTAATATTTTACTAGTACTATCCAATGGTATTCTGTTTTATTATCATTGAGACCATATGGCCCATTCAGTTGCCAATTAAATTTATAGCTATGTATATATTTGGTTGTATGCAGAGTAAGAACTACTGTAAAACACATGAAAACATGCAGCCATATTTGATACGAGACTACGAGTAATCATATATGATCAACAGTTGTGACAAAATCATTGGACTACATAAAGAGGGAAAATGGGTCGATTCATCTATAATTGGGAGTTTTGCTCAAAAAAAATCTATAATTGGGAGTAATGACCTCATGCATAGTTGTATGCCTAAAGTTATGTGATATTATCTTACTAGCTTAGGTGATAGGTTTATGCTAACTTGTGTCCTTAACAACAACATACCCAATTTGTTAGGCGGAGTGTGGAGGTAGAATGTACATATTTTACCCATATCTCGAGATAAATTTGAAAGTATGGTAACTGCTTTCTGGAAGACATTTGTCAAGTGAAAGTGTGTGAGTGGATGTGCTCAGAATATGTGCATATGTAATTGTGAGCAAGAACAAGGATAAAGAATGTATACACATATATGACGAAAAGCAAGCATACTAGGGATGATCATGTCGAACCGAATTCCGAAACCGAACCGGAACCGTACCGATTTTCGATATACGGTACAGTATCTGGATTACAAAATAAGGTGAAAAAAAATCGGGACCACTAATTTGGTACGGGGCCGGTACCAAATCGGGAAATTTCCGAAAAAAAAACGGGGAAAACCATATTTCCCGGTACCGGTATCCGAATCCCGTTCGGTACTGTACCGGTACTACTAATTTATGCTCGAGAAAAAATAGGTACCACTAATTCGGTACGGGATCGGTACGGGACCGTACTGTGCTCATCCCTAAAGCATACATACCAATAGAAAGAAAAAAAATAAATAAATAAAATAAGAACTAGGGTGTGTTTTACAAAATTAGCAGTAATCAGGGCCGTCTTTAAGGGTGTACAAGATGGGCGACCGCTCAGGGCCTCAAACTTTTTAGGGGCCTCAAAATTTGTCTCGTTAATAATTATATGCATGAGTACAAATATTTTTTACGAAGAGATGAGAAAATATCTTAAATGAGTAACATATTAGAACGTTTAGATAACTAATTATATGTTATAAACGGTAGCAGTTTATATATAACATTTTTTTCTCGAAATGCCTCAATATGTAATTTCATACAGGGCTCTCAAAATTTTTATCAATTTATGAGATAGCCCTAGCAGTAACAATGAGCAATAGCAATAAATTATAAGAAGTGAGCAGTAGCTATAAGTAGTTGTTGTGACCTGTAGCTGTATTTTTCTATAAAAACATTTAGTAACGTAGCTGTAATTGTAATTATAATGTGTAAAACGACTCATAAATGTTCAACTCTCATAAATTCTACATCATGAAGCGTTGAAAAATAAACATAAGCTACTTGTTGATTGCTAAATGAGAATTAAAAATCACAACGGTCAGTATCTACCGCTTCTAAATGTTCTTAAACGTTCTGCGCTAAACACGCCCTAAAAGAATAAAAGCATATGCCCGCAAGGATAACCGGTGTATGTAAAAATAGAAAGCGCGTAAGCCACTTTGAGTAAAACCTTTTATTCATCTTCAATTTCCAGCTCGACTTTAAAAATCCTTTTTGTTATTATACTAGTACTCCATTAGTCCATTAGTGATAGTGATTAATTTACAAAATGCTTTAAACGTTTGGTAAACTCAAGAATGACTTATTTGACTAGTGAAAGTAAATATCAAGGGAGAAAATACGATTTTAACTCGAATGTATGTGGACGTATAATGGAATAAAAGAACGAAATGAACCTGGTCATACTCTTCAATCCACACAAACCTGTGTTGGTTTTCCGCATTTTGTTACTACTTACTATTTTAATGGTTGTTTATTCAATTGTGAAAATTAAAGCATGCAATAAAGCATTAAATAATGTTGCTATATTAAAAAAAAAATCATACTAGTATCGATTATTTTTCAATTTCGAATCTTATCAACTTGAAATACCAAACTAGTAAGAAACACCTAAATTTGAATAGAAACTTTAAATGGTCAAACCGTGTACACTCGTTTGTTGCTTACTACTACTATTGTGTACAATGTTTCAACACACCAAATATATGCTTTAAATTCTATCCGAATAACTCATTCTGTAAAAATAATAGTAGATAAGTTAGACAGACAAAATATTACATTATCAGGCTGGATATAATATAACAAACCAAAAATAAACAGAATATACTCTTTAGACTTTTTTTACACGGTATTTGGATATGTTTTCACAAAGAAAATAAATACTTTGATCACGAAATCAATACATAATTAAATACTCCGTAGTTAATGTTAATCCCTATCTTAATATCACTTAACAAGTCTCGATGACGTGGTAATTACGTTGACTGCTATATTTTCAACTTTTGTATACATGCCCACACCATGTCTACATTCATTACTTTCATGTCAACATTTTCACAACATTTTATCACACGTACATCCAAACTGCATTATCTATATATATGCTAATATAACTACGTTGTTCTACGTATCATTGAATAATAATGGATTTGCTTGATATGGTTAATTCTTTCATCGATAAAGGCTATGGAGTTATTGTTAATGATCATGTAGATGTCGAAAAAGGCAACAAAGACGACGATTTTGATTCTGATGATGATGTTGAAGATTCGGATGTGGAGGAGATTAAGGACTCGTTGAAGCGATTATTTTCATTTAATGGTGATGAAGCAAGGAGAATGGCTACTCTTCAAGTTCAGAAAGCATGCAGAAATGTCATGAATGATAATCCATCGTCGTCCGATTTTAAAATGCAGTTGATGGCTTGTTTGCGCGATCAAGGTTTCGATGCTGGTATGTATGCTAACCTTCATTCTTTGGATAACTTTTTGTTAAATATTTTGAATTTTAATAATAAGTTACTGTAATCTTTGTAACGTAAATATAAATTAGAGAATGTACCATTACATGCTCATGACCTTGTTAAGTAATGTTATATGTGTACATGCAGGACTTTGCAAATCAAAATGGGAAAAGAATGGCAAGGTTCCATCAGGTTACCATGAATACCTTGATGTTAATATCAATGAAACCCGTTACATAATTGGTGTATCTCTAGTGGAAGAGTTTCAGATAGCTAGACCGACGGAAAGCTACACTGCGTTGCTTGACGTTTTCCCTCAAATCGCGGTTTGCAAAGTGAAAGAGCTCAAAATGATTGTGAGAATAATGTGTGATGCAATTGGGAAGTCAATGAAGCAACAACGAATGCCCGTGCCACCATGGAGAAGACACGGGTATGTGAAAGCTAAATGGTTCGGGCCATACAAGAGAATCACTAGTGATGAGTCCGCAGCTAAAAGTATGAGTGTGGCTAGCAAGGAGGCCATCGGGTTTTTGTCATTTCCGGGCCGGAGTTGCTACAAGAGCCGGAGACAAGATCATGTTGGGAATAAGTTGAATTTCGATGGTGGAAATTTGGCCATGGTTATGAATGGAGCAACTTAGCTAAGCATAGTAGCATGTTATTGTAAATACTATATTTTTTTTTCATTTTTTGGGGGAAGGAAGCAATTATGTAGTAACGAGGGATGTTTAATTTTGATCTAAATACCTAGCAGTGAAACTTATTTTTTGCTTACTAGTGATTAATGAGTAACAATCTTTTTTTTATATTTGGTGTTAAAATCTCTTATTATTTATGGCTTTAATAATCGTTCATCTAATGTTTCAAGTGTACTGCTTGTAACAGTTTTCAAACACTATGTATTCAAGTTTGGAAGTAAATATAAATTCACTTTTTGCACTAAAAAAAAAAAGGTTTTCAAACACATACATCCATGTATATCTATTTACACAACTCTTGGTATTGAAAAGCTAAAAGCATATAAATTGAGTTTGATTTGAATGTAGTTTGCAACATATTGTTGTGATCTTTGTCATATACAGTATACCATTACATAAAAAAGGCATATACTTTGACATTTCATTTTATTTTGTATTCCTACTCACTCTTATACGAGCATGGTTCACGTGACAAAATTGACAGTGATTAAGAGAGATATTGTGTGCAAAACACATAGATAAGTAAAAAATATGAAATAAAAGGGTATAGCAAAACTTTAATCTAAAATGTATTAAGTTACCATAAATCTTTTACCATGTATGATCATTGATGGAACTTGAACACTGTTGGTGAGGGGCCAACTTAAAAATAATTTATTTTAAATGAGCTGATATACGCTAACGCTGGAATTTTTGTATTAAAAATTACTAAAATCATATATAAAATGATATAAAATGTACATAGGGTTAAATATGGAGGGGTCATAGCCCCCCTGGGTCCCTTCTAAGTTTCGTCCATGTGTATAATGTATCTATACACAAACAATTATTTTGTTACGGAGTATAAGTATTTGGCGGCGGTTGTTTACGAGTATATTGAAACATCTGGGCAAAGTTGATATTTATCAAACTTGAGAACACGATATAAGAATGACAACGAGCACGTGTTCAAGGCAAGGTGACTATCTCCATCATCGAAACCGATAACCAAACCCCGACTCTATCCCCGCCAGTGTTCTTACCGGGGTGCCTTGTCTGAGCGTTATGCTCCCCCACACCTGCCGATTCTTAGTTTGCTACTTTTGATCCTCGAACCTCGGTCCGACTATTTAAATATGACTAACAATATAATTTTATCAATTACTTGAATATCGACAAGCTATCAATAGCTAACTAAGCATTAACCCTAAAACTCAACTAAATACTACGTAAAAACAAAGGATTTTGCTAACTAATGCCCACTAGACAGAGGTTAATGTGTAGTTAATGAACGCAAACTTTCTTAATTAACAAAGAAAATACATTAATTACACATTAGATAAACCTGTAAATTACTATATTTGAACATGATTTTCACTTAAATGAATTAAAACATTCCTTTTATAAACAGATTAATGGGCAGATGTTAGCAAAACCAAAAAGAAATAAAGTCACACTCACAAATTACAAATATAAGCTTATATGACGAGAGTTTGATAAACTCTAATTCTCAAATTTATTTAAATCGTCAACTTTATGTTTAAATGTGAGAAAAAAAAATAAAAATAAAATAACCTTTTGAAAATTGAGAGGTTTACCTGGTTTGATTTTGTATAACGATAAACCCCGCAAATTAATAAGCCGAAAAATCAGAAACCATTATTAAAAAAAACAATGTTGATTTTGTATTTTAATCACTTAAAGTCATTAGTAATAAATTAACCAAACTCTAAACAAGTTGGAGTTTGTTTAAACATATATAACAGGCTTATGACTTATGTGGTTTTTTGCTTATGCTTCATAAGCTTACTTTTTATGGCTTATTTGAAAACTTTTCAACTTATATAAGTTTATTATGACAGAATAAGATTATACAAGCCACAAAAAATAAGCTTATAAAAAAAGTCATAAGCCTAGTATATATATAAGCTTAAACAAACACCTTTAAATAGTCATATAAAGCAAGGTTTTCAAGATCAGGATCCTACACAGGATCGTTTTCGTCTTTGCAAGATCGTGATCGTAAGATCGGATCGGGATCGTAAGATCCTACTATAATGTCATTTTCTTAATAGTATTTGTAATATTATACAAATCTACCAATTATTATATATCGTAAACACAAAATTATATGAATATTCCATCGAAATGTTGTCCTAAATTATGATTATGAAATGTTTAATAAGATTAACATATTGTTTTTTAAATTCTACAAAAATTAATCTAGAAATTTGTAGTTTTTTAGTTTGTTATCCGAGAAAAGTAGGATCGGATCGGATTAGATCTTAAGATCCTATGGTCAAGATCGGGATCCTATAAGATCTTAAGCTTTCAAAGATCCTATGTAAAATCCGGATCGTTTTTGCTTTGCAATATCGTAAAATCATAAGATCCTAAGATCAGGATCGGGATCCTGACAACCGGCATATAAAGTGTATAAACCTAAAGGGGACCCAAGGTCAAAATACGGTTAGCCAAACACCCTCCCCCCATTGTATTTGTGGAAGAAAGAAATAATCAAAAAAGAGATCGAACATCAGCAATTGAGAGATGGAAGGGGGTCGAGCGGGGAGATCGTCAAGCCGTTACGGAGGAGGAGGAGGAGGAGCAGCCAGTGTATTCACAGGCCCCGTTCGCAAGTGGAACAAAAAGTGGATCCACCTTGTCAATAACAACAAACAATCATCTTCCTCCTCCTCTTCTTCTAACCCTTCCGCCAATAACAATAATAATCATCTCTTGTTTTACAAGTGGGCCCCTATTACTACTACTAATAATAATAATGATAATGATGATACCAAAGAAGAAGAGCTAGAAGAAGAGCCTCCCCGCCGTAAATTCAAATACATTCCGGTATTCTTCTTTTATAAAATTTATTTTATTTTATTTTATTTTGTCTTTTTTTTTTCTATTACTTCTGCCCTGCACGTGTTCTTTTAAATTAAAAAGTACAAGTATCCAGTTACTTATAAAAAAAACAAGTTATAGTTTGTACTTGTATCACTTTCAAAAGGACTTGTGTAACTCATGTTGTTGTGTTAGAAGCTCTCTGACGCTTTGTTTGTTTGTATGTATATATCGTGCCGGACACAGTACCCTCATTTTATCCCCACGTCAGCTTTCTCTCTCCGGCGATTGGTTGCCGACCTACACTACAAACAACATACCCCACAAAAATAACTTTTATATTAATTAACTACACACACAAAACCTTTCCTACTTTTCATTGCGCAAGGGAGATTACATATTAGTTAGCTTAAGTCACAATAATTATTAATTAGTATATGAGTCGCTTGATGATTTACAAATTTGTTTTACGTTAAGTCTTTGAGCTCCTAGAGTACAACATTCCACATACCATGATAGCTAGAAAAGTTTTATGGTTTTGGAAGGAAAGCCGGCTGGCTCTTTCTTCATGTAGACAGTTGATATGCATCTTTTTAATTAATCATGCTCAGAATGTTAGTTATAAAACATCAATTTCTCATTGAAACAGAACCACAATTCTATAACATCCTTACGCCTTAGACATTTTCGGTGCAAAACAAACTCAGGCTCAAGTCCATTCAGTTAGCCCCAAATGTCCCATCATCATTTTTAAACTCGAAAAATACTTCCAAATTCCGTCTCGATCTCATACTTATGTTGACGTGTCAAGTGATATTTTTGTAATTTTAACATCTAATATATACCTATCCCTTACATAATCATTTGCTTACATCATTCTCTCCGTTTACTACTCATCAGTTAACAATAAAACATTAATTTCTCATAAAAATTCGGGTTACAAGGCCGAGTAATCGCTACAAGGTCAGTGACCGAGCCAAAATATTCGGTTTGGACAAAACTCAGTTTAAAGTATTAGATAAACGCACATTTCTATCGCCCTATGAATAGTTGTCTTATGTTCCTTCATAGTATGTGTCGTAAGAACACATTTTCACTGTGGATTTGCTTGGGTGAAAAGAATGGGCTACGAGTTCCATTACATATGGTTCACATCTGATCTCGACAAAGCAACCAGTCAGTTACCTTGATAAAGTTGGTTGATTTTTTTCTGGATTCGTTCACATGCCTTGGTTAATTAATTAGGAAAACTAAGGAAACCCTGGACCAGTTTGAGGGGGGTACTCCCTCTGCCCCTAATGCCTCTAATCACATATTTGGTTCCACTTCTTAGACCCACCCCAGTCCTCCATTTGCTTCATACTTCCGGTACACATGAGAATAGCCAAACGTTAAGAGCTGTAATTGGTTCCATTCCTTAGGTGGTAATACCTTTGAAGGCGTATTGTTGATCGGTGGTATTTGGCCCAACAACCTTGAAGGTATTAACACCTAATAATCTACTAATATACTTGTGTTAATTCCACCAAGCTAAATCTTAACCAAATGTGGTGTTTGTGGAAGATGAAAGCATTATGTCATTTATTATATGATTAGCCCAAAGCTGGCCACCCTCTCTTCTGCTGGGCTAAATATTCAGTTGAAAGTGCCTAAATATCAGGGCAGCACATGACCTTTTCTAAAATCCGTAGATATTTTTGGATGCATTTAAAGTATAGTTTAGGACTATCATGCCACGGTTTAGCAAAAATTACCTTCACCATCTGTCTGCTTGGCAACACCCCCTCAAAACCTGATGTTATGCTAAAAATACACCATTTTTAAACATATGTTATTAAGTATCTAACATCAGTTTGAAATAGCAAAAAGCGAAAGGACAGAATTTATTCTAGTACTTATTATCTGTTGATTGCCTGTCAATTATGTTTTGACTACGTACATAGCAAACAATTTTCTAATGTTGGTTGTGGGATGATGGTTTCTTGTCAATGGCTGATCAGGTTGCTGTACTGGAGGAACTTAACAATGAGGCAGCAGAGGCGCAGACTGATGAAGCCAAACCCATGGAGACCGACCCACAAGCTCCAGCTGAGCCATCTTCACAGAGTGAAAAACCTGACATTAATGATTTGCCAGTAGAAGAGAATCAGGTAATGCAGTCTGCGCATTCTATTTACAAAAAGTAATGTAAATAAAAATTATTCAGTTCTTTCTATCTTGAGTGATCATCAACTTTTCGAACTCTTGCACATTTGTAAAATAAAAACAACCCTCTAAAGTTTGCATGAATGAGTATTTTTAACAATAAATGCCGAGTATCCTGCTGTTTTTCTATTAACATGTCATATGTATTGTCTAAACTTGTTCCGTTAGCACTTACTCATGAACGATATTTTGTTTGCAAAAAACACAAGTACAATGCATCAGATAGGCTGCACTCATCCCAGTTTTAGCTCTTTTTAGTCATCTAAAAGACTCATAAGTTACATGCATAGCGCTCTAAAACTTGAGTTTGTATTTAATCGTGTGTAATTCTTTATTTGGACCAACATATATAGCAATAGCAGATTAGTATCTAGACTTAATTTGGCAAAATCGATCTATTTCTGGTATACATCTTCTGAGACGGGGTTTTCTATTTTAATACACTCCCTCTATCCAAATGTAACAACTCTTTCTGAGGGCATCTGAAAACAAATTTGAATATTTCTTCTACTTTGGCAAGGCAATTATTGGACAGGATATCGATATTGGTAATTGAGATTTCTTTGCTTTGTTGGATTTTAATTAACACATTAGTAAACACTTTTGTAGCATATTTGAATGGTTTGTACAAGCATATTCCCAGTATAGATCTGGCGTGACAAAGCTACATGCTAGCTTTTTTTTTTTTTTTTTTTTTTTTTTTTTTTTTTTTTTTTTTTTGAAACATGTATATTTTTGTAACAGATTTCTGAGAATAGCCATGTTGAAAGGCAAGACCGTAACAAAAGCTCATCGGGTCTAAGTTTGAATTTGAATGCGCGTGATGGTGATGATGATGAAGAATCGGAAGAAGCAAAAGACCAGACGAATGATGATCAATAGGATAGAGTGAGTGAATAGGTGCGCTCAAACAGGACAGATTGTTTTTTACATCAATTTTCTTCTAACTCACACCGGACAAAGCAATGATTGTGAGCCAGATTGTGGAAACAAGATACTTCTGGAACAGCGTGAATTTTGACCATTTTTACGTAGTAAATTGTATGACATGACAACTTTTGTCTGCATTGAAATGTTTCTGGACTCGCGTTGTGTTGCCTAAACATGAGATTTTGAAAGATAGTTTGTTTTCTTCTCTTGCTGATTGAACGACGAAGATAGCAATTCTAATTTCTTTTTCTTTCAGAATTGGTAAGTTTGATTTGCAAACCGGATCAGAATGTATATTCTATAGATTTTGCAAGTGGTGGGCTATGTACTTCACCCCACTCCACTCCTATCCATAAAATACAAGGTAAGAGGGGTTTGGGGCCTATTTTACCAGCGGCAAAGTGGACAGGTCAGCTACAAACCCACCCCCATTGCTTTCACAGGGGAAAACTAAGCTAAAATTTATGGGAAAGTGTAGGTTTGGTATATTTCGTGTAACATAAACTATGAGTGTTGTGGTAAACTGTACTGTGTTCTATCTCGTTAATTTGTTAGATTAAAAAATTTGGAATTTATAGATAAGGTTACGATCGAGTCAAGCTGAGCTTTAACTATCCAAACTTGAGGCCATAAAAAGTGTCAACTTGTGGGATGTGCCACAGTATTAGAAAAGCGTACAACCTTTTTTTTTTTTACCCTTTTTAACCAAACACTTAAAAAGGTAAATTTTTTATTTATCTTCAAAAAACTTGATCTTGATTTACCACAACTGTTGCAATCGTTTGTGTTGAGCTTAAGATTCATGGTTGACTTTAATGATGTTTTTTGAGGTTTGATTTCATAAATTTTTATTTTGGCTGTTCTTGTTTAATACGAGTACTATGTAGTTTTATGTTTTTCTAAGCAAAGGGACTTGTGACTTTGTGAGTCAGAGCTTAAAAAAAAAAAAAAAAAAAAAAAAAAAAAAAAGAATAAAATAAAATAAAAAGTTAGAGATTACTTCAATGGGTATCGAACTCGTGACCTATATGATAATAGGTGTTTGTATAACCATCAAAGCTAACAACCAACTTAGTTCTTAAATGCCATGGATATTCTTTTATAGAACGTTCAGTCAACTTGTTAACTTTCTTGGAGAGAGGATTTGGAGTGTTTGTAGAACAAATGTGACGATTACAAACACAAAAATGTTCCTTCACTCTAACGGATCAGTTTTTCTCAACCTGTGTTGTTTTGATGTCAGACACAAGGGTGATATTATTATGTGATTACTAGCTCTATGTATTTGCATATTATGTAGGGCTAATTGAATATCTTGTTTTGTACGCATGGATGATTAACTAGTCGGATCGAACTAATGGTTTAGTCACTTCCTGTCTTCTCTTAACCATGTCCAGAAAAGTTGTCAATGTTTGGTTTTGAGGTGTTACATGTATGAGAAGTTGAGAACCATAGTTTTGAAAGGTTGTTACCGTAAGTGTCTATAATTACAAACGACTGTCACGGTATGCAACTCGATCATTGGTTGTGGTTGATTGTCTCTAGTTATATCAATGGTCGTGTGAACCATGTAAATTACTTTTGTGGGCGATATGTGTTTGTTTGCATCTACTACTAGTCACTGGTTTAAATTGAACAACAAATTCTGAATCAAGATTAACACCAAGTAAAATCGGGTCACTACCAACTTATGTAACAACTAAAGTTAGTTTATTTATACACTAGCCTATAAACCCGTGATAAATCACGGGTAGCTAATAAAAGTTTTCTTAACAAAAAGGTGGAAGTTGTGAACTTTTGATACGAAAGTAATAAATTGAGCTGTAAAATCGAATAATTATATTACTTAGTTTTCTTGTTCACTAACAACAAATTGACTCATTCAAAACAAAATCAACAAATTTACAAATGCATAACTTTCGTCAATCTTCATAGTAAAAGAAAATGTTAAAAAAAAATAGTTATTTTGAATTGGTTGATTTTCAATGCAAAGTAATATGTATTTAAAGATATATGTTTGACGAATGGGCATCTAAGGTTCCAATAAACATTTAACAACCATGCCAAAATATATTTTTTGGTACACTAAAACAACATATTAATATTATTTTCTCCGCATCAAGTGTAACTTCTACATCCTTTTTAGTCAAAGAAAATTGATTAGTAATACGATGGATTGACATGCAAATGCATTAAGAAAACTTGCATAGTAGTCTCAATATGTCTTGTAAACAAATGAAGTAACGATAACCAATACGTAACCACAAGTGTGGGAGTTAATTCACCACATAGTTATTGAGTAGAATACATAAACATCTTTATTGCTTCTTTACTTAACTAATGCACAAAAACTATTGTACCTGCTCAAAAAATTTCAAATATGAATATCAATTGCATCATAGAAGTCCCACAATCGACTGTTTTCATTCCTTACAATCAGATCGTTTAGAAGGTAGTGTATTAACCGATTTCGAGCCTTGAATATAACCAGCATGATTTCGTTTAGCAGCTGATCTGTTCAAAATTAAGTTTAGACACAACTAACTTGCAATAATCCAAATTGTCTTAGCCTACATTTTGGAAAGAACTGAACGTATTGTTTTAATGCATTAACCACAATTATCTACCATAAACATGCATCAGTTGATAAGAACTTTGACATTAGATATTAATAGTAGCGAGATCTAAACATTGTTGAATCATATCCTTAGCAGCAGGTCAGATTGGGTTTGGCCAGCAATGGTTGTATGATACTTGACGCCATTCAACATTGTACACATATATAAGAAGAAATTTAATTGTCCAAATTAAAACAACAAATGCATCATAAAAATCTAAATGCTGTACGGAAGTACATAGATAATGAAAACTACTTTTTTCATCCCATATAAAGAAGCTAATTCATTATAAGTATGATTACATGAAATTCAGTGACACATATATAACAAATGATTTAAGAAGAGAACCAATTCAAATATTTCTATCTACCTAATATACGCGTAACTGTGAAAAGGAATGATGTTTGCCTTTGTCACATGTTTTTCATGCGTGTTCTTCAAACGCTACATCAATCTACAAACTCAACAAAAATATTAAAAAAAAAAAAAAAAAAAAAAAAAAAAAAAAAAAAAAAAAACTGTTAGTTTTATGAAGAGAGCAATGGTATAACTAAGAAAAGACAATTCAATTTTTTAGGAATAAGATCAAAAAGATGAGAAACGTTTTGTGCAAGATATAAAATTCGAGTTGTTTTGAAATTTATAGAATATTAATGGATTTCCTTGATTAACTTCTGCAGTTTATTGACTTGCCTAAAGAATACAATTGAATTTATTAAATACAGTTGAATGTCCACTTAAAATGGCTGGGAGATATAAATTGTATATGTGACGTGGCAATAGTGAGGTGGCATTAATGACGTGGATTGTGTGCCAACATGGCTTTAGTGACATGGCAAAATTCAAATAAACCTTTGTTTATTATATATATAGATTAATCAGGTTGATGAGATTTTAAGAGCTCATCAACAATAGGCGAAAGCTCATATTGCCAAAGTTATAAGCCAACTACGAGCTGGTGACAACTTTTGATAACTGCCTTTTATGCTACTCACCCCACCCCTTCCTATTTTAAACAACTTGATATATATTTTGAATTTATCTAACTACAAATTAAATGCTTATTTCAAATATGCTATACTTGTGTACATTAGTTCTATTTCATATGGTGTTTTGCTTGTTTTTAGCTATTTTCAAGTCATTAATAACAAAGTAAACCTTAAGTTACTGATGTGAGTCACTAGTTCCCTGAGCTTAGCTTAGCTGGTTCTCGAATTTGAACGAGAATTGTACTCACCATGGTTGAAAAAGATTTCCATTGAGGAGCTTCAACTTTTTGATGAAATGCTACATTGTAACCAAGTTGTCGTCTTGGTACTATGTAACGTATATATCAATACTAGAAAACTTTCCTTGAACAACATAACAAACGTTTGAGTTCCCATATACGAGTTTTTTGACAACATCTTCTAAAGATATCATCAAGTATCTTGCTTTTTATTTTTTTTAAAGCTCATTCGTGTAGTCGTCTTCACTAACACAATTCGCAGACAATTAACCAATTTATGTCCGCAGTTTAAGTTTTTAGTTTGTATTGTCAAAAACTGCCCATTTATTTGTTAGTCAAATGGTCAAAGTCACTTTACTAAGAAGAATTATACATTTTTTCTATTTGTAATTGAGAGCCTTGTTCATTTGGATATGGATTTGGAGCTGTGGATTTGTACTTTATAGTATTCGAATTTATTGTCCTCAACAACCGATGACAAAAAGCACATCCGATAGTTATAACACTTTCAAATGGGTTATATTATTAAGAACTTTATGATACGACAATACGGGGTTTTGGTCATAATGTACAAACCGCGATATACACCGTATAAAACCCGCAATGCACAGGGCCATACGAAAATCCCCCTCCCCCTATTGGAGGATCCGTACAAACCCCCCTCTTTCAACTACACAGTCATCTCTTCCATAGTTATTGACCAAGTCCTCAACTACCTCATAAAAATATCAAATCTCATCTATTATGTTTTTATGTGAGGCATTTTGACCCTTGGATCACATCACATGGATTGCCAACATGTCAACTTTATTGGGTAAGATGGAATCAACTTTACCGCAACCAAAACAATGAGAGGAAGTTGATGTGGCGTCGATGTCGCAATACCTAAAAAAGTGCTTCCCCTTGTGTAAAATCATCAACGAGGAGTAAATTTGATAGATTTTGGTTGTGTTTGGGAGAGGGCTTATAGGAGCTTAAACTTCTAAAATAAACCAGCTTATAGAATTAGTCTTATTTGTCTCACGAACGGAGGCTTTCATAAGCCATAAGCCTCCATAAGCCCTAATTCCCAAATAGCTTTATAAAATTATAAGCTCTATCTATCCCAGCCCGTTTCACCAAACATACCCAAAACTTTCAACTTAAAGAGTCAAAAATTAAACGACACCCCAAACTAGAGGCCCAAAATGTAAAAATACATAATAAACACCATATGTGCCTCCTTTTAATGTTTCACTATCTTTTCTTTCCGTGCTACAATTAAAATAGTATTGATTCAAATGTGTTTTCAAGTTTTAGGAATGCATGTATGTGAATATAATTCTTTTGATCCCTCTATTAGTATTAGACATTCAATGATGCTGACTCATTCTTGTATAATGTACAATAGGATATACAAGTGACTTTGAGGGAAGAAATTAAGAGTGCATGCGAGTACCGTCCATTTGAGAAGTGTGATTACATAGCTCGTATATCTAATGAAATCTGCTGCAAGAAAGTGGAATATGTTCTTGGGAAATTGGATGGAATGAAAGAAACGATTGACGAGTATCATCAAGCCACTTAAACAATTGGTTGGTATATTGTAAGATACATGCTCTATCTGTTTTGACCATTTAACCTGTTCTTTTGTACATCCTGAAAGGGGGTTAAAAAAAATTAATCTTTGTATTTTGGTCATTGTCACAAACAAACCATTGCTTTTTCTAGAAATGCAAAAAGACAAGCCTTTTTTTACAAACATGGGTCATTTTCTGCAAACTATGTTAAGTATGATGGTTTCTTGCTAGTGTACTGTGAATCCAAAATCACTAGTGTATTACCTTTTAGGCAGTTTTCACATCAGAATGTCTTTTTTTGCCGCAAGAAGCCGTTTTAAATATGAATTTTCATGAAGCTAATTGATCATTTGTGCCTTTACCCCCCCAAATAAGAATGAAAACTTGACTGATGTTTTGTGTATAAATCAGTATCACAAATTTTACTATAGCGTTCCAGTTGGGGTATTATGTGCTGCAGATTCTTTTGTTGAGTTTCGGCTACATGTTATTTCTGTTGCTGACTGGTGGTATGGTGATGTCAGATGTGTCTTTTACAGCTTTGCAAAATCTAGAGGGTTTGGAAATTGGAACTCTGAAGCCAACGCATTACTGGATTTCATATAAATTCCGAACTTATAAAGTAACGGATCTAATTTGTGTACTTAAGAAAGCTCGTTAGTTATGAAATGGAATAGTCTTATATTTTATATTAATCGCAAAGTGCTAATGTGTTAGTTTCTTGTATGAACAAGGTTCTGACTTGTATGATGTACTTGTAGCTTGAAATTTATCTACCTGCTATAGCTGTAAATGTGTTTGTTGGTTCTTATGTGTACGATGTTAAAACGTAATAGTATAATGATTGATTTCATTAGTCTAATATTGTTATGATCATATGTTCAATACCAGTATTTCTTTCGAAATAAAAATATAGATGCTCAAGTTCACCCAATGGACCTTCCCAAACTAGATTCCCCGCTAGCGAGAGTGGCTTAGTAAGATAAAGGAGTGCAAACAAGGGTTGTTTGAAAATGAATAGATAAGCTTACGCACTAATTATTTTCTATAAACATTATGTTCAAGTTCAACGACTTTGTCAAATATGTCTAAAACTTAAACATGTTAATTTAATCTTTATCTCTACTATATATAATTATACCCATGATTAAAAAATGTAAAATTTAATTATCAATATACCCATGATTAAAAACTAGTAGGGTACATGCGTGTTATAGCGGCGAGTACCCTAAAATAAATGTTAACGGCGTTAAAAGTTAAAGTGATGGATAGGAGTTGTACGCTTGAGTTATGTTTATGTTTAAGTACCTGGTCTTTGTCCTGTTTCTATTTTACGGCTAATTCAAGTGTTTTACGTTGTAGTGCAAGTTCCTCTCCTTCCAAAAAAAAATTGTAGTTGCAACAAAATTCGTCCCTTGGTGGAATGACCAGCCCAACAAGCACAAAACCAAAATCCAATTCAAATAAGGGTTTTTCTAACTTGTGCTCTAGGGGCACAAGTTAAACACACCAAAAGTACACAATGGCTCACGAAAAAGTACACAGGGATTCACATAAAAGTACAGACAGGTGTACTTTTATGTGAGTCCCTATGTACTTTTGATGTATTTTTGGTGTTCTTAACTTGTGCCCATAGGGCACAAGTTAGAAAAACCCTTATACTAATGTCTTAACTAAATTTACTGTTATTTGTAACTTAATTGTTAGAAAAAAGTGTGATCGCATAACATCAAATTGCCAGAAAATATAGTCTCAGGGTACCCGCCGCCGCATCGTACGGATACCCTGGTAGTAACATTTACGGATGGACCGAATTCCAAAGACAATAAAATATTACTAAAATAAGTCCATAACCGGGTTCTATATTAAAAAAAAAAAAAAAAAAAAAAAAAAAAAAAAAAAAAAAAAAAAAAAAACCCTTTGCAAAACACACCCTAACTTTTTAATATTTACGACTTTTTTTATAAGAAACTTTATTTATCAAACATCTAACAAATCTCTAGCGGTTTATTTGATAAAAAAAAAATTACTGGAAAAAAGGTCTCTCGATAACGAGCAAAACAAGTCCAATATTGATAAATTTTTTACCACAGTTTTATATAAAATGTTGAATTTTAATATGTATATATATAGTTTATAAATAAAAGTACTTTCAAAATACACCCTTAACCTATCAAATAACTTTAAAAATTATTCTAAAATTTTTCCAAACTATATGGGCCAAAAACGTACAGCCCAATAAAAGTTTATATACGGTATAATTCTTTTGTTTATATAGCAAAGTTTATTTACCAAATATCTAACGATTTACACAGCTAATAACGACTCTGCATTACCCAAAAAATAAATAAATAAATAATATATTTTTGACATACATGCGCTTTTTAAAAAAAAAAAAAAAAAAAAAAAAAAAAAAATGAGATTTAGCATATATTTCTTTTACGAAAAAACATTGATATTTAGCAATTTTTTAATAATAAACAAATAATCGAGCATGCCGCATATTACGAACTAAACGAGCTCGAAAGTTTAATCAAAAGAGTTTGTGAAATGTGGTGCAAAACCCCGCTGCAACGCGGCGGGTGCCTTTTACTTATTCATTCTATAACTTAGGCACTTAGCCATTTTACAAGTTGATGCGCTGACATGTGTCGTTATGTAAACGGACGATCTCATAAAAACTAGAGTATCTTTTTGCATGAATTTTGAAAGTTGAATATCATTTTTGGTAATTTTAATAGTGCGTTACATTAATTGAGAATTTGCCTAAAGTGTGTTACCCTTTTATGAAGAAAAAAACTCTAATGAGATATTGTAGAAAAATATAAAATATGGTAGAAACTTTCATAAACTTTTAAATGTTACATGTAATGCTCTAAAGTATTTCAAAGAGAAAATTCACAATATAAATAGATTCTTTATAGGGATTATATGTATCAAGTTATAGATGTAAATTCGATGGTTCATCCCCCTTCCTACGGGTTTCGCCACCCCCTAAAGTTCCAAGTGTTAACATTACAAGTGTTAATGCTTAGTAACATCATTTAGTAGTTATGAAGTTGTATTCTTTTCATTATTTACTAAAGTATAAATAACCAATTTAAATGCTAATAAATGTATAAAGTCTTTGTACCATCTCTTATACGGAGAATAATAAGGGAAAGGAAAAAAATAGAAATTTATCGCATCAATTATTAGGAGAGCTTAATTTCAAAATCGATGCCTCCTATTAGCCAATTAAAAAGTCAATAATGAGTTTTTTTGACGACACTCCTTAATTTTTCGTCTAGTTAAAAAATTGCATCAAAAAACATGTGTCAAAACTGTAAAGAAAAAAGTAATATATATATATATATATATATATATATATATATATATATATATATATATATATATATATATATATATATATATATATATATATATATATATATAGTATAACTTTCAAATGAGAACCATTTAAAATGCAAGAACTGCGAAAACCACTTATGTACTATTATTAAAGGATAGGGTGCAACATATTAATGCAAGATGGTTATTTTGTAATTAATTGAAACTACATTTCCTGAAAATATTAATGAAAAGGGTATTTTGGTAATCTTGCCCTATTAACTATCCCCACTAATTGAGGAATTAATAATGATAACTAGGTCAAAATCAAAATACACGTTTCATTTATCTCCTCTAAACTGCCGCCTCCATCACATAAATTAGTCACTTTTCTTCTCCCTCACCCAATCATAGATCGTGAATCACGGTGGATAACAGGTAAGTTTTTTGTGATTAGAAAATCGTTTTTGCAATTGGTAAATATTTTGGTTCGTTTTTTTTTTTCTTCTTTCGATTCGTGATCCACCAAAAGGGTAATCGACTATTTTATATTCGCCTTGTGTTCATGGTTTTGAATCTGCTAGCATGTAATTGATTTTAATATCAATTCATTATTAAACTGGTTTGTCTTCGTAATGTTTGAAGATCATTAAATCGATTTGTCTTCTTCTATGAAGTTGGTGTCCTATTCGATTAAGTATATTATCATGAGGTTGATGAAAAGTTTTGTGGTTTCTTGTGACTTGAAGAAACACAACATGGGAATATTAATTTTATTCTCAAACTGATAGTCGGATATTTAATTGATTGGTGTTGATTGGTTGTGAGGCTCCTTGGAGTCAATTATTAATTCTTCTTAATTGTTGCTTTTCATGTCATGTTACGGTAAGCATTTTTTTTTGTTTTTTTTTTGTTCAATCAATTTACGAGTGATTTTGAATTTCAGTTTTGTTCCACTTGTTGAATATAAGTGAAATAACTTTTTCTAATTTTCACATAAAGGTGTATTATTTTTAATTTTTTATAACCAAAAATTTGTGCGCACTTGTTTTTTTCTATTGATTCTTGTTTAACGATTCTTTTTAAAACATCTTGACTTTTCTAGAAATCTTAGAGAACATTGTTTTTTCTATAATGCAAAGATGCGGTAAAGACCTTATTAAAAACAGGGGTGTTCTGGTTTAAAAACAGGGGTGTTTGGATGTGGTTTTGATTGGAAATATGGAAAAATTAAAGTATGCGTAGATGATGAATTTGTTGATGTTGAATATATGTGTTTGGAAATATGAGTAAATGATTTTTTATGTAAATTTATTTAAATTATTTACGAACATTAGGTTATAAGGGAAGAGGAATGACGAAAGGTAAAGAGAAAGTTGTGCTTCAAGAGGAGGAGATTGATGTGGAACAAGAGGACATAGATGATGACTTTGTTGATGCCGAATGGAACAACTCAGGTAATTGGTTAAATTAATTTTTTGTTGATTGTTGTAGATATAAATAGGTAATGAACAGGGGTGTTTCGATATTGGAACATGGGTGTTTTGAACAGGGGTGTTTTATGGTCATACGAACAAGATGGCAATGGTTTTCTGTGTTGAACAGGGGTGTTTTATGGTCATACGAACAAGATGGCAATGGTTTTCTAGTGTGTATTTGTTTTAACCGTACATATGTTTCTAGGGGCGTGCATATATGTTTTAAGAAATGGTGCATATGTATTTTGTTCAAAACATATATGTTTTTAAACATGTATGTTTCAAAACATGTATGTTTTAAAACATGTATGTTTTAAAAAATGAATTCTTATAAACCAAATGCTTAAAACATGTATGTTTTAATAATATTATTGTTGCTAATTTTTGTTCTTTTCTTTGTATCAGGTGTAATTACAAGAATGTTCACGGCTATGAGTTTGAATATATGTCCGACTTCTAAAAATGATGTATTTATTAGTGCTCACGTGTATAGATCGATTAGATTCATGTATTTAATTGTATTTTATTTGTATTTTAATCGATATCGAAGTTTGTGCATATCATTTATGTTCTTGGTTTGTTACAAATTTCGTTATATTAAAAACTATATATGCACTAAAAATGCTAGTTTAAAAACATGTATGCACTAAATCTAGAAATATGTTGTCACAACAAGCAACCAATCAATTCCGGGCAGGTAAAACGAGGCCTCGACGGATCTTAAAAAACATATATGCACTAAACATGCTAGCTTAAAAACATCTATGAACTAAAAAAAAAAAAAAAAAACAGGATTTAGTAAAATAAAATAAAAGAAAAAAAAAAGAAAAAAAAATCCGAATTTTAACATTTAAAAATTAGGAAATTATAAAAGAAATAAAAAATAATATGAAAATATCTTTTACTATTATACCCTTTTGAATTTAATAAAAATAACAAAATGCTATGAAGCATTAAGTGATGTACATTATGTATTATTAGTTGTAAAAAGGTGGTTTTCGCAGTTTTTGCAGTTAAAATGGTTCTCATTTGAAAGGGACCCTATATATATATATATATATATATATATATATATATATATATATATATATATATATATATATATATATATATATATATATATATATAATTTTTGAAACTTTAGTGGTTATGTTTAAAGTATTAATAAAACCAATTTTATAATTTCACGTAGAAAATAACCTATAAATAATTTGTCTAAACTAACAATAAAGAAATTTAAAATGGAAAGAAAATCATCACTACCGACTCATCAAAATCTTTAACAAAAATCTATCCAAGTCTTTTTAAAAGGGTCAACGATTTAAATAAACCAAGAGATTTTTTTTATTCAACCGCATAGACCATTTTTTATATTTGGAAAAAAAATTCCAAACATAGACCGCACTTTTACATGACTTTTTTTTAAACGACTCCACTATAATCCTGCCATGTGTCCAATTTTTCTACTGTTTGCGTTACTATTTGCATCAGAAAATGTTTTTACCAGACTCAAAAACTTTTTTCCTCCACTTGCGCGTCTTTTTTAACCACACATTAACTAGGGTTACCTCCCTCAAACACACAATTCCTCATCAAAAACACAGTAGATCTATAATTCAGTCAAAATGTAACTGTTATCCAGATCACAAGAGACATGGGATCACGCTAAAATGTGACAAATGTGGGATGGGCTTCTGCGCTAGAGCTCTTAAAACAAGATTTCCTTTTCTTAAAGACATCAAGATCGGCTGCTGGGCATACCCTCGTTGCACCGGTGCGTGCGATTGCACCGATGTTGTGGAATACGTTGGAAGAAACGCAGAGCCACGTGGCAAGGAGGCCGGACAATTATTCTTTCAAACTTATTGAAATGGTAAAACTCTTTTCTAGTACCAAAAAAAAATAATAATAATAATAATAATAAAATATAAAAAAAAACCCTAGTATTGGGTTTAAATCTAGTAACATCGTAAGAACGTACGATATGGGTCCTGACCAAAGCATGTGAAATGATTTTGGGAGTGAGTAACACAAAATAATAGAGTAACTCTCAAGTCAACAGATAAAATGTTCCAGGGTAACACCATGTATGAACTTTTAAACCCTTTTGTCTATCTTCTAGTACACTAACAGGTACATAGAGTTGGAGCAACGTGTGATAGAGCTAACACATGAAAGAGTTGGAGCTACGTGTGAAAGAGCTAACACATGAAAGGAATCAATACATAGATGAGATAGTAACTGAGAGGAATAAATACAATGCTTACAAAACGGAATTTCTTTCCACAGTTGCTAAAATTAACGGAGATTATGCTGCTTTAGAGGCTAGTGATTAATTGATTACTTATTCTTGCATGTAATAATATGTTTCTGATATCTCATTGTATCATTTTGTTGTTTCTTGATTGTGTGAAAATCAACTTATTATAGTATAGTAGTATATTATCGAAATGATCCGCGTGAAATACGGATCACCCGAGTCGTATCCGAGTGAAGGTGAATGGAATCAAGAATATTGATTCGTGAAAATCGTGAATTAAAAAATGTAAAAGAGAAAAGAGTGATCAAGTTATTCAAGTATTAACTAACAATTATGAATTATGCAAAGAGTACAAACTAATTATGCACAAAAGTTGAAAACGTAAAAACGGAAATGCAAACGCGTTTAATAAAACATGACTTTTAACGAAAATTGATCCTACAAACTTGAAATTATTTTCTAAAAATCTTAAACTACTAAATTGAATTTCCAGAAAACATGACCATTACCCACACATCATTTCTCTCTTCTTCTCGGCCGACACCCACACCTCACCCACACTTATCATTTCTGTCCAAATTCCGGCCAAATACACCACCACCACCTCGCGTTAATATACGCCGCCACCACCACTATAAACTATTCATCATTTCCTTCATGTTGATGTGGCTCACATGGGATTTCTCGGACCCTTTTATGCCATCTTCAACAAGTTCAGCTACACTTGAAGATCATGAAGAAGAATCATGGGAGGAGATTTCTACCACCATTGCTTCTGAAACAACTGCGCCGCCAACTGGAGGGTCAAATATGACGGCGCCGCCGAAACCCTCGCCAAAACCCTCATCTTTATTAAAAAAAAAACTAAATTTTTTTTATTTTTTTTCTAAAATATTTTTTAGATTTTTTTTTCTAATATTTTTTTCTCTAAAATATTTTTAAAAAAAAATGAATAAATGTTTTTGAAAAAATGTTTTTGAATTTAAAAAACAAAAATTTTTCGAAAAAATGTTTTTGAATTTTAAAATTCCAAAAACATATTTTCGAAAAAAAAAATTTAAAATTCGAAAAATTTTATAATTTTTTTTGAAAAAAAATTTTAAAAAAAAATCTAAAAAATTTTTTAGAAAATTATTTTTATTCATTTTTTATAAACAATATTTTAGAGAAAAATTATTTTTAGAAAAAAAATATTTTAGAAAAAAAATTTTAAAAATTCGAAAAATTTTCTAATTTTTTTTTGAAAGAAATTTTTAGAAAATTATTTTTATTCATTTTTTCTAAACAATATTTTAGAGAAAAAAATATTTTTAGAAAATAAATATTTTAGAAAAAATATTTTTAGAAAAAAAATAAAAAATTTAGAAAAATATTTGAATAAAAATATTTTTTAAAAAACATTTTTTCTAAAAAACATTTTTATTCAATTTTTTTTTTAAAATTTATTCGAAAAAAAAATTTTATTCAATTTTTTTTATAAAATATTTTTAGATTTTTTTTTTCTAAAAAATATTTTTAGAAATTCAAAAAAAATTAGAAAATTTTTTTTCGAAAATATGTTTTTTGGAATTTTAAAGGGAAAATTATCTAAAAATGCATCATATTTGACATTTTTTACCATTGTGTGTACGTAGGATAAGTTGAGTTGGCAAGCAACCGGCTCCACGTAGGACGAGCCCGGTTATCAGGTCACCGGGTACACACAATGTACCAAATTACAAAGTTTAGTGATACTTTAGTGAAAAAAAAAGTTGAGTACACACAACGGTAAAAAGTGTCAAATATGATGTTTTTTTAAATAATTTTTTCTTTAGAAAAAATGTTTTTTAAAAAATATTTTTATTCAAATATTTTTCTAAAACTTTTTTATTTTTTTTCTAAAAATATTTTTTTTTTCTAAAATATTTTTTAGAATTTTTAAAGAATATTTTAGAGAAAAAAATATTTTTAGAAAAAAAAAATATTTTAGAAAAAATATTTTTAGAAAAAAAAAAATATTTTAGAAAAAATATTTTTAGAAAAAAAATAAAAAAAATTTAGAAAAATATTTGAATAAAAATATTTTTTAAAAAACATTTTTTCTAAAAAATATTTTTATTCAAATATTTTTTTAAAAAAAATTTATTCGAAAAAAATTTTATTCGATTTTTTTTATAAAATATTTTTTAGAATTTTTTTTTAATTTTTTTCTAAAAAATATTTTTAGAAATCTTTAGAAATTCAAAAAAAAAGTAGAAAATTTTTCGAATTTTTTAAATTTTTTTTCGAAAATATGTTTTTTGAAATTTTAAAGGAAAAATTATCTAAAAATGCATCATATTTGACATTTTTTATCATTGTGTGTATGTAGGACAAGTTGAGTTGGCAAGCAACCGGCTCCACGTAGGACGAGCCCGGTTATCAGGTCACCGGGTACACACAATGTACCAAATTACAAAGTTTAGTGATTCTTTAGCAAGAAAAAAAAGTTTAGTACACACAACGATAAAAAGTGTCAAATATGATGCTTTTTTAGATAATTTTCCCCTTATTTTTTGGCTTTTGAGTTTGTGGGTTTGGTTCATCTTTTTTGTACGACAATTTTTTTGGCTTGTTTCAAAACCCATGAGATTGATAAAATCACTCTCAACTGTGACGTGTCTCTTTTTTGTTAGCTCAGCATCACATCAGCACTTTCCAAACTGACACACCTTTAACGCGCATTATCTAGTCTAATGTAAAAATAAAGTGCTTTTTTTGTTTGATTATACCTGTTGTATCACATCAGAGTGTACTGTAGGGGACCCAGTATGGACCAATCAAAATGATGCATAAATTTGTCCATAAAATTGGTCTGCTTTGTTGCATGAAATATGCTAAAACAGTACCTGCGTAGCACCGGATAATTGCTATTTGGGCCCTGATGTCCCACTCTATTGGGCTCTGATGAATATTTATTTCTATGCTTCGATACTCTTCTATGCTTGATGACATAATTCAAACATTCATTTATGATCGAATGCAATAAAATAGGGAAAATTATCTAAAAAAACATCATATTTGATACTTTTTATCGTTGTGTGCATTTAACTTTTTTTTTTTCTTAAAGTATCACTAAACTTTGTAATTTGGTACATTGTGTGTACCCGGTGACCTGATAACCGGGCTTGTCCTACGTGGAGCCGGTTGCCTGCCAACTCAGCTTGTCCTACGTACACACAATGGTAAAAAATGTCAAATATGATGCATTTTTAGATAATTTTCCCTTTAAAATTCCAAAAAACATATTTTGGAAAAAAAATTTAAAAAATTCAAAAGATTTTCTATTTTTTTTTTTAATTTCTAAAAATTTCTAAAAATATTTTTTAGAAAAAAATTAAAAAAGATTCTAAAAAATATTTTATAAAAACAATCGAATAAAATTTTTTTTTGAATAAAAATATTTTTTAGAAAAAATGTTTTTTAAAAAATATTTTTATTCAAATATTTTTCTAAATTTTTTTTATTTTTTTTCTAAAAATATTTTTTCTAAAATATTTTTTTTCTAAAAATATTTTTTTCTCTAAAATATTGTTTAGAAAAAATGAATAAAAATAAATATCTAAAAATTTTTTTAGATTTTTTTTTAAATTTTTTTCAAAAGAAAATTAGAAAAATTTTTGAATTTTAAAATTTTCTTTTTTCGAAAATATGTTTTTGGAATTTTAAAATTCAAAAGCATTTTTTCGAAAACCTTTTTTTTGCTACGTGTATGCACATTGCTATATCAAGACCCTCTAATGGTTCTTTTCGTGACGTTTCAAAGTCGAGCATTGCAGTTTTCGGTTTGCTCAAACCGTATTTGTTTATTATTCATTTAGCCAAATATGTCGCTACTTCTTGATTTTTTTAATTTTTTATTCGATTGTTCTCGGAATAGGAAATCCCTTCAAATATTTAATTGTCGAAACAATTTTTTATAAGGGCACGGGAACCAACTTCCCCCTCTTTAGTATATAGATAGAATAATTTGTACAGTCTTACCATCAAACTACATAGTGGTTAACATCGAACTCACCAAACAAACATAGCCATCTTAAGCAAAAACATACCATACAACACACCCACACACACAAATCACCAAATTTGGTCGACCATGTATGGTCAAAGATGGGTGTAATACTGTAATGGTTGTTGCCGCATGGTTAAGTGTGGTTGACGCGTGGTCATTGAACCATTACGCGTAGTCTTATAGCCATTATTAGTGCATAGGAACAGTTAGAATTTCGCTTGTATATAATGCTTGGTGTAGGTATAAATTTCATTTAAAAGTTCAAATCTATGATCTCAATTTAGTCAAGGCCGATATGTATTTAGGATGAGGTTCTTACACATAAACTAGGTTTTTGAGTATGAGGTCCAACATGTTTCAACTGATAGACTTCAATTCTGAGATTTAGAGTTAGGGGTGTTTGATTTCGACTTAATTGACTTAATATGAAAAAAAACTAAATTAATTAAGTCATATGAAAACTGTTTGTTTGTAACTTAATAGAAAAAAATGACTGAAAATATTAAGTAATAAAACTAGGGTTGTCTGCATTAAGTCATCTCTTAATTAAACATGACTTAATAAAAAATTTTAACAAACAAACCCTTAGTCTCATAAATTTCTTTTCTGTTTGATTTTACAACCTTTTTTTCTGCCAAATAATAAACCTCAGCTTTCTCATGTCTAACTTGAGCGTTCATGTGATCAAGGAATAAAAATACGAGTCAATCCAACATAAAAAAGAGTATAATTGTGACTCATTAAAGTCTCAATTAATTGGTTGAAATATAAATAATACTCTTATTTTGAGGCAATAAAAGAATGGAAAGAACAATAATAAGTGTGATGGTGAGCATACACGACCGCAATCACCAATGACAAGTCAGCGGTAACTCAGATTTCTTTCTCTAGTGCCTTCTTCAGTACCAACGTAGTATAATAAGACGACAATGCTCAACACCAAAAAGATACTTCACTTAAACACAAATATAACTCACATAAACCATTTAATTAAAACACTAACACACAAAATAACTCACACGACAGTCGACTAAGTCGTCCTTTTTTTTCTTATGAGACACGTCTTTTTTTCTTCTTCTTATAATTAAGACGCGTCTTTGATGGTCTCTGTAACAAAGAGGACACTTCCGCTTGTTGGGCGACCGACTCGATGGACCATCCATTACGGATGATCCATCCCATTTAATTAACATCATTAATCAAATATCATAAAGTTAAGGGACAGGAAAGTATCCTCAAGAAAATAAGGTTAAAATAAACATAAAACCGCCAATTTAAAAGGAAAGACACACTTCCAACCCTAGCCACCATCACTTACTCACTCACTCACTCACTCTCTTTCATGTAGTACAGACAATGAAGAAGCTTTACAAAAAAAGCAGCAGTGTCCACCCACTAACATCCGACCACCACCTTTCACTTCTACCAGCAGCCATCTTCACTCTCACTCTAGCCCTCTCCCAACAAGACAAACAAGTCCTAGCTTACCTCCTTTCATCATCTTCATCCTCAACCAACAAGAAAACAACCTCAGCAGCAGACCACCCTCCTGTCTTCTCCTGCAAATGTTTCAGCTGTTACATGAGCTACTGGGCCCTCTGGGACTCTTCACCCAACCGCCAGCTCATTCATGACATCATTGATGCTTTTGAAGATACTTTACTTCTTCATAAAAACAAGACCAAAAAGGTTAGAAAAAAGAAACCATCAACTTTTGTTGTTATTAGTACTACTACTACTAGTAATGAAGAAGATGAAACTGAGTTGACTCGGTCACCTCCACCGAGTTTGAAAGAGTTTGAAGCAGTGGTGGCTGAGTGTGAAGAGAAAGAACAAGAAGAAGAACAAGGGTCTGTCAGGAAACTTGTTAACTTTCTTGGTGAGAGGATTTGGAGTGTTTGGACATGAGGTTTACCTTTCATTTTTTGGTTTGTAAAAAAATGTAAGCCTTTTTTACAATGTAAAAAAATGCTACTAGTAGTAGTTTGCTTTGATTTGATGCTCAATGGTGGTGTCATTTTGAGTTACTTTGCTCATTACTTATTTTAGAAAATTGCTCAATAATTTATCTGCAACAACATACTTGGGGAAAATAGCTAGATGTGTTTGTATTTACTAACATAACAAACACTTGACAAGTATGTCAAATTGCAATAAACAATCATGCATTTGCCATTGTATTTCTAATTGAAAAAATGATACATACTAAAAACAATATGGAGTAACAGTTAGCGAGCGGTAGTTATTTGTTACATAACATTGATTGTTAATTGCATGGACGGATCACATGTATGTCGGGTGTGGCACGGGTTACACTTGAGTTTAGGTCACGAAGTGCAGAAGGATTTCAAAACTGTCGTTTTTGTGGTATGTGTAACCCCCAAAATTCTTTTGCTACTTTCGTTTCTTACAGTGTAACATTTCTTTTGTGCAACACCCTTTTAAAAATCTTTGGTCCGTCCCTTGTTAATTGTGATCATAAAGTGTAGAATGGCGTTAAAGCTAAGCGCTTCTTCAAATATCATTCAATAAGTGACGTTTAAAAAACAGAAAATACTAAAATGATCGTTGTCAAACAAACTTTCAACTTCATACACTACTAAACATGTTAAAAAGCTACTTGGCTTAGTAAAACATTATAATGTACTACTTTTAAGGCATGTCTTACATGTGTTGAAGTTTTGGTCTCGTATTCAAAAGATCCACAACTCTTGGGATGCTACAAAAAAGGGAATTGAATGATTGATCGAGAAGACTAGGTGCAGTGGTCACCAAAATCCGCCACATTCACATCAATGTCGTATCACCATTTAGCATACCACCAAACAGATGTAATTGTCACTACAATACCAAACACATAAGTAAATTACTTTATACAAACATACTTGAAAATAATAATAAAAATAAAAATCTTGGCAGACCGTTTGATGGTCTGCACCATCAAATCATGGCAAAAAACCGATAAACCACACGTGAGAAAGAGGAGATAACGGGTTTAACGCGTGAAGGGGAAGGAGGTGGTGGATCACCAATCATTACACCCGACCTAATGTTAAAATTTATTATAAAGTTATGCTAAGTTTACAATTACACATTCCATGCACTAAGTTTATCACTTTATTTTTGTGAAGTGTATAAAGTATAAACACAACACACATTATTCGGTGTTATCTTGATGCATTTAAAAACAGTCTAGTCAAACTTATAATTAAAATATTAATGCATTTGTCCAATAAACATTTTTGTATAACCAAATAGGCAAATTCAATAATTTTATGTTCCCAATGAGCAATTATTGTTAAAAGAAATGAAAACAAAGAGGCATCTACTTTATCTAGACAAACTGCGTAAATCCCTAAACTTTTGACATGCGACTTGGAAACCAAAGTCTTTGTTACTTTGTACTATATTTCATGACATCTTTTTGTTTCCTTACCAAATTGCCCTTGTCCTTATTTTAACAATGCCAAACGGGTGGGGATAATACTAATGAACTTGTTGCCATTGACAAGGTTACATAAAGCATGGGCAATGTGGGGATTTCGATTTAACCAAAAAGAGAGGGTGAAACTTATGCTCTTTAGAGACTAACCCCCTCTATGTTTTATAACCCGGGTTAAGATGGCTGGTTCAACCGTAAATATCAGGAATCACTATGATTACCGAAACCGGTTTTGGCCAGGATACCGGTTCAACCAGTTAAATCGTAAATTAAAAACTCGCCCAAGTTAATTAAAAAAGCGTTTCTAATACATTGTCAATACATTAACTTTAGTATAAATCATCGAGAAACCAATTTCTACCCCCTAAATCAGAATTACTATTATATCTAAACAACATGTTTGACTAAATTTAACTGGAATTTTTTCATATATGACTATAAATCTTTTATATAATAAAACAAAACCCTTATTGGGAATTTTTCATTTCAAAAAAATGCATTCATACTTTATTTAGTAATAATATTATTTAAAAAAATTATTTTCTTATTAGGTAACATTTTATATTTATCCATAACACAAATATAAGATAAATACAAAAAATATAGATAAGATGCAATTAATAATAAGATTAAAATTTTTAAATAATTATCTTAATAATAAAAAACTATAATTAAATATCATAAATCAAACAAAACAAAGATTAAATTATTTGTTTTTTAATAAATGAAAATATATGATTTAAAAAATTTTAAAAAACCCGCGCGTGCGCGGAAATTATGACTAGTATATCGTACAATAATCATATCTTGGTTTATAAATTTACTATGCCACAACATTTTATTATGAATTTTTATGTAGTCTTTTTACTTTTTAGACCTTATGCAATATGCATGTTAAAACGCTGGGCCTTTGGATCAGCCCGCATAATAGGGCTTAAGGGTTCAATTGTCTATAGATCTTTGGGCTGTCATGCTCTCAGGCCTCAACCAATGACCCAACTGCTTGATATTCTATTAAAGGAGAAAATAGGAATATGTAACCAAATAATGAAAATTCATAGCAAACTGACAATAACAATACAAACCAAGTTGGTTTTAAGGGACCACGGGTTCCTGATTTGATCATGATTATAACATGAATATGATTCTGGCCTTCCACTTTTTTATTACTTGTTATATATAAATTGGATATATAAAAAAAAAAAAAAAAAAAAAAAAAAAAAAAAAAAAAAAAAAAAAAAACATATCTTTTAATGATTTGTACTCATTCGCTCACCGTGTAGCCAACTTTGAGGTTTAACTATTTTTCTGGAGCAATCCATGCAAAATGAGACGTATATCGGTATATGTCAACTTATGTCCTCACGGTAGTTATATGGTTGAAACGTCACTAGTTACACATTTGGGTAGTTAAGAAAAAAGTCGGAAATGGTTACGGGGATTATGCATATGTGCCAAATCGTCCTCTCCCCGGTTAACTTGAACAGGAAAACCTTCAACATTACCATATATTAAGATGGTCAATCATTTGTAAATAGCATTTGTCAAGAATAGACAAGCCAAGAGAATTCAAGCACAAAAGGTTGATGAATAAGATTAATCATATATACATTTACTTTTTAATACCAAAAGTTTATGGATAGGATAATTAGATCTTTAATGCAAAATGTTCATGGACGGGATAATTAGATTGAAGTATAATATAAGAAAACTAAATTCTTCTCACCTTTTAACCCACTTTCTTGATTCAAAGTGCCAAACACAAGCTACATGCATCACAGGTTCTCTAAAAGCTCTTTCGCTTTATTCCGTGAAAACCATATTCATCTTCTAATTTGATTCATGTTCGATGTGTTTGTGTACGTATTGAAAACGATTGACTAGAAGCTAGTGATCGATAATTAACCCCTTACGCAAACAACGAACTCAATGCAAGTAATATTAAAAGTTTTCAAGATAATAAACATCTCAATTGTATTTTGTCGATGTGTGATCGATCAGTTGCCTTTCTAAATCTAACTCGATCTATAGACTTTTGTACTCATATACTAATATCAATAATAACTGCTAAAGTTGTAAAATAAGTATCAAAATAATATTGATCCTCAACCCAAAGTAATATTGATGCCTTTCTAAGTCTACCCTATCCATTTTGCTCGAAATGCAAACTATATATTTTTGATCTGTGACCCAGCTGCGTCCAATTAAATATGTAGTGCAACATTTGCAAGTTAGTATTTTGTAGGGTTGACTAGATAGTAAATGTTGGAACTTAAAGTAACCACGAAGGGGCCTACATGCATGGCTTGGATTCATCTATCTATGAGTTAGACGCACCGAAAAGCCAAGGGCAAAAGCATTGAATGACAACAAGAGAAATAGGAAAAAAGGAGTGTTGTAGATTGAGCAATTTCTCTATCTTTCTTGTCAACTCTTTTTACCTTTTCTATGAACCAAAAATCACGAGACTCCCACTCCATGCAGCATCCTCTTGAAAAAATATTCATACTTTTCTTAATCTACCCCTAAAGTTACATGGGCATCCCACAACATGTACAAAAGCCTTTTCTCTATTACAAATATTATATCTTTAATCTTTTTTTGAAATAACAAACAATGATATTTTCCTTCATTTTGTGTTAACATGTCTGATAATTTACTTGATAATACTCATGAGTCATGACATACACTTTTTTTTAGAAACTTTTATTAGTATTTTCTTCATAGTTCTAGCTTGCAATGAATACATATGAGTAAACAAGTAGACATGACCAAATCTCTCTAAGTTTGGATGAACTGCATTTCGGGGAAAAAATTTAATTAAAAAGGTTGCAAATAAGAGAAATATAAAAAATGTTCTTGTGTTACAACTTACAACTTACAAGAGTATGAATGCATTTATAACGTCTAGTTTAGGTTATGTGTGATATTTCTCTTTCTGGACTATTAAAACCTTACAAAACCCTTGTGAATGTTTCCTTTTTCCATTTACCTATATCTTTACGTAACAGTTTTCATGACTTCTTCTCCTTTTCCTTTATTGATATCACTTTCATGAAACAATGTCGTTCTTATACTTGGACGGAAACATATCGTAGCCGTTATATAGCTTCGTTACTCTTTTATTCAGGTTTTGATGATGGATTCTTCCTACATCTTGCATTGTTTTGGTCCATCCATGAAATCTCATCTCATTTCCACATTTTTATGTAATACCAATGTTTTTTATTTCGAATTGTACCATGTTCTCCCTCAGAAATTGATCCACATCCCCTCGTGATCGATCACACCGAAAGGTCTATACTTTTTTTCATTTATTGATTTTGTTTGCATGACAAACTTTGTTATAATCACAAATAGGGTTCGTTATTAGCCTACTCCATTTAGTTTGAAACGCGTGATCAAACTTGTTTTTTGGCAATGGGTATCTCTTGTTTCAATCCTTTTAGAATGAAGAAAAAGGAGAAGCCCATTCCATACCCATCTTCGTCATCAAAATCCCCTTGGAAAACCGAGATGGAAAACATGGAGCGAAAAAGATTTGATAGTCTTGAATCATGGTCAATGATTTTGGACTCAGAAAATGTGGAGACATGGGAAGTGGCAAAGGAAGATCAAGAAGAATGGACAGCTGATCTTTCACAGCTTTTCATAGGGAATAAGTTTGCTTCTGGTGCTCATAGTAGGATATATCGAGGGATTTACAAGCAACGTGCTTGTGCGATAAAAATGGTGAGGATACCAACTCATAAAGATGAGACAAGAGCCATGCTTGAGCAACAGTTCAAATCAGAAGTTGCTTTGCTTTCTAGACTCTATCATCCCAACATAGTGCAGGTACTTATGTACATGTTCTATATTCCTTACTTGAGTTCTTTAGAATCTCTTACCGTTCATTTCGATCTCTGACCATAATGAAACAAACTTATGGTTGAATAATGATTGAAATTTCTTATTCTGTATAGCTATCTATGCTTATTGATGATTTGGTTCATAAATTTTGGTGTCCATTGATTGATCAAATAAAATGGAAATCAATAAATTGTTCATATATATACTACCTTCATTAACTGAATTGATGTTTTAAAACACACATGGCAGCTTATATTTATAAAGTAGTAATGAGCAGCTGGGTGTAAATGAGGCGTGGGCTACTTGTGACTCGACCTCAACTTAATTGCTAAAAGTTTGAGTCGAGCTTGAGCTTAATATGAAGCATGTTGTATAAACGAGCTCAGCTCAAACGTGAACTCGAGCTTAATATTAAGCTTGTTTTATAAATGAGGCCTTACCAAAGCTTCGAACAACGAACTCGATTAGGCTTGCAAGCCTAAACGAGCTTTTATATATAATATCAAATATATCACAATCAAAATACATGTTCTAAAATAACATGTTAAATACATCAAATTCTTTTGCTTTAAACTATATATACGAGCCGAGCCCAAGCTAAGCTTAAGCTTTAGTGACAACTCATGAGCAAAGCTCTAGCTATACGAATAAGGCTCGAAAGGAGCCGAGCTCAAGCTTATATAATTTTTAAACAAGTCGAGCTAGCTTAAGCTCGACTCGGCACATTAACACTCGTAGCTAATGAAATACCTTTAAGTATGTAGTTATGTACTCAAACTAACTGGCTATATATTTTAACCATAATCTTTAGAGCTAAACCTTTTTCTAAAAAAAGGCAAATAATTCACCTGCCAAGTAAAAAACCCTAGGTCCAATTTCCGTATAAATCTTTGGAGATGCTTTATTAGATGAAGAATTGTCTAGAATTTTAGAAGGATGGACCTTGTGTTTTATGGTTGGGCTTCACGTATTGGTCCTACAACTAGTTGTAGCTTTAGTTATGCATATCGTTAAGTACATGATCTCCAAAGTTTCATGTGCAGCTTGTAACGATTGCCCGTTATTTCTCTACAGTTCATAGCAGCTTGTAAAAAGCCTCCCGTATATTGCATCATAACCGAGTACATGTCACAAGGAACTCTGAGAATGTACTTGAACAAGAAAGAACCATACTCGCTCTCAACGGAGACTGTTCTGAGGCTTGCCTTGGACATATCGCGGGGAATGGAATATCTTCATTCTCAAGGGGTGGTTCATAGAGACCTTAAATCAAATAACTTGCTCCTTAACGACGAAATGAGAGTCAAGGTAGCTGATTTTGGGACGTCGTGTCTTGAGACACAAACTCAAGAATCAAAAGGAAATATGGGGACTTATCGTTGGATGGCTCCAGAGATGGTTAAGGAGAAACCTTACACTCGAAAAGTGGACGTGTATAGTTTTGGGATCGTCTTATGGGAGCTTACAACTGCTTTGCTCCCTTTTCAAGGAATGACTCCTGTGCAAGCTGCATTTGCTGTTGCCGAAAAGGTTAGCCTTACATATAATCCTGTAAATCCATAAAAAGGGACAGCATTTAGAATTTTACTACATTTTTCTAGCAAAACTAATTTTATTTCTCTCTTTGTTACAGAACGAGCGACCACCGCTCCCTGCAAGCTGCCAACCAGCCCTTGCACACCTCATCAAGCGTTGTTGGGCAGCAGAACCATCCAAACGTCCAGATTTTACAGAGATCGTGCAGGCTTTGGAAAAGTACGACGAATGTGTCAGGGAAGGCCTCCCGCTGACTCTTCACTCGGGAATCATTAGCAAAAGCGCAATACTTGATCGTTTGAGTTGTTGTATGGCTATGAGCTCTAATTCAATCCCTGTACATGCCTAATTAAGTCGTTAAAGGTCATTTCTTTTCCGCATTTTTCCAGTCCAATTCTATTTCACTTTATAAGCTAATTTAATGAAGTAGCTAATCAAGATTATTTTGTATGACTTGTATATAATTTTAAGCACTTAACTTGTAACTCTTATATCTATTTTATCCAGTGACTAAATGGGATACTTGCAATAGTAGTCTAATGATCATCGAGGACATCATAAAAAAGGAAGTTGTGAGTTCAAACTCGATCTGACCCGTGTCATTTAACCATAATATTATGGGGTCGATCTATTTCTTTCATGTTGATTGTGAGACTCGTTTCGACTTTCGAAGTAAAGTGCTAATATTTTGTCAAAATACTTTTAAGTAACATATCAACTGTATAAGTCGATCAGTCTACAAAGCTAAAGCTCATAGGTTAAATAAAAATAAAAATAAAAAATCACATGATAATAATATACTAGTATATGTGTATGATTTAGCAAGAAAAATGTGTCCTCATGTGAAAGTATGCTGCCAAGTGCATGAAGGTCCTTAAAACACTTTTTGCATTGCTTATTTTTTTAATTGCCTATTAAATCTGTCATGTGATTCTCTATAATATAATTGAAGTATAATAATATGTGCTTAAACATAGTACTAGTATTGCTTAAGTGATCTTGTCTTGTCATGGGCCCCTCTACTTTCAATTACCTTAACATAGGGTCCGTTTAGAGGAGGAATTCAAATTAGAAATAATGACTTATGCAATTATGCAATCAACGAGAGCGTTTTAGTAAATTCCATGATAAAATATAGAATTTAAATAATGTAAGTACTATCTATCAGTATGCTAGTAACTTTTAACATCCATGTACACAAGTTATTGTTGTTGGAAGTTCATGTAGCTACTAAAAAATCTATACCAAACACAAATATGTTTGATCAAGACTTTAAACACAAATATTTTCGTCCGTTTATAAATCATCTAAAAAAGGGTCACATTCCACTTTCATATATATACTATCTATGGATGATCAAGACTGAAAAGAAAACACAAATATGCATAAAAGAAACTCAAACACGTATACATACACCATGCTGAAATAGATATGGCATTTATGTTCTATCGTACCGAAAATATACATTCCATTTAAGTTTGTACCTAATGACACATATAGGGGTGTACCAAGGCATAGAATAATCAGGTGCAAAAAACAAATTTTAACGTAATAAAAAAAAAGTTAGGTGAATTACAAATTTATCAAGTTCGTTTAAAAAAAAATTAAAAATAAAAAATGATTTTTGAATAAATTTACATTTGATGAAGAAAGTCCATGGAGTTTTAAAGAATCTTCGAAAAACCTTTCAGGTTTTAGGTCCATATACCAAATTTGGACTTGCCTCTAATATATGTTTGTACACCGTTAGGCCTCAAGGTTATAAATAGCGTGAGGCGTGGCGTGACGGCATAGTCAAGCATCACACGCCTTAGCGGCTAAAGTGAAGCCTTTGCGTTTTTAAGACGTGGCATAAAATGACACGAATTGAAATATGAAAATATTTATATATTTATATCATATTTCATATATATCAAGTTTACAAAAAGCGTCATATATAATGAATAAGGTTAAAAACTACCCTAACATGTAATATGCTTAATAAAAATAATAATAATAATAAAAAAATGGAGTTGAATAAAAAAAACTCGCCACGCCTCACACCTTAGCGCGCTTTATTGCACCCTTTTCTGCCTTATCTTACGTCACGCCTAAAGTTGACGCCTTGATGTATTTCGTAACGTGAAGGTCACGCCTCAGCCCTTAGCGCCATCATGACGCGCCTTTTAAAACTATGCTTGGATTTCACAACGTTCACACTTTGCATGCATTACAAAGGAACATAAATACTCTTTAACTCATAAAGCGAATCATATTTTTGTGAAGCTGAACAGATATGGAACACAAGATTTCAAAGGAAAAAGCTGCAATGTAAACAAAGTTTGATGAGTTAAGTGAGAATGTTTCAAGAATAGTATAAGATGGAAGTGTATTGAAGATTGAATTGAGACTATGTTAAATTAAGGAGTGTTTGGATACATGGTTATCAGAAGCATTTCATCAATAAAATGCTATCTGGTTCTTTATCAAGTCATTACAAGTGTAGGATACTTTGTATCTTGGAGTCCTATCTGGTGTGGCTGTATCTATGCTAACCTTCTTGTTTTCTATTTGGTCTTGGGAGGAAATAGGAGCATGTTAGGCTAAATAGGAGACCTAATTCATTAAGGATGTACCATAAAGTAGGGTCCTCCTTGTGAAGGGTAAATGACTTTGGAGGATGGTGTATGATGGATGGAATAGAGAGGTGTGAAAGATGAACCTTCTTGGTCCATCCAATACACCATCACAGGAGGAATAATTGGTCTTCACTCAAGGAGTGCGTTCCCAAACCGTTGAGGCCATTTTAGAGATGGAAATGTAGGCTGTTTGGCATAACCCTTGAGTGGAAGGGTAATGGGTGCCTAGTGAAGCCACTAACTCTATCTACTGTGATTACTGTGGGTGTTGGTTGAGTGATCATGGTAGGAGAGTAAGGTGGAAATGTAGCTAGATGGTAGGTGTTATTAAGGTGAGTTGGAAAAGTGGTGAATGGAGTATGGGATGTTTTGTTTTGCTATGTTTCTATGATGTAAGAGATCAGTGTTGTCACACTTAGTTACAAGCATGTTAGATATTGAGCAGCCTAAATTTCTTACTGTATTGTACCATTTGTATTCTGATTTGGGAATGCCCAAAGTCAGTTTTTTATTTGATGTTGTAAATTGTTTGAAAAATTAATATAATTCACTTTTGCACAAAATATATATATATATATATATATATATATATATATATATATATATATGTATGTATGTATGTATGTATGTATGTATGTATGTATGTATGTATGTATTTTTGTAACTTTCTTTTTTTGCTGGCCATGTTTTTCGAACTTTTAGCCGACTTATCTACAGAGTTACGTACCATCTCGTAAATTCAAATCAAGTAAAACTTTTCATTTTTAGTTGGTTAACATAAGCATTTCAGAATTGTTTGCAACTAGTAGTAAGTGAATTTAGACTACACACCAGTGACTTTCATTTTACATGTCACGTCAACTTTCTTTTTTTAACGACTTACAGACGACTTTTTATCATACTAAGACAATCTACACTAGAAAAAACATACCTCACACATATTCTTTTTTAATTAATTAACACACACACGACATAAAGCTCGGTCGTCCAGACGACCTAAACCAAAAGAAAATGGCCCCTCGACCTTGGACGATCTACTTTGCACACTAAAGGCGACCCACACGACCTCTAGCGACCTAGTGGTCTACCTTCATTGGTGTTTGCAGTCTTAATAACTCACGTAATTTAGCGAGATAGTGACAACATATTATTATTGGAAATACAAAATACAATATGATATCTTTCTTTCTACATCCAACAAGATTGCAAAGGCTTAGTTGTCCTCTTGTGTTACTTACCTTGGATGCCGACTCCATAAGCCCCACATCTTTCATGTACTACGCCACTACGTACCAAATTTCATTACTCCTCATTTTGATTCAACTTGTATTTTATTTATTTTTCTGTTTGAAGTGATAGTTTGAAACGAGTGATTTTCCTATGAACAATAGGATTGACTTTTAAGTACATAACCTTTTATAAATTTTAGGTAATTTACAATAAAATGTTAGTAAAAACACTACCAAATTTTCAAGTTTAAATCTTTGTTGAGACTTGAGAGTAAGTAAGAATTGTCCTACCACTAATAAATCCAACTCAATTTCGAACCAACTTCATTACTAATGTGGGTTACCCAAATGGGTCCACTAACAAAGTAACTATCCACATTTTTTTAATTACCATTTATCAAATGTTTTACTAACAAACACTGTATTAGCAAGTGGAGGAACAAATGGAAACACATGTCGTTTTCATAAAAACGCACATCATATTCCTCACTTGTCACTCTAGCTTAAAATATACCATTTCTTCTAATATTAAAAACAGTTTTATTAAACACCGACATTGCTCTATGGTCATTCAAAAAGTGAACGTGTCCGCAGAGTCGGAACTAGGAGGGTTTCCGCGGGTTCCCGGTACTTTTATGAAATTTTTAATATAGTGTTAGTTTTTTAAAAACATCAAATTAACCTAAATGTATTTTAAATGCATCCGGTCTATCGAAATGTGTGTTTATATTACGGTTCCAAAAAATTTCTGCAACTGGTCATATTTGATCTTGATTTCATCTCTGTGTCCGTAAAAGCTTCTCCGTATGGGTGAAATGAGAAAACGGGAGTGTAAAAGTGTGTTTAATGGTAGAAAAAATGATCTATTCTTTTTGGAAAAAAGTTTGTTTTTTTTAGATGATAATGTAAAAAACATGTTCGAATCAAATCAATGTTTGTGATTTTAGTGTCATGAACTATTTTAAGTAACTGTGATTTATTATAGATCAATGTGAGTTCATATTATGTTTGGATGTGAGTTAGGGAAGTGTGAAGTGCACTCGTTTGAGTTGATTTGTTTCCAACATGACAAAGACGCAAGGGTCAAAGGACAGAGTCATAACTATTGGGAACCCATCGTTTTTAACCATATTGTAACTGTCAACTTCCATTTGTTTTATAACAGATTATATGGTCTCATTAAACATACGATTTTTCATGTAATCCCTTTATTTTGTTCTCTCATACCTATAAACAAATTGTTCTTGAATTATCTCAATAAGATTATGTGATATTCATGCATCAATAGGCTCGAAATATTTTATTAAAAAAATCTTTACACGATTCAAATTGATATCCAATATCATCATAACACCCTAACTATTAGATGATATACTTTTAGCCCAAGCCCGACTTGTGATTCATTATAGTTTTATCATGATCTCTTATTTGTATTCTATAAATAGTCTATCATTAATAAATTTTAACCTATAAAGAATTCATTGTTCAACATATTATCATAAGCGGCGCATATCTTAGTCCTAGTCGGCCAACATAAGTAGACGTCAAATTTTCTCCACATTAATATCCATCCCTTTTATTCTTCAATTTATGTCAAACCCCTAATCGCTGCCTTTATCTCTTATTCATTGTTGCTTCAATGTGTCATAAAAGGGACAAGATATACAGAAACCCCCCCCCCCCCCCCCCCCCCCCCCCCCTCCCCTCCCCTCTAACTTTTTTTTTTGGGTTTTTTTATTATTATTTTTTTATTTTTATAATTTTGTTTATATTATAAAGCTATAAACTTAAAAGTACGGTAAAATATAAAGTTTTGCCAGTGGGACAAAAAAATTGTGTTATTCCTTGATGACGCGCAACATTACAATTTACTTCTAATCTTATTCTCTTTCTTTTCTTTTTAAACTTTGTTTCCTTCTTTTCTTTTTAAAGCGCTTTTCTAAAAAATTCTATATTTTTCTCAAGTTTAGTTTTTTCTCTTTCACTATTTTTCCATTTTGAAATAAGACAAACTAAAGCATGCAAGCTAAACTACAGTATGAAGAGTTATCAAGGTATTCTTAAAAGACTTTTTGTTGCATACAACTTGATGGCTCATCAACAAGTTCTCTTTAAATTTTATCATTATTTTTACCTTTTGAATAATAACCTCTAATCTCGAGTTTTCGTGACCGTGGTCCGTTTCATTATATTTGCACTCTACAAATAGTTTATTATTAATAAAATTTAACATACGGGTAATTTATTGCTTATATTAGATGATAGATATTTGGCTCAAACTCAACTTATAGGCTTGCCATTTATTAAGGTTTTATTATGATCTCCTATTTGTATTCTATAAATAGTTTATCACTAATAAAGTTTAATCTACGAAGTACTTATGGTTTCTTTCGATCATAGCAACATGATTTTTTGATTAAAAAAATATAGGATTTTGAGTTTATAGTTTAGACACATAGAAACATTGATTTATACTTTTCTACATTATCGGTCCACTTTCACCTTTTCGAATTTATTAGGTGAGTACTTATGCGTGTCAACGTGATTTTTAATAGTTGTTCTTGCGATATTGTGGTTAAATGTTTTGTGTAACATTTATGCATACAACGTAAAATAATTAATATGTAATTAAAAAATGTTGTAACATGCGATAGTCCCACTCAAAGAACAATTCTTAAAATATATCAAAAAAACATATAAAAAATTTAGTAAAAAAAATAATAATAATAATAATAATAATAATAATAAACATTACACTAATTTTGAAATATGATATCTTATATAGTAGAGTTTGTTGATGAATTTTTATAAATTATTAATGTTGATTAAACACAAAAAAGTGTCTCCTTTTTTTTCTAGAAACTATACTCAAAAAAGTTGTCAAAAGTTATTACGCATATTTTTTAAATTTTTGATGATAACATTATTAAGGCAACTATTTTATTAATGCAACATTGTTTGAGTTTTTTACATAGGAAAGTATATAACATACAATACTCAAATTTGAGTTTTAAAAGGTATTTTAGGGATTGAATATTACGCACTCTGATTATTTGAGTTTTAAACATACGTTTTTTATTTATTTATATACAACAGAGATAAACACATCGTTGTTTGAAAATACTTGGCAAGATTTTAACTCCCGGTAAACCAATATGTCTTATGAATGTAAGGGTGTACCACTTACCAGTTTGAGGGTGGTCAGGCTTTATTATTATTATTATTATTATTATTATTATTATTATTATTTATTTTTTTGTCGGAGACGGTAAAACCTTACCTATTTTACCCAATAAGTGGTGGTGAAGTCTTATTAGCTCTTAACTATTCATCGTCACATCCCTTCTCCTAAACATCCTAGAAAGCCTCTCCCCTCCACAATCGCCACCAACTACCTCTTGTCGCCGTCATCATATCCATCTCCAGCCGCCGCCACCGATATCAATAATAATTTTTTTACTATGTTAAGTTTAGAATATGTACTATGATAATTTATTTAATTGTTTATTAGTTGTATTAAATTTACTATGTTAACTTTAAATGTACTAGGATAATTTATTTAATAGTTTATTAGTTGTGTTAAATTTTATATACAGATGTTTTGTTTCAGGTTTACATAAGCTATTTTTTTCTTTCGTATTGCGATTGTTTAATAAATATATTTAATAAAACAGACAATTAAATTCATTCATGCAATTATATAAAATAAAAAATATTATTTCATTCAGACTTTATGGTCGCATTTTAAGAGAGCTCGGTACAACATTGTGTTCGTCCGCTAAATGCCCAACAAAAGCACGAACAGTGCGCCATACTTCACTGTTCAACTGGTTTTTTTTTTTTTTTTTTTTTTTTTTTAGCGAGTATTTTTAGTGGAGTGTTTTGTGAGACTTACATGCATCAATAAAATGTTATTGGTTTTTTTTTGTTGGCGAGGATATTTTAGTTATTGATTTGTTAATGGGAGAGTGATGAGGTTACACTGAATTGACATATGAATAACGCGTTATTCGGCACCATTGTACCAAGCACTCTTAACGGTTGGTTTTAAAGTGTGGTGGATACAGTGGCGGCGAAGAGGATGTGGAGGTGGTGCGGTCGCATAAGGCACCAAAATCTAAGGGGTCTCATTTTGAGAGAGTTTTTTTTTTTTTTTTTTTTTTTTTTTTTTTTTTTTTTTTTTTTTTTAACGGCGAGTTAGTAGTTAGTGATCCGAGATCACAGTGACATCCAATTGAGCAGTATGCAAGCCTCGAACCTTTCTCCTTAGGGGATAAACCCCACTCTTGCTTCTATTTATTTGTGCCCCTGAAGGTCTATGGTGAAACTCGAACATGAGAACTCTTCAAAGTAACCTCCCCAAGGTTACCCTGGACCATTTCTCGATTTGTGTGTGTCATACTTGCACAAGGGCCATGCTAATCTCCTCATTTTGATACTTATGTTATTTATTCGACTGATTTGTTTTTATAAATCTTAGGGTAAATTGCAAAAATGGTCCTTAACGTTTCACGAAATTGCAAAAACGGAACCGAGACAAAAAGTAGCGCAAAAAAGACATCAACGTTCCACATTTTCGCAAAATCGCCACCGAGAGGCCTTTTCCGTTAATTTTCCCGTTAAGTGTCACGTAGTTGAGGGTAGTATCGTCATTTCATGTCCTTTTTTTATCTCCCGCCAACTTTCGGGGGACTATTTTTTGTGAAAAGGCCTCTCAATGGCTAATTTGCAAAGTTATTTTCAGGTTTCATATTAAAATTGTCAACGCCTTCACACATACACACACACACAAGCAGAAAAACACACACACACCCGTAATCAAATAATTATCATTCCCTTTTCCAGTAACATGTCTCGCTGTCTTGATCTCGTGGTTGCTTGCAACTCGTTTGTCATATCGGAAATGATGCTTACCCATTACCAGCGAGAGGTTGAGGAGGACATTCATCATGCACAAGAGTTGATGTGTAGGTGCCAAAGGCTGTCTAATAGGCTGGTTGTTAGGGGGACCTGATTGCGGAGCTCCAACTCTTAAGGGGCTCGAGAACTGCAAGGGCCAATGTGAACAAGCTTAGGAGCATTCAGTCAGCTGAAATGAGAAAGATGAGGGGGTTGATGAGGATGCTTAGGCAAACAAACGATAACATTGTTTTCAAGATTGAGTTTGCTGTGAGGCAAACGTACATGTGAAGGGGTTGGGTGCTGGATGCTGGGGGTGGGTTGTTTTGTTGTGTTTGTTGTGTATGATGAATGTAGGTAGTAGGTGGTTGGGCACTTGTGGAGTTGTGGTTTCTTTTGTTCATTTTAGTGCCACTGTCGTAGTGTCGTAAGCTAGGTAGATGTAGGTGATGATGTAGTTAGGGGTTGTGGTTTCCCCTTAAGGTTGTAAATGTATCCCTATAGTTTATGAATGGAAGGGGTCATTTGATCCCGTTTGTCTTGATATACATTGTTCGATTCGTATCACAAACACATTCATAAACATGAAACTGACAGAAATGAAACCATAATACAATACACAAACACATGGATGAAACCATAATACAATACACAAACACATCAAAGCAAATAACAGGAAACACAAAACAAACACAACCATATTATGCATTAGAAATTGGATGCAATAACAGCTTACTCATGGGAGTCAAGCATCAATAAATACAACCCATCACAATGCCTGCACACACCGTTTGGTGTATTCGAAATAGAGGTAAAATTGTTCAAGATACATTAGTCAAATTACATTAGTAGATACAACCAAATTAAAGTGTTTTTGTTTCTACACATTACATATTCCCAAAAGATGAATCCATATGTCAATCTTCAAAACCTTCTACTGGATGAATCAACAAGTGATCAACTAAACCTGCATAGTCAAAATATGCAATGAAATGAGGTTACTATAATAGGCAATGCAATGTGTCCAAAATATTTGCTAAACAATTCATTAGACTCACCTAGTCAAAATAACACCAAATTGTTACCCATTGATCCTGGTGCCCGTAGACCCAGTACGCAATTAGTGATTCTTGGTCTCAAAAAACCCACACCCCTTGCTTCCACATTCACTGAACCAGCACATGCTGACTTCTTCATAGAACCATCGTCTCTAATGACAATACCAGCCGGTTTGTTCCTGGTAACAACAACAGCCTCATCAACCATCTTACCTTTTCCCTTATCCATAGACCTCTTCACCCTCTTTTTTGGCTTCCCGGATTCAGATTTTGAAGCATCAGCATCTTCCACAGCCTCATCAACCATCTTACCTTTTCCCTTAGCCATAGACCTCTTCACCATCTTTTTTTGCTTCCCGGATTCAGGTTTTGAAGTGCTAGTCTAAAAAGGAGTTGATGTATTAGAGCACCGCAAGCTAGCATCTTCTTCTACCCATCCGACAACCTCCCCACCTTCACCCTCTGAATCAATGTTTTTTAAATAGTATTGAGATAACATCTGTTTTGTGTGACCAACAAACAAGTCTACAAAACCAGCCCGACAACCTAGTTCGATCATTGTATGCACATCATTGTCTGTGTGAATCAATTTCAAACCTTCTTCTAATGATTTGCCAGACAAACAAAAGAAGACAGCCCATTTTTCTCCCGTAATGCGTGATAACATATCATCCAGACCAAGGGTAAAGATATGTTTGTCATGGACAAAGGCACACATAGAAGAAACCTTCCCTTGTATATATCTCAAAGGATCAAATTCAAAGAACCCATTATTGTGCATTCTGAACACAATTTCATCATCATAATCACTTAATTTGAAACCTGCCACCGTTTAAATTCAAACAACATACTTTAGTAATGGCAAACACTCTCTATAGCAGTATTTTAGTAATGCCAATTACTCGAACTTATGATATTCTAACAGCATACTTAAAAACATATTACTCTGTTTATCCTAAACCTAGCAAAGGGGATGCATATAAAAGTCTATCAAACCTATCATAGCAGCCTACATAAACAAATTTAAAAAGGCAAACAAATGAGGTATACTACATTAACATACCAAGATCCGTATGCTCTTCCTTCACCTTCCTCTTCTTGCCAGTCCCATTTGCCCTTCCCTTCTCCTTTTTTTCAGTAATTGTACTCGGATTAGGACTCCCATCCTTCTTCTTCTTGCCACTCCCAACCCCTCTTCCTTTTTTCAGTAACTGTACTCGGATTAGGACTCCCCTCCTTCTTCTTATTGACAGCCTCCTTCTTCTTCTTGCCATCCTCCTCCTTCTTCTTGCCAGTCACAACAGGCCTTCCACTATTCCTTTTTTCTATAACTGTACTCGGATTAGGACTCCCCTCCTTCTTCTTCTTGCCACTCCCAACCCCTCTTCCTTTTTTCAGTAACTGTACTCGAATTAGGACTCCTCTCCTTCCTCTTCTTGCCAGCCTCCTTCTTCTTCTTGCCATCCTCCTCCTTCTTCTTGCCAGTCACAACAGGCCTTCCACTATTCCTTTTTTCTGTAACTGTACTCGGATTAGGACTCCCCTCCTTCTTCTTCTTGCCAGCCTCTTTCTCCTTCTTCTTCTTGTCACTCCCAACCGGCCTTCCCCTCCCTCTTTTTGAAAATGCAACTACCTCATTGGAGCAACCGCTACCACTTCCAAAGGTAGGAATGGATATGGCACCGCTAACACCCACATTTGGTTTGTTGAAGGTTTTGTTCCACATCCGTTGAAGAATTTCTTCGATCATCTCCTTCCCTATGTTTGCATACGAACCATACTTGACAATAACTTTATCACCAAAACATCCTCAAAGACTTCATCATTTAATAAAACCTTGCCCCACGACATTTCGGATGATTCCTCCCCCCCCCCCCCCCCCTCAACAAACACTTTCCCTTATCATTCTTATCATTATTCGCCATAGCTGGGTTTAGTTGTTGCGATTTGATTTTTTTTTTATGTTAGGGTTTGACGGTTGATTATCTACACAACGGTTGGTTGGTTTTGGAGATTTATTGTACCCTGAAAAAGCACACAGCTTTAAATACATAATTTACGTTGTTTGCAAAAATAGTCCCCCGAAAGTTGGCAGGAGATAAAAAAAGGACATGAAATGACGATACTACCCTCAACTACGTGGTACTTAACGGGAAAATTAACGGAAAAGGCCTCTCGGTGGCGATTTTGCGAAAATGTGGAACGTTGGTGTCTTTTTTGCGCTACTTTTTGTGTCGGTCCCGTTTTTGCAATTTCGTGAAACGTTAAGGACCATTTTTGCAATTTACCCTAAATCTTATCAGTTAAATACAACCTATCTTGATACAATAAATAAAACGTCATTAAAGAGCTTCGTTATAAGAAATTATTATAAACGAACACATTTTATGCAAAACTTTTTTTGCCTGCGTGGATGTAAAAACGCATGAGTGAAGAAAAGCGGTAAATTTTGGAATCAATCCATCTATCCAGGTGGGACTCCATTTCCACCACCATTATTCACTCTCTCTCTTCACTTACACGCACTAAAAACACACACTTGTCTTTCTGCAATTTCACTCACTAAAAAAAACACACACTTTTTTTCCATATTTTACTTTTTTGTTTTTGTCCCACTTACTACTCATGGGTAGCAGAATCCCCTCCCACCAGCTCAGCAATGGCTTATACGTCTCGGGTCGACCCGACCCACAACACCCTCCCCGTCAACCCACCCTCCTCTCACGCGCCGTCCCCTACACCGGCGGCGACGTCACCAAGTCCGGCGAACTCGCCAAAATGTTCGACATCCCTCCCTCCTCCTCCTCCACCACCACCACCACCACCACCGGCTCTTTCAGATCCGGCTCAGGCCCCTTACCCAAAAGACTTCCCGGGTCGGGTCATAGTTCCGGGTCAGGACCCATGGTTAAAAGACCCTCCGGGTCTGGTCCAAATTCCGGGTCAGGACCCATTGCTAAACGAAACTCCGGGTCGGGTCCCATTTCGGGTCTCCAACCCACCGGGTTACTAACTTCCGGCCCACTCGGATCCAGTGTCGGTCGGAGATCCGGCCAGCTGGAACCGGGTCCAGTTCCAAAAGGGAAGACAGTGTACGGTACAGCTGTGACAACTTTAGGATATGATGACGTCAGGTTAGGGTTTAAGGTGTCGAAAACGTTAATGTGGATGCTGCTTGTGGCTGCTGTTATTGGTTTGATGATTGGGACTTTTTTAATGGTGGCCGTTAAAAAGCCGTTAATTCTGGTGGGAGTTGTTGCTGTTCTTGTGCTTGCTGGGGCTGTTATTTTGTGGAACTTTGCTTATCAGAAGAGACGAATGTGGTCGTTTTTGCGAAAGTACCCGGACGCTGAGCTTCGTGGTGCTCTTGATGGCCAGTTCGTCAAGGTTACCGGGGTAAATTTCACATTTTTTGTACTTCTAGTTTAATGTATATAGTTTACGAGCTTATCTAGTTTCGTCTTATGTTATTTTGAATCTTAAGGGGTGTTTGTTTAAGCTTATATGTGTGCTTATTAGCTTATTTGATCTCGGCTTACATTTCATAAGCCCCAATAAGCCCCATTAGTCTCAAAATAAGCCACATTATTGAAACTAATAACCTCAAAAATAACCTTAAACTAGTTCAACTCAGTATAGAATGTACAGCTAATTATGAATAATGTACAATGCTTTTAACAAATATTTGTATTCTTAAATGTTTTGTTGAATTGTAGATTGTGTGATATGGGTCAATCCACTTGCTTATTAAAAAATTGGTAGCGATGATTGGTACTTACTAGGAATAGTATTGTATTAGATAGCGAGTAGTGGATTAAATTAAATTTTGACGAAGTTGGTGTACTTGTATATTCTAATCAATTATTGATGTTTTTTAATCTGATTGCATATGGGCAATGGGGCCGTGATTAAATGAGAAATGTGTACTTTCCCATAAGGATATTGTGATAAGTTTTTTGCGGTTAATTATATGTCGTTCAACTTGGTGTTTAAGATAAGGGTATCTGCTGTTATGGAGTTGGCTGGTTTTGTTGATTACAATGGATGTGTCGATGTGTCTTTGATAAACAAACAGTAAGGAAAGACTCCGCCATAACGATACTTAAAGTAATTATTTTTTGAATATGTTCAAGGATGGTATATATCTTTTAGGTCGCTTCTAATCTTGTAGGCTGTATATAAGTATAGTATTCTCTTTGAGGTTTATGTAGCTTCTTATTTACCAACTACATGTCTTCATCAAATTGTGAGCTTGGTGGATGGTCTTTCCATTCTTGATTTGTATAGCTGGATTGTGTGCCTTTTACTGAACTAGGAAAATTCTACTTTGTTTTGGTTCAAGATTCTTTAAGCTTTGTGGGGGTCCTTTTTATATCGTGTCAGGATAGAAAATAGATGAAGACTTAATTTACTTGATGAGGGACCTACAAATGAGTTGTATATAAAAGAAGAACCTTAAACTTACACGATCGAACGAGTAGGAAAATAACCGGTTAATCTCGGGGACAACAATTTTTTAGACTTCAGTAATGATCTATAAAGTTAGAGTGACAAAAAAATTATTAATTCTCTTTAATTAAGTTGGATCAACAATTTTTGTTACGAAATTGATTGTTTGAAATGAGTTCCAAGCACAGAAATGATAAATCACTTTTCAATATTTTGGAGCTATTTATATTAATGTTGGATAAAATACTCATTTGCAGGTTGTCACCTGTGGTAGTCTTCCACTTGAATCCTCATTCCAGAAAGTCCCGAGGTGTGTTTATGTTTCTACGGAATTGTATGAATACAAAGGGTGGGGTGGAAAGTCAGCAAATCCGAAGCACCACTGTTTCTCTTGGGGATGTAGGAATTCTGAGGTTAGTTTAAGAATCAGCTAATATCTGGAATTTTTTTTCTCTAATGTGTTTTGGTTACTGGTGACTGTATTATGGTACTCAATTAATCTTTACATCGTTTGCAAGGGCCAAAGTAACTCTGTTATGCATTTTATAATCTCGAGACCAATCTACAAGTACTTTTTACTTCCTTCTCGAAATGAAAGTTTGAAAAGTTCTTGTATGGTTTTTTTCTAAACCAATCTAGTGACTGGTCCCTATTGAAATTAAATGCACACAATGTGAATCTGTTTTATAAATTTTAAAATATTTTTGGACAGAAACTTTATTAATGGGATTGCATCATAATATGCTCTTACCTGTAGTACTAATGTATAAGGGAATCGATTTTTTAATTTGCAGAAATACATGGCTGATTTTTACATATCGGACTTCCAATCTGGGCTAAGGGCTGTGGTAAAAGCCGGTTATGGAGCCAAAGTAGCTCCTTTTGTCAAAGAAACAACGGTGGTAGACATAACCAAGGAAAATCGAGATTCATCTCCAAGCTTTGTAAGCTGGCTTGCAGATCGCAGCCTGTCGTGCGATGACCGCGTCATGCGCCTTAAAGAAGGGTAAGTTACTGAAACAAACATTAGTTATTATCTTATATGCACGGCAAAAGTCATTGACTTGGTACATCATCGTGTTTCTTTTGAATTATATTTTACTTTTCTTATTGGATTAATGCTATTTTGAAATACCACTAGATAAGTGTACGTGCTTGTAATCTTAGATGAGTCGTTTGAAATTTGAGTAGGTGTGTATTCATATGAAAGAAAGAGAAATTGAATTATTAAACACACATGTGAGTGATTTTTGTATATGCCAGCAAGGTAACAGAACACATATTGTTTCAACATCCCAGGGTTCAGAAATTTAATTGGGTTATTGTACATGCCAACAAGATAATGTGGTCACAACAAACCAAACAAAGCTGTTTTAAATGATGGTCTGTCTTGTTTTGTGAACTTTAATGCGGTGTGTATGTGTGTCTAAAAGAACTAGACACAAGGTGTTCAAAATAAATTGGTTGGAATATTGTCGATCCCTCATAGTACAATATGCCGATGAAATTTGTTGTAGAAAACACTAGGTAAATGACTCCTAATCCATTTTGCAATTTTTCATAATTAAAACTCTAGGAACTTTGTTAATCCAAGTAGAAAAGATTTTACAAGTTGCTACATTCTCAGTTTCATGCGATTATGTTGTAGATTGAATAGTTTGTGTTTTTTTCAAAGATTATTACTGTCGGTATGATTAAGTGATTCTTCATGACAGATATATCAAAGAAGGGAGTACAGTTAGCGTGATGGGGGTTGTAAGACGACATGACAATGTGCTCATGATCGTTCCACCAACAGAGCCAATTTCCACAGGATGCCACTGGGGTTGCGGTCTTTTTCCAACCTACGTTGAAGGTCTTGTAGTGACTTGCGACGAAAACCAAAATGCTGATGTTATACCCGTCTAAAGTTAATTTATGCTTTAAAACTCACCAATCAAAGTATATACTGTGAAAAACAAGCTATTCTAGAAAAAAAAAAAAAACCATCGTCCTTGAAGCTTGGTGGGACGATTATGTTGCAGAATATTTAGTTTTTATTTATGTAAAAACTTGAAGCAAGAATAGCTAATGAGAGCTCCAAGGTGAAGAAGAGTCCCTGGAGCAGATAAACGAAATCCCATAAAATATATGTGGAATTCCAGCTTAAACATATGTATAGGTGTTTCAAATGGGTTCAAGAAGGTAATTATTATGTATGTCATATGTGTATTAATTCTAGTAGTAGTTATGTATGTATTTTCTTGATGATTATCATGCGAAAGCATCATCAGCCAACCCAAACTAGCTGGGAGATCAAGTCTGCGGTTGCTACACGTCTTGTGTTGAATAACTGTGCTTGCAAATGTTATTACAGATGCATTCATTACAAGTTTGTAAATTAGAGATGAATAAAAGTTCTTTTACTGTTAGTAAAGTTGACATGTTATGACTTAAAAACCAGGATGAATTAGGCCTACCAAACTCTCTCTTCGACATAATATTCGACATAATATTTTTTTGTTCGTTTGGTAGGCCTAATAATTGTGGTTAGTATTGGTGTAATGTGCATGTCATATTTTGATATGAATGTTGTGTCATATATGAACTTCAAATGCCTAGTGAGCCCCATCCATATGCATTAAAACTGGGTCATTTCTTTAGGTCATGTCATCATATCAACAGTTGCATCTTAAACAATGTATGTTTTCTGAAATTAAATTGACGTGACGACATTTTTGTTAAAAATCATATATCATCGAACAGATGATCGGAAAAACTAAATGAGGTCAACAAAAATATTGATAGTTTTTTCCGATAAGTACATACATGTATTCTGGTTTCCTTGCATGTCCATGGTTCATTAGCGTATGAAGTTAGCCACAACTTGTTCATTTAGAATTTTAGATATTAAACAATCATGGTGTATTATAATATACGATGCTATAACATTTTTAATATATTAAGATTAGGAGGGAAATTTTGAATAATTTGTTAATACTAGTAATTAGAATGATGATAGATCGTGAGCAGTGCAATGTCTTCTTTGCTGTTTGGAGCAGTGGCAGCAGTCAATACTACATTCCATTTGTCATGTTTAAGGATGCATCGTATGGGTCGTGGTAAAAGCCACAACAGTTAAATGGTGCCTAAGTCATGTGGTCTTTTGGTTTTTAGTCTGAGTTAGTTTTAGTGTGTTAGGTTGCATTGTATTGTTTAGTTTGCCTTTGTTTTTCTCTTTGGGTCTCTTCCTCTTTTAAGTAGCTTGTTTAATTGAGGAGAGATGCCTTGTCTTGTTTTGTCTTTTCCCGTTTTGGGTTCTTTTATATATTGTTGCCTTTCAAAAAAAAAAAAAAAAAATACTACCAGTAGTAATTAGAATACAAAAATAGTGGGCACCACCAATTTGACTTGGAAAACTATCGATAATTCAAATTAGACGCTCCAAATCCTATCGAAGTTATTTGAATTTCAATGTACGTAGTTCTTCATATTTTCATCTTTGCCACTTCATATATTACTCTTTTGAATTTGAATGAACATCTAATCTAAAATATACAATACGGAGTAATAATTTTCTTCTTATGTGTCAGTAGTAAAATTTGTTTGTAGCGTACTTACAAGTTACAACAACAACAACAACAAGAAGATAAGAGTAAATATTTAGCGCAAAGTAGTTAAAAATTCAAACAAGCTAAAAAGATAGATGGTAAACCTTTGTATGAAAAGGATTGTTGGATAATTTACAACGACTGTTAACAAAGTAATCATTTCATCTCAAATAAAATGTTTTTCTTTTAAATTACATACAACTTTTAAAAAAAGTAGCATGGTTCTTTATCTTATGCACTAATAGAATGTCATCAGCTCATTATAACTTTTTAAAACTATTTTGATTTGTTACAATATTTAAGTTTTCTTTTATGTCATTATTTTTACATAAACTATTTGCTCACACATACACACACGTGTCAGAGGTCTTTCTAGAGCATTCTCTTAATCCTTGAGTAGGGGTATGACTGTCATATCTAAAACTAAAATGAATTAGGCGTATTTAAAACTATTTGGAGCTAAAACAAATTAATACCTCCGTAGAGGTGGCAATTTGTGACCAAAATAAAAAAAGTTGGATTAATGGGCGAAATTTTAAAAAATTCGGGTAATTTTTTTTTTTTTTAATTTTTAAATTGACATATATTGTCTATTTAGAAGTTAAATATGCATAATAGGCACATGTTTTTCTCTCAATTGGAGAATATTAAATTATTTTTAATGAAAAACTTAAGATATAGTATATTTAGTTACTTAAAGATAAATGAGGTGTTATGTTTGAAGATTTTTTTTTTTTTTTTTTTTTTTTTTTTTTTTTTTTTTTTTTTTTTTAAAGTGATTCATATAACATGCACCCGTTTAGCCCATGCCCGCCCGTTTTTCCACCTCTATACCTCCGTCCTAAAATATTCAGTTTGACTTTTTGAAGTTTTGTTTGTTTTATATATCATTTAATGAAAATTATACCAAATGAAAATACATACTCCCTCCGTCCCATTATAAGTGTTCAGTTTGACTTTTCTTGGTCTTTCTTATTTAACTTTGACCTTAAATAATTTTATTTGTGTTATATAATACTTGATGAAAATTATATTAATGAAAATACGTTTAAAATCCAATTCATTCATATATTTTGCATCATGTATTATATAACACACATAAAAGTATTCAAGGTCAAAGTTGAACAAGTTAGACCGTAAAAAGTCAAACTGGACACTTATAATGGGACGGAGGTAGTATAAAACACTATCGATTCATATATTTTGCATCAAGTATTATAATACAAACAAAAATATTTAAGGTCAAAGTTCGATTTAAAAAGTGAACTTATATTTTAGGACGGAGGGAGTAAAACAAAAGTAAGAAGCAGGGAGGAATTTTGAAAGAAATGCATAATTGTAATTAAATAATTCAAAAAGCAGTACGACGTCGTATTTATTATTAAAAAAGAAAAGAAAAAAACAAACAGAAAGCGCAATATACTGAAATTCAAATTTTGCAAAACCCCTTTCTTCTTCTTATCTTTTCTCCTGAAATCAATCAACTAATAAAGGTATAAAAAAAAACTCAAAAAGCAATCTATGGTGATAGTAACATCATCAACAACAGGAGGAGGAGGAGGAGGAACGATGGGTGTTTGTTCAAAAGACCATCAAAAAATCTATCAGCAGTGGTTCAACTACGCCGACTCAGGTCCCTCCCTTTTTCATTTCATTTTCATTTCCATTCATTCATACATTTTTTTTCTAACTAATTTTTTTATATACATGTAGATGGAGATGGTCGAATAACCGGAGACGACGCTACCAAGTTCTTTGTCCTCTCTAATCTCGATAAATCTCACCTCAAGCAGGTCATTTGTTTAAATTTTGTATTAACTCGTAAATAAACAGTTTTCATATACTCTCTCCGTCCCAAAATTTTTGTCCACTGACAAAAAAATACACACTTTAAGAAAACTGTTAACAAAAGACTATTTTGACCTTTGACAATTAATTAATGTGTTCATTTAGTTTTGTAAATATCATTTTTAATTAAGGGCAATATAGTAAACTTAAACAAATGTAACTACCATTTTTAGTAGTGGACATCCAAAAAAGGACAATAAAATTGGGACGGAGGTAGTAGTTTTTTTCATGTTAAGTAAAATTCAAACACCACGTGCGGGGTGTTTGTTTAACCTTATATGTCGGCTTCTGACCTTATTTTATTTCGCCTTATATATAAGCCTCAATTTTCTGGCTTATTTTAAGATCTTTGGGCTTATATAAGTTTATCATATTATAATAAACTTATATAAGTTTATCATATTATAATAAACTTATATAAGCCAGCAAGTCTCAAAATAAGCCAGAAAATTGAGGCTTATGATATATAAGCCGAAACACAAATAAGCTCATAAGCCAAGATATAAGCTTAAACAAACACCTTTAATATATGACAATGCCTAAATGAAATGACAGTCTTCAATTACACCATTACTTTATCAAGGTTTTATTTTACAAATCTAGCTATTGCCCAAGCCTAGGGGGTCTTTGTTTCGCCTTATATAAGCTTATTTTGACATGATAAGCTTATGAAACATAAGCCGAAAACCACGTTAGTCATAAGCCCACTATATAAGCCGAAACAAACACCCCCTATGTTTGCTACCAACAGCCATTCATACAGAATTGTTCCATTATGTTACATGTTTCGATGTTTGGGATTGTTATCAGTTGCTCATGTGGCGTCTTAAAGTTGGGATATAATATATTTAGTTGTCACTTTTATGTTCTTTCAAGAGGTACTTTAACCAGAACATGTCCGTTAACGTGATCGGTTAAGGGTGTTGTCAAATTTGGTTGAGTGAATGTTTTGGTTTATGTCCACCAAATATCTCTATATACAGAAAATGGTTTCTTTCAAATTTGAAGATTGCGGTTTTGATAGCTGTTTTTGTACTTTTTGAAGGTTTGGGCAATTGCTGATTCTAAGCGTCAAGGATATCTAGGATTTAAAGAGTTCATCATTGCTATGCAGGTATATCCGGTTTCTCTTCCTTTTTGCAATATTAACATTCTTAATAAAGTCTGACAGTGTTCCTTTTCCTTGTAACAGCTCCTCTCTTTGGCACAAGCAGGACATGAATTGAACTCCAATTTACTGAAATCTGCATGTACGTGAACCTGTTTATAGTTTTTAGTATTTCTTACTTCATACTGTAGTGGCTGTTGAGCTCATATTGTTTGTTGAAATATTGATCTTTGCCATACGGATGTTCCTATTGATACTTGATATCATTGTTGATTTGTGTTTAATAGCTGATGTGGAGCTTCTGGAACCACCGGAGATGGAAGGTTTGGATTCAATTCTGCTGGTAAGGATCCATTTCTGTATTGATAGTTATCGTTCATGTTATGAAATATTTCTTATACTAATATTTATCATTTCTCCTCCTCAGAGTCAGAAGCATAGGGGTTCAAGAAACAATGGTGTCCTCGAAACAAATGGTTGGTACCACTCACACGTTCTCTTTGTAACTACATATAAATCATTTCTCATTATGTTATTTGGTTCAACAATATGCAGGTATTTTGGCAGTTCAACATGTGTCGCCAATGAGTTTATTTACTACAAGGCTCAGTAAGAAGGTAGGTTTCGTCACTTGTAGATTGCTTTATTCTGATCTTTGAGTTGCTTTTACAAGTTTGTATGAATGTTAGTAATTGACATCGTTTTCCCCTTCCAGACCTCTTGTCACACATCACTTGGTAAAGTCACTTCTATAATTGATGGATTGAAGAGATTGTATAATGAAAAGCTAAAGCCATTGGAAGTTGCTTACCGTTACAATGATTTTGCATCTCCTTTATTGGTGAGAGAACTGTAAAATGATTTTACCTGTGGTTTTTCACAAATATGTTATAATTGTTTCATCATTATATGCAGATAACCAGTGACTTTGATGCAAAACCTATGGTGATGCTTCTCGGTCAGTACTCAACTGGAAAGACAACATTTATTAAGCATCTTCTCAAAAGCAACTACCCAGGTCAGCTACGTTTTAAAGCTATTTACTGCGATTTAGCTGATGCACACCCTTTTCACATTTTGGACAAGATTTACTCTAAAATCGTTCTTTTGCGTGGACAGGAGCTCACATTGGACCAGAGCCTACAACAGACAGATTTATTGTTGTTATGGTAACATCATCTATTTTGTTTGTTAAATTGCATATATCGGTCTTATGCTAGTGGTTTGCTCCAATTTGTATCTATCGTTGCATGAATCTTTCGTTATACTTGTTTATACTGTGTAGGGTGGACCTGATGAGAGAAGTGTACCTGGAAACACTATTGCTGTGCAAGCAGATATGCCTTTCAATGCCCTCACTACTTTTGGAGGCGCATTCCTCTCAAAGTTTGAATGTTCTCAAATGCCACATCCTGTAAGCTCTTAATACGGGTTTCATAGATCATTTATTATTGTTTTCAAAGTGTATTCATCAATTTAACCGCACATTTCTAACACGTGTCCAGCTTTTGGAGCATATCACATTTGTTGACACTCCGGGAGTTCTATCCGGAGAGAAGCAACGCACAGAAAGAAGTTATGACTTCACTGGTGTGATAAAGTGGTTTGCAGAAAAATGTGATCTTATTCTCCTCCTCTTTGACCCACACAAGCTTGATATAAGTGATGAATTCAAGCGCGTGATATCGTCTTTACGCGGTCAGGATGATAAGATCCGGGTTGTTCTTAACAAGGCAGATCAAGTTGATACTCAACAAGTAAGATTCAAGCAAATATGTATTTCTCTTTTCTGCACAGTTCAATTTAGGTCCTCACATTCTGATCTGCTGATGCATTTGATTTTTGATGTGAATGTTTAACATTCTTCCTTTATCTTTGAAGTTGATGCGAGTATACGGTGCATTGATGTGGTCACTTGGAAAAGTACTTAACACACCTGAAGTGGCGCGTGTCTACATTGGGTAAGCAAATCCTTCGCATATCCTGATTATGATTTTTTAAGATTGTAGAATTGCTTGCTTGATATTAAAAGTCAGAGTAGGACAACGTGTAATTATAACATTTGGTTAGTAGTCTGATTGTGTTCATTGTTTCTATAATACCGCACTAAAATGCTGTTAATTATTTCTTTCCTGTTTTCTAATGCTGATTTTGTCATGTCTTCAGTTCATTTAATGACAAACCAATCAAGGAAGAATCACTTGACTCCATGGGCAAGGAGCTCTTTGAGAAAGAACAAGATGACCTTCTTGTAGACTTGATCGACATTCCAAAAAAGGCTTGTGATCGCCGGGTATGTTTGCCTTATTTTTAATTATTTTTCTGTGATTTGATTCTAATCTAAAAAGAAACTATATCTGTTAGATCAATGAATTTGTCAAACGTGCCCGAGCTGCAAAGATACATGCCTACATAATAAGCCAGTTGAAGAAAGAGATGCCTGCTGTGATGGGTAAATCTAAAGCTCAGCAGAAGCTCATGAAAAATCTTGAAGATGTATTCGCCAAGGTTTTTATTCTTCTCTCTTTGCCTGAAATACTCAAAACAGAAAAATCCTTCTTTTGCAGCAAATTAATCAAAAGCTTTTTAGTTTGATTCTGATGCCAAAAAACTTCCAAATCACGGCTTCATTCATATTAACTTTCATTATCCAGTATATGTACTTCGGTTTGGAACCATAAATTTGGTTATATGGTTTACCACTATCTTCTCGTCAAATAATTGCATTTTTATACTAAACACTTAATAAGAAATATTGAATGGTTGAAAGAATGGTACCTAAAGCTACTTTTAAATGTTTGAAAAAATGTAGGTCCAAAAGGAGTTTCATTTGCCACCCGGTGATTTCCCTGATGTGGAGCATTTTAGGCAAGTTCTTGGTGCTTACAACATTGATAAGTTTGAGAAACTGAAGCCAAAGATGATTCAAGCTGTGGATGACATGCTCGGATATGACATTCCAGACCTCTTGAAAAACTTCAAGAATCCTTATGAATAAAAATAGCTTTGTTACTGAGATGGACTTTGCTATGGTGGATTTCTTATCCATTGTCTATTTGTGGTTTTTAATTCTTTGTATCAAAACAAAAACCTTTGTTCATCCAAATATTTCGTAATCTAGAATGCTTAAAGTTTGGCCATTTTTGTGATTAGTCCTTGATTTGAAATACCATGTGAAACTACATCTTTGTTCTAGCTCTATATATTTGGGACGAGTTATAAGCATAGAAATAATAATTAAAAAAAAAGGTTTGAAAATGGCCAAGAGAAGTACAGTTTGGACCGGCCAAGAGAAAAAGGTCCAGAACTAAAAAAGTTTGAAAATGGCCAAGAGAACTAGAGAAGTACAGTTTTGAAAAACTGAAAGCAGTCAATATGTATATGCCGACACAACTTTCATAATCTGTTGGTTAATTATAAAGTGCAACATTAAAAAGTTTGGTGTTTGATAAAAAAGAAAATGGATTCGAAATCCAGTAAGATTGGAAGAAAATTTGAAGGGAAGGTAGCAATAGTAACAGCTTCAACTCAAGGCACCGGTTTTGCTATTGCCCAAAGGTTTGCCCTTGAAGGTGCCTCTGTTGTCATTTCCTCTCACAAACAGGTTACCCTTTTCTATCTTTGCCCATTAACATCATTTCAAATATTTGGTTATAACAATTTACTGTTAAATTTGCCCATTAACATCATTTCAAATATTTGAAAGTGCTTGCTTTGTGCCTTTGGATAGAATGGCTTATCTTTTGTGATACATTTAATCTTGTTCCTGTGTTTCTTGTGGTTCTATTAATCTATTTTAAGTTTCTATCTGTGTATCATCAGTGTATGTGCGTGCTCTCTTGTTTAGGCAGATTATGTTGCTTCGTCTAAAATCCTTTACCTTTATGGACACAGATATGCGGGAAAATAGATGTAATAGTGTCAAATGCTGCTGCACATCCCTCAATTGACGCCATTCTCGACTCCCAGGAATCAATCCTTGACAAGCTTTGGGAAATTAATATAAAAACTGCTATACTGCTTCTTCAGGTAAATTGTCCTTTACACGATTTTTGAACTACGAGGTTAAGGGTTATCTACAAATTTTGGGCCTTTGATTCCTAACTATTCTCTTTGCAACTTCTAATGTCCTTTTTCTTTCTTGTACAACAAACTTGGTGCTGAATTGGCAGTATGGCTCTGTTTGAGATTTAGGCCGAAAAGCAGTTTTATTAGGGACTTTTATTATTAGTTACAAAGGTGTGTTTGTATATGTATTTGCAAGGTGCTTATCGTGTTTTGAATAGTTAGAACCAGAAATGATCGATAATGGGTAGGTTTTAGTTAAATAAAATCAGGCAATTTCACATTTTTCAATAATTAAAATGTATCTTATGGTAAGTTGGAAACTCTAATCTGTTTCTCCAAATCTCGTTACTTTGAACCGAAATTAATCATGATCATCATCTGTTTCAAACACTCAATATTAATATTGCGACTTCAAGTTGCAATAAATGATTAAAATGCACATTGTAACACCCCCGGACATTGAAGTATTTTTGAATTTCAGCCCAGTAAAGTTTGACTTTCAGTTTAAAGAGACCCATCACCAAGTTCAAATCAATCCGGGACATTTCAGATGTGGCAGATATTTTAAATGAGAAAACTAAGGAGTTGAAGTTGTTCATAATTTCATATCTTTTTGAATTTCCAAACTACAGTGAATGAGTTTGAATGAAAAGTCAAACTGTCAAACGGCATTCTCTTACCCAGGAATAAAGTTGTGCTGTAACTCATAAGTGTATTTTTGCTTTTCAAATGTTTGACAGGATGCATCCCCTCACTTAACCAAAGGTTCATCGATTGTTTTCATTTCTTCTCTTAGTGCTTTCCAAGGCGTCACAAAGACTGCTCTTCTTGGTCTTACCAAGATATAATCATGCACGCAAATTTCATATTCTTATTTTCAGTGCTGCTTAGATATGCACAGGCCCATATAACATCTGTCACCATATAATCGCTTTTCTAGATACCATGTTTGACATGGAAATGTTAAAAAGGACGAAAAAGAATAGGCCTCCAATAGTCCAATGTTTAACGAGTTAATTAAGTAGAACATTCTCTATTGCTGTAGGCGTTTGCCACTGAGATGGCCCCACATACTCGTGTCAACTGTGTTGCACCGGGGATTGTACCAACACACTTTGTAGGTTTCATCACCGATAATGACACGCTTGTAAGTTTCTTCTGCTCAAGCGTATGATTTGATGTAGAAAGGATAAATATGTTCTTATAATATATACATATTGCAAATCTAAAATTTAAATAGAGCTATTTTTCACATAATAAACTAAAAATATAGGACCACCCTATAAGTGCTTGTGATTCAGATTTTCAAAAGGCATGCTCGAGTATATGACCATAAGTCGCCAAGCTAGGCGGTTTGACTTTACAAACCGAGTTCAAGCCTGAGCATATGCAACGTTAACTTAGTCCATCAACTCAAATGAGTCGATCCCACATGTATTTTTTGTTATCCATTTAATTTATAATACTAGTTTATGTATGAAGCATTAACTAAAAGAATAGGTTTCTGTAATGCATTATCTTTGTTTTGAAGAGAAATGCTATTGAAGAAAAGACACTGCTCAAGAGACTTGAGACACTAGAAGAGATTGCAGCAGCAACTGCTTTCTTGGCATCTGATGAAGCTTCATATATAACGGGTGAGACGATTGTGGTCGCAGGAGGAATGTCTTCCAGAATCCAGACTTAAGATCTCTTACTATTTAATTTCTCATCACAAGAGCCAACTGGTATCAAATTTTACTTTTCATAGAAGAGAAGACGTGGATGTATTGATCCCAAGTAACAGTTTCAAGTTTAAAAATCTTTTATATGTTCTGAAGCTAACTTTGCGAGAACAAAGTATCATCAGGATTTGATCAACTTTGTCATTATTTAATGGCCTAATGTTAATGAATAATAACATACTTTTGTCAATGTTCCGATTTGGTTATATAGTTAACTAACCTATTCACGAACAGATTCATACCGAACATGCATTTCAATAAGAGTCATAATCAAAATTATTCTTCATAAAGTTATCGATCTTGTCATATATTAATTTCATGTAAATGAAAAGAACCATGTTTATCTAAATACCAAAATATAGGGTAAAACCAGCCAATACTAGGTGAAACTTATAAACATTATTAGTTCAAAACCTTTAAAAAAAAAACCAAAGACAAAATTTAGCCACACCACATTGTTTAAGCTAAAAACAGCAATATATTATTTCATAAAGGTAAAGATGTTGGCAGGGGATAGCCTAAACCAACAGTACACAGGTTTGCTTATTTTATAATGGGACAACCCACTAGGAAGTTAATGGCTCCTCACCATGTGGGCGTGCTGTTGGTGATGCCTCCTCACCATGTGGTCTTGCTGCTGGCGTTAGTTCCTCACCAAGTATATGCATTGGCGACACACGTGGTGGAAAAATTAGATCATTAACTTGATCAAACTTTTGAACTCTTGCTGCTTGAGTCAAATGAGGTACAAATAAAAGTACTAGAACAAGAGTTCGCATGATCATGTTCAGCATGATGGGATTTTTTAAGCTTAAACAAAAATGCTTGAATGATATTGTAAAAGATTAATTGTGAGAATTAGAAGTCAGATCAAGCAATTTATATACATGGTGTAGTCACACTTAAGTTTCTTGATCACATGTATATTGTTGTAATGATGCAAATCCTATCACATTTATGTGCATGCATTGCTAATTTTAGATACTCACATTTTTTGAAATACTCTTTTCGACTGAAAAACAAAAGATACGTCTTTACATGTGAGCATATCACATTTATCTTCCACTCAAAAAATTAGAATTGATAAAAAGAATGTATTTAATCTATACTGATGTGATGATCATATGTATATTGATGCAACAATGCAAAATCCGATCACATTTATCCTTCTATGATGCACAAAGTAATTTTATTCTAATTTTAGGTGTTCACATTTTTATTTATTTATTATTTTTTTTCTAACTGCAAGAAAAAAGATACAATGCATTTGTTGTAATGATGCAAATTTTGTCACATTTATCGTTTTCACATTTATCTTTTCATGAATAAGTTACATACTTTTTTGCTAAATTTAGGTGTTCACATTTTTTAAGCCACATATATGTACTTACATGTGACAATATCATATTGTAAAGTGACATATTAGCTAATTTAAGAACATTTAAACAAGTTAACCATTTCATGTGTGATCCTATCAACATTTTCTTCCCGATCAAAACTTGAATTAATAAAACTGGATATGAAATTATTTGATACAAAAGACTCACATTGTACGCAATTTTCGCTAAAGGTGTACATAATCATGGTTTCTAAATTGCATATGATGTTCACAAGTCTCATCACCCCATCATCCCTACAATTCATAAGAAGTAGTCACATTTTATATTTGTACTCATTTATAATCTCTTATATGTTCTGTAGCTAAATTTGTGAGAACAAAGTATCATCAGGATTGGATCAACTTTGTCATTATTTAATGGCCCAATGTTAATGAATAATTAATAACATACTTTTGTTGATGTTCCGATCTTGTGATATTATTTTTAAAGTAAATGAAAAGAACCATGTCATCTAAATACCAAAATATAAGGTAAAACTAGAGGATACTACCAAATATATATTTTGTTTATTTATCTATCACGCTAAGCATTTTGCTTACTAGGTGAAACTTATAAACACTAGTTCAAACCAGTAAAAAAAACCAAAGACAAAACTTATCCATAAGACATTGTAAATGCTAAAAACAACAAACAATACATAATATATTATTTCATAAAGATAAAGATGTTGGCAGGGGATAGCCTAAACCAACAGTACACAGGTTTGCTTATTTTATAATGAGACAACCCACGCACTAGGAAGTTAATGGCTCCTATGAGCTGCTGGTGATGGTTCCACACCATCTGGATGTGTTGCCGGCGTTAGTTCCTTGCCAAGTATATGCATTGGCGAAACACTTGGTGGAAAAATTAGCAAAGGAGGTGGTGGAAATAATATTGGCCCGTTACCATGTGGACGTGCTGTTGGCGATGGCTCCTCACCATGTGGTCGCGCTGCTGGCGTTAGTTCCTCACCAAGTATATGCATTGGCGAAACATGTGGTGGAAATAATATTGGCGGATCACCTGATACAAACATTGCACTATCAACATGATCAAACTTTTGAACTCTTGCTGCTTGAGTCAAATGAGGTACAAATAAAAGTACGAGAACAAGAGTTCGCATGATCATGGTAAACATGGGATTTTTTCAGCTAACTGCAAAGGTTTAGAAAAAAAAAAAATTGAATGATATTGTAAAAGATGAATTGTGAGAATTAGAAGTCAGATCAAGCAATTTATATACAATTTGTAGTCTCACACTTAAGTTTCATGATCACATGTATATTGTTGTAATGATGCAAATGCTATCACATTTATATGCATACATTGCTAATTTTAGGTGCTCACATTTTTTGAAGGGAGATGATTTGCACACTCTTTATTTTGATTGGTACACTCACAGTACAACTATATAAAGCACACTGTAAACACTATACAACTAAGTTATGCATAATTTAGAGTGTCCTAATAAAAAACTTGAGTGTGCAAATCAATTCCATTTTTTGAAATACCCTTTTTAACTGAAAAACAAAAGATACGTCTTTACATGTGAGCATATCACATTTATCTTCCACTCAAAAAATTAGAATTGATAAAAAGAATGTATTTAATCTATACTGATGTAATGATCACATGTATATTGAAGCAACAATGCAAAATCCGATCACATTTATCCTTCTATGATACAATGGATTTGTTGTAATGATGAAAATTTTGTCACATTTATCTTTTCATGAAGAAGTTATATACTTTTTTGCTAAATTTAAGTGTTCACATTTTTTAAGCCAGAGGTATGTACTTACATGTGACAATATTGAATATTAGATTTTATCTTTTAGGCCGGGATCATTTGAAAGCATCAAAGGTTTTTAAGAGCAAAGGGAGTAATAACACCAAATAACACCAACACCACTGCCACGTCACCGTCACATCATTTTAACACCAAATAACATAACACCAAAAACACTCGGAAATCATAACACCCAATAACACCACTTTTTTGGACCCACTGCAACTCACATATATAACCACAACGCACGTTGCTGCGGTAACGTAGATGAAAACGCAAACAAAAACGTGGGTGGGTGGAATCAGTATTAACGGCATAACGCCGTTGAAAAATGACCACGTCGGATGAAACGCATGCCAACTAGATCAAAACGCCGTTAAGGCGTTATTACTCCTTATCCTCTAAACCCTGAGGAACCAAGTCTTTAGATTGCAAAGAAAAAAAAAGTCGAGAACTCGAGATTGATTGTACTAACATATTGTAAAGTGACATGTTAGCTAATTTAAGAGGTAATCACATATTACAATACATTAAATTAAGTTAACCATTTCATGTGTGATCCTATCAACATTTTCTTCCCAATCAAAACTTGAATTAATAAAACTGAATATGAGATAATTTGATACAAATGACTCACATTGTACGCAATTTTCGCGAAAGGTGTACATAATCATGGTTTCTAAATTGCATATGATGTTCACAAGTCTCATCACCCCAATATCCCTACAATTCATAAGAAGTAGTCACATTTTATATTTGTACTCATCATAGACATCAACTTTTATAAAAGTTCAAATGATTCTTATCAACTTAATCAAATTTTTAATGACAGTTAATACTGATAAAACATATCAAAATCACACAGTAGATAGTTAGCGAATGATACAGACACCGTTTAGTCTGAAATTCAACACTATCATTTCATTTCAAAAAATCCACTTGCAGATTAAAAGAAGCAAAAACATATAGTAAGAAAAGCTTTACATAAATTACTATTTATTAAACAAATGAATCTTACAAAGGTTCAAGGATAATATGCATAAAAGCATCCAACTATTCAACCTTTTATATAAGATCAAAGTTGAAATGAATAATATATTTTGATGATTGTCAATATAAATAACTTATATTTATTGTTGTATCAAAACTTTGATGACGGGATAGTGTTATTCTTGTTTTAATGTTGGCGTTGTCACTGTCGACAAAATTATTCATTTGATAATTTTAAAAATAAGTTATCTATACATGTAAATTTTAAAAATAAATTATTTACTTTGAGCTCTCACACTATATTAAAACCCTTTCATGCAAATCATAAAGTAATCCTTCCCACATTTATCTTATTGCATTTGGTATTTGGCTAGCTAATTGGCTAATACATAGAAATGAATACATGATTACATGCTTTTACATAGCCATCTAAAACAGTAATTTAAAAATTCTTTTACAAGACTCTAAAACCCCTTTTTTTTTCTTTTTCTTTTTTTCTTTTTTTCTTTTAAATTTTTTTACAATACCATAAACTCACGTTTTACATATCTTAGCTAAAGGTAATTCCATATGCAGATATGCTCACAAGGTTTATCAGTCATCCAAAAACATTTTACTCACACAGGATCATGCTTTTCAACAACAATGAAACATTTTTGTTCCACTATCAATCTATCATGCCCTTTTTATCGTATTCAATCGACACCATAGTTTGACAATTTCACTATAAATTAGATCTTGCTTGGCACACTATCCTGCATAACTGGTAACCATTCATAAAACACAATAATAAGAGTGAAAATGTCGGGTAGATCTTGCGTTGCCATGTTAATATTGTTGTTTGTAGCTATGAATAGTGCAAGCCTATTTGTGGATGCAATTTCTTGTCAAGGTGCAATAACTCGTATGTTGCCTTGCCAAGCTTACTTGATGGGATTTGGCGGGATAACTGTTCCGTGCTGCCAGAGTGCTCAAACCTTGAGCCAAGTTGCTAAAGCAACCCCTGAAAACTTCAAATTAGTCTGCCAATGCTTAAAGCAAGCTGCGCTACTCATGGGGATAAACATGGGCCGAGCTCAGCAGATTCCCCAGCTTTGTCATATAGATGTTGCTGCGGGTTTGATCGACCCTAATGTTGATTGTAACAAGTAATCCAACCCTCTTATAAAGATTTTGTTTTAGTCACCAAAAAATCGTCTCTTATGATGAGTTGGTACTTGCTATGAATAAATGAAAATAAATTATTTATTTCTAAGTTTTCGTAGACAAAGTCTGTTTATGAGGCATATATACCCGTATGGTCGTATGTACTTAACTTATGAGGCATTTCATGGCATGCTTTTAGAAGTTGTGCAAGTCCCTTAACCAAAGTTCACACAGTTGTTTGCGAATATCAAGTTACTAATAAGTTTTACCATCTTCAATTATTTATATATAGCCCATATGTGTAATTGGCCCGGTGGCAGGGGTAAGGCCCATAGTTGTACGGCAAATTTCATGAAATCATGAATCATGCATCATGATACATACGCCTTTTTAATTACCTCGTTTGTTTTCTACCACTTCAAAGTTTATTTGGGATAACCCAATTAAACTTCTGGACAAACAAAAAGGTGATTAAATATATGAATTGAAGGATAATTGGAGTAAAAACAGAAGGTAATGAACTAAACAAACAAATGTTGCGCATGTCATTTTAGAACTAAAGATCAAAAATGCAAAGTAAAGTCGAGTAGTCAACCAAACAAAATAAGAACATATCACAGAAAAATTATATCCATAACTCGTTTCCAATCAAAAATCAAACTCAGATGCACCCAACCATTACAAGTGTAATTTTGTGAACTGAATATCCTCAAATGCACAATCTCAACTAATTCAATCAGACTCCTTCGTGATGTGGTCCTCGGTCGAATTATCATCAGATTCCCAACCAAAACTTCTTCGATATGATAACAGATCCCAAGTCTTATCATTATCTGAGTATGGGTGCCACTTAAGAGGATCGGTGGGCAATTTTAGACTTTTAATCTGTTCTAAACATCTTTTTCTTAGCTCTCCCTTGAGACGAACGGGTTCGCACATTCGCAAGTCTAGTACTTGAAGATGACGACAACCATCAAGTATGGCCCGCAACCAACTATCCACTAAGATGTGATTAATCAGTTCAAGATGCCTTAACTCCGGTAGGTTTTCTACAATAGCCATGGCCAACTCATAACCCTCTATCCCACCTACAGGATTATGAAGTTTGAGTGTTTTAAGCATGGGGCAATAACAACCCAGGGCTTCAAAATCTTCTTGTAGAAGTGTTCCTTGACTAAGGCTGAGTTCCTCCAACAATGGAAGTTTCTTAAAAGCTGTAGCCAACCCTCTAATATTGGATATTGCTATTTCGAGACGCCTAAGCTTACTTGATCTGTTCAAAAATGGAGCAGATACATTGAGAATCAAATCAACGTTTTCCAATGATAATTAAAAGATTAAAATCAGCCCAGCATAAAACTGAAGTTGAAGCACAAAATGATGGATATACAACTCACGTACCTATTCTATATGCATTCTAACAAAGTTACAAACCTTACGAGATTTCCATGTTTTATAAAACTTTAATCAATCCACATATAATAGAGATAGAAATGAGATGGACTGAAATGTGAGAGTTAATACATTAGTATTGCAAATTGCTTTTCAAGAAATTAGTCAAAAAGCTTTCAGTGTGTTTCTGGAAAAATAAAAGCATAACTGTATATACCAAAAGCTTAAATATAATCTTAGCATGTTCTCATGACCTATAAGAGCACTGGGTATGGTCGACGAACCAGGGCTCGCCGTCCGAGCTGGCGGATCCAACGGCGAGCCGTTGCTCGCCGCCACACCGAGCATGCCTCGCCGTTGCTCGCCGTTGATGAATTCTTCGTGGCCACGGCGAAGATTTTTTCTGACAAATGTGTAAGGAACCGTTGTGTAACGTTTTAAAAACAAACGTTTACTTTTTTTTTTTTTTTTTTTTTTTTTTTTTTTTTTTTTTTTCTAACCCTATATATATTTACATATTTCACACATATACATTATCCCTATATATATTTACATATTTCACACATATTTCATTCCCAAAAACCCAAAACATTTCATTCTAAAAAACCTAACTCATTTCATTCCAAAGCAAAAACAATGAGTGAATCATCTTATTCCGAAGTTAGTGACTTTGAAGAGCTACATGAACTAGAGCTGATTATACAAGAGTTCGAAAACGAGCAAGACTTGCAAAATCAAGAAGCCGGTCCTTCAAATCGCCGTACATACGTTCGGCGTGAACGTGATGTTGCTGAAGCACGTCTACGGGCCGACTATTTTGGTGATGTGCCAAAGTATAATGAAGATACTTTTCGACGTCGTTACCGTATGAGCCGTAAACTATTTTTAGAAATAGTCGAAGGTATTGAAACATATATTGACACTCATGATCCTCTTCCTGCTCATTTTGATTTCTTTAGACAACGACCCAGTGCTTCGGGTGTAATGAGTTTTAGTGTGATTATGAAATGCACATGTGCCCTACGCCAATTGGCGTACGGGGTAGCACCTGATTCGTTAGATGAGTATTTACAAATAGGTGAACATTGTGCACGTGATTGTCTTGATTTTTTTACTATGTGCATAATCCATTTGTTTGGGAAGGAGTTTTTAAGAAAACCAACTGAGGACGACGTTCGTAACTTATACGACGCACATAGCCAAGTTCATAAGATTCCGGTAATGTTGGGAAGCATCGATTGTATGCACTGGGAATGGAAGAATTGCCCAAAAGAATGGCAAGGTCAATTTCACAGAGGTGATAAAAAATATCCAACTATAATGCTTGAAGCTGTTGCGTCTTATGATTTGTGGATTTGGCATGCGTTTTTTGGTGTGGCAGGTGCGAATAACGATCTGACCGTTTTATATAATTCACCTTTATTCGACGACCTGATTGACGATATTGGCCCTCAAGTTCCGTTTGAAGTACACGGACGTACATTTAAAAATGGCTATTATCTAGCAGATGGAATTTACCCGCAGTGGGCATCGTTTGTCAAGTCCTTTACTGTTGCAAACAACCCAAAAAATGCCGCATGGAAAGCGAAACAAGAAAGTGCGCGAAAAGATATCGAGAGAGCTTTTGGTGTCCTACAAGGACGTTGGCATATTATTGCCCAACCGGCGCGTGCATTTACTGTGGGCAAGTTACGGAGAATCATGTACTCGTGCATCATAATGCATAACATGATTTTGAAAGATCAACATTTTCAAATAGCCGACGCTGCCGAATTGTATATTCCGCCGACACCAAATATCCAACGGACGTGGGTCGAACGTTGCGCAACGCAAAGAAGAAAAACCAAAGAACTACATGATAAACGCACACACTCAAGGCTTCAACTGTCTAATCGAACATGTTTGGCAACAACAACAATGGGAAGAATTTCAACGAAATAATAATAATTAGGTTCGTTTTTTAGTGTCGTATGTGTTGTATTTTTTTTCCCGTATCGTTTTTTTTTCCCGTATCGTATTTTTTTTCCGTATTGTAACTTTTTAATGTGATGAAATAAAATTAGTATGTTTTTTTTATTTTTTAGTATTTGTGAAATAATTTAATTTATTTAAAGAAATGAATAAAAAAATAAGTGTGTAAGAGGTGGGGCCCGAATGGGGAAGTGGAGGTTTGTTGTTTGGTGAGGGGGGGTTTGTTGTGGTTTGTTGAAGTTGGGGTGTTTTGGTGATGTGGCATGGTGGGGCCCGAATGAGGAGCTTGTGGCTTGTTGCCACACCCAGTGCTCTAAGAGCACAAGGTGCAAAGGCAAGGCATTGCCTCCCCATTCGGGCCCCACCATGCCACATCACCAAAACACCTCAACTTCAACTAACAACAACAAACCCCCCCTCACCAAACAACAAACCTCAACTTCCCCATTCGGGCCCCACCTCTTACACACTTATTTTTTATTCATTTCTTTAAATAAATTAAATTATTTCACAATTACAAACCAAACCTTTGACAAAGCAACCCAAACCATATTTCTTTTTCTTTCTTTCTTCTTGTTCGAACAAACAAAGCAACCCAAAACACCATTTTTGGTTTCTTTCTTTTTTCTGTGAATCGACCCAAAACAAACCAACCTTGACTTTTTAAAACCAAAACCAAGCAAAACTCAATCTTTATATAGTTTTGAGGTGTCATCCTTGTTTTCTCTGCTGAGCTCTGCTATCTTCTATGGTGGAAAAAGAAGTTTTCCAAATGTGAAGATGATATTGAAAACAAACACTTTCCATCTTCTTCCAATATAAAATGAAAAAGCCTGCTAATTGTCAGATTTTACCTTCGCCGTGGCCACGGGGAGGTGACCATCGGCGAGAAACGGCTAGCCTATGTTGGTGTGGCGGCGAGCAACGGCTCGCCGTTGCCTATGCCAACTCGGACGGCGAGGGTGCAAAATTCATCTGCACCTTGTGCTCTAAGGCTATAACTAGCACACAAAATCAATTTACTGTATAGCATGTTAGGTTATAGAGTATATTACATAAATGGTCCTTATAGTTAGACTCGTAGCAACTAAATTGGTCCTTCACATATACTAACTTGGGATATGATCCATTTATCCCTAAAAGGCTAAAACACTATTTCATTTTAATTTTTATCACATTTGAGGGACCAAATCACAAGAACCATTTGTGAATTTTACTAAGTTTAATTGTAAACACAAGTCACAAAAAGTAATTAAAATAAGCTCCGTACCTATCAGCAATATACTGAAGTATCCCATCATAATCATAAAATTGTACCAGGGTGATATCAATCAATTGGCCTTGGCTTCTATCCACAGCCTGCTTACATATCTTCACTGTTGCTTCCGGATCATTAGCAGAAATAGGCAAATAAGAAGGCCAAGTATAAGGCTTATAATTTTGGTAGAATCCCCCGTCGATATAAATGACCTTCCACACATACGGATCCTTGCAAATTTTATGCCATTTAGTGCACACTATCTGAACATTCCATAATATCTCGATCACACCAACCCTAGAGAGTATATTCGCCATTAAATCTGATGGAAGATCCAACCAATTCCTTGTTGTTTGCTTCATCCCATCTTGCTTCTTTGATTTTGATGTCGATGTTCTCATTACTTCAACATGTACACAAAGTAAATGAAAACTCATAACTTTTTAAACGTATTATAAAATCAATATAATTGTGTCAAATTATACTTATGAACGTTAATGTTTTGTTCTTTCTGGAGATCAAATGTGTTTGTGATAAAATCGTTGGACGGTTGAACCATCATGGGTCCACTTACCCCACCCGATAAGAGTTTAGCTGAATATACAATATCTGGGTGAAGTACGTATGTAGGTGTGACAATCTTTCGATTCTCTTTTGCATGCTTTAACAGTGAAATTAGTTACATATGAAATAACTATTGCTAACCTTCTGGAAGTGGCAGTATCTTTGGAGGTGTCAGTGTCTCCCCTCTTGTTTGTTTCCCTTTTCCTACACATGTTGATTCAAACCAAGTCTTAAACTAAACACAGAAACACGCGTGGTTCAGGTAAAACGTCAAAATGGTACTGTAATTTATTAGTCAAAACTAAAAACAGGTTGGATAATTTATACCAAAAACACTTTTTAACAATAATATTCATTGTCTTTAAAAATAACTAGTGTATCAAATAACGAAAAAGATTATAAATATTATATATTTCCTATTACGTTCTAACTTTTGATGAACTTAATTCAAGATATTTTGGATTGAAATATACACATTAGGTTACTTTCAACCTGGTTGATCCATTTGATTTGTTTTCTTTCTAACAAACCATTTTTTAACCTGTTGGACATGTTAAAATGTAAAATTGAATGCAATTATAAAAGCAACTGTTTGAAATTGCTACATATAGTGGAGAAGGAAGGAATTAGTCACACACCTTCAATGACATTAATTCCTAGCAATTTTGCAAGCTCCAACTTGCGATACTTGGTATAACGTTTTATTTTGCGTTGTTTAGCAATAGCCCGAAGGTGACGCAATGTGTAGTTGTTATCCATGATAATATCCCCCTGTTGAAAACATTAATTGAGGTTAAAGATGATAATTAACTGTCATATGCAAAAATAAGCAGTTGCATATAAGGTCCAAAAGTTTGTAATGTATGACTGCTTTGTTTTGGACTAAATATTTTTCATGTGGCATTTTAGAAATCATTCATCTTGGTTCGAAAATTAGTATAGAGTACACAACAAACTAGTTCAAGCTAATTGTTAAAAAGACATTTCATCGAACAGTTGGTGTGCAAAATAAAAATGAGCATACAAACAAACAATCTGTTTGTTTCCACAAATGCTATCAACCTAAATCAGATATGTCTAAACAAATACAAACAACTTCAATTTAATTCACTATTCATCCAACAGTTGGTGTAGGAAATAAAATGTGACAAAAAAACATAAGTACCAATTCTATCAAATGATTTACCAGCTGTATTTGGCGGGAAATGAGCGGTGAAATTCAAGCAAATGGTAACTACTACTGTATTATTGATGTTTGTTTCATAAGCGTGTCTCGCACTTATTGAGTGAATGTTTGACGTTTAATTATTTAGATCATCAATGAAGTAAAGAAAAGAAAAATGACTTAAAGACGGTAAAAAAAAAGTTACTTTGGTTGGATTTGAAGTAAAATGTTTCTTTTCAAAATCTGTTTCTTTACTTAAAAAACTTGAGAACAAAGTATAAAGGTTAATTTTAGGGCTAATTACTTAAAAATGTATCAAACTTGACACTTGTTATCATTGTATGTAGCTATCTTTATTTTTTCCTAATGTGTGACTACACTTTCAAATTTGGTACATTGTGTGTATCTTGTGACCATTTTACCCTTACATTTTCAAAAATTTGAAGGGTAAAATGGTCGTTTTGCAAGGCTAAATAGTCACAAAATACACACAATGTACCAAATTCGAAAGTTTAGTCACACATTAGGAAGAAAAAAAAAATGGCTACATACAATGGTAAAAAGTGTCAAGTTTGATGCATTTTTAAGTAATTTGCCCTTAATTTTATGCTAAAACTCCACGGATATTATAACCAATAGAATTATATCTGCATACATTTCTACGTGTTGATGGTTACTTACTTGCTCTACCCAATCATAAGTTCTAATGCAGATTGAGATAAATCATGAAGGGATAAGATGACACAAACAAATAATCAACACATAAGTAAAACTCCTAACGATAGCCGATTAGTCCAATAACCTTCAAATGCCTCAACTGAGTGTAATGGCAAACGCATTTGGCTAAGCTTATCTGAAGTGATTACCATCTTAATGTGTTATCAAAGTACGACAAGTTTGCACAAGCACTTGTAACAAAAGTGTGTGTGTAGCAGCTTTTAGAGAGTTAAAAGGGTAAAAACTATAAAATAGCCACGTACTCTTGCGCTACCATGTTAATATTGTTGTTTGTAGCTATGAATAGTGCAAGCCTATTTGTGGATGCAATTTCTTGTCAAGGTGCAATAACTCGTATGTTGCCTTGCCAAGCTTACTTGATGGGAGTTGGCGGGATAACTGTTCCGTGCTGCCAGAGTGCTCAAACCTTGAGCCAAGTTGCTAAAGCAACCCCTGAAAACTTCAAATTAGTCTGCCAATGCTTAAAGCAAGCTGCGCTACTCATGGGGATAAACATGGGCCGAGCTCAGAAGATTCCCCAGCTTTGTCATATAGATGTTGCTGCGGGTTTGATCAACCCTAATGTTGATTGTAACAAGTAATCCAACCCTCTTATAAAGATTTTGTTTTAGTCACCAAAAAATCGTCTCTTATGATGAGTTGGTACTTGCTATGAATAAATGAAAATAAATTATTTATTTCTAAGTTTTCGTAGACAAAGTCTGTTTATGAGGCATATATACCCGTATGGTCGTGTACTCGTATGTACTTAACTTATGAGGCATTTCATGGCATGCTTTTAGAAGTTGTGCAAGTCCCTTAACCAAAGTTCACACAGTTGTTAGCGAATATCAAGTTACTAATAAGTTTTACCATCTTCAATTATGTATATGTAGCCCATAGTTGTACGGCAAATTTCATGAAATCAAGAATCATGCATCATGATACATACGCCTTTTTAATTACCTCGTTTGCTAGTGTAAGCGATACGTCTATAATAAGTAAATGGGTTGCGTTTTCTACCACTTCAAAATTTATTTGGGATATTTATTTTCCTCAAGAACTTATCTTGCTTGCGAGGAGTGATTGCTTCTTAAGATTTTTTAATGCAAGTTTCTTTTAAAGTAAATAAAAAAAATAATGGGCATATTTTGAAGTACAGTAATAGTTTCCTGATTTTGTAAAACACGTCACTGCCTTTGAAATCGTCAAATATTTTCTTTTTCAAACGTGCACCGATAGTGATTTCTATTAAATAAACCAAACGCCGCCTAAGAGTTGAATATTTAGAATATCTATTTCACAAAACTAATGCAATAAAATTTACAAAATAGCAAATCATTATTGAACCCAAAAAAAAAAAAAAAAACGCCATTATTCATTTAAAAGATTTCTATTTCATTTTAAAGATGGTTTTTTCTAACTTGTGCCACCATGGCATATGTTTAACACAATTAATATACTTAAATTACCATGTTTAATTGTCAATTTGCATTAATAATTTCCAAATTTTCTTCTAATTATCATGATTAACTTTGTATTATTTAAAAATATATCTATTTTAGAAAACAATTTAATTCATTTAACGCTTCTAAACAAATGTCATGGTGGCACATATTAGAAAATCCCTTTAAAAATTTCTATTATTATTGTTATCTCTCATGACCTCACCTTTTATTCGCATTCACATTTCCGGTCATAATCCTAGATTATTTCTTTCCAAAATTATCATATCCACACAATCACATAAGAAAAACAAAACAAAAACTAAGCATGGATATTTTGTTTCAAAGGATTTCTAGCATAAAAATTGCGTGTAAATTCAGAACTACAAAGTACAAACTATTTAGGGTGCGTTTAGTTGAGTCCTTGTTTTCTACAAAATGTTTTATAGAAAATAAGAAAAATAGATATCGCATTCAAATAAGCGTTTTCGAACAAAATGTTTTGCAAAACACAAAATCCCTCATTTCCTAACTTAACAAAGAAAATTACAAAACAAATTTTATTTGTTTTCCTTTGTAACCCACAACCCTCCCTCCCCTTCTTCAAAATAAAAAATACAAATATCAACTAAACGCGTTTTCTATATTTTTAAATGTTTTGTGAAGATAAATTTCCCCTTCCAAATTTACAAAACTAAAGATACAAACAAAAGATTTTTACCTTCAACTAAACGCAACTTTAATATAGCGAGCAAATTTCAATTTCATTCACTTTTGGCCTTTTGTGTTCCACCATCAATGTGGAGAAACATAAACCCATTTCTAATTTTCAACTAAAAATATACAGTTCAAGACGTCTCGCTGCAACTTTTTTTTTTTTTTTTTTTTTTTTGAACGGCGGGGTTAGTTGTTAGATGTTAGTTGTTAGTTGTTGGCTTGAGTTATTGTCACATCCTCGGGCAGAGATACCAACCGCGAGCCTCTCCTTAGGGGATAACCCCACTCATATTCCCGATTCACCTGATATCATTAGGGTTAGTTGTTGTCTCGCTGCAACTTAAACCATTTCTAATTTAACATACTATAAACCCATTTCTAATTTTCACCACCTTGCCCATGCAGTTTCTTGATGGGCTATGTTCACTTGTTACTCCTCTTCTACGCAAAGTAATTACCGCTAAATTAAATGATATGATAGAAGTCCTTATTGGATTGTACTCTTAATTGTACTCTTAAATGATATGATAGAGTAAATGTGTTTATTTTTCTCCATAAACTATTTTCTAATTTTCTAGTAAATGTGCTTTGTTTTTATATGTGGTATATAGATAATACAAAAAATGCATGAGTCAATATCTAGTTACCTAGAGATGGCAAATTGGACGGGCATGGGTACGGGCTAAAATGGGCACGGGCTAAAACGGGTACGGGCACAGCCCAAACAGGCACATATTATATAAATCGCTTTTATAAAAGACACAAAATGACGAAATAAACTCCTTAAACGTAATACCTCATTTATATTAAAAAAAATTAAATATATTATATATACAAATTTTTTCTTCAAAACGAATATAATGTTCTTCGACTGAGAGAAAATATATGTCTGTTAGTGCCCATTTACCTTTTCAATAGGCTAAATATGTCCATTTAAAAAAAAAAAAAAAAAAAAAAAAAAAAAAAAAAAAAAAACCTACATGTGCCAATATCTTTTACATTAGTCTTTTTTATTTTATTATTTTTTTAAGGCACAAATTTACACCTTTTTACCTTGCCATTTTTTTTAGCTAAAAATTATCTCATCCACTTCCCACATTGGTCGAAGAACTAAAACGTTCTTTGGTTATATACTACAGTGTAAATGCACTATGTATGTGTAGATTAATAGACACGTTTCAATGAGGTCTGGGAGGCTGGAGTATGACTTCAGCTTTCATCTCCTCTTTGAAAAATGTTTATAGATTCTATTAACTTTTTAATATTTGTCAACATAAAATCATTTTTTAAAAAGTATTCACAACTCCTTGTATTAAAAAAATATAACTAGATAAATAGTGATGGTTATTGCTCAAACAAAAAACATAAAATAGTATTTAGTTATCTATTTCACACCCAAACGAAAAACACAAAATACAATCTCTCATAGTTTTGTAGGCAATAAGATATTTTTTCAATTGCACCACAATGACAAATGCAAACACTGTTGCATTTAATCAACTCCAGTAAACTTGATCAAAATGAGTTGCATTAACTTATTATTTACCTCTTAACAACCACATATAGTTTAACTTGGCATCATTTATTCCGGTAGCATCAATTATTCAAAAGATAAAGTGCGTATATTAACAAATAAACGATATAGAATACTGAAAATGCATGAGTCAACAACATTCAAATATCTTTAAGATTTTGTCAATAAAAACCATCTTACCATGACATCCTCATAGGTTAGAGAGCTGATAGATGACTTGGTTATATACAAGTGCACATTGACTACATGTGCCTAGAATAGTATTACGTTCTGGATACATTAATGCTAGAGGAGCTCATTATACAAAATAAAATCTGAACCCTTCTAGTGATCCTGAATTAATATATTTTCTTAGGTTTTTAATATTAAAAAGTGAAACATTGATCACCGCAGTACATGACTAACGCTGTCTAAAGGACCTTATAATCCTAACCGTGGTCCGTACTCATTTTCATAAGAATAACTTATGTTCTTTATTGATATATCAACGCAAATCAACAATATCATTTTAAAGAGTAAGGTAATTTCTTCAAATCTTTTCTCAATGTAATAGAAAATTTCTTTATTTCAACTATTAATACTCTATCAAATAAAAACCGCCTCTAACGATTATTTAAGATCCAAACATACATGTTTCATAACTATTTATTATTAGCCAACGAAGCTCAGCGACCGAAGCCCATCCTTGAGCGATTCCACATTGTTTCATGTTGGTTAAGTTGTATGGGATCTTAATTCTTAAGTTATTTTTATAAGAAAAAAGATGCTAAATCCTTATATTTGATTTTGTTTAATTATTAGTGCAAAACCATAGACAAATCTAAAATTCAAAACCGTCATAACTACACAACTTATATGAATACGGTTTAGTTGGATGTGGGAAAATATATAAAGACAATGTAATCTACAAATTTTAAAACAAAGGGATATGATCATGTTCTAAAGTTAATATTAAGACACTTCATATGTGCACAAACAAATACAAAATACTTGTATCATTTATTCGAGTAGATTTGAAAGATAAATGGTCTATGACGGCCATGCATGTATATGGTAGTTGGTACATGTTAAAATAGTAAAACTGCACGGGTCACTAGATCTAGCTTACTTTAGTTCTTTTCCGATCAAAACCATTTCAACATTTAGTCCCACATCAGTTTAAAAGTAGAGCATCAACAATAGCAAAATTAACAAAAGCTTTTTATTATTATAAAAAGCTTTTGAAGAAGGTTTTTATGCATTGCATCAAAAACTTTTTTAATACTAGCTTTTTACAAAGACTTGATAAAAACAAGTCTTTGATAAAAGCTTTCTCTCTTTATACCTCAAGTCATTAAGTGCATTAAATGCATTAAGTCTTTAGTATTTCTCGTCACACCTTTCATTTGTGGTTGGTCATTGAGAGGAAACTGAAGACTCAAGACAAATTGAAGCAATGAGATGTGGCAATTCTATCGACTTAAACATGCTTCGTTGTCCATTATGTAAGTTGCAACCTGATACTCACGAGCATTTATTTTTTGAATGTTCCTTCTCAGCTCAGGGTTGGTATAGTATGCTTCGTGTAGCTGGTCTCCCTTCAGTGCTGCCAAGATGGGATGATATTATGGTATGGATCGAACCCATTTCAAATTCGAAATCAGTGACAAGTATCGTGGGTAGGCTGGTAATTGCAGCGTCATCTTACTTTATTTGGCAAGAGCGTAATAACCGCTTATATGCTAAAGGTGATAGAAGTGTAAACAAGATGTGTGAAACTATTGCTGAAGTAGTTCGGTTGAAGTTAACCACAATTCTTTTCAAGAATAATCCTCGAGTGGAGAGGATGCGGAAGATTTAGAAGAATCATGGCTTGGAAGTTAACTCAACATAGCTAAGGGATTGAAAACAAGAATGACTACTGGTCTTCAAGTTTATGTATTTGATTGTAGTTCTTGTTTATTAGGTGAAGTAGTAGTAGTCATGACTTAAGTGTGTTTAAGTCATGAAGTCTTTGTTGTTTAAGCGTGGGCAAAGAGAGGCTCACCCTTCTCTTTATCTTGTAATTAACTTATTTTTTGATTAATATATTCATCGGGTACAACCCTTTACCAAAAAAAAAAAAAAAAAAAAAGAGCTTTTTGATATAGTTTTTGCATTAGATGACTAGTATTTTGTAAAGCTTTTTGCAAAAGTTTGATAAACATCAAGTCTTTCATAGAAGTTTTGCTCAAGGCTATCAAGATTTCGATCCCGCGTGGGATCTTTTTTGTCTTTGCAAGATCGAGAATGTAGGATCGGATCGCGATCCTACGATCCTACCAATTTGTCATAGTTTGTAAACAAATGATAAATGAGTCAAACTGTTTTACATTTCGACTCAACGTCAAAGATAGTAAAAGACAAAAATATCAAGTTTCGATCATTACATTAACGATATAGCAGAATAATATTACATAACTTGCGTCCTAAATGTCTCAAAACATACGAGCCATCTACATGATTTCAAGGAAACAAACGTTTCATTAGTGGCATTCCAAAAGTAGAAAACTATTTAAAAAAGTAGATTGAACTATTGAACACTTTTAGACTATAATCGATTTAGAAAAGTAGAAAACTAGGAATAAACTATAATCTATTTAGAAAATGAAACAATGGTGGTTTACTTATTAGACATTAGTAAAAAACACGTTTGTTTTCTGGTCTAAGCAAGCGATATGGACTTAAAAGAAAAAAAAAAGTGAACTCGGATCACGTGACGATCCTACGATCTTACTTACGATTCTACCAGTTTACACGCTATCTTTACAGCCTTGGTTTTGCTCATTAAATGAGATTTGCATTAAATGCACTAAATCTTTAAGACTTGATACATTGTAAAGGGTCTGAAAGAAAATATTAGGGGCTAATATACCCCAGTGTAT